>CAKXYN010000064.1:7425000-8043750 GCA_935064755.1 Tragelaphus eurycerus
TAGAAGGAATGATGCTAAAGCTGAAACTCCAGTATTTTGGCCACCTCATGCGAAGAGTTGACTCATTGGAGAAGACTCTGATGCTGGGAGGGATTGAGGGCAGGAGGAGAAGGGGACGACAGAGGATGAGATGGCTGGATGGCATCACTGACTCGATGGATGCGAGTCTGGGTGACCTCCGGGAGCTGGTGATGGACAGGGAGGCCTGGCGTGCTGCGGTTCATGGGGTCGCAAAGAGTCGGACACGACTGAGCGACTGATCTGATCTGATCTGATCTGATACAATGGAATGGTACGCCCTGGTGGTTCATATGGTAAGAGTCTGCCTACAATGTGGGATACCTGAGTTCGATCCCTGGGCCAGGAAGATCTTTTGGAGAAGAAAATGGCAACCCACTCCAGTATTCTTGCCTGAAAAATCTCGTGGACGGAGGAGCTTGGTGGGCTACAATCCACAGGGTTGCAAAGAGTTGAACACAACTGAGCGACTTCACTCCACTTCCATACAGTGAGAAGCTGTCACAAAGTTTGTGATAATCTCTTTATGAAGTAGGAAGCATCTCATATAAATATCCTTTCGTAAAAATGTCAAATTTAATAGAGTTAGCTGTGCATTCGAAATACATGCTCTTCTCAAGTGATTTTTCTAGACTGACTGGTATGCTTAGCTTACCAGCATGAGGGAATTTAGAAGAAAGGATAAAAAGTAGTTTAATTTAGGAAGGCAGTTATAGGGGTGGATGAGTAAAGCCAGGACATGAAGCTGAATTCTAATATTTCTTGTGATAAAAAATAATCTAAGTGATAGAGTCAAGCTACTTCCCTTTTCCAAGACTCAAGTTACTTTGGATGAAGAAGAACCAATATAATTAAACTTCATAGCAGCAGCACACTTTCATCACTCAAAGTTTCTCTGCACACCTAGGGGCCGACTTACTTACTCTAAGGGACTGCACCACAGGCATAAACCCCCTCCTCTGTTTAAAGTGGCTGGGAATGGGTTCCATGGAGCACAATTTAAAAATAACTGCATTAGATTCTCTTCTGAAATTCCTTCCAGCTCTAATGTCTACAGTTTTCAGACTGACTGGATAAACTGACTTAAAACAACCCCAAAAAATCAAAACCAGTAAAAGCACAACAAACATTCCACAGTGAAAGGCTGAATGGTTTCCTTTCAAGCTGTGTTCCAAATGGCTGAGTTTCAGCACTACTGTCCTGGCCTGTTATTTTCATATATCACATCATTTTTATACTCAGCAAGTCAGCTCATGTCATTTCAATTTTACATATATTTTTCTCAGTGACTAAAGATGCTGCCAGCACTTTCCCCCATTAGACTAAAAAATGGGCTCTTTGAAAATTACTTACATCTATTTATTTTTCCAACTTGAAAGTTTAGTTTTTTTCTATGCTGCATGTAATGAACATAGGCTGTAAAATAATATCCTAAAATAAAAATACATAGTGGCATTTAAGATGTTTGTTGAACTTGAAGTGGTTACTCATGGTCTCTCTCTTAGTGATTACAGGTTTTCATCAGACCCTGTGGTTTGCATTACTGTTTGCAAAGCTGGGGAAGATGGACTGGTAGAAGAAGGCTGGGTGCTTTTCCTCTACAAGGTGGGTACCTTGCTAACTCTCTGAGATGCTAAGTTGGTAAGAACAGGAGGGGGTAAAAGTCCTATCTGACCTACTCATTTTATCAAGTGGGGACATTTTACACTTTAGGTTAACTAGTTCTTTTCTGAGGTACTCGAACCTTGGGAGACAGAAGGCCATCTAACAATGTATCTTAATGTCCATCGTTTTAATCCGATCAACAACTGGGTTAGGTTAATTTCAAGGGAGAGGGTTGAAAGCAGGAGGTATAAAGAAGGAGAGAAATGAGGGGAGAGCAGAGGCTCACCCAGGTACAGGGACATCTCTCTCCTTTGTTCTTAAGAGTCCCACAAGTGTAACATGTCATAGACTGGAACCCTAGGGCTGTATACAGACCCACACTGTTTTGACTACACAGGGTTATAAAATTTAAAAACTGATTTTAAAAAGTTAAAAAAGTAGATTTATTGCTTCTCTTGAAAAATGAGTACATGTGGTGACCCTGAGCCCATTTTCAATAAGATAGCAATTAGCTGGGGCTGGTAGGTGCTGCCCCTTCTAGAGGGGCCAGTGGGCGATCTCAGCCACTGTCTTTCTCACTTCTTGTTTTTCTTACACATAGTCTATTCTCATCTCTGAACTTGGTTGATCGAAGGAGGCATTTGTATCTATGACCTCAGAACAGACTTTATTGTTTAGTAGTATTATAATGTCAGAGAAGGCGATGGCACCCCACTCCAGTACTCTTGCCTGGAAAACCCCATGGATGGAGGAGCCTGGTAGGCTGCAGTCCATGGGATCATGAAGAGTCGGACACGACTGAGCGACTTCGCTTTCACTTTTCACTTTCATGCATTGGAGAAGGAAATGGCAACCCACTCCAGTGTTCTTGCCTGGAGAATCCCAGGGATGGGGGAGCCTGGTGGGCTGCAGTCTATGGGGTCGCACAGAGTCAGACATGCTGAAGCAACTTGGCAGCAGCAGCAGCAGCAGTATTATAATGCAGTCCCAAAGAAACCCAAGGGGATTCTATACCTACTCAATCCAAGGCTTTTACCATCAACTCCCACCACTTACCCACTCCAGTACCTGACATATATAAAGTACTTATTTCATGGCACAGACTCTGCTAAGCATTTATTTACAGCAACTTATTTATCTTAACAACTGCTTTATGAAGTAGATAGAATTTTCTTCATTTCATAGCAGAGCAGCCTGAGGCTCAGAGAGGCTGGTTAATTCTTCCCGATATAGCTACTACATGGCTGTAGTCTGTTTTCATTCAGATTCCTGACTGTGAAAGCCTCGCTCTTAACCACTGTTTAACAACTGCTATATTCACAATGGCCAACGTGTGCAGTGGCAGAGGAGCCAGCAGACCAGAAAGGCACCAGACTAGAGTACCCAACAGTGCCCCAGAGGAGGCACACAGACCGCTTACTAGTAACAAAGAGATGTAACGACCAACTCAACATTCAGGAAGCCTGAGCTGCTGGTGGAATGAACACGAGACAAAATGGCCGTGGGCCTGGATTCTAAACTCTGCTCTGACTGAAGGAGGCTGCATTGGACACAAGGCTCCTCAGAGAGGCACCCCCATCTGAACCCCATAACAGACATCTGAGCCAGATGGTATTATTCCATTTTGCAGATGAAGAAACAGAAACTCTGAGAACTTCAGCTGCTCACTCCCAGGCCTTCTGCTTAGTAAGTGACAAAGCTGAGAGTGGAAACCGGGACGATGGCCACCTCCTTCGTTTCAGGTCTCTCCTGTCTGTCTCTGTGTCACTCTAAAGAATCACCCTCTACATTTTCTGGCCTTCTACCTTCAGACCTCAGTAACATGTCAGAAGACTCTGAAATTAAGACATTAGGTCTGTCCTTTTAGTTTTTCCTGGAGTCAGAGGTGATGTCTAGGGGAATCAGTATACTAGTCTGAAATGTATGAAGTCAACACCCCTCCCCACCAAATCCCTCAGCATTGTAAGTTTGCAAGGAAAAGTTAAGTTACTTTGCATTACTGTGATTTCTACTCCATGTCCCCTTCTCAATTACCTAACTCAGGTTAGGTAATTGAACTATTTTCATATTACTTGACACAAACAGGTAATGTTTTCATATTATTACTTGAAACAAGTAGGTAATGTTTAGGAATAAAAGATGAGCGAAAATGCCTTTATCCCAGTTACTTTTCTGTTTAACCTTTCGCAAAACTTTCCCCTTGCCTTGTATAACACTTACTGATGATGAATAGCTTTGCTGACAGATGGCATTGATTGGACTACAGTAGTGAATTTTTGTTTACTCTAATGCTGATTTCATATAGACAGCAAATTTGAAAAGCTTTGGTCTCTCTCATCAGACATAAATATGGCTTATTTTCATTGAACCATTTTTCATCTATTAATCTCTCTGGGGAAAATGCTAATGAGCCTATGTCTATTGTAAGCATAATGGGGGCAACCACAACTGCATAATCTGCTTGCTCCTTCAGAATCTCACAGCACCCTGTTTCAGAACCACCAGGCTGCCCAGCTTGTTTCTTTCTTGCAAGTCTAGAGGGGGTTTCTGTTCTTGGTGACCAACACAGAGTTCCAAGAAGGTACCCAGGGAGAGTGTTATACATGGTGTCAAGAGACAAGGTCTCAAGCTTTATAAGTCTTATCAGAGGTAAATGGGATCTGAATTATATTTAAATTAAGTCACCACATTGATATGGCAAGAAAAGCACTGGCCAGATGGTGCAGAGTACAACAAGGCAGTGACACATATCACCCCCATTCCTTTCACTATTTATGAGTCCAGAATCAGGTCAGCTGCTTAGATGGCGGAATGACCACATTAACTGTTAGTACAAGAAGGAAGCTCAATATCCTTTCCTGTTTCTGTTTCTCATTCTTCCATTTTTCTTTCACATTGGCCTATGTTTTCCTCTTTAGGATTCATTCCCACAATGACCACTAGCATAAAATTACAATCCTACTCAAATGCATTTCTGCTGCTGGAAACACAGGGGGGTGTCTATACTTTGCATCTTCTTTTTCTTAAAGGAAAATTCATAGAAATTCTAGTTTCCATGGCTTTCTGCTTGGGCTTCTTCTACAAATTTAAAAGGAGACTCTCATAAGGGTGTCAACTACAAATTGGCACCTGCCCAAAGCATTTGCCAATGACTGAACAACAACAAGGGCGTTTACCATCTGCCTCTGTGGAGATTGAACTCTGTGCTGCTGCAGCTGCACCTTCAATACCCCTGAGCGTGGAGAATGAGGCACTTTGCGCTCCAGGGAAATTGATGGAACAGGTCTTTCAGATCAGATCAGATCAGTCGCTCAGTCATGTCCGACTCTATGCGACCCCATGAACCGCAGCACGCCAGGCCTCCCTGTCCATCACCAGCTCCCGGAGGTCACCCAGACTCACACCCATCGAGTCAGTGATGCCATCCAGCCATCTCATCCTCTCTCGTCCCCTTCTCCTCCTGCCCTCAATCCCTCCCAGCATCAGAGTCTTCTCCAATGAGTCAACTCTTCGCATGAGGTGGCCAAAGTACTGGAGTTTCAGCTTTAGCATCATTCCTTCTAAAGAAATCCCAGGGCTGATCTCCTTCAGAATGTACTGGTTGGATCTCCTTGCAGTCCAAGGTACTCTCAAGAGTCTTCTCCAACACCACAGTTCAAAAGCATCAATTCTTCGGCGCTCAGCCTTTTTCACAGTCCAGCTCTCACATCCATACATGACCACAGGAAAGACCATAGCCTCGACTAGGCGAACCTTTGTTGGTAAAGTAATGTCTCTGCTTTTGAATATGCTATCTAGGTTGGTCATAACTTTCCTTCCAAGGAGTAAGCATCTTTTAATTTCATGGCTGCAGTCACCATCTGCAATGATTTTGGAGCCCAGAAAAACAAAGTCTGACACTGTTTCCACTGTTTCCCCATCTATTTCCCATGAAGTGATGGGACCAGATGCCATGATCTTCGTTTTCTGAATGTTGAGCTTTAAGCCAACCTTTTCACTCTCCACTTTCACTTTCATCAAGAGGCTTTTTAGCCCCTCTTCACTTTCTGCCATAAGAGTGGTGTCATCTGCATATCTGAGGTTATTGATATTTCTCCCAGCAATCTTGATTCCAACTTGTGTTTCTTCCAGTCCAGCATTTCTCATGATGTACTCTGCATATAAGTTAAATAAACATGGTGACAATATGCAGCCTTGACGTACTCCTTTTCCTATTTGGAACTAGTCTGTTGTTCCATGACCAGTTCTAACTCTTGCTTCCTGACCTGCATACAGATTTCTCAAGAGGCAGATCAGGTGGTCTGGTATTCCCGTCTCTTTCAGAATTTTCCATAGTTTATTGTGATCTACACAGTCAAAGGCTTTGGCATAGTCAATAAAGCAGAAATAGATGCTTTTCTGGAACTCTCTTGCTTTTTCCATGATCCAGCGGATGTTGGCAATTTGATCTCTGGTTCCTCTGCCTTTTCTAAAACCAGCTTGAACATCAGGAAGTTCAATCCTTGCATCTCTTCTTATCTAGAAAATCACTAAATTCCTTCATGGTGACATCAGCTCCTCATGACTAGCAGAAAACCTTTTGTAAAGTAAGCTTTTGATTGCATTGAACTCCTCCTTCACCAAAATCTGATATACTGACCTTCTCCCACTACCTCTTTGGAACAGAGAGCTATCTGAGGTGCTATCTCCTGGACCACAGTCCTTATTTTGACCCCAATAAAACTTAACTCGCAATTCTCACATTGTGCATCTTTTTAGCAGATAAAGGTTTGGGGCTAAGAAAGGTATGTGTTGTCTCTCTCCATGGTGCTTCTCATGTCTGGTCAAGGCCCTCCTGGGGGAGGCTGTCTAGGGATGGGGAAGGTGAGTGGATGGTAACAACCACCTTTCAGCTCTAAGTATTATATATTTTCTTGGAAGGGCAGTTCTCTCCTAATAAAGCTACAGGGCCCAAGAGGGAAGTAAACTGTTGAGGAATGTTTATAGAAAAGATTATTCCTGTGAGGGTTCAATAAATACTGGCCAATTATGATACTTCCTAGTAGGTGGTTATTTTATATAATTACAGCACTGAAACAAATCAACCTCTGAATGCCCACCTATGGGATGACCAATAATGGGCGACCATAGGGAGCTATGTAGGATGATAGATGGTGTATTGGATTGCACATCAAGAGGGAAGGCTGCTTCCAGTGCTCTCTCTGTACCTAACCAGGGACTCAGAGCAACTAGATTCAGCTTTCCAGATCTCGGTGTTCCTGTTTGCTAAACTGGGGTTTTGGGGTGGTATTATGGACTGAATGTTTGTGTCCCCTCCAGATTCATATATTGAAGCCCTAACCTTTAATGTATTTGTATTTGGGGACAGGCCGACAAGGAGATGATAATGGTTAAACGGTGCCTTAAGAATGGGGCCCTAAAAAGAGGACAAGACACCAGAGCTCGCTCTCTCTCTCTGCCAGGTGATGATGTGAGGATACAGCGGGGAAGGCTCTCTTTCTATAAGCCAGAAAGACAACGTTCGCCAGAAACCAAACATAACAGCATGTTTATCTTGGACTTTCTAGCCTCTAGAGTGATGAGAAAAAAATATGTGTTGTGTAAGCCACCTGGTCTCTGATATTTTGTATTGCTGGCCAAGCAGGTGATGATGACCAGCTAATTAAAATGACATACTTGAGAGTCCCTTAGACTGCAAGGAGATCCAACTGGTCCATCCTGGAGGAGATCAGTCCTGGGTGTTCATTGGAGGGACTGATGTTGAAGCTGAAACTCCAATACTATGGCCACCTGATGCAGAGAGCTGACTCTTTTGGGAAGACCCTGATGCTGGGAAAGATTGATGGCAGGAGGAGAAGGGGACGACAGAGGATGAGATGGTTGAATGGCATCACCGACACAATGGACATGGGTTTGGGTGGACTCCAGGTGTTGGTAATGGACAGGGAGGCCTGATGTACTGTGCTTCATGGGGTCACAGAGAGTGGGACATGACTGAATGACTGAATCAAACTGATCTGAACAGGTTTATTATAAAGTACTTTTACAAACTCATTTTCTTAGAGTAACTCTAAGAGGTGGGAGGAGCAGAGTATTATTTTACAAATATGGAAATACTTCAAATCACAAGGTTACCACAAGGCTACTAAGTGGAATTCAGTCAGATGCAAACCTGAATCCTTGAGCACTTTTAGTTGTAAATGGCTGTGGTTTTCTTGTTTTTATCATCATTACATTGGATATCTACGATTTCTAGTTTTTAGGTTTCCAGGTAACTCCCAGGTGAAGAATGTCAGATTTATCACAAGTGATACATATATTTTTTCTCTTCAGAACTATAAGAGTTGTTTACTTTGACCAGATATTCTCAAAATAAGGTCTAAGATCAGCAGTGATAACTGAGGATTTAGAAAAGCAAGTTGTTGGGACCTACTTGGACCTGACCTACAGAATCAGAAATTCTAGGGGGTAGGTGGGACTGAGCAATTCCTGAGAAGCCCTCAAGGGGATTCTGAGGCTGCTAAATTTGAGAACCGTGGTTCTGATCGTGCACACCTTTGTTACAGGTTGACATTTGACATTTCTCTGGCTTATTGTACTGAAGGATATGCAGCCACAACTCTGAGTCCTACAATCATCTATGGCATACTGATAAAACTATTTTGAAATGCTTGAACCTACAAGTGTATCCTCTTTACAATGACAATATTCTACAATTTTGTGTAAGCCTCCATTACTTCCTTTATGTTTGCTTGGAATTTGGAAACATTTTAGAAAAAAAAAGTTATCTTGGTCAGCATATCACAAACCTTGAATTAAACTGACTCCATTCTAATTAAAATCGTACTTTCAAAAATATTTAATTTACTATTTATTCAAAGTGGCTAATGTTTTTAATCACTTACACACGGTACTTGACAATCTACTCCTCCACACTGACCCCTGACATCTCAGTAACTTCAAAGGAAATTCAACTGTACATGAGATCTACTCCTAAATAAGAGGCATCCCCATCCAATCAGGAGAGAATATTTTAATAAATAATAAAAATAATCAAAATACATATATAAAATTTCTTTTACCATTTATCCTAGAAAGCCAAATATAGAACTAATTCTATTAATTATATGTAAATGTACATATGTATATTACATATGTTATATAATTATATATATAATGAAATAGTTTTATTTCAAATGTCTGGGTTTTAGAGGTATAAAGATTTTTATCCAATGCTTCCTTTGATTACTTTCCTATGCTTGGAGTTTGAAAACGGGATTTCTGGAAAAGAATATGGACTTCAATGCCAATGTGATCCATTTACATTTAAATGACTATAGAACGGTGTGGGTGTGTAATTACATATTATGTGGCACCTCTTATTACTTTAGGACATCAACACTAACCTAAGAATTCTCTGGAACATTTTCCTACGTATCTCAAATAAATCTTGCCACTAAAATTTCACAAAGAGAAAAGCACAATATTGCCTTTTAAGAATAAAACCTACACATTTCCAAAAAGAAATCACCTTTTACCCTCTTAAATGTGGGCAGCCAGAGTGAATAAAATCCTCGTACTCTATGCTGCTTGCTATTAATGTGCTTACACAAGCAAAACTGGGCTTTCAGTGGAGGTATAAGACTTACAAATCACATGACTGATAAAATGGCATATAGCTTACACAGCGTTTGTAGAGCAACAGCTTCTGAGTGACAGTTTTAATGAGCTTACTGGACTTCTGACCATCACAGCACTCCAACTATTTTATTTATCTTCTTTAGATTTTCTTTTGGCACCATTTACTGAGATAATTTTGTAACTATATGAAGACTAACAAATTTCTACCATGTTTCTGAAAAGACACAGGAAGACTAAATTGAACATAAAGATTCCTCCTCCTCTGCCGAAATATGTATAATAACTATGAGATGAAGCAATATTTAAAAAACTATTCCACACACATCCACTCACAAATACACATGCACTTTTAATGTTGATATCTTAAATTCAGGATGAATTTTTAATAGTGTTATAAAGACTAATTAGAGTGTTTTCCCAAATATTTTATTTTGAGGTTGTCAATTCTGTCATTGTTTCTACCTAGGATTTACTCATTACATCAACACTAAATAAACCGTCCCCAAAAGGAGGGACTACTTTTTACTGCCAAGAGCAAACACCAAAGCCAACTCATATTCATAATTACTCATCTTTTAAAACAAGTTTTGACATGAATGACTCAGCAAAGCTGGGTTACTGCCAACTGGTGCCAACTGGTCCAGTGGCACCAGAGGAAATATGAGAACTAGAGTCAACAGTGACGGAGAAACTGAATCCTTCCTCTTTTGATCCAGGTAAGAAAAGTGTTATTTTCTGAAGAAGCAGGAGAGTAGGTTCTATTTTTTTAAAAGATTCTTTAACAGTTAACAAAATGTGTTTAAGCACAACAATATAAATTTGTGAAAAGTGCAACAACAGAAAAACAACAACTCTCTTTTCTGAATCCCTGAATTCACTTAAAAGAAAAATAAGCTTTAGGAAAAAATGAAGAAAAGAAAGAAAAGCAGCTCTGGCAGTAGAACTGCAAAAAGAATGGGAATTTAACTTCTTCATGATTAAGAGGGAAATAAAATAAAACTTTTCATTTTAATAGAGATATGTATAGGAAGGCAATGGCACCCCACCCCAGTACTTTTGCCTGGAAAATCCCATGGACGGAGGAGCCTGGTAGGCTCCAGTCCATGGGGTCGCTAAGAGTCGGACACGACTGAGCGACTTCACTTTGACTTTTCACTTTCATGCATTGGAGAAGGCAATGGCAACCCACTCCAGTGTTCTTGCCTGGAGAATCCCAGGGGCAGGGGAGCCTGATGAGCTTCCGTTCTATGGGGTCGCACAGAGTCGGACACGACTGAAGTGACTTAGCAGCAGTAGCAGCATAGGTATATGAATTCTCATACTCAATTGCATTTTACCTTTTTTACATTTGCCAGGGAGGTTCAGTCCTTCCATCAGAATGCCAGTCTACAGGGCAGGGTATATTGGAAATAGAGATCACACACCCAAAGAAATTAATCTGACATAGTTAAAATGATGGCTAATAGTCCGGCAGAGCACTCAGGCTCCGGTCCCACTTATTAACTGAACTGAACTGACAATTTGGCACTAAGCAGAAACACAGGGCCAGATCCAACATTCTTCCACCCTGGTTTACTCAGGAGCAGCAGAGTGAAGATCAGATCAGATCAGTCGCTCAGTCGTGTCCGACTCTTTGCGACCCCATGAACCGCAGCACGCCAGGCCTCCCTGTCCATCACCAGCTTCCGGAGGTCACTCAGACTCGCATCCATCGAGTCAGTGATGCCATCCAGCCATCTCATCCTCTGTCATCCCCTTCTCCTCCTGCCCTCAGTCCCTCCCAGCATCAGAGTCTTCTCCAATGAGTCAACTCTTCGCATGAGGTGGCCAAAATACTGGAGTTTCAGCTTTAGCATCATTCCTTCCAAAGAAATTCCAGGATTGATCTCCTTCAGAATGGACTGGTTGGATCTTCTTGCAGTCCAAGGGACTCTCAAGAGTCTTCTCCAACACCACAGTTCAAAAGCATCAATTCTTCGGCGCAGAGTGAAGATAAGGCAAGGAAAACCTGACTGTAGTTTGAGTGAACCCTCTAGTATGGACAGACTCTGCACCTCCTGGGGAGATGCTTTGTTTGGCCAGTTTTCCCTGGAATACTACTTCAGTAATCACCATTACTCCAGGCTTAACAGGCCAGTCTGTAAGTCAATTGTTTCTGGTTGCTCTCTTCTGATGGTCATTTTCCCTTTTATTCAGAAACAGACACAATGGCCCCTTTAATGCAATCACCATGATGCAAAACAAATGGCATGATTAGGAAATTGTCTAAATTCAACTTGGCTTTCTGTAACTTGCTGACTGCCTTCATTCTAATAGCTTCATCTGTTCAGATCTCTGAATTATTTCTCTATCCCTACCTGAACTTATGTTGAAATCATCAGAATCACAGCCACTTACACATGAAGTAGATGTGCAGTTCTCTTGTCTCCTTGATAATTAACAAAGACGTTAAGGGCTAATGCCCATTCCGTGACATGAGCTGGATACCTTTCATTACCTGGTATGCCATTGTTTATGGTCTATTAAGCAGTTTTCATTTCAACTTATGGGCCCGTATAAAATACAAGCTAGATGTTTCTCAAATTACAAGAAGTTTTAAAGACTATTAACTAGCTTCTTTTTTGGTTTGTTTTGAAATTTGAACTCTCTAAATTTACTGCAGACAATCTATGAAAGTAAACTGGGCAGTATGTTTTAAACTTCTCACGGGGAAGGCAATGGCACCCCACCCCAGTACTTTTGCCTGGAGAATCCCATGGATGGAGGAGCCTGGTGGGCTTCAGTCCATGGGGTCGCTAAGAGTCGGACACGACTGAGCGACTTCACTTTCACTTTTCACTTTTATGCATTGGAGAAGGAAATGGCAACCCACTCCAGTGTTCTTGCCTGGAGAATCCCAGGGACGGGGGAGCCTGGTGGGCTTCTGTCTATGGGGTCGCACAGAGTCGGACACGACTGAAGCGACTTAGCAGCAGCAGCAGCAGCAGCAGCAGTTTTTGAAAGTTTTTTATCCCCCTCCTCCTAAATTATGATTATTTCACACTAATAGTAGCATTTCTCATTTTCAAAATAAGATACATTCTGGTTCTTGTTTAAATATTTTTTCCAAACCAAATTATCATTGTACTGATTCATTTTTTCAAGTAGGGTTTTCAATTTCCAGACATTCTCTTATTTTGCTCTGTTTTATTTTTCTCCATTCTTACATACAGGACATACATGTTGACATCATGCAGAAGTCAGTGCATCAGAGGCCTTAGACAGAGAGGCCTAGCTGCTCTCAAAATCTACCTTATGCAGGCCTGTTAGTCAGGCTAATAAAGCTGCCAGGGCAGAGCTGAAAGCTCAAAGGGCTCACAGTTGTCAAAAATCTACAATGCAACAGTAGAAAATGTATGTAAGCATTCACTTACCTGCTTTTGATCAACAATTATTTCCAGGTCTTCGTCACTGCTTAGTTTTCCATATCCTTTTTCTTTACTTTTCTTGTGAAAGAATAATTTTAAATGATCATTTAGTTTCTTTCCATTAATAATGTTAATTCCTATTTAATACTTTTTAAAGATAAAAGTCTTTGCTTAACCTTGTTCACTAGTCATAATACATCACTCTTTATGCCAACCTCTCATGTAGCAAATATTTTTATTAAATTGCTGGCTTCTGCTTAGCCTCTCCCATCCAAATTATACCTTTAATCCTTTTCTGAATATTGTTATGCTTCTTTTTCAATTCTACAGTTTCAGAAAAGATTCTTTAATAATTCAAGATAAATAATACATTCCTTAGAGTCCTAGGGCATTTTTATTAAACACTGAAGCTGCATTTAGTGATCATATTATGCTTAAGACTTCAGGTACTAAATGTTTTCTTTTAATCCTTCATATATTTTTAAGAATAAGCAAGTATAACACCACTCAGATAATGAATCTTCAGATTTTCTATGTGCTGTACCATGCTTAGTTGCTTAGTTGTATCTGACTCTGCAACACCATGCACTGTACCACTAGGCTCCTCTGTCCATGGGGATTCTCCAGGCAAGAAAATATTGGAGTGGTTTGCCATGCCCTCCTCCTGGGGATCTTCCCAACCCAAGGATGGAACCCAGGTCTTATGCATTGCAGGCAGATTCTTTACCATCTGAGCCACCAGGGAAGCCCAAGACTACTGGAGTGGGTAGTCTATCCCTTCTCCAGGGGATCTTCCCAACCCAGGAATCAAACCAGGGTCTCCTGCAGTGTAGGCTGATTCTTTACCAGGTGAGCTACCAGGGAAGCTCCAGATTTTCTGAATTTGCCTATAAATCTGATGAAAACTAATATTGGAAGAGACAACTCAGAAATAATTTTTAAAAGGTAAATAAGAAAAGTTTCAAAATTAGATAGCTTAAAAAGTTGGAAGAGTACAGGCCATTAAAAAAATATTCTTTATTGGCATTTTTTCCTCCATCTGTCTTTCCCCATACCAAAGTTATAAAGTTAGAAAACAACACAGATCATGTCAACAATTTTACTGTTGTGTTACAGGAGAGAGATAATATGTCTGAGTCTTCTTTTCCCCTCTTTCTCCCAGTGCAAGGGTTAAAGGAAATACCAGGAATGACAGTTACTTCTTCATAATTTTAGAAATTATTAGTACCTTGCAGAGGACCAGTAACAAAAAGAAAATTCACTATCTAATTAGCTGTAATCCAAGATTGCTATCTTTAAAAAACAAAAACAAAATCCTGCTCAGTATTAACTATATCAACTAGAATTAAGGGAATTATAAATATTTTTTATGTTTCCATCCACTGTGCCACGTTAGGATCCTTGTCTTATTACGGGAAGAATTACATCCTTCAGCAAACATGACAAAAATCTTCTTTACATTATGGGACATGATTCTTGTCTGTTTTTTCTCCTATAACATTTCAAAAGCAGATTTCCACATTTCCCCACTCCCTCACCCCTCCAACAAACATACCTCCTATTGTTGTGTTTTCCCCCTGTGATAGAGATTTCCTGAATATTCAAGTACTAGGATGCATAAATAAAATCTGAATTCTCATTCATATATTAATGAGTTTAGCCACTTAGAACAGAACAGATGGCCACAGTATTTCTATTATTATTCTTGTCCTCATTTGAGGTTCCATTTCAAGACTGATGGAAAACAAAAAGAACAAGGTTGGTTTCAATCAAACTGACTTCCTATCACTTTGCTTTTGTATCCTTTTAGTCCACTGGTCATCATAAGATATTGTCCAGAGACTCTCTAATGCAAATCATTTAGAAATGTCTTTACTGAATATTGATCTATATACGTACCAAGTAGCTCATTTGCACGACCCGATTTCTGGACAAAAGGACATTAAGTAGAGATGGAATATGTGTCTTTCCATCCATTTCTCTGTCAGACATCCCAGAATTCTTTGCACCAGCCGCAGTGGCTTCATTGCCAGAACTTGCTGACCAGAGAACCACAGATCTTGCCCAGCAATGGTATATATAATGCGCTACACTAACTGAAGTATCTCCGGATCATTGTTTTGACTTTGTAAACATTGTGAAATCACTGAAACTAAAATTTCTTCTCCTTCTAGCTAATGTTTATCCAAGTACTGCCATGTTCCCTGACTGCTGTTCTAGTTTAATGCTCAAAAAACCCCTCCATCTATTATTAATTATACAAATTTTTGTATTTCATCTCATGCATATGGACTACTCAGCTTCTCTGTCAAAAAAGTTTTCATGGCCCCACCCCAGACTCTCTTGTGATTAACAAATCACTACTAATATATATAACAATGTTGGCATTCACAGAACATAATTCAAGATTGCCCTTTCTGCTAGTACAGATTCTACTTCTCTAGTTTAATCACAACTCCTTATCTGGTTTAGTACTAAATTTCCCCAGAAAGAGGCTAGATCAGGGAAGGAGATTATATTCCCAACTACTGTAAACAGAAGTTGGCATTTTCCAAGAGTGGGAGGAGGCATTTACAGCTCTGGGTTTGTACTTAAGCTCCTAGTCTCCAAACAGCAGACAACTGTACACAGTCAGAAGCTTTCCAGTTTTACTCTAGAGTTAAGCAATATTTTCTAGCTCACCCCATAACCCCATGGGGATTAAGCCTTTCCTAAGCCATCATGGCTTTTCGCTCACTTACTGCTTATTCCTAGTGCGAGTATAATCCTCTTTCAAGCTCTCAGCTTCCCACTTGGACTGCTGAGATCAGCCAGCCCAGCCAGGGATCTTCTGCTTTCCTCCCTCCTCCCAGCCGGGAATCCCTGTCTTCTATCTATGCACTTGGTCAAGCACAAGAAAGCAACTCCATAGCTCCTGCGTGGTCTTTCACACTGGTCAGAGGACTGACCTAAAAGGAGAAAGCTAACCTCCCCACTGGCCTAGCAGGAGGAGGCGGGGCTTCTGGGGGAGGAGAAGCCAGAAGGAATCATTTCCTGTGCTCCTCCCACCTCCCTGCAGCCACTGCTGCTGAGGATTGCCCCTGAGGCAGTGAGGTTAGGCCCCTGTCTCAGCCTGAGAGCATGCTACCTGCTGAGAGCAGATTTTTGTGCACTGCCCCTCTACATGCAGCTGAGGAAGGAACATCAGTGCAGTGAAGTTAACATGGTGAGAACCTCGAGGTGGGAGAAGTGAGGAAAGAGAAAAATTGCTGAAAATGTCTCCCACTCTGTGAGAAGCTTTCAGCTCAGGATTAAGTGTCCAATGTCTGACACTCCAAATACAGTATCTCCTCTCCTCCCCACACCGTTATGAACCCTTTCTGAATAACTGGAAGGAGAACTATCTAGTTATATTTTTAGTATTGATGATTTTTCTTTTTTTTTTTTAATATCACTGGATCAGAGGTGCTGTTTTCTTAGGAACATTGAGCCTCATCATCTTTCCTCTCTGTAAATGTTCCATCTCTCTTTAACCCTATCTACCTCCACAAAAATGAAACAGAAAGGTGGGTGTATTCACTTGAATTAAATAAACCATAAAACTTGGAAAATGTTTAGGAAAATCATACATGGCCATGGATACAGAATGTCTATTATAGAAGAAAATTTTGCAAGTAAGTAACAAAGCAATAATAAAGTCTGATGGGATAGAGACCTGGAAAACGAAGCACCCAATGTTCTTTTTAGAAGAAGACTTATAAGAGTTTATGAAAAGTGAGAGGTTTAACTGAAAGCTTCCAGTTGTGTATGGGTTGAATTAAAAGAATTCATCATATTCACTAGGAATGGAATATACAAGGGAAATTTTGAAAGGGAAAGGAATATATGATTTAATTAATTGTGCCAATTAGCCTCAATTACAATTTTTGCCTAACTATAGATATGAAAATAAGTGTAAAGGTTTACATATAAATATTTCAAAAAATTTTATTACTATTTCTTATTCAATACTGCAATGTGATAAATAGTAGACCTGATATTTACTAAAGCAAATGTTAATGAAAAATATATAATATACACAAACGAAACAAAGACCATCCTACTCTTTTCTTCGTGGTTGCTGCTACTGCTAAGTCACTTCAGTCGTGTCCGACTCTGTGTGACCCCATAGACGTCAGCCCACCAGGCTCCCCCGCCCCTGGGATTCTCCAGGCAAAAACACTGAAGTGGGTTGCCATTTCCTTCTCCAATGCAGGAAAGTGATGGTTGTCAGTATTCAATTCCTATCTAATTTTTCCTATCTTCAATCCCTTCTTCTCTACCACCTTCCTTCCTGCAGCCTACAAAATTGCTCACTTTTTCCCTGTCCTAAAAGATGACTTCCTCACTTCTGCTTTTCCCCTAAAGGCATTCATTTAATCTCTCTTATCTCTTTATCATCAAACTTGAAAGAGTAGTCTGTGCTCACTAGCCATCAGTTCAGTTCAGTTGCTCAGTACTGTCCGACTCTTTGTGACCCTATGGACTGTAGCACGCCAGGCCTCCCTGTCCATCACCAACTCCCGGAGTTTACTCAAACTCATGTCCACTGAGTCAGTGATGCCACCTTCCTTTCTCTTCACTTCTAAGCCAATCACAATCAAGTTGCAATTTACGGTAATTGCATTCTTGACAGTCACCAATGGACTCTTAATTATTAAATTCTATAGCAGCCCTTTTTTAGAGTTAATTGTATGAGGTGGTTTAGTCACTAAGCAGTGTCCAACTCTTGGAACCTGCCAGGGTCCTGTGTCCATGGGATTCTCCAGGCAAGAATACTGGAGGGGGTTGCTGTTTCCTTATCAAGGGGATCTTCCCAATCCAGGAATTGAACCTAGCTAGGTCTCCTGCATTGCAGGCAGATTCTTTACCAACTGAACTACAAGGGAAATCCTATAATTGCATTAATTAGTCCCAAATGCAATATATGATTGACTATACATGTCAAAATAATTGCAAATATTACTTCTTTCAGTGATCAGGTCTGTATCATGATCATATATTTTCAGAAATATCTTTGCTGTTATTTACATTATTATAGCTATTAAATGGTATTGCCAGCAGCTGAAAAGAGGATCAATGAGAGAGGGGAGAGGATTGGGAAAGGAGATGCTGTGCTAAGAAGATACTTGCTGAGTTTGTAATGCCTTTGGAAAGTTCATCCAAGTGGAAAGATCCAGTTGTCCAGTTGGATATACGGGTCTATATTTTTAGAAGAGAGATAAGGACAAGACATATGGATTGATGGAGATAATTAAAGTTGTCAGAGAGGTCGAGCTCATTAAAAAAGAAAATGTGGAGACAGAAGAGATGAGGACTAAGGCTGGCATCCTGGAGAATCGTTACTTTTAAAGAATGGGCCAAAAAGAAGAACCCAGTGAAGGGAAGTGGAATAGGAGTGGGCATAGGTGTAGGAGGAGAAACTCAATGCAGTCAAAGGACATACAGTTGTAGATGGTGTTAAATGCTGATGGAAGGTTAAAGAAGGAGGCAAACTGCATACTTTCACTGTATTTGGCATTTTGGAAGTTATCAAGGATGTTAGGAAAAGAAGAATTAGTGATGATGGAACCAAGATTAAAGTAAATTAATGAATGCTGCTGCTGCTGCTGCTAAGTCGCTTCAGTCGTGTCTGACTCTGTGCGACCCCATAGACAGAAGCCCACCAGGTTCCCCCGTCCCTGGGATTCTCCAGGCAAGAACACTGGAGTGGGTTGCCATTTCCTTCCCCAATGCATGAAAGTGAAAAGTGAAAGTGAAGTCGCTCAGTCGTGTCCGACTCTTAGCGACCCCATGGACTGGAGCCTACCAGGATCCTCCGTCCATGGGATTTTCCAGGCAAAAGTACTGGGGTGGGGTGCCATTGGTGGTAATGGTGAGAGGGGACTTATTTTCTCTTAGAAAGCTTGAATGAAAAGGGAAAGAGGGACAAATTTGTTAAGGTGGTAGATCTTATATCCTTAAGTTATAGCTTTAAAGAGAGAAAGAGAGAGAAACAGAAAGAGAGAGCAAGAATGCTAATGCAAAGACAAAAGATACAGGGCAAGAATACTGGGAAAGTTATAGTTTTCCCTCCTTCCCTTGTGTAAAGGTATTGAGTATGTTCATAGTTCAAGAAACAGCAGTAATGAGAATGAAAATGTAGATACCAGAGGGTGAAGGGGAATAATTCATGAAGCATGAAAGTACGAACAAAGTGCTTTTGGAGAGGAAAAAAAGTGCTTGTTTCTTTTAAAATTATAATTATGTGATATATATTTACAGAAGAAAAATCTAGACATATATTTCAAATATTAAGAGTCTTGCTCTCTGGGTGACAGAATTACGCATGATCTGTATTTTCTCTTTATACTTGGGAGTTCTTCTTGAAATAAGAATGGTTTTCTTTTATAACAATAATAACAAAGAAAATAAAGAATGTGATTACTTGAGAGATCCATAAAATTGCCATAGAAAAGACTCATTTAAAATCAGGGTGGGGAACACATGTATACCTATGGCAGATTCATTTTGATATATGGCAAAACCAATACAATATTGTAAAGTTAAATAAAATAAAATTAAAAAAAAAATCTACATTGTAGAAAAGTGACCAGGTTGGGGCTTTACCTTTCCTTTACTACATTTCTGGAGGAATAAATGCTAGTTTTTTTTAAAATGTAGAGATTCATGCTACAGTTATTACTTGTGTCCCTTGTGGCAAGTGTGGTGGGATGGTGAAGTGGACTGTTCTGTTTATTAAATGCATTAATACGCCCCTTTCCTTTTCACTCCCCCTTATGATATTAAACTTACAGTTTTTTTGGATATCATTTGGCCCCATGTCTTTTCTTTTGAAAAAAAAGATCCACAGTGTCAGCACACCTACCAACACTACTGCTGTGGACACAAAGAAATAGCAAATGGAAAAAACAGAGAATGAGGGAGAAGGAAC
Source organism: Tragelaphus eurycerus (assembly GCA_935064755.1). Lineage (NCBI taxonomy): Eukaryota > Metazoa > Chordata > Mammalia > Artiodactyla > Bovidae > Tragelaphus > Tragelaphus eurycerus. Next base: position 7,444,624 of record CAKXYN010000064.1, read on the forward strand.
TTTGCTCCAAAGACTTGGACTAAAAGCTTGAGAGTTTCTCCATTTAGGACATAAGCTGAGACAGATCTTTTGAATAGAAAGTCACCACCTTACCAATTAAAAACACAATTTGTAGATCTTTTATTTTTCTTTCATATGGAGGAAATAAATCTGAAGAGAAAATGTCATCATTACAGAGAATCATTTACAGAAGGGCTTATTACACTTGGCATTTTTCAAAAACTATTTTTTTCTTAAAAAAAAAAAAAGACATTCACAGTTGTGTTCTGCCCCCACCAACTGTGATGTTATGGCAAAAAAAAGAGCCACAGGGTGCAATTTTTTAGTTTTGGGCCAGGCTTGAGCAAACATAACATATGGTAATCAAATTCAGTTCTAAAGGTATATTGCTGAGTGAAAAAAAGAAATGTAAGCACAACAAATATGTTGATGCATTTTAAACCATGTTTTAAACCATAAGCATATGGCCAGATATTTAGTAATTTTTTGATTTTAAGCTAAGTCTATTTGGGAAAATAGGTACTCCGGTTACTTACTGCTGCTGCTGCTAAGTCGCTTCAGTTATGTCCGACTCTGTGCAACCCCATAGATGGCAGCCCACCAGGCTCCTCTGTCCCTGGGATTTTCCAGGCAAGAACACTGGAGTGGGTTGCTATTTCCTTCTCCAATGCATGAAAGTGAAAAGAGAAAGTGAAGTCGCTCAGTTGTGTCCGACTCTTAGCGACCCCAGGGACTGTAGCCCACCAGGCTCCTCTGTCCATGGGATTTTCCAGGCAAGAGTACTGGAGTGGGGTGCCACTGCCTTCTCCACCAGTTACTTACTAGCTGAACAATAAAATGGCAGTGATACACAATACAATTTTCACCCTTGTTTTGAGGGCCCTCCTTAATGCTGCCTTTTCTATCTTTAGAGTAGCTCTTGGTCTATAAGAGAATAACCTGAAGAGTGTTAAAGCTTCTTAAAATTATTTTTATATTTTCCAAGTTTCTCAAAGATGAGAATTCAACAGAAATATCCATTAAGATCACTCAATCATATGTCATTGTACAATGACATTTTCTCCAAAACACAAGTTCAGTATTAGACATACACCATTTTACATATCTTTTCCAATATTTTATCAAATTTTATTAAAAAAAATCAAACATACAGCAAAGTCAAAAGAATTTTATGGTGAGCATCTATATACTTACTAGCTAGATTTCACCACTAACATTTTATTATACTTGTTTTTGGATATCTGTTCATCTGTCTGCTGATTTTAAGGCTAAGTTTAAGTGAGAAGGCAATGACACCCCACTCCAGTACTCTTGCTTGGAAAATCCCAGGGACGGAGGAGCCTGTTAGGCTGCAATCCATGGGGTCGCTAAGAGTCGGATACGACTGAGTGACTTCACTTTCACTTTCTAATTGGGAAAGTATAGTACCTGTAGTACATGTAATCACATTTTTACAGATTCTTTCCTCCAAGGTTTATTTAATTTTAAACCTCAGAAAAGCAAAATCATTGGTTTAGTAAGCTTCCAAAATAAGAACACTAAAAGTTTAGGATTTGTTACCCTACAGCAAATCATTACTTTCATTTGAAAAGCAAATCAGTGAACTACATTCCTAGCATTATGTGCTAGTGACAGGACCTATCACTAGGATTAGGGAAGAGGATTTCTGATCAAAGTGCTGGGATTTTTACAGTTCTCAGTCAAAAGCAAGTGATCAAACAACTCAATATTTTGAAACAAATCCAGGGTGTGATAGGCAGTTCCAGTCGACATTAATCATCATGTCCTCAATTTCATACCCTTTGATCATACCCTGCAAATATCTTCACTTTACTCTGGGCTGTGTGGTAAGTATTTACCTCTGGTACATCCAACAAAAGTAGGAAGACTCAGGCAGAGCTAGGACAGCTAATGATTTCTCAGAGGAGTTACATATGCTCCTGGGAACAGTCCAGTACTAGGGTGGTTTACTGAGAATAAGTAGGCAAAAACAAAAATTAAACTTGAAAATTTCAGTCATGTCGGATTCAGCAGTGTTCCACATTACTTTGAGGACAATAAAGACACTCCTCTTAACCCTCCCTCCCTTCCAAAACCAAAGAAAATCACATTCAAAAAGAAAAACCAAAAAACCCAAAAATGATGTCCATCTTTACAGGAAAATCTTGAGCCCAGTTCTTTCATCTGAAAGGCTCTTGTCTCTATAAAAATCATTTCCATATTTTCTCTAGACTAGGCTCTTGAAGCTGTAAATGCAGTGTATAGCATGCAATGACAGAGCCATAAAACTCGTTTCCTGCCTGCTAAAGACAATAATGATATATATATTTCAATCTACTAGATTTCTCCGCATTATGTGGCATTGGTGCTGTTTCCAAGGCAAGGTCAAACTAAAAGCACTCCCATTTGGCAATTTTATCTGTCATCACTCAAACAGCAGGGAGTGCTTGTTGTTGTAAGACAGGTAAGGGGCCTGAGAGAACTAACATCATCATTTTGGATTCTCAAATGTAAATAAATAATTCTATCACATAAAAAGCCTCATCCCCCCCTCCCCCCAAAAAAACTAATAAAAGGGTAAGTTATGTACTCCATACTTGAGAAAAATAAGAAATAATCTAAAACTAAAACTATTCACCTATGCCCTGCTTCTGATCCCTACTGACATGACTTCTTATTGTTATAGGCATTGGTCCTACCAGATGGGGGTCTAGGCGTGTGTTACTCCCATCTCAAACACAGGTGTGCTTCTCACTGGCCTCTCCAGTGGCTCCTTTGCCTTTTCACTGGCAGTCGGTGCACCTGGCACCACACACCTGCTGCTCACTCCTTTACAACAACGGGGCTGGACATGATGATTTTATGTCCTTGTGAAAGAAAATAGCAATCATTGTACTTCAGTAAAAAGGAAAGAAAAGCTAGCTGCTTCTGTAAGCACTCTGTTTGCCAAGTAAATATACTCATAATAATGCCTCTATTTTCATACCATCTCTAAACTCACACATTGCTTTGATGTTTTGACAGTGCTCAAGGAACATTTTTTTTTCTGACAAGAGTCAACCTGAAGTTTGTGGCTCAGTCACCAGATTTGTGCAGAAGGCTGTTTACCATTAAGCTGCATTTATGTGACTCATTGATAACCAGTTTTTTTTTCTTAAGGCTAAAATAACATGAGGTTTTGTGTATTTTTTCTTTCATCTGGATCTACACATAGTCATGACATCTTAGAATAAATCTTCCCTATTCTTGAGAGTGACATTGCCTGGCAGTACAGCCTACTACTTTCATCTCTGGGCTCTCCTCCATGACCTTGATAACCTCAGGAATTCTAACCCGACACCGTAGTTCTTGTTATTTATCCATCAGTCTCCTGATGGCTTCTTTCATTTATCTCATTTCTGCAATGGCTTATGAATTCATTGATGACAACATTTTAGATAAGACATGGAAACCCCTAGATGGTGGGCAGGTCTGGGTTTCCTGTTTTTGTCATGGAGCTTCCAGGCAACTACTTATTGAGGGAGCTCTTCTAAGCCACAGGATGTACAGGGGCAAGAAACATCTGGGCAACAGACAGCTCACTTATTCACTGGACATGTGACATTGGTTACAAGATTAAAACAGTAGAGTTCAGAGGATATGTAGCCAATCAAATACACTATTTTTTGATGAACATCAATTAATACCTTGCTTCATAACGAGGGGAAAATATAGTGGCTTATAATGAAAGGCAAAGTTTAAATAGCTTTATTTATATAAAGTATTGTCACAAATACTTGAGAGCAAATATCCTGTGATTCCTGGGCTCAAGTAAAAAGGAGTTTGATGGCTAGAAACTATAGATTTGAGTCATGAGGCAATTTTTTTTTTTTAATTTGAGAAAATACAAGGTAGAGTGTATGACAATGTTAGGTGTTCAAATACGTGATGAGTTTGTTGAGACAAAATTGTATTAATTTAGGACAAGGGTTGCTTCATGTTGATGCAAGATCACCCTTTTATCACTAGGGGTGGTAGATTCAGTCAATACAGTTACATGACAGTAATCACAGAAATAGTAATATGTAGTGGATCACTCCTGACATTTTCAGCAAACATAACATCCATTACTGGAAAAAATAAGCACAAATGTATGTGAATACACTTGACATTTTTGGTATTTTGCTTATTTTTACAGGAAATTCCTTATGACTTAATTGACTGATAAAAAATAATCTTCAAAAAATGAACAGCTAAAAAACCTCCCTTGTTTGATGATGAGTAAGGGATAAGAAGGAGCTTCTCAAATATGGTAATTTTATTTTCCCTTGGCATAAGAATGGAGTATTTTCATTTTATTCTTGTACTACTTTAAACACTTCATATATGTTATACTTTACAATAAAAGTATATTACTAAAATTTTATTTTAAACATATTCTATAGATTCAATATATCTATATTTTTTCCATAAGAGAGACTTGGGTATCATATAAATATAAGGTAATAATGGAATAGATTTTGCCATATTTTTAGTCTACTAAATATACCGTAAGCTGCTTGAGGTCAGGGCTGTGTTATTCACTCATCCTCTTAAGTATTTTTGATCATTTAGTATTGTTGTTCAGTCGCCCAGTCGTGTCCAAATCTTTGCAACCCCATGGATGGCAGCACACCAGGCTTCCCCTGTCCTTCACTATCTCCCAGAGTTTGTTCAAACTCATGTCCATTGAATTGATGATACCATCCAACCACCTCATCCTCTGTTGCCCCCTTTTTCTCCTGCCCTCAATCTTTCTCAGCATCAGGGTCTTTTCCAATGAGTTGGCTCCTTGCATTCATCTAGTATGAATGTGATGAAATCTGGGGCTCTAGAGCCCACAAGGGAGGTGTGGCACCCTGCTCAGAAAGCTTGATACCTACTGGGAAAGGGAAGTAACTAAACAGATAATTATAAACAAGTGAAGAACCTGTGACAGAGGAGTCTGTAGATATGAAGGAGACCATGGGACTTCGCTTTGTGTCAAGGTCACAGGAGGCCTGGAGGAGATACTGGGATCTGAATGATGAGGGCAGGCATCCAGGTGGAGGACAGAGCCTGTCTGCATGTGGGCTTGGGGATCTGGTGTGCAAAGAGTAATAAAGAGAGAAGACCAAAGATAGGAGGTAATAGGGTCTCCTAGTATCAGAAATGAGGATGGTATTGCGTTTTGGGAGGATGATCTCAGATGAGGCTTCAGAAGAAGGTGGAGTCTTGAAAATCATGTCTTTATGTTAAGGGCAATGTGGAGCCATGGAGGGCTTGAAGCAGGAGAGTAAGCACGTTATAAAATCTATGATTTAGGAAGGCTGCTCTGGCTAAAGTGTGGGAAAGAAGAATGGAGGGAAGGAGAGCAATTAGGGGCCACTAAAGTGGTCAGGGTGTGCCAGCCATGGAGCCTGTTATAATTGGTGTATGGTCAGTTGATAACTGACACACACCAATTCTATTACGACATGCTTATTAATTTATCACTTTGTGTATCATAAGATTATTTTTCAATACTGGCTACTGTAAGTGATAAAAGCATCTGTATTTTCTCTAGTCAGGAATTAAATTAGCAGTGAGTAGGTAAAAAAAAATATGTTAGGCACTCACTTATTTTGGTAACATGTAAAATTATTTTAGGAAAAATACAATGTTTCATTTTTTCCATATTTTTGAGAGAGAGAATATATTTTGAATAATATAGAAAAACATTTTGCATTTAATAAAGGATATTTTTGCACTCTGTAAAGTTCTAAAGCAACATCTAAACTTTTCTTGTTTCTTGCTATTTGACAAAACAAAGGGAGTCTGTTTTTTAAAAATACAATGTGAAATTGTTCAGTACTGCAGAACATCTGAAAAGATTTATTGTGATTTTTTTGGACATCAATAACAAGAATTCTTTATGCAAACCTAAGAACTGAACTAACCAGGGAGTATAAAATATTAAAAAGGAATGTATTTACTCATTGCTTTCATCGCATTTCATTTGTTTTTAACTTGTCCAAGGATAAAACTTTATAATGGAGGAAAGCTGGAGTCAGGTGAGATAGAGTAAGGCAGAATCAACCACAAAATTTATCTTCTTGCTCAGTTTCTTTGGAGATTTTTGCTCTTAATTAGATACTCCTTTGTTGCTGCTGCTAAATCACTTTAGTTGTGTCCGACTCTGTGTGACCCCATAGACGGCAGCCCACCAGGCTCCGCCGTCCCTGGGATTCTCCAGGCAAGAACACTGGAGTGGGTTGCCATTTCCTTCCCCAGTGCATGGAAGTGAAAAGTGAAAGTGAAGTTGCTCAGTCGTGTCTGACTCTTAGTGACCCCATGAACCGCAGCCCAACAGGCTCCTCCACTCCAAGCAAGAGTACTGGAGTGGGTTGCCATTGCCTTCTCTGACTCCTTTGTTACTAATATTTTAAAAGAATTTTATTACATGAAAACTATTGAAGGATATTCAGCTACATATAGGCAAGCTTCAGAGCTACAGAACAGCGTTCTTTCTATAAGACCACAACATCCCAGAGAGTACACATAACTACTGATGGGCTTCTTCCATCAGTTCTCACATTTGCATTTTTCCTTTCTTTCATTTTTAGGAATGAAACTCCAAGTCTAGATGCTTGTATTACAGAGGTCATCACAAAATTATAAAGACAATAAGAAAGACTTCTTGAACAATACAGAGCAGATAAATTTCAGTGATGAAGAGTACAAAATTCTTATCAACTTGAGAGCACTGGAAGGAAGCACTGAAGACTCTTTTTGCAATCTCTGATTAATACCCCACGTGAATACTAGTAATATATTGATAACATAGTGCTAAGAGACAGAAAACTGACTGTAGCTCAATTAATTTAAATCCCTCTTTGGAAGTAAATGTAGACTTTAATAAAGAGACTTTTTAAAAACTCTGCAATGCACTCAAAAAAAAAAAAAAAAAAAAAAAAAACCCAAACCAAAAAAACTCTGCACTCTTGCAAAATTGTTCTGGGTAGGCGAGTGTGGGGGTTTTAAAGAGAGATGAAGCGAGGCTCCTGTAAGGAACAGCTAAATTGCCACGGACAAATGTGCCCCAAATGGAAAAAGCTTTTTAAAATTATAAAAGCAGAAGTTTCTCCTTACAGGAAACACTAAAACTTTTTTTTAAAAGTGCAGAAGTATGCCTGTCCCATTGTTGATGCTCAAGGTAAGGTAATCACTTCAGTCGTGTCCGACTCTGTGCGACCCCATAGATGGCAGCCCACCAGGCTCCCCTGTCCCTGGGATTCTCCAGGCAAGAACACTGGAGTGGGTTGCCATTTCCTTCTCCAATGCATGAAAGTGAAAAGTGAAAGTGAAGTCGCTGAGTCTTGTCCGACTCTCCGCAACCCCATGGACTACATACAGCCCTCCAGGCTCCTCCATCTATGGGATTTTCCAGGCAAGAGTTCTGGAGTAGGGTGCCATTTCCTTTAGTAAACATTTAATGAAATCCTTATGCTTTATAGCAAGAGGAAAAGATTAATAACTCCCATTACTCCTAACTCCTCTTACTCTCTCTTGTTGATGTCATACCCCCAAATATTTGTACACAGATACACATATATGTATCTGTGTATAAATATATCATACATATACACTTTTATGATACAAATGTGGTTGTTGTATAAATACTAAACTATACTTTTTACTCAACAACACATTGTGAATATCTTTTCATGTTAACACACATTTATATCTACCTTACACGTCGAAATCCACCTTACACTAAGAGTTTTGTTAAGAAAGTTTAAGAAACCCAGAAAATCATCAGACTGAAGAATGCCTTTAACACTTAAGAGACAACGTTAACTTTTGAATGTTGTCCGTAGAAGCCTTGTGGTTTCTGAGATTCTTTCAGGTGATCTGTGAAGTTAAAATTATTTATCATAAAAGTACTAAAACATTATTTACCTTTTTTGCTGTGTTGACATTTGAATTGATTGTGCAAGGGCAACAGTGGGTAAAGCTATTGGCACCTCAGTAAGAAACAAGGCAAAGGCTAATAGAGTTCTGCCAAGAGAACGCACTGGTCATAGCAAACAACCTCTTCCAACAACACAAGAGAAGACTCTACACATGGACATCACGAGATGGTCAACAGTGAAATCAGATTGATTATATTCTTTGCAGCCAAAGATGGAGAAGCTCTATACAGTCAGCAAAAACAAGACCAGGAGCTGACTGTGGCTCAGATCATGAACTCCTTATTGCCAAATTCAGACTGAAATTGAGAAAGAAAGTGGAGAAAACCACTAGACCACTCAGATATGACCTAAATCATATCCCTTATGCCTAGACAGTGGAAGTGAGAAATAGATTTAAAGGACTAGATCTGATAGACAGATTGCCTGAAGAACTATGGATGGAGGTTCGTGACATTGTACAGGAGACAGGAATCAAGACCAGCCACAAGAAAAAGAAATGCAAAAAAGCAAAATGGCTGTCTGAGGAGGCCTTACAAATAGCTGTGAAAAGAAGAGAAGCAAAAAGCAAAGGAGAAAAGGAAAGATATACCCATTTGAATGCAGAATTCCAAAGAATAGCAAGGAGAGGTAAGAAAGCCTTCCTCAGTGATCAATGCAAAGAAATTGAGGAAAACAAGAGAATGGGAAAGACTGGAGATCTCTTCAAGAAAACTAGAGATACCAAGGGAACATTTCATACAAAGATGGGTTCAATAAAGGACAGAAATGATAGGGACCTAACAGAAGCAGAAGATATTAAGAAGAGGTGGCAAGAATACACAGAAAGTGAAAGTGAAGTGAAGTCGCTCAGTCGTGTCCGACTCTTAGCAACCCCATGGACTGTAGCCTACCAGGCTCCTCCATCTGTGGGATTTTCCAGGCAAGAGTACTGGAGTGGGGTGCCACTGACTTCTCCAATACACAGAAGAACTGTACAAAAAAGATCTTCATGACCCAGATAATCATGATGGTGTGATCACTCACCTAGAGCCAGACATCCTGGAATGTGAAGTCAAGTGGGCCTTAGGAAGCATCACTATGAACAAAGCTAGTGGAGGTGATAGAATTCCAGTTGAGCTATTTCAAATCCTGAAAGATGATGCTGTGAAAGTGCTGCACTCAAAATGCCAGCACATTTGGAAAACTCAGCAGTGGCCACAGGACTGGAAAAGATAGTTTTCATTCCAGTCCCAAAGAAAGGCAATGCCAAAGAATGCTCAAACCACCGCACAATTGCACTCATCTCACATGCTGGTAAAGTAATGCTCAAAATTCTCCAAGCCAGGCTTCAGCAATATGTGAACCGTGAACTTCCTGGTCCCATCACTTCATGGCAAATAGATGGGTAAACAGTGGAAACAGACTTTATCTTTCTGGGCTCCAAAATCACTGCAGATGGTAATTACAGCCATGAAATTAAAAGACTCTTACTCCTTGGAAGAAAAGTTATGACCAACCTAGACAGCATATTTAAAAGCAGAGACATTACTTTATCAACAAAGGTCCATCTAGTCAAGGCTATAGTTTTTTCAGTAGTCATATATGAATGTGAGTTGGACTGTAAAGAAAGTTGAGCACTGAAGAATTGATGCTTTTCAACTGGGTTTTGGAGAAGACTCTTTGAGAGTCCCTTGGACTGCAAGGAGATCCAACCAGTCCATCCTAAAGGAGATCAGTCCTGGGTGTTCTTGGAAGGACTGATGTTGAAGCTGAAACTCCAATACTTTGGCCACCTGATGCAAAGAGCTGACACATTTGAAAAGACCCTGATGCAGGGAAAGATTGAGGGCAGGAGGCAAAGGGGACGACAGAGGATGAGATGGTTGGATGGCATCACCGACTCAATGGACATGGATTTGGGTGGACTCCAGGAGTTGGTGATGGATAGGGAGGCCTAGCGTGCTGCAGTTCATGGGGTCGCAAAGAGTCGGATATGACTAAGTGACTGAAGTGAACTGAAGAATCAAGGTGGTAGCACCAAACTGACTTGTTGGGAACTGAACATGACCACTTTAAAATACATGAAATGCATTTTACTTGAAAAAAAAAAAAAAAAAAAAAGACAGACAAGCTATGGTTACTGAAATTTGGGAATCTTGCATTCCCCCCGCCCCGCCCCAAATATATGAGGAGAGTCTTTCAAAGAGAGCAACCAATTTTTGTTGCCAAAATTCAAGGTTTTAATGAAAGGTAGAATTGTGGAAACTTGTATCTGCCACTGTGAGCTCAATAACTTCTAAATAGCTAGATGTTCCTGATGTGCTCAGTGATATTAATAAAGTATTTTTTGATACTATATAATGAAGTATGGCAACATTTGGAAGATAAAAACAACTCAGTAAAGTAACATTTTCCAAATGACAGATGCATGGCATGTTATCAAAACTATGCAAGAGTTAAAGACCCATTCAAGGTGTAGGAAAAATCATGAATTTTAATATAAAAAGTACACACAGCTTATTGATCTCACTTAAAAATGCTATGCTATGCTAAGTCACTTCAGTCGTGTCCGACTCTGTGTGACCCCACAGACGGCAGCCCACCAGGCTTCCCTGTCCCTGGGATTCTCCAGGCAAGAACACTGGAGTGGGTTGCCATTTCCTTTTCCAATGCATGAAAGTGAAAAGAGAAAGTGAAGTCGCTCAGTCATGTCCGAGTCTTAGCGATCCCATGGACTACAGCCTACCAGGCTCCTCCGTATGTGGGATTTTCCAGGCAAGAGTACTGGAGTCGGGTGCCATTGCCTTCTCCGCACTTAAAAATACATTGTTACTAAACTTTAAGAAATAACATGCCAAGTTTTGATACTGTAGCATCAAAGACTATCCATTATTATGTAAAATGGCTATCAAAACACTTCTTCCTTTCCCAACTGTATAGTTGTGTGAAGACAAATTTATCTTTTTATATTTCAACCTCCCTCAATTGCAACAGATCGAATGCATAAGCAGATATGAGAATTCAATTTTCCTCCATTAATTCTTATATTAATGAGATTTGTAAAAATATAAAACAATGCCATGCCTCTCACCAAAATTTCTATTTTTTGGAAGTAGAGTTTTTATAATGCTATTAATGTTGAGTGTTTTATTACTATTTTCCAATGAATTTAATAAGTATGTAGTTAAAATTTTTCATAGTCTTCTTTGTTAATAAAATAAAGTCAATAGATATAATCCATATAAACAAAAGGTCTTTAGAGTCTTTAATATTTTTTAAAAGTACAGAGGGACATTGAGATGAAACTCTAGAAACCACTTTTATAATATGTAAAAGAAAGAATGTAAACTTGTTCTGCAGTGGTAGAACAACTTGCCCTTGGAAAATTAGGCATTTTCCCCTTCTCTTTAATGATAAACAAAGTCAATTTATCACTTTTAGATTCTGGTAGAAAATTCCATAATAGACCATATAAAAATAATCCAAAAAGTCTTAAGATAAATTGTATTCTATGTTACTTACTATATATCTGAATTTTATCTAATGATTATTGCTTTAGAGTTTACAAATACTTCTACATGGGTTATATCATACTTTTATCCAGGTAATTTCATGAAGGTAGGTATTACTCTCCTTATTTATATTAAAAGCTGAGGAAATGAATTCTAAGAGAGAAAAAGCTCTTTGTCTGTCTAGAAAGTGTTAAAACACAGAATCAGATTCAGGTCTACTGACCTTTTGTTTTTTGCTTTTTTTAATCTTTGGCTGAAAAAAAGTCTTTTTGGTTATCATTGGCATAGGCTCTTGTATAGTATAAATAAGGGCTGGGTATTGCCATATCTTTTGAATTTGAGCAAGGATCCTGACATCTTACCAGCCCATTTCTTCTGCCTATATATAAGGATTGTGGGAAATAACAAATGCTGAATTATGTGGAATAGTGCTTAGTATACAATAGGTCTTGTTTATTATTATTTTTTCTACTTAGCATAACAGTGTAACCGTGTACAAGGCCAGAATAGCTTCTGTTTTACCCAGCTCTTAGATCAAATGGCTTAGCCAATATGACAGAAATAGATGAACATATGAAAAAGCTTCAGAATAAATGCAGGCCTGAAGAACAACAACAGAAATGCAGTCTCTTCCAGGCTGGAAGCCAGAGGTCATTCTATATATACTGGTGACCTACACCTCAACTCTGTGTTCAGATTTAGAGGTGACTAGATAGGTCAATACATCACTCTTCTGCTTGCCAGGCCTGGTCCAAACCAGCTTTGAATGACTGCTGGACATTACCACTTTGAGGGCTTCTTCCCTGACCCCACCATAGGCTGCTGGAGCCACAGAAAAAGCTTGAGAGTCCAGGTAAGGCTTCATAACCCTGTAAACCCTATATTCTTTTTGTTTTCCTTGTTTTGGTTCTCTTGGCTTCACACCTGGAGCCTCTCTCCAAGATAAGAGTGCCTTCAGGATGAGTCAGCCTTCCAAGAGGCTCCTACAGAGCCCTTCAGCTATATGATGGTCAGAGGTAGTGCTGGTTAGATTTGGCTGGATGTGAAAGTAGATGAGCCAGATCCTGGCAGTTCAGGGAGGTAAGAGTTTCTGGAGGAAGTAGTTCGTCAGTAGAGGATTGTTAATGGTATTAATTCAGCTGCCTTTGCACACTGGTCCTCCTGTGGTCATGTGTGGATGTGAGAGCTGGACTGTGAAGAAGGCTGAGCGCCGAAGAATTGATGCTTTTGAACTGTGGTGTTGGAGAAGACTCTTGAGAGTCCCTTGGACTGCAAGGAGATCCAACCAGTCCATTCTGAAGGAGATCAGCCCTGGGATTTCTTTGGAAGGAATGATGCTAAAGCTGAAACTCCAGTATTTTGGCCACCTCATGCAAAGAGTTAACTCATTGGAGAAGACTCTGATGCTGGGAGGGATTGGGGGCAGGAGGAGAAGGGGACGACAGAGGATGAGATGGCTGGATGGCATCACTGACTCGATGGATGTGAGTCTGAGTGACCTCCGGGAGTTGGTGATGGACAGGGAGGCCTGGCGTGCTGCGATTCATGGGGTCGCAAAGAGTCGGACACGACTGAGCGACTGATCTGATCTGAAGATAATAATGATAATAACAGCTATCACTCATAGGAACAATCTCATATATACATTCTTTCCTATATAGATATAGAAAAAATAATGAGAATGACCCACTAAAATTTTTAATTTGTTATAGTAAATTTACCTTCAGTAGGATGGTTTGCTATGCACAAGAATGAAGACTTTACATATGTTATCTCATTTAATTCTCTCAGTATTATACCGTGAGTTTGTATTTTTCTTAGTTTTCAAATGAGGAAAAGGAATGTCCTAAAATTTTAAGATTTTTCTTCATGGACATGTCCAAGGTCACACAACCACTAAGTAAGTAGCAGGGCAGAATTAGAACCTAAGATTTTTCTAGCCAGTCCAAAAGGTCGGATTCTTTTGAGCTCAGCCCCTTGCCTCCAGCATATTTCCGTTTGATTGAAAGTTGGGATGACATAATGCAAAGATGCATGTGAGGTTAAGTAGAAAATGAAAAAAAAAAAATCAAGAACAGTCAACAGCCCTTTAGTGGTTCTTCAGACAAACATCCACCTCAAAGCTACATAGTGGAGAGGTAAGAGGTCAGCCTCTGCGGTCAGACTGCTTGGTTTAAAGCCAGCTCTATCGCAGACAAACATGACTTTGAGCAAGTTATTTAATTCCTCTATGCCTAAGTTTTCTCATCAGAGAATAATAACAAAACCTATCTCTTTGAGTTGTGGAAAAAATTTAACAATTCATGTAAAGTGCTTACAACAGTGCTTGATACATATAATACTCAAATATATAAGTGCTATTATTAGCTGATATATTTCCTTCTTTCCCTCCCTTCTTTCTTCTCTTCCTTTTCCTCCTCTCTCCCTCCTCTTCTTCCCTTCCTTTTTCTCCCTTTCTTCCTTTTTTGAGTTAATGATGTGTAGCCACTAAGTAGTCTTTCTAGCAAGATGCCAAGACTCACCAAAGGTGGTTCAGAACCTCAATCTTGAAGTTAAAATTTTTTCTGGGGACTGGGATTTAAAAATAGAACCTGGTGAGAAGCAATTCTTGCTGTGTCAACTTTTAGAAGGCTGTACTGAGAAAACCCAGCAGAGCTTTATTTTAAGAAGACCCTGAATGGCTTAGCTGCAGTTCATGGATACATCAGAACATTCCCTTGACGGTTCACTTTTCTGTGAACCTAAAACCAAGCAACAGTAAGAGTTCTGGGCTGACCAAACCTCCCCTTTGCAAAAAGCCAGAGAACTCAGGTGCTGCTGTCAAGTAACTGGAGCAGAGCCCCAGCAGTGAGCCTTCACCGCTGATCCTTTTGAAGTTCACCTCTTTGTTAAGTCTTCTTTTAACAAAAACTGGATTTTTTTTTTTTTTTTACAGTATGTTTCAGGGATGATGCAAAGTATTAAGGATACAGGGGAAAAAAATCTGACTACAGATGGTAGATTTGGAAAGTAGGTAGAGAAGCACTTTGGTGTGTTTCAACATCTGAGTCCTAGCCTCTTTTTATCACTTTTTTTCTGAGATGGTTGGCTATCTCAACTCTTTTGAGCTCAGCTTTTCCATTTTCAAAATAAGGGTTTATAATGTTGTTGTTTCTATGATTTATTTGAAACTATTAGGAAGATAGTTAATTAGTAATTTTATAGTGGTTAGGAAAGAGGACCATTGTTAATTGAGGAAAGAAGCAAAGCCTAATAGAATGTAACATTAATTCAAATGCTGAGGAGGAATTAGGGTCTTTCAGAAGCTGCTATGTATACTTCATTCAGATCTGTCAAACTCAATATTTCTTAATATAAGAAAAGGCTACAACAAACTTAAGTCTCCATTCTGATGCAACAAGGAGAAGTTGTTGAAATTGGATATAAAAATATGTTTCTCAAGAAGGAATATGTTGGTGTTCAATCATCTTTAAGTGTATGCATAAACATCTGTTCAGGAAAACTAATCAGGCAATAAGGGATACAATTCATTGAAGGGAATGAAAACTGGCAACACTAATGAGGCTAGGAGCCAAATCACAGGTAATAAACTTGAAAATAGATATCAGCAAACCAAATAGAATTGCTACGGTTTGGCAAGTCAGTGTTTATATAGAAATAAATTTGAATGTAAATTCTTTGTGTTAGTTTGGAAGATTTTTCAATGAAAAAGCAATAAAATGCCATTTCAACATAAAACTCTAAACAACAAGTTTATATATTACACCCCAAAAAACAGAGGTTGGAATAGGAATGCTTTTTTGGCACTCATTCGGGAATTGACTGAATTCACTAGCATTTTGTTTTGCTCAGGCATTTGAGGAAGCCAGTGGTAGGGTAAGACTGAGGGCATGGAATCAGTCAGTCAGTTCAGTCCCTCAGTCATGACTCTTTGGGACCCCATGGACTGCAGCACGCCAGGCTTCCCTGTCCATCACCAACTCCTGGAGCTTACTCAAACTCATGTGTATTGAGTCGGTGATGCCATCTAACCATCTCATCCTCTGTCATCCCCTTTTCCTCCCACCTTCAATCTTTCCCAGCATCAGGGTCTCTTCCAATGAGTCAGGTCTTCGGATCAAGTGGCCAAAGTATTGGAGCTTCAGTTTCAGCATCAGTCCTTCCAATGAATATTCAGGACTGATTTCCTTTAGGATGGGCTGATTGGATCTCCTTGCAGTCCAAGGGGCTCTCAAGAGTCTTCTCCAACATCATAGTTCAAAAGCATTGATTCTTTGGTGCTCAGCTTTCTTTATAGTCCAACTGTCACGTCCATACATGACTACTGGAAAAACCATTGCTTTGACTAGGTGGACTTTTGTTGGAACAGTAATGTCTCTGCTTTTTAATATGATGTCTAGGTTGGTTATAGCTTTTCTTCCAAGGAGTAAGGGTTTTTCAATTTTCATGCTTGCAGCCACCATCTGCAGTGATTTTGGAGCCCCCCAAAATAAAGTCTGTCACTGTTTTCACTGTTTGCCCATCTATTTGCCAAAGTGATGGGATGATCAGATGCCATGATCTTAGTTTTCTGAATGTTGAGTTTTAAGCCACCTTTTTCACTCTCCTCTTTCACTTTCATCAACAGGCTTTTTAGTTCCTCTTCACTTTCTGCCGTAAGGGTGGTGTCATCTGCATATCTGAGGTTATTGATATTTTTCCTGGCAATCTTGATTCCAGCTTGTGCTTCCATCATTTCGCATGATGTACTCTGCATATACGGAGAAGGCAATGGCACCCCACTCCAGTACTCTTGCCTGGAAAATCCCATGGACGGAGGAGCCTGGTAGGCTGCAGTCTATGGGGTCGCTAGGAGTTGGACACGACTGAGCAACTTCACTTTCACTTTTCACTTTCATGCATTGGAGAAGGAAATGGCAACCCACTCCAGTGTTCTTGCCTGGAGAATCCCAAGGACAGGGGAGCCTGGTGGGCTGCAGTCTATGGGATCGCACAGAGTTGGACACAACTGAAGCGACTCAGCAGCAGCAGCAGCAGCACTCTGCATATAAGTTAAATAAGCAGGGTGACAATATACAGCCCTGACGTACTTCTTTCTCATTTTGGAACCAGTCTGTTGTTTCATGTCCATTTCTAACTGTTACTTCTTGACCTGCATACAGGTTTCTCAGGAGACAGGTCAGGTGGTCTGGTATTCCCATCTCTTGAAGAATTTTCCAGTTTGTTGTGATCCACACCATCAAAGTCTTTGGTGTAGTCCATAAAGCAGAAGTAGGTGTTTTTCTGGAATTCTCTTTCTTTTTTGATGATCCAACGGATGTTGGCAATTTGATCTCTGGTTCCTCTGCCTTTTGTAAATCTAGCTTGAACATCTGGAATTTATGGTTCATGTACTGTTGAAGCCTGGCTTGGAGAATTTTGAGCATTACTTTGCTACCATGTGAGGTGAGTGTAATTGTGCTGCAGTTTGAACATTCTTTGGCATTGCCTTTCTTTGGGATTGGAATGAAAATTGACCTTTTCCAGTCCTGTGGCCACTGCTGAGTTTTCCAAATTTGCTGGCATATTGAGTACAGCACTTTCACAGCATCATCTTTTAGAATTTGAAATAACTCAACTGGAATTCCATCACCTCCACTAGCTTTGTTTGTAGTGATGCTTCCTACGGCCCACTTGACTTCACATTCCAGGACGTCTGGCTCTAGGTGAGTGATCACACCATTGTGGTTATCTGGGTCATGAAGATCCGTTGTGTATAGCTCTTCTGTGTATTCTTGCCACTTTTTCTTAATATCTTATGCTTCTGTTAGGTCCATACCATTTCTGTCCTTTATTGAACCCATCTCTGCATCAAATGTTCCCTTGATATCTCTAATTTTCTTGAAGAGATCTCTAGTAATTCCCATTCTATTGTTTTCCTCTGTTTCTTTGCATTGGTCACTGAGAAACGCTTTCTCTCCTTGCTATTCTTTGGAATTCTGCATTCAAATGGGTATATCTTTCCTTTTCTCCTTTGTTTTTCGCTTCTCTTCTTTTCTCAGCTATTTGTAAGGCCTCTCAGACAATGATTTTGCCTTTTTTTCATTTCTTTTTCTTGGGGATGGTCTTGATCACTGCTTCCTGTTCAATGTCATGAACCTCTGCCCATAGTTCTTCAGGCACTCTGTCTATTAGATCTAATCCCTTAAATCTATTTTTCACTTCCACTGTATAATCACAAGGGATTTGATTTAGGTCTTACCTGAATGGCCTAGTGGTTTTCCCTATTTTATTCAATTTAAGTCTAAATTTGGCAATAAGGAGTTTATGATCTGAGCCACAGTCAGCTCTGGGTCTTGCTTTTGCTGATTGTATACAGCTTCTCCATCATTGGCTGCAAAGAATATAATCAATCTGATTTTGATATTGACCATCTGGTGATGTTCATGTGTATAGTCTTCTCTTGTGTTGTTGGAAGAGGGTGTTTGCTATGACTAATGCGTTCTCTTGGAAAATCTTGTTCGGCTTTGCTCTGCTTCATTTTGTACTCCAAGGCCAAAACTGCCTGTTAATCCAGGTATCTCTTGACTTCCTACTTTTGCATTTCAGTCCCCTTAATGTAAAGGATATCTTTTTGGGTGTTAGTTCTTGAATGTCTTTAGGTCTTCATAGAACTGTTCACTTCAGCTTCTTCAGCACTACTGGTTGGGGCATAGACTTGGATTACTGTGATACTGAATGGTTTGCCTTGGAAATGAACAGAGATCATTCTGTTGTTTTTGAGATTGCACCCAAGTACTACATTTTGGACTCTTTTGTTGACTATGAGGGTTTCTCCATTTCTTCTAAGGGATTCTTGCCCACAGTAGTAGATATAATGGTTATCTGAGTTAAATTCACCCATTTCAGTCTATTTTAGTTGACTGATTCCTAAAATGTCGATGTCCACTCTTGCCATCTCCTGTCTGACCACTTCCAATTTACCTTGATTCATGGACCTAACATTCCAGGTTCCTTTGCAATGTTGTTCTTTATAGCATCAGACTTTACTTCCATCACCAGTCACAACCACAATGGGGTATTGTCTTCCCTTTGGCTCCATCTCTTCATTCTTTCTGGAGTTATTTCTCCACTCTTCTCTAGTAGCATATTCAACACCTACCGATCTGGGGAGTTCATCTTTCAGTGTCTTATCTTTTGCCTTATCATACTGTTCATGGGGTTCTCAAGGCAAGAATACTCAAGTGGTTTGCCATTCCCATGTCTTATGGACCATGTTTTGTCAGAACTCTCCACCATGACCCATCCGTCTTGGGTGGCCCTTACACAGCATGGCTCACAATTTCATTGAGTTAGACAAGGCTGTGGTCCATGTTATCAGTTTGATTAGCTTTCTGTGATTGTGGTTTTCATTCTGTCTGCCCTCTGATGGATAAGGATAAGAGGCTCTTGGAGGGCACAAACAAAACCTTGTGTGCACCAGGATTCAGGAGAAAGGAGGAGTGACTCCACAAGGGACTGACTCAGACTTGCCTGTGAGTGTCCAGGAGTCTCTGGTGGAGGTGTGGGTTTGTAGTGCCTGGTGCCCTGTTGTAGGGTCAGGGGCACTGATTGTGGCAGTGCCTGCATGGGACCTTATGAAGGAGGTCACCATTGTCTCATTACCTCCACCATAGTTTGGCCTCAGGTCAAAAAACAGGGAGGGAACACAGCTCTGCATATCAAAGGAAAATTGGATTAAAGATTTACTGAGCATGGCCCTGCCCATCAGAACAAAACCCTGTTTCCCCCACAGTCAGTCTCCTCCATCAGGAAGCTTCCAAAGCCTCTTATCGTTGTGTATCAGAGGCCATGGAACAGAACTAAGTTGCCTGGCTCTATCCATGACAGGCAGCCAGGGATCATGGTTGCACCTGCCTTATTTGCCCAACCAGGACCAACTATAGTTTCCATCAGAGCAAGCACTCCGTGTATATTAAAAGTTAACTAATAGGTGAGAATTAGCATTTCTCTCATCCCAGCTTAAATAAGACTGCTGTACCATGAAGCCAAATGAATTAATCTAAATCAGCTCACCCTTCCAGTTCTCTGTTATTATTTCCACCATTTTGCTAAAAGTTAAAAAAAGAAAGCATTCAAATTTGTTAAATTGAGTAGAACAGTTGAACTAATTCATATGCTAATATTAATATTAAAGATGAAATGAAAGAATCACACAGAATAGTTAAGTTATTTGCTCAAAATCAAAACAAATAAAAAGTAGATAAGAACATATCCCATACATAACATTTTCCTTTGGCTTCCTAAATTTGACTAATAGATGCATGTCCCTTCCTATCTTCACCTGTAATTCTTTCCAACTATTTATCAAATTCCTAATCACAGCTCCTCATCACAGCACAACACTCAGGAGACACAGAAATGAATTATGCCAGTACCTTGTCCTCCAGAATCTCAGTAGATAAAATGATTACCCCAAATTTCCCATTCTATTGTATCAAGAGATTTTTTTAATAGTCACTACAGAATTGTTTCTGGTGGTCATGATCTTTGAAAATACAATGAAATTAATTTAAAATTATAATTAATCATATATGTTGTACTTAGAATTATAACAATGTGTAAAGTTTAAATAAACTTCAATTTTCTGTAATATTCAGACCTGTATACTTCATGTAATATAAAATATTACAAATATTTAACATATGAATAGCACATTAGTGTTTACAAATTTCTTTTACTCATCTGTTTAACATTTATTGAACATACGGTTATTTTGTTCTCATGATAACCCTGTGAGGTAATAATAGCAACACACTGAACACTTATGGTAGGCCAGGCATAGTCTAGGGCTTCCCAGGTGGCTCAGTAGTAAAGAATCTGCCTGCAGTGCGGGAGATCGGGGTTCGATCCCTGGGTTAGGAAGGTCCCCTGGAGAAGGAAATGGCAATGTACTCCAGTATTCCTGCCTGGGAAATCCTATGGACAGAGGAGCCTGGTGGGCTATAGTTCATGGGGTTGTAAAAGAGGCAGACACAACTTAGCGACTAAAGAACACAGGTATATTCTAAGCATTTTACACATACTTCACCTAGTTCTCACTATAACCATATGAGAACTTTGTCACTTTCATACACAGATGAGGTAACTGAGGAAAAGAGAGGTTAAGTAGCTTCTCAAGGAAGATAGTGTTTGTTCTATACAAATGTCCAGGATACACTCTTAGAGATATTGATACAATTGGTCTGGAATGGGTTTGGGCAGCAGTATTATTTTTAAAAGGTAATCACTTAGAAACACTCCTCAGGTGATCCCAATGTGCAGTTAAAGGTTGAAAATGACATGAGTGAGTCAGTGTCCCCATGTAAACAGGGTTTACAATCAGAACAATTGCATTTCTGACTAATGTAAGAAATGATTAGATTTAGGGCAATCTAGATCAGTCTATAAGCCCCATGAAATCCAAGAGTCTATTGTATTAAAGAATTGGCTGAATTACAGAAGGCAGATTTATGAATGTCTGCAGCAGGGAAGTGAAACACTGGGAAAAAGGAGAACGTGGCCCCTGGTAGCACGAGTCCTTAGACTCAGCTGCTTCCTGTATAACAGCAACCCAATAAAGTACAAACTGATGCACTGAAATTCTTTTTGATACAAACTTCTAACTCTGGGGCTGAGCAGTTGGAGGGTTCCCTCATCTGTTGCATGGTAGGATATGGTTAAGTGTAACCAACACTGCAGGCCTGGTTAGGGAAAAGCCAATCATGTGAGATCAGAATGTTGGAACAAAGTCACAAGGCCAAGGTAACTGTATTCACTACAGACACATGCTGCTGTGTAATAGCTGGGTCCTCAAAGTAGCTGGCAGTTTCTTATCATCATTGCTACAAAGACTGACCCCTGTACCTGGGGCCCAACCAGAGCTGTTTTCTAAGATGTTTAAGGCCTCAAAATCCTTTCTTTCACTTCACTCATCTCTAGCTCTTTGTCTTGTGGTTCTTCCTTCTTCCCTATTTTTCAGGAGAAAACATTTCCTCACAGGATGAAGCTCTTCACTGTGGTTCAGGTCTCATTTCCCTTACATAAATGTTGCTACTTTGCTTCACCAATTATTCTTTCTCCTGTACCTTCCATCTCTCACTCTCCCTCAGTCCTTTCTCTGTGTGTAAGCGGGCATAGGTCTTCTGATGCCTAAATCATTTCTAAGAGCATACTGTGGGTGTGCTGCTAAGTCGCTTCAGTCGTGTCCGACTCTGTGCGACCCCACAGAAGGCAGCCCACCAGGCTCCCCCACCCCTGGGATTCTCCAGGCAAGAACACTGGAGTGGGTTGCCATTTCCTTCTCCAATGCATGAAAGTGAAAAGTCAAAGTGAAGTTGCTCAGTCGTGTCCGACTCTTAGTGACCCCATGGACTGCAGCCCACCAGGCTCCTCCATCCATGGGATTTTCCAGGCAAGAGTACTGGAGTGGGGTGCCACTGCCTTCTCTTTGTGTGTAAATCGCTCAGTCATGCTGACTCTTTGTGACCCTATGGACTGTAACCTACCAGGTTCCTCTGTCCATGGAATTCTCTAGGTAAGAATACTGGGGTGAGTAGCCATACCCTTCTCCAGGGGATCTTCTCAATCCAGGGATTAAACGGAGGTCTCCTGCATTGCAGGCGGATTCTTTACTGTCTGAGTCACCAGGGAAGCCCAAGATCATGCCATTCTCCCTCTTTCTCTCTTTTTCCCTTCTCTCTAAAATATATGGTATTTCTGTGTTTGTTTGTTTGTTTTTAAATTCAAAACATGTAACAAAATATATTTTCTTTAGTCATTTGCTTGATAGAGCAAATCAAATCTAGACTATTCTGTCTGCTAGATATTCAATTACCACTGTGCTTACTTATGAAAGTAGTATATTAGACGTTTGTTTTTGTTCTTAAAAAACAGAAGGAGATATGAATGATGTCACTTGAGTCCTATTTGTGTGCAAGGATTTGTGAGGTATATGAGTAAATCCCATACAGATAGTGCCCTCAGAGAACAATTAGTCTAGTGATTAAAATAAAGACAGAGTAGACTTATACACAGCAGATATGTTCTGAAGTGACACTTGATGTAATCTATTCTGCCCAGCCTTATGTAAGTGTCCTGATTGTTAGACTGTTAAACTTTTATTCAAGCCATGTAAAAATGGGAAAATGTAGAAACAAACTTATTTAATTTTCATAGCTGAAAGGAATCTAAAGAACATTTAGTCCAACCTCTGTTCCCCCAACATTATAGATGGGAAAAAATGAGGGTCAAGAAAGGCTGTTGTTGTTGTTCAGCTGCTCAGCCATGTCTGACTCTTTGCGACCTCATGGACTGCAGCACACCAGGTTTCCCTGTCCCTCACCATCTCCCAGAGCTTGCTCAAACTCATGTCCATCAAGTTGGTGATGCCATTCAACCATCTTGTCCTCCGTTGCCCGCTTCTCCTCCTGCCTTCAATCTTTCCCAGCATCAGGGTCTTTTCTAATGAATTGGCTCTTTGCATCAGGTGGCCAAAGTATTGGAGCTTCAGCTGCAGCATCAGTCCTTCCAATGAATATTCAAGACTGATTTCCTTTAGAATTGACTGATTTGATCTCCTTGAAGTCCAAGGGACCCTCAAGAGCCTTCTCCAACACCACACTTCAAAAGTATCAACTCTTCAGCATTAAACCTTTGTTATGGTTCAGTTCTCACACCCATAGATATGACTACTGGAAAAACCATAGCTTTGACTAGATGGACTTTGTTGGCAAAATAATGTCTCTGCTTTTTAATATGCTATCTAGGTTGGTCATAGCTTTTCTTCTAAGGAACAAGCATCTTTTAATTTCATCGCTACAGTCACCATCTGCAGTGATTTTGGAGCCCCCCAAAATAAAGTCGGTCACTGTTTCTATTGTTTCCCCATCTCTTTGCCTTGAAGTGATGGGACAGGATGCCATGATCTTTGTTTTTTGAATGTTGAATTTTAAGCCAGCTTTTTAACTCTCCTCTTTTGCTTTCATCAAGAAGCTTTTTAGTTCCTCTTTGCTTTCCGCCATAAGGGTGGTGTCATATGCATATCTGAGGTTATTGATTTTTCTCCTGGCAATCTTGATTTTGGCTTGTGCTTCATTCATCCCCACTTTTCACATGATGTACTCTACATATAAGTTAAATAAGCAAGGTGACAATATACAGCCTTGATGTAGTCCTTTCCCGATTTTGAACCAGTCCCTGTCCAGTTCTAACTGTTACTTCTTGACCTGCATACAGGTTTCTCAGGAGGCTGGTAAGTGGTCTGGTATTCCTATATCTTTAAGAATTTTCCACACTTTGTTGTGATCCACACAGTCAATGGCTTTAGTGTAGTTAATGGAGCAGAAGTAGATGTTTTTCTGGACTAAAAATAACCACTGTGTGTTTATCAAATAGTGATTTTATACCAGATCTGGAGTAGGTAAACCAGGAGATGCAATAGAAGCTGAACAAATGGTCATTTAGTCTCTATGGTCTTACATTTTCCATGTCATACTGTTGGAATCATACAACATATAGCCTTTAAAGACTGGCTTTTTTGACTTAGTAATATGCATCTAAAGTTCCTCCATGTCTTTTTACAGTTTGATAGCTCATTCCTCTTTCGCACTTAATAACATTCCACTGTCTGGATATACTAATATTTATCCATTTACTTACCGAAGGACATCTTGGTTGCTTTCAGGTTTTAGGGATTGTGAAGAAAGCTGCTCTAAAATCCATGTGAAGGTTTTTGTGTGACTATAAGTTTTCAACTCCTTTGGGTGAATAATACCAAGGAGTATGGTTTCTGGATTATATGGTAGGAACATGTTTAGTTTTGTAAGAAATCACCAAACTATCTTTCAAAGTGGCTGTATGGTTTTGAATTCTCAACAGCACTATATGAGAGTTACTTACTGTTCCACATTCTCACCAGCATTTGGTGTTATCAGAGTTTCAGACATTGACCATTCTAATAGGTGTGTAGTGGTAACTTATTATTTTATTTGCATTTCCCTGGTGATATACAATGTAGAACATCTTTTCATATGCTTATTTTCCATTTGTATATCTCTTTGGTGAGGTGTCTCTTATGGTCTTTGGCCCATTTCTAAAAAAGTTCACATTGTCTTATTATTGAGTTTTAAGAATTCTTTGTGTATTTTGGATGATAGTCTTCTCAGATGTATCTTTTGTATTTTTTCCCAGTCCTCTGGCTTTTGCTAATTCTCTTGACATTGTCTTTTGCAGAGCAGTTTTTAATTTTAATGAAATCCTGCTGATCAATTTTTTCTTATTTTACCTGTCCCCCTCCCCCCCCCCCCCAACGCAACTGGGTTTTTGATAGACATAAAAATGACAAAGGGATCAAAATATGTATATAATTTTATAACTTGTTTTCCTGATTTAATGTATTATGAGCTTCTTTCTTATAAATATGTATACTCTCACAACATCATTTTCAATGGCTATGCAGTCTTACATAGTTCATCACTAGTAACGGATATTTTAAGTTTTTACTGAATTTTGTTGTCATTGCTTATAAATAAGGCTTCAAACCATGTCCTTGTAGTTAAAACTATGCACACACCCTTTGGAAGGGGTTGATAAATAAATGTTAGCTGCATTTATTTTTCATTGTGTTCTCAAGCAATGATCTGTGGATTTGATTTGAAAACACTTTTAATA
The DNA here is from genome assembly GCA_935064755.1 of Tragelaphus eurycerus. Classification (NCBI taxonomy): domain Eukaryota; kingdom Metazoa; phylum Chordata; class Mammalia; order Artiodactyla; family Bovidae; genus Tragelaphus; species Tragelaphus eurycerus. The sequence goes on from CAKXYN010000064.1 coordinate 7,469,756, forward strand.
ATTTTAAGTTAAATATTTTAAACATATATGGAACTTGACATAAATGCTTTTATGGGATGATATGTGTTGTTTTTATAGTCTAGTCTTTATTTTGTCTACTTTTTTTTCTTACCTACTCTTCCTACCTACCAATATATTCATACCACCAACTATCCAACTCATGCATAATTAATAATTCAATATATATGTTCTCTATTTTAGCCATAGTCAAATACACATATTTTAGATAAATACATTTAATCATATACATATATAGATTAGCTGGGACTATCACTGTCTTACATTTTACAAATAATATGATATGACACTTCTCTGTGTCTTGTTTTTCTCTCTCGTAATTGTGCCTCATGAACAATCACTGAAATTAATCTTCATAGGTCTAGTTCATTCTTTTTAAGGTTTGCACATTGTTCTAGGTATGGATGTACTATGATTTTTCAGCTATTTTTTAAAGTGGGTGTTCACTTGGTGATTTCCTTTTCCCCCTTCTGTGATGAATAATGCTGCATCTAGCATCTTTGTGCATATTTCCTTAGGTTCTGGTTGTTATAGTTCTATGGGACAGATTTCTAGCAATAGGATTACAGAATAAAAAAGAATATGTACTTTTAATTTTAAAATTGTTTAAAAAATTCGCAACTTATAATTATATAATTACACATTTCCTCTATCCTTGGCAGCAACAGGTATTAACTGCTTTAAAGTTTTTCTTGGTCTGATAGGTATAAAGTGATGTCTTTCCTTTCCTTTTCATGTAAGTTAATTTAAACATCTTTTCATATTTGTTGACCATTTGGAGTTTTCCCCTAGAAAGTACCTCTTGTATCCTTTCCCCAGTTTTATATTGGGTGGCTGGTCAATTTATTGGCAGTTTGTGGGAATTTTTTCATAGTATGGCTATTGACCCTTTGTCAGCTGTGTGGCAAGTATTTTTCCAAACCTGCATTTTCCTATCAATATAACCCTTTTGAGGGTGCATGTTATTAATTTTCCTATCAAGAAATATATTTACTTCAGAGCTTCACAGACTCAGAAAATGAACTTATAGTTGCCAGGGGGAAGAGAGACCTAGGGATTTTGGGAAGGTCATGTACATGCTGCTGTATTTAAAATGGATAACCAACAAAGACCTACTGTATAGTACATGAAACTCTGTTCAGTATTGTGTGCCAGCTTGGATGGGATAGGGGTTTAGGGGAGAATGAATACATATATATTCATGGTTGAACCCCTTTGCTGTTCAGTTGAAACTACCACAACATTGTTAATCAGTTATACCCCAAGACAAAATGTTTTTGGTGCTAAAAAAAATAAAAAAAGAGATGTATTTACTTCAGTTTTGAGTGCACCTAGAACATTCAGCTGCCCTAGAATTGTAGACAGACCACCTAATGTATAACATTTTACAAGAAAGGACTGAGATAATGGCAAACATAATAAATTTTCTTTCAGAACAATTTGATAAGTATTGTTAACAACTGCTAAATCAGGAAATAATTGCAATCACAATGCAGAATGTCCCATAAAGATCTAAATTATCTTATATTTTTATAGCATATTAGATCTTGATGGGATATTATCTTTAGACAAATCATTCACTTCACAGGCTAGGAAAGTATGATAGATGAGACCAAAAAGTTTCTGTTTTCAAACAGAGAAAAAAAGAGTGATATAAATCTAATCCTTTCTGGGTTATTAGTGGAGATGTAAACTGACACAATTCAGGTGAGGATTTAGAGCCTGGCCTCAAATACCCTATTGAGACTTTTCTAAATAAAGCCAGAAGTCTTAGCAGCTCCATAAACAAGTTGATTCAGAAAACTTGGTCTCCAAAGGGAGCTTAGTGTACTCTATTCTATCATGCGAAACACAGAAAACATCTGTGTCTTAATCCTTTATTAGAACAATTTGTATTATGCCCCACGCTTACGTGCTACTGAATGAGGAGCATATTAAGTTTTAAGAGACTGTCTAATTTCTATGGCCTCAGACTCTGCACTAAAAACAAAACAAAAAACCTACTCTAACCTGCCATATGTTTTAAAACCAAACTGTGGAGAGCCAAAATACTATAATTATTTGAACAAATTTATATTATTGATATTTTAATCTTTAAAATAAAGTGCCCAAACCTATGTAAACCAAAAAGTTGTATATACAGGCCTTTGTTATTATAAAGATTTAATAAAAATAAACATTTTCATATCTAAAAGCTCCAGAGGCATTGGATCTTTTATTCAAGTTCAATTGTACAGTGCAGCTGTTTGAAAAAAATTTTATACATTTTATATGAAAATGTCATAAGTTTAACCTAAAAAATTTCCAGGAAGGACAAAAGGCAAATACATAACAACTACATCTTACTTATGCTCCTTGATAGGAGCATCTACTTTTTGATAGCTTTTTGATCTACTTACTTGATAGCTCCATCTACTTTTGGCTCCTTTGGGTTACTAAAATGATAATATTAAAAAAGTAATTAAATTTATTAAAATTTATAGAAATCTGTTATGACATAAAGTGAGTTTACACAATAATGATTTGAATTTAAAAATGAGGCGTGTGAGATAATGCTCCAGCAAGTGCTACTGACCACTGATTTTATCCCAATCAATGTCTCCCTTGACTATTTATACAGAGAATCTTATATTTTCTCTTCCACAAGAGATCTGACAATTTCAGTTATAAAGAGAGAGTGCTATTTGGAAGTGCCTTTCCAATTTGGAAGTAGTATTATCTGAATAGTAAGAGTTTAGAAAGGTCATCCTATAAATTTATTTTTTGCTCTTGAACTGCTTAAAAATACCTTGGCTGGAAAATTAAATCCTGAGAACCTAACCAGTCTTAGACCATAGAGACCTCTGTTTAGAGACTTCTGTTGCTAGGTGTATAAATGGTCAAATTTAGTGAAAGCATTTCAGATATTTTCACAGGTTTATATTCATGATAGGCAAGCCAAATTCATTTTTATTTATTGATTAAAATACTGTTTTTACCGTTTGGTGAAATTTGGAAATAGAAATGAAGACAAATTGCATATAAAGATTTTTAGTTAAAGTAAAACACATATAGTTCACAAAATATTAAAATAATGTCCAGAAATACTGGGTATATTAATATGAATGAAAATGATAGCAGTTCTACACTAGGACCCAAATACATACCAAACAAAATGAAATGGAAACCTGGTTCTGAACTATTTTAACCTGCTGTTTTATTTTATTTTTTGCAGAGATTATCTTGCTGCATCAAAACTACCTGAATTTTTGTTATTACAAAAATGGCATCCCTGGGCTCCTCCCAAGATACTGAAATCAAATCACTGAATGGGGCTCTGGGAGCTGTCCTTTCAAAAGCACTGCAGGTGGATTCTCATGCATTCAAGCATAAATATCATCAACTTTGACAAAGCAGACTATCTTGCTGACTTCATCAACTGTTTGATCTGAATCATTCTGTAAGGACTTGAATAAAATAAATGCAAAATACAGACAAGAATTACCTAAAATTTAGGTATTTCAGACTGGTTAAAATTTTGCTTGGCATTTTTGTAAATGTAAGATATAAATCAATTTTAGGAAACCTGCTAAAGACTTAAATAAATATTTTTAAAATAAAATTTTAGTTCATGAACATTTTTTTCTTATTGTGCTAATGTTTTAGCATAAAACAGTAACTTTTTCCATAGTATATATAGAAGGACAGTGTAATCTTTCTGATTGGAAGAGAAATAATGTGTTAAAAATAGGCATTGAGAACAGTGAAATTATAATGAATTACTCTGTATTAAATTGCTATTTCTTAGAACAGAAAGATAAAATTGAAAATCACTGTTATTCTGAGTCAAAACAAATCAAACAAATTAAAAAGTCTTAAGACAAATGAATTTTGGATCTCAAGACAAGTGAAATGAATTGGTGAGTTCTAATTTACCCCTAGCACAAGCATGTTTTCCTTTCTCATCTGTTCAAAACTGAAATTCTTACAAATGTGATATGTCATTATTAGACATGAAATATCTAGGCATAAGGGCATCCATCTTACCATGTTTATCTTTAAGAAGCCTCTTGCTATTGTTACTAATTCAAACTTTTTCAACACAGCTTCAATCAAGTGAGAAAAGATTACCCAGTTTTCCCTTGAAATGATACTCATTGATGAATTCATTGCTCTCAGGTTGTTCTGTGCTTCAACCTTGAGTAATTAACCAAACCTCTCTGCTTTAATTGCTAATCTTTCCCTTAATGGCAGTCAATGACATTTTTAATTAATTCAGCAACCTCATTTCCATTCATACCAAGGTCTTTCATTCTCTTCACCGCTTCCTTATTTATTAATTATTTTTGTTACTAGTGTACCTAAACTGAATCCCTGAAGTAGTGAAAAAACATACAAGGTCAAAAGGCTTTTGGACTCTGGGAGAAGGAGAGGGTGGGATGATTTGGGAGAATAGCATTGAAATGTGTATAATATCATATCTGAAATGAGTCGCCAGTCCAGGTACGATGCCTGATAATGGATGCCTGGGGCTGGTGCACTGGGATGACCCAGAGGGATGGTATGGGGAGGGAGGAGGGAGGAGGGTTCAGGATGGGGAAAATGTATACTTGTGGCGGATTCATTTTGATGTATGGCAAAAGCAATACAATATTGTAAAGTTAAGCAAAATAAAATTAAAAAAAAAAAAGCATGTCCTAAACCTGTGGAAATAAACATATCTATTTTTTTTTTTTTTTTAAGTATCAAAGTTGGAGGAAGATGGTGCGGGGACCACTGGGAAAATTACAGAAAGTGAAAATTAACTCTCAAATCACATTTACCAATAGCTAGACTCTTTTGGGGCCATTCTCTGGTTTTTTCATTCAGTTCAACAGCTGATTTTTAGGATGGAATGTTGGGATTAATCTGTTTGCTTACTTCAGATTAATCATATAATTGCCACAGACTGACTTCATTTCATTGTGTATAAACAATGTTCATGGGTAAGTGATAATTTTACTCATTGTTATTTCCAATCAGTTAAGGAAATTTCCAGTTTTCAGTTTACTCTTCCCATTCATTAGAACTTAATCTTTGCATATTATTCTTTCTCTTCTACATCTTGGTCATAATTATTGAGATAGTGCACAGATAGTATTTCTTTATGGATTCACTTACTAAAAAATAAGGAACAGCTACAATGTGTAGGTGTAGGTGGTTGCATACAGATCACATTCCTTAACTTTTGTTATAGTTTTTGATTTTGGGTTCTATCTTGTTATATGCCCTCATAAAGCCAAACAGATTAATTAATACTTTTTCACAATTTTGGTTATTATGCCTACCTTTTACCATTTGCTAATCATTTAGATACTTATGTTTATCTTTACCTAAAAAAGGATTTTAAATAGTTTCACAAAATTAAGCAATTGAACAAGCAAACAATATTTTAAAAAACAGAAAGAGAGGAAAGCCAGTTAAAAGAACTGAGTGAGTAGGAGACTGTAGGAATCCATCATGAGTTATTTAGATGAAATTCTCACTAGACTTAGATCTGATCTCTGAAAATGTGGGAAAATTGAATTTTATGATCTTTACTGCTCTTTTAAAGCTAAGGAGATCACACTTTTGCTCAAACTCTTCTGATAGTTTTTTTTTTTTAAATCATATTTAGAGTAAAAATCCAAAGTCCTTATGGTTTAGACTTGCATTGTTCAATACAGTAAGTTCATTACATATATCTGTGGTGAACTACTGTACTGAGCAATACAACTTAAACTAAAATTCAGTTTCTCATTTACAGAAGCCATATGTGCTCAATATGCCACATGTGGTCAGTGTTTTGGGTACTGTGGCTACTGTTTTGGGCATATAATTTTCATCATGGCAGCAAGTTTAGTTGAGCAGAGCTAATCTAGAAGTCTCTGCCTGATCTGGCCTTTGCTTGCCTTCGTGACTTTACTCTTTACTTTTTTCCACCTGCTCACTCAGTTCTAGCAACAAATGGCCCCTTGCTAGTCAGACATTCCAAACTGGTCCTGCCTCAGGGCCCTCCCACTTGCTGTTCCATCCATCTAAAACACTGTTCCTCCAGATAGTCACATCTCACTGTAGGTCTCTGCTCAAGGCACCTCCTTGGAGAGGGCTAATCTAAATATCATCCAAATTATTCTTTACGCTCTTATCCTGCCTTATTTTTCTTTTCAGCACTTGTCACTCCGTTATATAGTTTGGTCTTTTTTTTTCCCATCACTCTCTCACTAGAATCTAATTTCTATGAGATCAAGGTCTTTGTTTAGTTTACTTCCACATGCCTGGCCTACTGCAGGTGCTCGATAAATGCTTGTTTACTCCAGTGGTTCTCCACAGAGGGTGATTTTTGTACCCAGGGGATATTTAGCAATGTCGAGAGAGAGCGGTTTGACTGTCGGAACTGGGAGGATGCTACTGGCATCTAGTGGGTGGATGGGAGGGATGCTGCTGAACATCCTACGATGCACAGGGAAGCTCGCACAACACAGAATTACTGGGCCTAAAATGTTAATGGTGCTGGTGCTGAGAAAATTGTGTTGACCTATTAATTATCCACTGAGAATACATAACAATTACTCTGATGGGGCAAGACTGAATCACAGGTGTGGTTTACCAAATGACTCAGCAACTAAATATTTTCTCCTAGTTCATTTACATTTAAGGCAAATGAAATTATGTCTAATATTGATATTCTTCAGCTAACTTCTTTCCCATCTTTATACTTTTTCATCTGTATGCAATCTTATACTTTCATTTACATAAAAATGCCATTTCACTTAACTTCAATAATACCCTATTTTTCATCTTTGCCATATCCCATTGTCCTTTTCTGTGTATATTTTGTGACAGTAACTATTACTAATTTTGTATAATCCACTGAAGTATTTAAAAGAACTTCTTTAACATGACTCCTTTTAAATCATCCTTATGAGCTGGGTTAAATAATAACTGAAAATTGGCAAGGAGCAGTGGACAGTAGGGGGCTTCCCAGGTGGCACGAGTGGTAAAGAACCTGCCTGCCAATGCAGGAGACTTAAGAGACAAAGGTTTGATTTCTGGGTCAGAAGGTCCCCCTGGAGGAGGGCATGGCAACCCACTTCAGTATTCTTGCCTGGAGAATACCATGGACAGAGGAGTCTGGCAAGCGACAGCCCATAGGGTCACAAAGAGCTGGGCACGGCAGAAGTGACTTAGTGCACACACACACAAGTGGACAACAGGACACTAGTGTCTAGTAGCTGGTCAATAGGACACCTGTCTTCAACACAGGCTCTTCCACTGATCAGCTTATGCGTACTTGAGCAAGATAAGTCATTTAAATAAAGTGTAAAAGTGACACACCTCACACAGGACTGGACATGGTAAAAGACTGCATCCATCCACATCTTCCCTTCTGTCCAGTCAATACTCTGTGAACTAGATGAAACTAAAAACTTCTTTGGTGATCGCCACCTAAAACAGGGTTATGTCAGTGACAGTGTACTATTGAAATCTAGATCATGATTCTTCTAAAAACTCTCTGGAAAATGAAACTTCAAAAGCAAAGTTGAATTAGAAGGTTCTTCGTATCTTTCTTTTTTTTTTTTAGTTTCAGCTCATTGATTTCTATTTTTTAATATAAATTTATTTATTTGGGGGCTAATTACAATATTATATTGGTTTTGCCATATATCTACATGAATCTGTCATGGGTGTACACGTGTTTCCTTTCCAGAACCCCCCTGTCACCTCCCTCCCTGTACCATCCCTCTGGGTCTTCCCAGTATACCAGCCCCAAGCATCCTGTATCCTGCATCGAACTTGGACTGGCGATTCATTTCACGTATGATATTTTACATGTTTCAATGTCATTCTCCCAAACCATCCCACCTTCGCCCTCTCCCACAAAGTCCAAAAGACTGTTCTATACATCTGTGTCTCTTTTGCTGTCTCATATACAGGGTTATCGATACCATCTTTCTAAATTCCATATATATATGTTAGTATACTGTATTGGTGTTTTTCTTTCTGGCTTACTTCACTCTGCATAATAGGCTCCTGTCTCATCTACCTCATTAGAACTTATTCAAATGTATTCTTTTTAATGGCTGAGTAATACTCCATTGTGTATATGTACCACAGCTTTCTTTTTTTTTTAAATTATTTTTATTTTTTTATTTTGCTTAACTTTACAATATTGTATTGCTTTTACTATACATTGAGATGGATCCACCACCAGTATACACGTGTTCCCCATCCTGAACCCTCCTCCCTCCCCACTCCCCACACCATCCCTCCAGGTCGTCCCAGCGCTCCAGCCCCAGGCATCTGTTATCGGGCATCATACCTGGACTGACGACTCGTTTCAGATATGATATTATACATATTTCAATGCTATTCTCCCCAATCATCCCACCCTCTCCCGGTCCCAGAGTCCAAAAGTCTGTTCTATACATCAGTGTCTCTTTTGCTTACCACAGCTTTCTTATCCATTCATCTGCTGATGGACATCTAGGTTGCTTCCATGTCCTGGCTATTATAAACAGTGCTGCGATGAACATTGGGGTACACGTGTCTCTTTCAATTCTGGTTTCCTTGGTGTGTATGCCCAGCAGTGGGACTGCTGGGTCGTATGGCAGTTCTATTTCCAGTTTTTTAAGGAATCTCCACACTGTTCTCCATAGTGGCTGTACTAGTTTGCATTCCCACCAACAGTGTAAGAGGGTTCCCTTTTCTCCACACCCTCTTCAGCATTTATTGCTTGTAGACTTTTGGACGGAGAAGGCAATGGCACCCCACTCCAGTACTTTTGCCAAGAAAATCCCATGGATGGAGGAGCCTGGTAGGCTGCAGTCCATGGGGTTGCTAGAGTCGGACACAACGGAGCGACTTCACTTTCACTTTTCACTTTCATGCATTGGAGAAGGAAATGGCAACCCACTCCAGTGTTCTTGCCTGGAGAATCCCAGGGACGGGAAAGCCTGGTGGGCTGCCGTCTATGGGGTCACACAGAGTCAGACACGATTGAAGTGACCTAGCAGCAGCAGCAGACTTTTGGATCACAGCCATTCTGACTGGCGTTGAAATGGTACCTCATTGTGGTTTTGATTTGCATTTCTCTGATAATGAGTGATGTTGCACATCTTTTCATGTGTTTGTTAGCCATCTGTATGTCTTCTTTGGAGAATGTCTGTTTAGTTCTTTGGCCCACTTTTTGATTGGGTCATTTATTTTTCTGGAATTGAGCTGCAGGAGTTGCTTGTATGTTGAGATTAATTCTTTGTCAGTTGCTTCATTTGCTATTATTTTCTCCCATTCTGAAGGCTGTCTTTTCACCTTGCTTACAGTTTCCTTTATTGTGCAGAAGCTTTTTAATTTTAATTAGGTCCCATTTGTTTATTTTTGCTTTGATTTCCAATCTTCTGGGAGGTGGGTCATAGAGGATCCTGCTATGATGTATGTCGGAGAGTGTTTTGCCTATGTTTTCCTCTAGGAGTTTTATAGTTTCTGGTCTTAGGTTTAGATCTCTAATCCATTTTGAGTTTATATTTGTGTATGGTATTAGAAAGTGTTCTAGTTTCATTCTTTTACAAGTGGTTGACCAGTTTTCCCAGCACCACTTGTTTAAAGAGATTGTCTTTTTGTCATTGTATATTCTTGCCTCCTTTGTCAAAGATAAGGTGTCCATAGGTGTGTGAATTTATCTCTGGGCTTTCTATTTTGTTCCATTGATCTATATTTCTGTCTTTGTGCCCGTACCATACTGTCTTGATGACTGTGGCTTTGTAGTAGAGCCTGAAGTCAGACAGGTTGATTCCTCCAGTTCCATTCTCCTTTCTCAAGATTGCTTTGGCTATTCGAGGTTTTTTGTATTTCCACACAAATTGTGAAATTATTTGTTCATCGTATCTTTCTGTTGTGGAGAGAAAAGCTTTTATTTATTTATTTTAATATAAATGTATTTATTTTAATTGGAGGCTAATTACTTTACAACATTGTATTGGTTTTGCCATACATTGACATGAATCTGCAGGTGATTTAGCTCTTCAGAGCAGATTGCTTCATTATCTTAAAATATGTCAAATTATACTAATTATCAAAAAAAGGGCAATGTAAGGTATATTGTAAGAAAATGGTAGCATCTATCCTGAAAAGATGACGGGGGAAATGCATGTGACTTACGGTTACTAAGATTCAGAAGTTGCCAAGCCTTTTGATAATGTTGATAATGTGATCTTTTCCTTCCCATATTTTACCATTATAGAGAGTTACAAAGAGCATTGTTTAGTAGGCCTTTATGATACTTTGCTTAAGTGATTTTAAAGGAAGTAAAATACTTGATTTTGAATGCAAATAAGACGCAGTTTGGTAATGTAGTCTTTTACTTTTCATGACTGAACTGTTAAGTTTCAAGTTTTGAGTGATCCCTCACTCACTCTTTCATCCCTTTCTTCCCCTCCCTTCTCTTTTTACCCTTTTCAAATAAGTGACAACAGACCACATTTGAAGGGCTGTTGTATAAATTCCAGAAGACTGAAAAGAGTAAGAGTTTCTCAAAGGCAAAAAGCAACCAGGCACTGAATTTTGGAAGACAAGAATGATGATGAGCATACCTTATTTGCACTGCCTGCTTGAAAAGAAACCATGAAATTCAATATCTAACTTGGTAGCTGGAATCCTCATAGAAAGAAAACAATCTTGGCCCCTTAATTTTATTTTCTCCTCCCATCATCTCATGGCAATTTGCTTAGTGGAAGAGAATCATGGAGCCTAAAATAACTTAATCCTTAAATGGCTTTATATCCATCACCTTCATGGTAATCCCATTTGCCCCAGGTTTGGTACACAGTCCCTCACACAGTAGTGATACAATCTGTAATTAGACTTAAAAACTACTCTGAGACAAACATGGAAGAAAAGGATTCCCAATATATTTGTAAATGTTATGATAATTGACAGATACTTCATCTTATTGATATTTTAATGCTAATGTCTATCAATCAAGATCCATTTACAGTTACTGGAACACTAGCATAAAGCAATGTACAATCTTTTTATGAGAAAGAGGCAAATAATTTCCCTGTCTCATCATCTCTTTCATAATGAACTCATAATGAGACTTTATTATATAGATATAAATAAGTAAAATGAAAGCAACAACCCCAAACTGGTAGGTTTTCTTTTGGACGCAGTGCAATTTAAGCCTAATATCTTCTTTAGAAGAATTATCTGATTACAGTACTCATTAAGAAGAATGATGTTTAAAATGTTGACCCTGGTTCAGGTAGTACAAAAAAAGATTGAAGTATGTTTATGTTTAACATACTTGGTGAGGTGAGGACATAAAATAAAGTGTTTAACATGGAGTAAATAAAAAATTAATGATCTTTATTTTATGGAATACATATTATTCAAAAGAATGGTAAACTCCAGCATATGGGATATATAGCATATATGGGAAAAATATATTAAATTAGCCCCGGCAGTCCTTTTAAAATGATTTTTAGTAAAGATTTCCTGACTTTATATGATCAAGCTATTCTTTCAAATGCAGAGTTAATTTTAAAATATATCTCTCTGAATCACAATTAAAAATGAAGCATTTATTCCATGGATCTAAAAAGAATAGACTTCCATTCACAATTACGTTACTAAGAGAATTTCTTTTTTAATTATTCAGCAATCTTCAGAAAGAAATTGCAAATGGTTCTCAATTGAGCTTTCAGCATGTGTCACAGCAGTACTTTTTTCCAGATTGTTTTAATTTTAGGAAGAATGATCAGCTTTGTTCCCCTGAGTAAATTTGTATTTATTTTTATATAATTTAACATGTAAGAATGACTTTATACAAATATGAAACTACAAATGCTTGGTTATTAACAAAAAAATGCACAACCATGTATTGTCCATGATATATTTAGTCATATTCAAGTCATGTTCAAATATAAAATGCAACATGTATGAGTGTAAGTCTCTGTATCTGTGCATGCATGTGTGCGCTTAAGATTCTCAATACTTTAATTTTTCTCATCTTCAGATTAGGTCTTAGTAACTCAAGATGATGGCAAAGAACACTTTTATTGGATAAAATAACTTAATACTCAATCTTTAACAACGCTGCTGCTGCTGCTAAATCACTTCAGTCGTGTCCAACTCCGCGTGACCCCATAGACGTCAGCCTACCAGGCTCTCCTGCCCCTGGGATTCTCCAGGCAAGAAAACTGGAGTGGGTTGCCATTTCCTTCTCCAATGCATGAAAACGAAAAAGTGAAAGTGAAGTCGCTCAGTCGTGTCCGACTCTTAGCCACCCCATGGACTGCAGCCCACCAGGCTCCTCCATCCATGGGATTTTCCAGGCAAGAGTACTGGAGTGGGGTGCCATTGCCTTCTCTGATCTTTAACAATACATAAGTTTATAAGTTTTACTATGTTTAAAATTTTTACTTTTATTATAAAATTCCTAAATTAACATCTTAATGTTTAATTTTATCATTTTAATATTGTTTTCCATAATTTTTGGATCACTTGCCAAAACTATTAGTCTTGATTCTACTTAGTATCTTTAACCATGGCTGGGAACTATAAAGCATTCCCTCAGAACTTTATTTCTGGAGAGAGCTAAGTTCAATATGTGACATGCTTAGTAGAATGCCTATTATATAATAAGCATCCTGTAAAGGTTGGTTGTTTGATATCCCCTCATTCTTCTCTTTGAAATTGCCCCACTCTCTCCTCACCAGCCTTCTGGCCTCCACTTTCACACTCTTCACCAAATCCATTCTCCATTGCTGCAGTGCTGTATCCCTTGCTTACCCTCCATAGCTCCTCACTGCCCTCAGCACCAAGTCCACAATCTTCATCATGGCTCACAAAGCCTCATACCAAGTGGACCCTGCCCATTTGTCCTCTCTTATCCCTCATATTCAACTTGTGAGCTATGGCCACATTTTCATTGCCTTCTTTCTCCAGCCTCGGGGTGAGGGGGCATACTTTCCCCCTTCCCTCACTAATTCCAGCATATTGCTTAGGTCTCAGTGAGGGTATTCTTCTAAAAAGCCCTTTCTGATCTTAAATTCCCACTCAGGTAGGCTTTAGGGCCCTTCCCTGTGCTTTAGCTTGTATCTGCCTTCTCTAGGAGGCTCTGAAGCCCACAGCTGCCTCTGGCTTCTCAGTTCCTAGCACTTGTAAGGGACATGGCAGATAATTGGAATGAAATGTAATTATTATTTCACAGTATCCTGAGGATATTCACCTCTACTTACAGAAAGAAGACCCCAGGAAAAGTGACTGAAAATTAATAATTATCATATTGTGGATGATTTTGTATTTCCATCTTTCTTTATAGACCCAATTTTCTGCAATGATTATGTATGACTTTTATTATTAGAAAAAACCTTAATTTTTAATTGCCTTAAGTTTTGTTGAACTTCTCTAGTGAGTCTGTTTATCATATTCCATTGGGAACTGCAGAACTGCCAGTATAGACTGATGACATTGAAAAATCTTAGCATCATTGGATGGGAAATGTGATAATACATCCAAATTTATGCCCTTGAAGCGTCTGAGAGTAGAATGAAAATTAATGAAATGCATTTTATGTTTTCTGTGACATGCCAGCAGGTCTCTCTAAGGAATTATCAGTTGAGGAAGGAACCATCCTTCTGATTCTGTGCTTCAATTAAGGGACAATGTGTGTGACTTTAGGGCTGAGATTAGGCAAAGAAAGTAGACTCAAAATCTCCAAATTACAGGGATGCAGAGCTATTACTTTAATTAAAATTTAAAAAACAAATTAACAGATTATAATTTCCAGAAAGCATGTTGGAAATTTAAATCTGGGAATTTATTTGAAAAAAAAAACAAAAAACAAAAAATAAACTATAGAAAGTAATCTGGCTTAATAGAAGCTAAACTCGTAAGTCATACAAGGATAGTCTTAAAAATGCAAATAAAAATGTGCTCCATCTTAAATCACCTTACTGAAAAAATAAGACAAATCTTTCTATTAAATCCTTTTTTCTTTTGGGAGAGGAAACAAACCAACCACCCTGAAATCTGAATTGGGATTATTATGGTGATTTTGATCTCGCAATTGCAGCTATTTCGCCAAGGCTCTTATTTCATCCTTGTACTGTACTTACTACAATGTGCTCACTACATGTAAGCATCAGTGTGTTCTTTCTATTATTTTAAAACCATTTTACAGCATCAACATTGAGTACAAATGTGAATAAGGTATAATATATTCCTTTGAAGTAAGGGATCTGGGAGGTGAACACAAATAACAATAACTCACTTGTAAAAGTGCTGTGAGAAAGGAAAGGATGAAGTGCTATGGGAATTCTGGGTGGAAAAGTCTCTGTCTTCTTTCTTAGCAGAGCCCTGGAGAAATGCTTTGCTGAAAGAAGAGTTGGCTCTGTAACCCCCTTGAGGACAGGACCATACCTCATTCATCTTTGTATTCTTTGCTGCTAACACTCCAATAAATGCTTGTTTAATAATATTGTACACAAGGGGGTGGACTCTGGAGCCAGATTTTCTGGGCTCAAATCCCATCTTTGCTTAGTTAGAGAATGAGCTGCTGGAATTTAATTATAATATACAGAAAATGTGTTTCACCAAAATAAGATTTTGTTTTTTGTCTTTGTTTTTAAATTATGAGGTAATGTTATATATGGTCTGTTCTCAGTATAATAGAAGAAGAGTAAGAAGAATAAGCTCCATTCATGGTAGGCATCCATACTTATACAGTGAGTTGTTCTTTAAAGAGATAATTATCCTATATTACTAAAAATCCAAACAAAGTAACAATCCTAATGTCTTACTGTATTGAACTATAATTTTAGAGTTGGAGGGATCCTTTGACCATTCTGTACATTAATTTCCTCTCTATTCAGGTGAGCAAACCAAATTGTAGAGAGGATTCTAGTTAGAAGAAAGAAGGCAATGATAAGAAAGATTTGAAACAAACTGTTGGGACTTTTGTCTTGACACATAGACACAATTAGTGTATAATATAAATAAAAATTTGGAATGAATAAGCAACATATGAAATTATAGAAAAATATAACAGAGGTATTAGAGTTTAAGTTTATAGAGCCAGAAGAATAATGGCTAACAGTGGTTTAGACAACAAAAGGGCATGAGTAAATTGAGGAAAAAGTATTATTTTCCATAAAATGCAAGAAGCAAAGACAATAATACCACCACCACGACTACCATGTCCTTAATTCTATCTTTCATTTTATTCTAGTATTTCAATCTCAAGGGCAACCCCAAAGTTTAAAGAATCTGCCTGCCAATGCAGGAGATGCATGTTTGATTTCTGGGTCCAGAAGATCCTCTGGAGAGGGAAATGGCAACCCATCCAAAATTCTTGCCTTTGGAAATCTCATGGACAAAGGAGCCTGGGCTATAGTCCATGGGGTCGCCAAAGAGTCGGACATGACTTAGTGACTAAACAACAACAATCTCAATCTCTTCCCTAGGAAAATGTGAAAGGTCATACCACTGAGAGGAATGACTTTGATTGATGGTTAAATCATAGCATTCACAGTTTAACACAAAAACTCACTGCTATTTCTAATGTTCATAGTTTCATTGAGTTAGACAAGGCAGTGGTCCAAGTGATCAGATTGGTTAGTTTTTACAGCCTTGTCTAACTCAATGAAACTATGAATCATGCTGTGTAGGGCCACCCAAGACAGACGGGTCATGGTGGAGAGTTCTGACAAAACGTGGTCCACTGGAGAAGAGAATGGCAAACCACTTCAGTATTCTTGCCTTGAGAATCCCATGAACAGCATGAAAAGGCAAAAAGATAAGACACTGAAAGATAAACTCCCCAGGTCGGTAGGTGGCCAATATGCTATTGGAGATCAGTGGAGAAATAACTCCAAAAAGAATGAAGAGACAGAATCAAAGCAAAAACAACAATCTGTTGTGGATGTGACTGGTGATGGAAGTAAAGTCTGATGCTGTAAAGAGCAATATTGCATAGGAACCTGGAATGTTAGGTCCATGAATCAAGGCAAATTGGAAGTGGTCAGACAGGAGATGGCAAGAGTGAACATCAACATTCTAGGAATCAGCGAACTAAAATGGGCTGGAATGGGTGAATTTAACTCAGATAACCATTATATCTACTACTGTGGGCAAGAATCCCTTAGAAGAAATGGAGTAGCCCTCATAGTCAACAAAAGAGTCCAAATAGCAGTACTTGGGTGCAATCTCAAAAATGACAGAATGATCTCTGTTCGTTTCCAAGGCAAACCATTCAATATCACAGTAATACAAGTCTATGCCCTGACCAGTAGCAAATTTGGCCTTGGAGTACAGAATGAATCAGGGCAAAGGCTAATGGAGTTTTGCAAAGAGAACACACTGATCATAGCAAACACCTTCTCCCCACAACACAAGAGGAGACTCTACACATGAACATCACCAGATGGTCAATACTGAAATCAGATTGATTATATTTTTTGTAGCCAAAGATAGAGAAGCTCTATAGACCAGGAGCTGACTGTGTCTCAGATCATGAACTTCTTATTGCCAAATTCAGACTTAAATTGAAGAAGTGGGGAAAATCACTAGACCATTCAGGTATGACCTAAATCAAACCCCTTGCAATTATACAGTGGTAGTGAGAAATTGATTCAAAGGATTAGTGAGAAATAGATTCAAGGCACTCTGACAGAGACAGTGCCTGAAAACCTATGGACAGAGGTTCATGACATTGTACAGGAGGCAGTGATCAAGACCATCCCCAAGAAAAAGAAATGCAAAAAGGCAAAATGGTTGTCTGAGGAGGCCTTACAAATAGCTGTGAAAAGAGAAGTGAAAGGCAAAGGAGAAAAGGAAAGATACACCTATTTGAATGCAGAGTTCCAAAGAATAGCAAAGAGAGATAAGAAAGCCTTCCTCTGTGATCAATGGAAAGAAATAGAAGAAAACAATAGAATAGGAAACACTAGAGATCTCTTCAAGAAATGAGAGATACCAAGGGAACATTTCATGCAAAGATGGGCACAATAAAGGACAGAAATGGTATGGACCTAACGGAAGCAGAAGATATTAAGAAGAGGTGGCAAGAATATACAGAAGAACTATACAAAAAAGATCTTCACAACCCAGATAATCACGATGGTATACTCACTCACCTAGAGGCAGACATCCTGGAATGCAAAGTCAAGTGGGCCTTAAGAAGTATCACTATGAATAAAGCTAATGGAGGTGATGGAATTCCAGTTGAGCTATTTCAAATCCTGAAAGATGATGCTGTGAATGTGCTGCACTCCATATGCCAGCCAATTTGGAAAACTCAGCAGTGGCCACAGGACTGGAAAACATTAGTTTTCATTCCAATCCCAAGGGAAGGCAATGTCAAGAATGTTCAAACTGCAGCACAATTGCACTCATCTCACACAGTAGCAAAGTAATGCTCAAAATTCTCAAAGCTAGGTTTCAACAGTATGTGAACTGTGAATTTTGAAATGTTCAAGCTGGATTAGAAAAGGCACAGGAACCAGAGAGCAAACTGCCAACATCTGTTGGATCATCGAAAAAGCAAGAGAGTTCCAGAAAAGCATCTATTTCTGTTTTATTGACTATGCTAAAGCCTTTGACTGTGTGGATCACAACAAACTGTTGAAAATTCTTCAAGAGATGGGAATACCAGACCACCTGACCTGCCTCTTGAGAGATCTGTATGCAGTTCAGAAAGCAATAGTTAGAACTAGAGATGGAATAACAGACTGGTTCCAAATAGGGAAAAGAGTACGTCAAGGCTGTATATTGTCACCCTGCTTATTTAACTTATATGCAGAGTACATCATGAGAAACGCTGTGCTGGATGAAGCACAAGCTGCAATCAAGATTGCCGGTAGAAATATCAATGACCTTAGATATGCAGATGACACCACCTTTATGGAAGAAAGAGAAGAACTAAAGAGCCTCTTGATGAAAGTGAAAGAGGAGAATGAAAAAGTTGGCTTAAAACTCAAAATTCAGAAAACTAACATCATGGCATCTGGTCCCATCACTTCATGGGAAATAGATGGGGAAACAGTGGAAACAGTGTCAGACTTTATTTTGGGGGGCTCCAAAATCACAGCTGCAAATGGTGATTGCAGCCATGAAATTATAAGACGCTTGTTCCTTGGAAGAAAAGTTATGACCAACCTAAACAGCATATTAAAAAGCAGAGACATTTCTTTGCCAACAAAGGTCAGTGTAGTCAAAGCTATGGTTTTTCCAGTAGTCATGTATGGATGTGAGCGTTGTCCTATAAAGAAAGCTGAGTGCTGAAGAATTGATGCTTTTGATCTGTGATGTTGGAAAAGACTCTTGAGAGTCCCGTGGACTGCAAGGAGATCCAACCAGTCCCTCCTAAAGGAAATCAGTCCTGGATATTCATTGGAAGAACTGATGCTGAAGCTGAAACTCCAATCCTTTGGCCACCTGATATAAAGAGCTGACTCATTTGAAAAGACCCTGATGCTGGGAAAAGTTGAAGATGGAAAGAGCGGGGATGACAGAGGATGAGATGGTTGGATGGCATCACCAACTCAATGGACATGGGTTTGAGTAAACTCTGGGAGTTTGTGATGACACAGAGGCCTGGCGTACTGCAGTCCACGGGGCTACAAAGAGTCAGACATGACTGAGTGACTGAAGTGAATTGAAGTAAACAGTTTTTACAAATATAAGTAATTTTGCACTTACCATCTGGGTTGTGTTTTTTTTTTTTGGTCAATCAATATCTAAACCAATGGGACTCCTGAAGAATAAAGCACCTCCGATTCATGAAGAAAATTACTTAAGATCTTATTATTAAAATTTTTACTGTAGAATGAGTAATATTCATCAATATATATATTTATATATGAAGCTATTTTTCCACAATGAATTTTTTTACTGGGTTAACTTCTATAAAAGATTTTCTCTAGTGGGTAAATTACTATGTTGTGATAAAAGGAAAAAAAATCTGTTTATACATTTGAGACTAAGATTTTGTATTGAGGGAATTGGGAGAATATTCTACCACTAGATTTTTGACTTATGAATAGCTTTAAGTGGCAGTTTCTATTGAAATTCAACATTTACTTATCCCCAGGCAGAAATATCTTTAATAATTTTCTCTCTGCTGTTTTGGGAAAGGGACATTATTTCCCTACATAACATCTAGGGTATGAAATAACACCAAAAAAATAAAAAAGGAAAAAGAATATGTGGATTACTAATTCAGGCCCCAGGATACCGTCACAGACTTCTTTCCCCTTACACATTTCTCAAATGTGTTTTAAATCTGTGGTTAGTAAAAAGCTACCCTTTTCAACCAAGAAAAAAGTTTTAAACTATTATATTTGATTGGGAACTATTTTTTGACACTTACTACAAAACACTGTAAATATGGCCTACTAATTTACTCTCAAACTGAGTGTACTGCTTCTGTAAGTCATGTGCAACTAAGCCATATTTTTAAATGCTTATTTTCCATGTACTTCACATTTAATTATACTGCCTTGTGAAAATTCTTGAACTATTTTTTTAATTTAATTTAAGTCTGATTTTGCTATGTAAGTTTTCTTGTGTCTTTTTACATAAATTAAAACTCTCTAAGGAGAGGGAGTATCATAGAGCTTTGTTTCTATAAAAAGAGGTGCTCAAAAATATTTAATAATGAACGAATGAGCATTTACTTCTATCAGCATAACTTAGGTACACACCTTTCAGAAATGTTTAGTTTAAGAGAGAAGAATCAGGTTTCAAAATAAAGGAAAAGTAAGATGAAAAATGAAGACTTGGGGTGGGTGGATATCAGATTTGCTGAAAAGATCTATTTCTTATCCTGCTATGTTTCTCAGATTTTATTTTAGCACCCACAGCTTGAAAATCAGATAAGATTTCCTAGGAGTGTGGCCAGGAAATAAATTGGATTTCAGTCATTTACATTTATTATGGTTGCACAATGCGTCAGGCACTATATGGAACATATACATTCCACGAGAATGTCCTTTTCCTCCAAAGGCTGTGTTCTGATTTCACACCAACATACCATATACTTAATCTGAATAAACACAAAATATTTGTTCTAACTGCTGTTGTGAGTAGTTTTATACTCGTCGTTTTCCCATCATTTAATAGGTCTGTGTTAACCTTATTATTAAATCGGCTGGAGTTGTTTTGGCCTGTGTGTAGTTCGTGCAAGCATATTCTAAAGGAAATAACATTAATCATAGGATTGGGAAGCTAGTCTTGGATTTTCCACTAATTAGCTGTAACTGACAATGACCAGAAATGCCAAGGAACTAACAATCTGTGCCTCTGTTAGTGACATGACTTGTCCTTCTGACTTGACAACAATATCATGAACATAGACTATGATATAAATCAGAACATGATTTTCTTTTTTTAGTGAAAAGTTTCAGTTAAAGACAATGCAAACATTTGTGACTGTGCAGCTCTTTCCAAACTTGCCTTTTGTTTGGTCTGTTTTTAGGAGGAGAAGGAGAAGATCTTCAGTTGGCCTGGAGACCTTGTTCTCTGGGATAGGAGAGCATTGCTGCTCTGAACAGCAGCAGTCACCTCACAGAAGGCTTGAGGCACAGCATTTAGACCATTGGCAGCAAGCTTGTCCTCCACGCCTGCCTGCCTGTCCTGGCTGGTGACATCTAGTTGCTCTGCTTCTCAAAGGGCTCCCCCTGCCTCTGGAAGACTCTTGGAAATTGTTGCAGATTCAGTCTGTTCAAGTTGTCTGGGATTTCTCTTGTGATTCAGAACAGCAGAGCTGTTTCTGGGTTGCCCTTTTAAAAAGGAATTTGGAGCCACAGAGATCAGTGTAACTAACACATTTTATGGTCAGGTATGAGTGGTCAATAAGAAGAAAGCATTTCTTTGAGCTCTGTGTATTTGGTGTCTATTTTAATTGTATGTATAAAGGGGTGGGAAGTGAGAAGGAAGAAGCAACAGATAATTTTTCCCCTACTAACTGGGGTAGCATCCTGCAAGCTGTGAAGAGGGCCTGAGAATGGATTGAATACCATTTAAAGCCACATGGAGTTGGAAATAAAGTTAAGAATTTGAACTCTCAGTCTCCTGATTTTAGTTTCTTTATGTGGATTGTAATTCGACTGTACAATTATGCTAACTTAAAGGATGTATGAATAAATGCATATTCATCCCATTGGATCAGCTTTTTCAGTTCTCTAATAAATCAACATTATTAAAAAAACTTCTCCTCCAGATATTAAACTTGCTAGCTTCCTATAAAAGAGAATCCTTCGCGCTTAGATCAGTAGTTTCCAGTCTCTACTTTTGATTAACAAGGTCTCCTCGTTCTAAATTTTCAGAATTATCAGCATAATTTTAAGGTCCAGGTTCCCATTTTTATTTATCATACCTGTCCCTATAGTTCCCTCTACCAAAGGCAGTTTATATAGTCTCTGCAGCAGTATCAGATGAGCAGCACACCAATATCTGTATTTCTTTGGGGATCACTGAAGAAATGAAATAGATAAAAGGACATAGAAATATGTCTTACTTCAATTAACTGAATCCATCAATTGGTTTGAGGGTATAATTTCCATTATGATAATCTTATTGTAGACTTTTTTAAAAGGGGGAAGTGCTTGTCTCTGTTTTAATGAGACACTGTTTTAACTGGATACTGGCAGCAACCCCTTTTCACTCTCAATAATGTAAAGATATTTCTTAAGCAGAGAATCCAGTGTTAAAATTTGGCAACAAACCTGTGTTCTTGTTGTCAAAAGTCAGAAATCACGAAATCAAGCTGTCTTATTACATACTTTAGCTTTCTACTTTGAGATGCTCAGATAGGTTCAATAACTTGTCCAAGGTCACACAGGTTGTTTAATACCTCACTCAAAAATTTTTTATGTCTTTGAAACCATAATGAAAATATGAAGATCATCTACTTAGTCAAATAATGCTGTGATATTAATTTCACTCATGATAGTATAATTCATGGGGATAAAAACATTATTATTTCATGTATTAAGCACATTATATAATTAACTGACAAAAGAAAAATTCAAATCCACATGACCAAATTCTACAACCAAGTAGAAAAAAACAGACTAAATATAATACTAGTCTAATGTTATGGTAAATTTGGATCAATAGATTTTT
The DNA here is from genome assembly GCA_935064755.1 of Tragelaphus eurycerus. Classification (NCBI taxonomy): domain Eukaryota; kingdom Metazoa; phylum Chordata; class Mammalia; order Artiodactyla; family Bovidae; genus Tragelaphus; species Tragelaphus eurycerus. The sequence continues at coordinate 7,491,896 of CAKXYN010000064.1, forward strand.
CCTCCCCAAACCCAATTTCATTTATTGAAATTGTTTTTTATTGTATTAAATAATATATCAAAATGCTAATTTACTAAATTTTAGTTTAGAGTTATAAAATGATAGTTCAAGGAAAGATTAAGATTCTATTAATCTTTTTGTAGTTGAGAAAATTGGGAGTCACAGAGATTAAGAGGTGTTCCCCATATAACTCACTAGTCAGGGCAGAAAGAGGCCTGGGATCCAATTCTTGGCCTACTTGCTCATATTATTTCTTTGGTTCCTCACACCTTCCCCCTTCAATTTTGTTATTAATCAGACAGGAATGTGAATGTATCACTCAGGATTAATTGGTTTTTAAAGGGACTATTCTATTTTCAGAATTTAATTTAATTCTATCTTCAAAGAGCCCAGATAAGATTCTCAATCTATACTGGTCTATAGCAATCTCCAGAAGTTTAACTCAAGCCAACTGGATTAATTCAAGCTAATTAAAAGATGAATTATGATTCATTTAATCCAACATGTACTGTTCACCTACTATGAGCAGTCTGTGCTAAGTGTGTTAAAAAGATGAACAACACACAGTCAAGAGAACTCACTAGAAAGCAGTGTGAGAGGATGTGAGATACAGGTCTGCACAGGTGCAGGTGCTAGGAGAGCAAAGAGGAGGGCATCTACCTCAGCCCTGGAGACTCAGGGAGAGTCCTTGTAGGAAATAACCTTTCACTTATTTAACTGAATTTTGAAGGGTGAGCAAGGATTAACCAAGTAGATGAAACAGTAGGTGTTCTGTTAAAGAGAACATCATTAGAAAAGGCCAGAGGATGGAAGCATGCGTGAAGTTTGAGGAAATACCAAAGTTGGGCAAGACAAGACAAGGGTGCTTATGGGCAGATTGTAGATGAGAAGACCAGATAAGAAGACCTCACAGGTCACATCTTCTTTTGGAACTTAGTGTTTTCCACATATCAGTGTACACACGAAATTCACCTGTAGAGTGTTAAAATGCAGATTCTCAGGTCTTATATTCATGGAGCCTGATTCAGTGGCTGTAGTAGGTTCCAGTTATCTGTATTTTTAACAAATATTCTAGATAAGTGCATTCTTCTTGGAAAAATGCTGTTATAGATGACAGTATACCTTGAAAGGCGTTTAAATGTAACAAACATTCTAGATAACTTTTCTAGAGAAGACTGCACTTGGAAAAATGCTGTTACAGATGATGGTGTACCTTGAAAGGAGTTTAAATATAAAGGTGATATCATGAAATTAATGCTGTAGCAAAGAGGGTGGTGAGATATATGTGACCCTGGCAGCAAAGGGACTAGTTGAGGAGTCAGAGTGACTCTTCAGATAAAGACGATAGAGTTTTCTAAGATGGTGACTATGTGGATGGAGAGACAAGGCAGATCCAAGAGCATTAGGGAGTAAGTACTGGAGCATTTAGATTTAATTTGGGGAGTGAGAGAGAAAGAAGACTGGATGAGGGAGAAAGAGGAGAGGATGGTTCCCAGGTTTCCAACACAGGTAATTGAGTAGGTGGTGGCATTATTAAATGATCCAGGAAATCAAAAGAGGCAGGCTTTATTGGAGGTTATTGGTGGTGATAATGAATCCAGTTTGGAACATGTTGACTTTGAGTTGGATTAAGTAGAGTTGGTCAGGTAGTGGTACTGGTATTTAGTGGGAAAGAAATAATTGGTTTGTAGATACACATTTAGGCTGAGCATAAATGCCAGATTAACTATGTTTTCAGCTTAGTTACTTTAATACTTCTTTACCCGAAAACAGACTATTTAAACATTTATTAAAGATGACAGAATTATGTGCAGAACAAGCCATAGGTAAAATAATAATTTTCGAGAAGCTAGGTACAGAATGTACTATGTTGTGCTTAGTCACTCAATCACGTCTGACTCTTAGCGACCCTGTGGACTGTAGCCTGCCAGGCTCCTCTAGCCATGGGGATTCTCCAGGCAAGAATACTGAAGTGGGTTGCTATGCCCTCCTCCAGGGGATCTTCCCAATCCATGGATCAAACCCAGATCTCCCTTATTGTAGGAGGATTCTTTACTGTCTGAGCCACCAGGGAAGCCCAAGAATACTGGAATGGGTAGCCTATCCTTATCCAGAGGAACTTCCTGACCCAAGAATTGAACTGGGGCCTCCTGCATTGCAGACAGATTCTTTACCAGCTGAGGTACCAGGAAAGCCCAGGAACAGAATATTTTTACTTTAATTTTTAACTAGGTGATTAGTTAGATTAGTGCTTCCTTGATATAGTACAGAACATTTACATTTTTTTCTTATTGATTCTGAAACCAGGACATGATCACATGAATGTGCTAGAAGTCAATCCCTGAAAAAATTAATTTTGACAAAATCAGCTAAAAAGAAAACATGATTTTAATTTTGGTACTTTAAATTTTACATTATGTTAGTTGATCAATACTATTACATTATGATTTTCATAATGTTATTTCTTGACCTTTCACTCCTAAACCAATGGAAAGTTTAAAATTATTTTAAAGAAATTAGGGAATGGTGGTTCCATTTTAAGTAGATATTTTAACTTCAGTTGAGATTAGTACAACCTATACATAATTCTAATAATCTTGATCCTGTCATTGAGGAGCTCTCTTTCAAAAAAAAACTTGTATTTTCTCTTTCCCTGTAAAAAATGAATCTCTAGGAGCAGAAGAAATTAAGAGAGCTCCCCCAAATAAGTAGCGATGTGTTTAACAGAGGTTAAAGTCTTAAAGTAAGAATTTTTATAAGAGCAAAGTACAAAATAAAACATAAAAGTAAAATATTAAGGTGAGTGACAAATTTTAAGGATGGGAGAACATTTAGATTTAATTTGTACATTCAACCCAGGATTTTGCTTCTACTCATACAGCACAGAGTGACTCTACATTGGATTTTTAAGCTTGAGTTAATCCCATTGCCTTACTATTTTCCTGGCTTCCTGGGTATTTCTGATTCTAGGGAGGCTTTCTGCACAAAAAGATTGATGTCTCACAGCTGTTTGTACTCCACTAGGAGAGTACACCCATCATAGACAAAGGTAGTCTCAAGGGACTAAGTTAATATATACAGATGTTGAGTTCAGAGAATTGACAGAGCTGTATGGATTTAGTATCTGTCTTGCATAAACGGCAGGAAGAATGCATTAGAGATTTCTACCCTCTAAGGCCATTCAATGCTCCAGAAAACTTGTGAAATCCTTTTGTCCCCTGTTAGTTGAGTCATTCTGCAATAGTTGAGTTACTGATGTGGAGACGTGGCCTGAATTTGCTGTGTGGGCTCAAGAAATAGAGAAAAAATTTGAAGACTCAGATTCTGGTCTTTAGTCTCCAAGCGATTTGATGTAGAAGCTTGGGTGAGACAGTCAAAGCCTGTGAGCTGCATTCTTCTTATCAGCATGACAAAAATAAACTATCCATCCTTTGCCAACCTCATTGAAGCATTTTAGAGATTAACTTTTATGAGGCACTCACAAAAAGTGACTACTGTAGTAGAAATAATCAGTATTCTATCACAGCTGACAATTCTGCCATATTGGGGGTGGCTTTGTCAAAAAATATCTCTTGTTATTTTCAGAATGGGGAGGAGAAGTAGAGCAGGATCCTCCCAAGAAGCACTCCTTTAAAGAATTATGAGAGGTTGATCTTTGGTTTCATAGGAAATAACAAGTATCTTGATGTTAGGAAAGCTTTTGAATTTATTTCCCATGATATGGTTATTAGTAAACTGGAAAAATCTGCCCCTATCAAACCCTTAGAGATGCACTGGATCATTAATTAAGAGCCTAAAAATAAGAGAATCCTAGAGCTGGAAGGAAAGCCAGAAATAGTCTAAGCCAACCATCTTGCAGAAAGACTAGCAAACTCACATCCAATCTGTGTTTGATTATCTTTGGTAAAATTGAGTTCATTTCTCTACTTTTCATTTTACACCCCCTCACCCTGCCCCCACACACATACATTTGGTTGCACATATTGGTTGTCCAAGAATACCTTGAACAGGGAGCACAAGTCAGGTCTGAAACTCAACCCTCTAACTCCACTTGCCAAATCATGTGCCTTGGTGTGGGATTGTGTCCTCCAGGGAAAAGGAGAGTGTTTATGTATTCAGCCCACTCAGAGATTCTCTTTTATAATTTGCCCAGAGATGGTACATGTCATTGTCATAGTTATTTCCTCTCTCCTATTAGAGAGAACTTTGACATGTGATTTTTGGATCTGTGTCTCTGAATCAGAAGTACTCCTTCAAAACTCAGGCTCCCATATCAGACTAACTATGGAAGACATAAGATATCTATATTCAGACAGGCTCACAAAATAGACATGTCCCTTGGATGATCATTGTGAGTGTGGCTCCATCCTTGGATTCCTGGAAAAATGAGTCTGTGTGTGTGTGTGTGTGTGTGTGTATGTGTATCTGGAAAGGTTAGGGCTAGAGACGTAAGCAAAACTTATAACTGGGTATAAACAAGATGTCCTTGTAGAACAGTTTTAATGATGATGTTCTGTTGTCTCAGCAGTCTCAGGGATGTATGTGTTAGCACTATTACCAAAATCACTGTTGACAACTAGCTGAAGTGGTAAGGAGGTGCCTAGAACACTAGAGGCATGGATTCTAATTCCAAGTGACCTTGGCTAGTTAGAGATATAGATAGAAACCATTAGGAGAATCTATTATGTTTCTAAATCTGCAGCCCCAAACTGTCCTCAGGCTTTAAAAATTTGAACCCATTAAATTGCATAGACTGCTTTGACAGTGAAATGTTGCTTAATTACAGTGGCAATCTAATTATAAGGTTTATAAGGTTTCCCTGTAATTGATTCTCTTTCAACTGTGTGGAAACTTCACTTGATATGCATTCCTCCCTGAAACTCATGGGAATAAACCAGTTTCTGGGGCCACTGTGTCTTAGAATCAGAAAGACCATGCCAATTGCACTTTAGAGTCCTTATTCAGGATAGTAAAGGACTCTTCTGAGTATTTCAATTATTCATTGTTTCATTCTTTCATTCATTCATTCATTCACCAATTCATTCTTTCATTCATTCAATAAAAACTACATTAATATATATGTACCTAGCACTACTGGTCTCCAGGGATATAAAAATGTACTGCATATATAGTCACTGCTACAGATGGGTTTACAAACAGTTGGGGAGACAAAAATAAATAATTAAAGCTAAATGTTAATTATGGTATTAGTGATGGATATAAGATGCTAAGTAAGCATTAAGGAAGACATTCCTAATTCTTCACTGTGTGTGGGGGAGGTGGGAGGGTGGTGGTGCAGGCCCAGGGCAGCACTCACAAGGAGATAACATTTGGGTGGAATATGAAAGATGAGGAAATGTTCAGTGTACAGAAGGCGAGAGTTCTGTTATGTGGAAATGAAAAAAAAAAAAAACAAAAACAAGAAACCCAGAACTGTGAGAGAAGAAGAAAATCAAGCATCTGTCACCATTGTAAACAACCAAATATAATAGGCACTGCTGTGGCTAAACTCCTTCTTCCACATATAATATATATGAAACACTTTGCTATTTCTGTAAAACATAAAAGCTATCCTACCAAATGACTAAAGGCATTTTTCACAGAACTAGAACTTCCCTGGCTTCAGACTATACTAAAAAGCTATAGTATACTCAAGTACTGGTTTGTTTCCTGAGAAACCTGTGTGTGGGTCTAAGCAACAGTTAGAACTGGACATGGAACAACAAACTGGTTCAAAATTGAGAAAGGGGTATGTCAAGACTGTATACTGTTACCCTGTTTATTTAACTTATATGCAGAGTATATCATGTGAAATTCTGGGCTGAATGAATCACAAGCTGGAAACAAGATTGCCAGGGGAAATATCAACAATCTCAGATAGACAAATGATACCACTTCAATGACAGAAAGCAAAGAGAAACTAAAAAGAGACTTTTGATGAGGGTGAAAGAGGAGAGAAACTCTACATTCAAAAAATTAAGATCATGGCATCTCGTCCCATCACTTCATGGCAAATAAAAGGGGAAAAGTGGAAGCAATGACTGATTTTATTTTCTTGGACACTAAAATCACAGTGGAAGTGACTGCAACCATGAAATTAAAAGATGCTTGCACCTTGGAAGGAAAGCTATGACAAACCTAGACAGCATATTAAAAAACAGAGACATCACTTTGCTGACAAAGGTCTACATAGTCAAAGCCATGGTTTTTCCAGTAGTTATGTATGGATGTGAGAGTTGGACCATAAAGAAAGCTGAGCACAGAATAATTGATGATTTTGAACTGTGGTTTCAGAGAAGACTCATGAGAGCCCCTTGGACTGCAAGGAGATTAAACCAGTCATCCTAAAGGAAATCAGTCCTGAATATTCACTGGAAGGACTGATGCTAAAGCTCCAATACTTTGGCCACCTGATGTGAAAAGCTGACTCACTGGAAAAGACCCTGATGCTGGAAAAGATTGAAAGCAGGAGCAGAAGGGACTGACACAATGAAATGGTTGGATGGCATCACTACCTCAATGGACATGAGTTTGAGCAAACTCCAAGAGATGGTGAAGGACAGGGAAACCTGGTGTGCTGCAGTCCATGGGGTTGCAAAGAGTTGGACACGACTTAGCAACTAAACAATAGCAACATGGTACTGGCACAAAAACAGAAACATAGATAAATGAAACAGGATAGAAAGCCCAGAAAACAACCCATGCCCTCATGGTCAGTTAATCCATGATACTGTGGAGAACACTCCGGACATTTCTTGAAAAACTAGAAAAGGGTTACCATATGATCCAACAATCCCACACCTGGGCATATAGTCAGGAAAGATGAAAACTCTATTTTGAAAAGATATATGCACTCCAATGTTCATAGCAGCACTATTTATAATAGCCAAGACATGGCAGCAACCTAAATGTCCATTGATAAATGAATGGATAAAGAAGTGTGGTGTATACAGACAACAGAATATTAGCATAAAAAGAATGAAATAATGCCATTTATAGAAACATGGATGGACCTAGAGATTAGCATACTAAGTGAAGTAAGTCAGACAAATATATGGTATCACTTATATGTGGAATCTAAAATATGACGCAAATGAACCTATCTACAAAACAGAAATAGAATCACATACATAGAAAATAGACTGGTGGTTGCCAAGGGGGAGGAGGTTGGAGGAGGAGTGAAATGGCAGGTTGGGGTTAGCAGATGTAAGCTTTTATATATAGGATAAATAAACCATAAGGTCCTACTGTATAGCACAGAGAACTATATTTAATATCCTATGATAAACTATCATGGAAAAGAACATTAAAAAAGAGTGTAGATATAAGTATAACTGAATCACTTTATTGTATGGCAGAAATTAATACACAATAAATCAACTATACTTCAATAAAATATACTGGTTAAAAATTGATACAAATGAACTTATTTAAAAAACAAATGTGCAGACATAGAAAATAAACTTTATGGTCACCAAAGTGGAAACTGGGGGGCTAAATTAGGAGTTTGGGATTAATGCATATATACTACTATATATAAAATACACAAACAACAAGGACCTACAGTATAGCCCAGGGAACTATATGCAATATCTTATAATAATCTATAATGAAAAAGAATATAAAAAAGAATAAAATATATATAATATATCACCACTTTGCTGCCTACCTGAAACTAAAACAATGTAAATCAACTGCATTTCAATTAAAAAAAATTAAGAGTAAATCCTTAAAAAATCATCACAACATATGGGTACATTTATTATATTCTTGCCATAGATGGGGAAAGTGAGGTTTAGTGAGGATGTCGTAAGAGCAAGATCCCACAGAAAATATATGGTGAGGCAGGATTTGAAAGTGATGTCTGACCTTGAGCCCAAGCTCTTAAGTAGTCTGTTTCTGTAGTCTCTTTAAATGTAAGGAATCATGAAGCAATGTCTTACGCATGCCATCAAAGGTTTTCAGCATCCTTTCCCCACCCCTCTCATTTTTGGGGAAGGCAATTAATTACAGAAGTCTAAGCCATCAAGATTTAGCTCTCAGTTTCCTCAAAGGTAAAATGACAAAGTTGTGCTATGTGAACTCTAAAGACCTTTGTATCTCCAAGATTCTGTTTTAATTTAATCTTGCCCCAAGCTTTATTTTATGAAGTGTTTTAAGAACACTTTGTTTTTATCTTATATAAATCTTCCAAAAGACTTACATAATAGATTGCATTTCAGTATTAATGACTCAAATGCGTAGGGCATCTAGATTATAATCATTCTTTGGATGACTATGAAACAATAATGTGTCCAGTTTTCCACATTAAATTCCTACATATGAAGAAAAAGTGTTCTTACAACTAAAGTACAGGATATGTATTTTAATTTCCTGATCAATTACCAAATTCTTCACAGAGCTCTTTCTGATTTCTCAAAAAAATAGAAGTGAGCAGTAGATAGACCCTGATGAGGGGGTCATTCTGCTCTTCTTTGCTGCATGGTTTAATAAACCAATATATTCTAGCTTTATTGTATTCTTCTTTGCTGTATTCTCCTACATGTAATGGCTGCTGCTGCTGCTGCTAAGTTGCTTCAGACGTGTTTGACTCTGTGCAACCCCATAGATGGCAGCCCACCAGGCTCCCCTGTTCCTGGGATTCTCCAGGCAAGAATAATGGAGTGGGTTGCCATTTCCTTCTCCAATGCATGCATGCATGCTAAGTCACTTCAGTCATATCTGACTCTGTGAGACCCTTTGGACAGCAGCCCACCAGGCTCCTCTGTCCATGGGATTCTCTAGGCAAGAATATTGGAGTGGGTTGCCATTTCCTTCTCCCATGTAAAGGTAGATAGTGCCAAATAAGCGCAGGGTTTAAAGAGAATTATTTTTTTTAACTCTTATTCTTAAAGGCCAACTAAACTCTAGTTAAGATAGAGAGGTGTCTATTTCACTTTTAAACAACATCTATAACATGTTATACTGAACACTGGCTTTTTTAATTTTTTAACTTCTCAAATCTACATTCTATATTTGGGAAACTGTCAACTTTTGGAGTCTTGGTGGTAAGCAGACATGCACTTTCCCAGACTACCTTGCAGACAGCATATGGAAGTGTAATCTCAGCTCCACCAACCAGCATCACCTGAGCCCACTATAAATGGAGACCTGGGGGCACACAGCCATGGGAGAACATTCATCCTGGTAGTGGGTGGCAGCAGCTGAAGCTCCAGCATGGGGTTTTCATGGTCCTTCCATCCAGAGTCTAGTTCCAGGAGTGTTTTTCAAAAATATTAAAAAAACCTTTTTACTTTGAAATAATCGCAAGCCTACAGAAAAATTGTAAGTATTCTTGTAATACTTATGTATTTTGTAATACCATTGTAAGTTCAATGGACTCTCATAATACCCTTTTCCCAGACTTACCAGTTTCTAACATTATGTTATATTTGTGCTTTTTCTCTCTCTTTATATAGGCAATTATATTTAATGTCATGCATATTATTATTATAATTATTCCAAATCACTTGAGAGTAGGCTACCTACACTATGCCCCTATGCTATGCTATGCTAAGTCACTTCAGTCGTGTCCGACTCTGTGTGACCCCATAGACGGCAGCCCACCAGGCTCCCCCGTCCCTGGGATTCTCCAGGCAAGAACACTGGAGTGGGTTGCCATTTCCTTCTCCAATGCATGAAAGTGAAAAGAGAAAGTGAAGTCGCTCAGTCATGTCTGACTTAGCGACCCCATGGACTGCAGCCTACCAGGCTCCTCTGTCTGTGGGATTTTCCAGGCAAGAGTACTGGAGTGGGGTGCCATTGCCTTCTCCAACTATGCCCCTATAACCCTTCATATTTCAGCATGTATTTCATATGAACAAAGATATTCTCCTGCCATAGTTATCATATATCAATCAATATATATGACACTAACACCAATCTAAACTCCAGACCATATTCAAGTTTCAATTGTGCCAACACCGTGCTTTATGACAATATTGTTTCCCACTCCAAGATCCAGTCCACAATCATATATTGCATTTCTCAGGTCTCCTTTTAATTTGTAAACATCTCAGTTTTTCTTTGTTATTCATGATACTGACATTTTTTTTTAAAAAACATGATCTGCTCCTTTTTATAGAATATCTCTCATTTTAGGTTTATCTGAGATTTTCTCATGATTAGATGCAAGTTTTGCATCCTCACAGGAGTGATGTGTCCTTCTCAGGGCATTGCATCCAGAGATGGACATTCAGTTGATCACCTTATTGGTGATGTTGACTTTGGCTACTTAGGGTGCAGTTTCTCCATGAGAAAGGCACTGTTTTTTGTTTTGTAATTTACTTGGGTGACATTTTGAGGTCATGTAAATCCTGTTTATACTCAAATTCCCCTTCATCAGATTTAGCATCCAATGATCATTTATTCTCTCTTGAATCAATTTTTACTATGATTGCAAAAGTGGTGATTTTTCTATATCATTCTTTCTATGCTTATCAATTGTTCAAATATACTTCTAATAACTTGCCTTTATGCTTAAATGAGCCAGAGTTGTTTTCTGTCACTTAACAGCTAAGAACACCTGATGGATTTACTTGTATATTTAGGCAACTAGTTCTAAGAACCTATCAAACAAGTTCATTCAAATGGTCAATCTAGTAAGTCCAAGGAGAGACAGTGAGGAACACCTTTAGGAAATAAAAATGATACAGCTTTTCACAACACTTCATTCTACTTTTAAAACAGATTTACAAACTATACTTTTTTTTATATTGTCAGCCAAACAAATGACTACTCAAATTGAATATATAAAATATCTGATAAATATATATTCAATCTGAGTAGGTTCCTCAAGAAGCTAAAAATAGAACTACCATATGATCCAGCAACCCCACTCCTGGGCATATACCTGGAGGAAAACATGGCTCGAAAAGATACATGCACCCCAGTGTTCATGGCAGTGCTGTTTACAACAGCCAGAACATGGCAGCAACCTAAATGTCCACTGACAGAGGAATGGGCAAAAAGAAGATGTGGTACATATGTACAATGAAATACTACTCGGCCATTAAAGGTAATGAAATAATGCCATCTGCAGCCATATGAATGGACCTAGAGATTATCATACTAAGTGAAGTAAATTAGAGAAAGACAAATATGTGATATCACTTATACATGGACTCTAAAAAATGATACAAATGAACTTATTTATGAATCAGGCTCACAGACTTAAGAGAATGAATTTGTGGTTACCAGCAGGCAAGAATGGGGAGAAGGGACTCTGGGATTGACATGTGCGCATTACTATATTTAAAATAGAGAGCTAATAAGGGCCTACTGTATAGCACAGGGAATGCTGCTCAATATTCTATAATAACCTAAATGGGGAAAAGAATTTGAAAAAGAATAGATACAACTGAGTCACTTTGCTATATACCTTGTTAATCAACTAGCAAAATGTTTTTAATCAACTATGTTAATACAACACTGTTAATTGTTAATCAGCTATGCTCCAATATAAAGTAAGAATTTTTTAAAAATAAAAAAGATAGAAAATTAAATAGTTATACTAAAAAGCAGGAATAAATATTTTTTTGTGACTAAATGCCAAACATTGAACATTTGAAAACATCTAGCAGTTTATTATAATGCTTACTTTTCCCTTAGATTCTTTATTGTAATTCAAAATAATAATAGTGTAATGGGAATAGCCCACTAGTGGAAGGCAGCTTTCATTCCAGTACTAGTTCTGCTAAGGTATATGGGACTTTTTGAGCAAGTCTCTTATTTTCTTCAACCTCAGTCTCCTCATCTGTGAAATGAGATGATTGAACAAAACAATTTCAAGAGTCCTTCAAACTTAGGATTCTGGGACCTCAAAACTGAACATTATTGCAATTTTTGAAGACATAAGGAACTGTTAGCCTAGAATATTCTAATGAGCATATTTGTATCCAAGATTATTCTGGTATAAAGACCTAACACCAGTAAAGCATCAGAACAATTTAGAGGGCAATTTAGTCTAAAGATGCTATAGCAGCTGTCTGAATAGATGTCTTTCCCAAGAGATAAATAATGTCACAGTGCATGGCACTGGTCAGATCACATCTTGAGCTGTGTGTCTTGTTCAGAGGGCCGTACTTTCATGGAACCATTAAAACATCAGAAATGTCATTATGAGAAACGATCGAGTGAACTGGGCGGTTTATCTTGGAGCAGAAAAGATTTAATAGGATGAAGACATAATAGTTCTTTAAATATTTAAAATTTTGTTTTATTCAGTTGGAATATAATAGGTTTGTTGAGCTTTCTCCAGATAGAAAAAGTATAACCAGTTGGGTAGAGGTTACGACAGGAATATAAGAAAGAAATTTTATTCAACCACAGCTGTGGTAGTTGATCTTGCCAGCTCCTCTGTCAGGTACCTCATCATTGTACCTCTGTGATATCAGAAAACTACCCAAGAATCAAGCTTTTTGCTAAGGTCTCAGTGCAATAGATCCGGTCCTGTTCTTTATGTAGATGTTTTCTGATCACTGTACCCTAAATGTTAATGTGTGTAAAAATCACAGGTATATTGGAAAATTCAGTTTCGGATTCACTAGGTCTGAAGAAGGACCTGAGATTTTGCATTTTTCAACCAGCTCCCAGATCTTTCATGTATACATAATCAATCACCTGTCTAATGAGATGATCAGCGTGTCCAATCAGATGTCCAATCAGATGTCTAATCCAGCATGATCAGAAGATACCGTTTTGTATGTTACAATTAACACCCGTGTGAAAGGAGGTGAAAACATATTTTGCAGCTCCAGCAGCTTCATCTTAAAAGGTTTAAATGTTTTCCTATTTCTCATCTTGACAAGGTTCTGTATTTTCAGACTTTTCACTAGTTTTGATCACTTTGCATCATGGCACTGGCATGCCTCTGTCTGATGCTCACCTGTATACTTTCAAGAAACCAGGGAATGTTTTCCCCAGGACACACTGGATTTTGCTTATTTTAGGTCATTACTTCAGTCGACTACAACCATTTTGGGTGGGCCACACAGACATGCATACCCAAACACACATGCCATTTCATGGTGCTTTTCAGTACTTTCATCCACAGGCATAATGGTCTTGGGTCAGAGGCCTGCGTATGCACAAGGACACTGTGCTCTGCTCCCATTCGGCCCCCCTTTACTCTTGGCCTCTTCCATTTCCAAGCAGGCAGCTCACTACAGTGAGAACGGGGTACTGTATCCAGGGTCTTCTCACAGTCATTGCCTTGAGGAAACTTTATCTCACCCTGCTAGGGTACCAGTTTTAACCCTCAAGGGTGTATAGACTATTCCCTTGTTATATAAAATCAATTCTAATATTTATATAAAGTCATCATGATCTCCTCAAGTCTTTATTTTCCAAGCCAAACATCCCTAGTTCCTTCTATGATTACTCATCTGAAATGGTTCTGAATTCCTCTACCATACCAGTGGCTTTAAAAACTGCATAGTTTTTAAGAGACTCAGTGGAAGTGGGAATTCTGTGGCTCCCTAGGTAGATTTCTGGCATCACAACACCACCAATCAGCTGTTAGAATCTCCATGATTTATAGATGACCATATGGCATTCTGTTTGGAAAAAAAGTTTTTGCTACACCAACTCCCACTTAAAGGGTTTGTCTGGCTTTTCAGGGTGATTCCTATGTATGAGCAGGGACTCTGGGGACTTGTATATGCACTGCAATGCAAACTCTCCTGCATGGCTTAGGTTCACCCCATTTCAAAGCTGCTGGCAGAGTTCTGTGGGTTTCTCTTTAATGAAATGGTGGCTAAGCAACCTTTACCTATCTATATGAGCTCATTATTTTTCACCTGTACAATTTTTAATGGTCATTGTCTAAAAATAATAAGGATGATCAATCTAGTGAAAACTCACATGGAGAGTGATAAATATCTAATGGAATTTTAACAGGAGAAGTAGTATATCAGTACTAATACAGATCAATCAAAAATGATGGTATGCATTCAAAGCACAAGCCACAAAATGAAAAATAAACAAGTGGGACTACACCAAATTAGAAAAGCCTCTGCACACACAGCCAAAGAAACCATCAACAGAGCGAAAAGAAAATCTATGTAACTGGAAAAAAAATATTTGCAAACTATATGTGATAAAGGGTTAATATTAAAAATATATAAAGAACTTATGCAACTCAATAGCAAAAAAACCCCAAATAGCTTAATTAAAAACTGGGGAAAGGACCTGAGTAGACATTTCTCCAGAAAAGGTATAGGAAAGCCTACAGGTATATGGAAAGATGCTCAACACTACTAGGTAGTAGGGAAAAGCAAATTAAAACCATAATGAGCTATCATCTCATACTTGTTAGAATAGTCATCATCCAAAACCAAGAAATAACAAATGCTAGTGTGAATGTGGAGAAAAGGGAGCTGTTGTACACTGTTGTGTGACTGCAAATCAGTATAATAACTATGGAACACAATATGGAGGACCTTTAAAATGTAAAAGTAGAACTACCATAGGAGAAGGCAATGGCACCCCACTCCAGTACTCTCACCTGGAAAATCCCATGGATGGAGGAGCCTGGTAGGCTGCAGTCCATGGGGTTGCTAAGAGTCGGATATGACTGAGCATCTTCACTTTCACTTTCATACATTGGAGAAGGAAATGGCAACCCACTCCAGTGTTCTTGCTGGAGAATCCCAGGGACAAGGGAGCCTGGTGGGCTGCTGTCTATGGGGTCACACAGAGCCAGACACGACTGAAGCGACTTAGCAGCAGCAGCAGCAGCAGAACTACCATATGACCCAGCAATTCTATTTTTGGGAATACATCCAAAGGAAACAAAATCACTAACTCAAAAAATATCAGCATCCTCACGTTCAAAGGAGCACTATTTACAACTGCTGAGACATGAAGATAATGGAAGTGTCCATTGGTAGATAAATGGTTAAAGAAGTTGTGATATAAATATATATATATATACACATATATATATATATATATATATATATATATATATATATATATATATAATGGTTATTAGTCATAAAAATGAGGAAATTGCACCATTTGCAACAACATGGATGGACTCTGGAGGCATTATGCTAAGTTAAGCAAATCACTCAGAGAAAGAAAAACACTATGATCTCACTTATATGTGGAAACTAAGATCAAACAAATAAACTCAGACTTGTGGTTACCAGAGGCAGAGAGGAGGGGAGAGGGAACTGGAGGAAGGTAGTCAAAAGGCAAACGTGCAGTTATAAGATAAATACTAGGGATGTAATGCACAACATGAGGACTATAGCTAACATTGCTGTATGACATAGAGGAAAGTTGTTAGAGTGAATCTTAAGAACTCTCATCACAAGAAAGAAAATTTTCCTTTTTCCCTTCTTTATTTTTATTGTATCTACACAAGAAAATGGACGGTAACTGAACCTATTGTGTCACAATATAAGTAAATCAAACCATCATATTGTACGCTTTAAACTTATATAGTGTTGTACGTCAATTATTTCTCAATAAAATTGGGGAAAAAACAGACAATTTACAAACAAATGGTATTAAACGCTGGGAAAAAAAGCCTCACAGGATCGGATCCTTGAGAGAAGGAAAACAAAGTGAGTCCTATAATTGTCCTAGCCTACTGCCAGCAAGAGTTTTCCAGACATAACATAGGAAGCAAGAACCCCCCCAAACTCTTATACTCTCAATAAGCTGAGGAGAGAGAGTGGAGGGTTTAGGAGGCCCAGGTGTTAGAATACACAGGGCAGAGTAGTAGGGAGAAGTCTGAACAGAGGGAGAGTGCTGGAGAAATGCAGGGGCTTCCTCCTCTAGTTTTCCACTGAGTTCTGACCATGTATATGAGGAAATGACCCTTATACCATCAGAAAGGAGTAGGCAGAGAAATACTTAGAGCTCACATGGGGTTATAAAGAGTCCACATTCCCAAAGCCAAGTTAAGAAATCTTCGGATGAGTAGGACATCAGATAAAGTACTCAAAAGGACAGTACCACAGTAAACAGGACAATCAGCTGTAGACCAAAATACTTTGGTAGCTTTAGGTATCATGTAAGAACCTTAAAAGCAAATCTTGAAATGATTAAACTGTTTCCGAGCATATTAATTGTGTCCAAACATAAAACTTAAAAAAAGAAGAATAAAAATAAAATCCAGCACCCAACAGTGTAAAACTCACAATGTCTGGCATCCAATCAAAATGTACCAGGCATACAAAGAAGCAGAAAAATACAGCTCATAATGAAGATAAAAGTCAATCAATAAAAACAGTCCACAAAATGACACAGATAATAGAAAGAGTAAACAAGGAAATTAAAACAGCTACTGGTAAATGTTTTTTTACATGTTCACTGCCTACCTGCAAGGTCATAAATATATTCTCTTATTTTAACTTACTTGAGATGGACTTTTGTGTACATGCAAAATAGAAGTCAAGATTTACTTTTTTTAAAAAAAATATAGATATCCAATTAGCCATGAATCATTAATTGATAAAGAACATTTTCCTCTTATAATGCAGGTGTCTCCTATGTCACAAATAACATTTATATATGAGAAATGACGTTATAAGACAATACTGACAGTGTGCTGTGTTAGACCCTGGGCTCTGAACAATTAGTAATGGTCGTGATAGTCAACCAATAGGGTATTAGCTATCTCCTTGTTTATATTCTGTATAACATAATAATATATAAGATATAAAGATATTTCTTAACAGGCTGGGGGAAAAGTCTTCTGTTTGGTGTTCCTAGGGATGGCATAGGTGAGAAGGGGTGAGAAGTGAGTGAGTGAGGTAGAGATGAAGGAAGGGGTGTCTGAAAGAGATGTAACCCCCAATTCATAGCATCTGCTCTCTGATCCATGGGTTACAGGCTAAAGATGACTTTTCCCTTCCACGAAATCTGAATCATAAAAAGGTTTAATTTTTCAGAAAACTTGGCAACTCTATGTTCTTTACTGGTGCATTTGAAACGACATCATGTTTCGATGTCCCCAAACACCCAGATTGGACTTAGGTACCACAAGGAGACATTAGGCTGGAGTGTACCTTCATTAAGTGCAGGAAATGCATACCAGTTATTCTATCAAAATATCAAGAAGTGAATCCTAGAATATAAAGTCTTTACACATCTCTAGCTTATGCCTGTGTTGGAAACATGAGATCTCAATGAAAAGTGTAAAAAAGCAGCCTGCCAGATGTTTTGACTACATGGCACATCACATCTCAGTGTTTCTGAGGTTGGCAGTGGGAATACTAGAGACTTGGGCTTTTAAAACTAACAAGTTCTGTTTTAACCTTTTTCTTATTCTTTACTTTAAAAATGTTTTTAGAGTCAAAACATTTGTATGCTGGAATCTTTTCCTTCAAACACATGTTTTTAGGAAGAATGTTTATAAACTATAAACAAAATCTAGGAAGAACATATTGTGTTTCTTACAGTAAATCTATAAAGGAAACTGTTGGCCAGTAGAGCTGGGGAATGAGAGTTTCAGGTTAATCAAATATTCAGCAATATTATACCATACATATTATCATTTTTCTAAATGTTAGGAGCATAATATTACTCTCATAACAAGCATGATTTGCTTATAAATATACTGGAAGCACTTGGGAATCTTGCTGGAGCTTATGTCATAATTTTGAGCATCAGTTTCACCGTACATGAATTTTCTTCAATAGAATTCTAGTTAATTTTGGACAATAAATTTATGTCTGAAGTAAATTCACTCAAGGAGTATTAATCCTGATTATTTGAGGGGGAACGGCAGGTACTATTTGAGCTGAGGGGAGAGAAAAGGTGAGGGCAGCAGCTTGTTCAGTCACTAAGTCGAGTCTGACTCTGCACCCCCACGGACTGCAGCACACCAGGTTTCCCCGTCCTTCATTATCTCACAGAGTTTGCTCAAATTCATGTCCATCCATGACCAAATTAACACAATCAACCCCAGCCTTAAGCCAGCATTACCTCTATTCTCCTCATTCTGTCCCTGCCCCCCAAAAATACCTCCTGATTTTCACAGATTTCCCTTTAAAAATATAAATATCCCTGTAGGTTTGTGCATGTGTGGTATATTGGTATTAATTATGTTTTTGTTAGCAAAGGGTTGATAAAGAAATGCCACAGGATAGAAAATGGTGGCATCAGGAGGGAAAAAATGGATTTTTTTAAAAACTGGAAATATCCATGACAAATATTACCTACTTCACAGTTTTGCTTTAGGTATCACTAATGACAAACTGCTGTTATAGATGCTGAGAACATTCTATGATCTTATTTTGGACTGGCTTCTTATGTTACTTGTTTCTAGTGAATCAAATGAGTCTCCAGTGGCCAGACCTAATGTATTAACATAAGTTGTTGTCCAAACTTCATGAAAAATTTTTTAAAAAGCTTAAGTAAACTTAAGACAAGCACAAAATTCTTTTGGGGGAAGATAAATAAATAGCTACTCTTTGAGCTGTTAATAATCTTGTCATTTTTGTCATTTAAATTTGCTTTAGTTAACGTCCTGTGAAGCCAGAGGGTATGGAATTTTTCCTTGGCAGGTTTGAATAAGTCAAAAAAGCCTGTTTTCAATGCCTATCGTAGAGATCAGTTACAATTATGAACAGATTTTTTTGTCTTCTGAAAAAACTTTTTTTCTTTTCCAATTTATTCAGAAAAAAATTCATGTGTAATAAGTATACTCAGTTTTAGTTGAAATAACTTTTGTAACAAAAATTCTACTGGGGATCTTTATTAAAAATAAAAAAAATTAGTTCAAAATTGAAATTATATTGCTTTGTATTTATACCATTTCAGAAAAAGGTTTGGTTAAGGGAACATTCAGAGACATGTAATTATTTTGCTCTAATTGGCAGTGTTAACTCATATGCACATGCACAAATAAGCATCGCACTGCAGAGCACACAGAGGTATTGGAGGGTTTAAGATCACAGGTCATCTATTAGGAATCGAGAGTTGGTCAGAACTGATGTTAAAGCGTATTTAAACATCATTGATTCCCTTGGTCAAAAGGGAAAAAGAAGGAAATCTAAAACAGTTGCTAAAGAAACAACCTTTGCTTAAGTTGCTGGGGTGATGAATTCCCCTTGGAAATAATTGGTGAGGCACCTGGAAAAACGTCACAACTCTTGGGCCTGCACCTAAGAAATATACCTGTGGCATTTGCTTTGAAACCAAGAAATCTATACCACTATGCTGTGCTATCTATCTGTAATAGTTGTCATTTGTCAACTTTTATCTTCTAATGAACTACCAGAGTAAATCAAATTTGTGTTTTTAAAAGTTTGTGGCTTCTAAAATGAATGCAATGTCTATGGTAAACTGGATGAATTAGACATATGTATCAAAATTAATAGATTTTATTTACAAAGTTGTTGAGTTGCAAAAACAAAGTTACCACAGGAGTTTTAGACAATTTTTGAAAACTTCATGTGAACACCTCCCCTACTTCAGACTGTCTATTTACAAAGCATTTTATTTAAACATCTTTTGGATTTGGAAAAGACAAGAATTAGAAGGCACAGTTAATGATTGCAAATATTTTCTGTGGCATTCCAGTTTTAAGGTATTAGCCAAGTAACACCATTGTTCAAACAAATTCCAAAGTTGGCAAAAAATGTTAGTAAATCTGCTCATCCCTGGTCCACTTTACCAAATATGTATTCTGATGTTAAATTACAAATATTTTGGAATGTTTGGGCTATGCTTCTCCCTTGTGATTAGAATCAAGTATGCACAGGAAGATGATGCTGTTTCTGATAAGGAAAGATTCTGTATTTAATCTAAAGGTATCAACACAATGGGGATTTTGTACATAGGCTAAATACTATTTTCTGGGAAAGAGACTGGGGTTTTAAAATGTCAGCAAATAACTATATTACAAATCAGGTTGTAATAAGTGTTTTAGTTTGGGGAGGGAGTATTCCCAGCCAAATGATCATATCATTTAATAGCTACTAAACTAGTAAAGCCTTAGAAGTTAATATCAATGGTCAATAGCAAATAGGAAAAAAGTATTGTGCTCTGAAATTTTGGCAAGCATATTGATTATAGTCTTTATTTAGTAATGTTTCCAAGTTAAGCTTGGCAGCAAAGATTTGTGAGTTTTACTGCAAGCCATCATATTTGTTGTCACAGCAGTGCACAAGCAAAAAACATTAAGGCAAAAACATACAGAGTCTTACATTCTGTCTATTCTCTCAAAGTGAAATGAAGCCATCAGACATTATTCTGGGCAATTCAAGTTTCAGTAATGCCTTTCCTTTAAGTATCCAGAAAATTAAGTTTAAATTATTTTGGGGGTACCTGAGTTTATCAGATTGTTGCTTGCATTATTCATTCACAAAAATATATTTTCAAACAAAAAATAATGTGGAAAGTTTCATTAAATTGCCCAAGTAGTCAATTATGAATTTTGTGTGTGTGAATGAGCAATTTTCTGAGGACTGACTCCATTTATTAAAATCTTCCTATTTTTATTCCTGTGGAGAAACTGTTTGGGGATAATAAATAGATCATACATAAAATTAAAAGTACCATTCTTAGGAGTGAAGATGAAGCATAAAACTATGGTAAAAACCCTTTGTTAATTTTTTAGCTGTCATTGTTTGAATGGTTGTTACTTAACTTCTCAATTAGTGTAGCTTTAATAAGAAACATGCAGATTGTATTTATTGTATGTATTTAGAAATACACTTCAGGTACTAATTATTGTCTAACAATTGTGATATAATTCTATTAATAATTTTCAAAACAAGATGATGTCAGTAGTATGGGAAATTCTTTTAGAATTCTGATAGTGCTGATTCAGAATTCTTATAAAACTTTGGAATATGATACAATACCATTTTATATAAAGCTAAATTATAATCCAAAAGAATTTCTCCACAGGCTTAAAAATTAAATATTGGGTAATACTAAGTCATAAATGCAATAACATGTCAATTTATCTGTTTTTCAATTGTCCTAAAGATACAGAAGTAACATCCTTGTAACATTCATGCACATTACACATTAAAGTGAAATTATCACATATGATAAAACTGTAGTTGATCATCTTTGTAATGGAAAGGAAGCCCAAACATCAAGTCCATGACTAAAACATTTAGGAACAGTAAAAAAATAAATAAATAAAATAAAGGCTCAGTTTATACTTTAGGAAGCTGAGTTGGTATTTCATTTTTTTCCACTCAAAGCATGCACCTGCCTTTATAAGGAAGAACCAACTATGTGAATGAAAACTGGAGTCAAGGTTAAAGTAATCTTGCCCAAGAGAGTGGAGAATATCAGAGAGAAGCAGTGGCTCAGCTCAGATGAGCTTTAATAGCCAGAGACAGCACCTCCTCTGAAAAACATTAGAGCCTCTTGGACATATGTTTGAAATTCATCCTAAGTCATCCTGTGACTATAGGGATAGGTGACAATGTCCCATCATCTAAGTGGGAAAAATACAGCATAAACCATTTTTAAAATGATCACTTTAAAAAATAATAGAAAGTGGCAAAGTGTTCCAAACGTCAAGAACCTTTGCAGATGATAAAAGAAAAGCTTTGTCTTTCCTCTGATTGTTTGCCCTTCAGTTGACATACATGCTGAGTTGCATCAATAGGGATACAACGGAAACACGGTCATCTCCAGGTTTCCTCTTTTTGGATTCCTTGATCTTGTTTAAAGAAACAGGCTCAGGGAATACACACAGAACAAACTTCCCAATCGAAGTTCTGAGGTCTTTCCTCCCCTTCTCCCACCCTCACAAAACCCGTCTAGTTTTACCTACAGCACTGGACTGAAATGTCATGGTCATGTTGCACCACTTCACTTGTTGAATTGTATGGAGGCAGTACTTGACCACAGTAACTTGGTGAACCGCCTTGCTCTTATATTAGTCCCCAAGATTCCTATCCAATTCGATGGAAATGTCTTACCTGCATGTGTCCCTGGTACATTCTGCTTCGGCTTCTTCAGGACTCCCTGAGGTTGCCGGATGCTTCTCCTCGTGTTCACTTGCACGGCAACAGAGAAGGTGGGTTCTCAGAGGGTGCCCCTAAGCTTGGCGGAAGGCTCCAGGTAGCCCGGCCGCCAGCGGCCCCTTGAAGCTCTGCGGGCTGCGGGGAACTGTTCTCCGCTCGGGGTGCTGAAAGGGGACACTGGAGAGCGCGCGGATGAAGCGAGGAGCCCAGGCAGCCACGCTCTCCCTCAGGCACGGTCCTGCTCGCCAGGCGTCTTTAAAACTCACTCCTTCTCTGAACACTTTCTCGTTTCCTGCCTGGCTGCCTCATGTCTCTCTCACTCTCTTCACAGCGAACCCCTTCCTCCTCCCAGCCCTGACGTGACCGCCCACACCAGCCGCCGCAGCTGCCGAGCTGGGCGCGCGCCGCCCTCCCGGCCGCGTCCCTGCCGAGTGCCAGCGGGACCGGGCACGCGCGTACGCGTCCCCGGCTGGCCCTGGGCTCGGCCGAAGGAGGCGCGCGCCCCCCCTGCGCGCGTGCTCGGGAATGCGCACACGTGGCGGTCAAGTGCCCGGGTGGTGGTGGTCAGGTAGGGCAACGGCTTCTAGGGAAGGTTCCAGAGGAGCTGAAGGCTAGTTGCGAGAAAAAGTAGGAGGAATAGGCATTGTCTGTTCAGGAGCCATCAATACCGAGTAAGCCCGTCATCCTAGAGATTGAATAAACCGAGCGTGGGGTTTCCGAAGAGTTTATTTCTATTCTGATTCAGCTCTCACAAGTTACCTCCGTTTCACTCCGTGCCTCTCCCTACTCAACCCACCCCCAGTTCACCCCACTTCCAATTCATTGCTGTCTACCCTAAAACAGCAAACTCCAGTCTCCAAGGGCCTTCCATGATCTGTTTTTCTCCCTAGCACTTAACATCACATAACATCTTGTATATTTTATACATTTATTTTATTTATTGTCTATTTCAATATATACAGTGTTATTTCCATGAGATCAGGGATATTTGGGGGAAGGAGTGTACCTATTTTTGCGTGGGTGTATGACAAGCACAGTACCTCCTGGCACATAGTACGCACCCTATAAATATTTGCTGAATGAATGGGTGTTTAATATATAGGTAGAGTGCATTTCAATATGTTTTAAGTTTAAGAGACTGGATAGTCTGATGCAATGTTTACATTATAAATATATATATACAAAACAATGGGCTGGTGTATGTGTGTATACTGTGATTACCTACTTTTGTTGGTAAAAAGATCTTCAATTGCACAACATCTCCCAAATTATATATGGCATGATATAATCCCCCAAATCTTGCATATAGTATACTATACTTTTCATAAAGTTAAAAAAAAACTCCTTAGGAATATAAATATATTTGTATGTAACTATATGAAAAGAAAAACAATAAAACAATTAATATCATATTTAAAATGGTGACACTGGGTGAGGGGAGGTAGGGTAATTTGTACATGAAGGCAAATTGTCATATCTCAGTTATTATGTTGGGTGGTGATTCACAGACATGTATTACTCTATACAAATCACTATGTAACTAAATAAAACCATGCATGAACTAGTGAGGACAGAGTGAAATGAACCACAAAAACAATTAATCCAATTCAGTGCACCTGAGGCCCTAGAACAATCAACCAACCGAATACAAAATGACTAAGACTTGCAGGCAGGAGACTTGGATTCCTATTAGAGTCCCCCAGTGGTTAACCTTGGACAATTTCCTTTACCCTCTATAAACTTCAGCTTTTTAATGTCTAAACGCTGCATAAAAACTCATGGTTTTATTTTGAAAATTGATACATGTTCATAAGCACTGTAAACTGTAAAGTACCATCCAATTCTTGTTTTATTGTCCTTTATAGGACAGACCGCTGAAATAGGAGTCAGTAGGTAGAAGTGCTACTTCTATGGCACTACCTCACTTCTTTCTCAGGCAAGAAATTCTCTATTTCCTCACTTTTGAAGTAAGGCAAGTATCTGCCTAGCCTACTGCACAGGGCTGCTGAGAACTAATGTATGCAAAGGGAGTTGTCAATTTTAAACCATCATATATGAGTATGCAAACTGGTTTTTTATAGTTCAGAAACTGGGGCTTCCCAGGTGGCTCAGTGGTAAAGAATCCACTTGCTAATGTTGGCGGTACAAGAGACATGGGTTTGATCCCTGGGTCAGGAAGATCCCCTGGAGTAGGAAATGGCAACCCACTCCAGTATTCTTGCCTGGAGAATTCCATAGACAGAGAAGCCTGGCCGGCTACAGTCCGCAGGGTAACAAAGAGTGGGACACCACTGAGCAAACTGAGCACACACAGTCCAGAAAATATGAGTGATGATTTCCTGAGACCTTGAGCTCTACAAACTTAAATGGGGGAAAGTGAAGAGGAACTCAAAAGCCTCTTGATGAAAGTGAAAGTGGAGAGTGAAAAAGTTGGCTTAAAGCTCAACATTCAGAAAACAAAGATCATGGCATCCGGTCCCATCACTGCATGGGAGATAGATGGGGAAACAGTGGAAACAGTGTCAGATTTTATTTTTCTGGGCTCCCAAATCACTGCAGATGGTCATTGCAGCCATGAAATCAAAAGACGCTTACTCCTTGGAAGGAAAGTTATGATCAACCTAGATAGCATATTCAAAAGCAGAGACATCACTTTGCCAACAAAGGTTCGCCTAGTCAAGGCTTTGGTCTTTCCTGTGGTCATGTATGGATATGAGAGCTGGACTGTGAAGAAGGCTGAGCACTGAAGAATTGATGCTTTTGAACTGTGGTGTTGGAGAAGATTCTTGAGAGTCCCTTGGACTGCAAGGAGATCCAACCAGTCCATTCTGAAGGAGATCAGCCCTGGGATTTCCTTGGAAGGAATGATGTTAAAGCTGAAACTCCAGTCCTTTGGCCACCTCATGCGAAGAGTTGACTCATTGGAAAAGACTCTGATGCTGGGAGGGATTGGGGGCAGAAGGAGAAGGGGACGACAGAGGATGAGATGGCTGGATGGCATCACCAACTCAATGGATGTGAGTCTGAGTGACCTCCAGGAGTTGGTGATGGACAGGGAGGCCTGGCGTGCTGCGATTCATGGGGTCACAAAGAGTCAGACACAACTGAGCCACTGATCTTATCTGATCTGATTATTCTTTTAGTATGAATTTTATTTTTAATTAAAGGATAATTGCTTTACAGTATTGTGTTGGTTTCTACCAAACATCAACATAAATCAGCCATAGGTTTACCCATGTCCTCTCTCACTTGAACATCCCTCCCTCTTCCCTTCCTATCCCACCCCTCTAGGTTATTACCAAGCCCTGGTTTGAGTTACCTGAGTCATACAGCAAATTCCCTTTGGCTATCTATTTTACATATGGTAATGTATGTTTCCATATTACTCTTGGGAAAATTATTTATTATAAAATGTTTGCATGTTAGTATAGAAATCTTGGGGAAATTGTAGAATTTGATTTGAAAGCACTACAAATCTGTGAAGTAACACTGAAGCTAAAGTTTTTCAATACATTATATGTTTATTTTCATCTAATGGCAAAGTCAAACAGCCATCAACCATAAAAACATTTGAACCTCTATGGCAAGTACCTAGAGTTGAAGACAAAAGTCAATATATCCTCTTTTTAAAACTTTGCAACTCATTTAGCTACTCCCTACATTCACAGAATCTCAGAAATACAAGTGCATCTGCGAAGGCATGCCTCTCTTTATTCATTCATTTTTATTGAAGACTTAGTATGTGGGAACACTGTGCCAAGTGCTGAAATACACTGATGAGACAGACATGGTTTCTATCTCCATGGAACTCATAGTCCAGCTTCCTGACAGGAGTACATTTTACCATCCCAGAAAGAAAAATCTGTCTAGACTTTTCTTAAAACAGTAGTTCTACAGAGATCCCATAATTTCTCCATTTTTCCTAAGAGTTCATATCTTCTAGTTAAATAGTCCACCTTGTCATGGATTTTGATTATTTCTGTGGCACAAATATTTCCTTCAAAGGCTATAAATAAAAACATCGTGAGCAAAGGTACTTGGCTGACTACTGATTCAAGTATCAGCATCTTGAGATATTCTTGATTCACAGAACCATCTAGTAATTGATATATCTCATTTGGCTAGGCCAAAAATGTTGATCCAGATCTAGTGTATTAGCTCAAGTATTATGATATTTTGGCACAAAAAGAAGCTTTTCATGTAAACGTAGACATACCAGTAGAAAATCGATAAGATAAAGCAGGTGTGAATTTTTTG
Organism: Tragelaphus eurycerus; assembly: GCA_935064755.1. NCBI lineage: Eukaryota > Metazoa > Chordata > Mammalia > Artiodactyla > Bovidae > Tragelaphus > Tragelaphus eurycerus. Next base: position 7,518,145 of record CAKXYN010000064.1, read on the forward strand.
ACACATATAAAAAGTTGAATCATAATATAATTATATTTGTGGAAATATTTTTTGCAAATCAAATTGTCTTTAAAAGATCTTGAAAGGAGAAAACATGCATAATTTTATCCAGAGAGTGAAAGTGAAAGTGAAGTTGCTTAGTCGTGTCCTACTCTTTGTGACCCCAGGGACTGTAGCCCGCCAGGCTCCTCTGTCCATGGAATTCTCCAGGCAAGAACACTGGAGTGGGTTGCCATTTCCTTCCCCAAACTTTATCGTATGACTACAGTAATGGTGAGAAATGTATCTCTTTGTGATCTCTGGTCCCCGCAGGGAATCATTAAGGTAAACTGGCAGAAGGCAAACAAACAAACCAACCAGAGATGCAACTGTTTAGAAAAGGTGTGGGTTTTTTTTTTTAGGAAAAAAGGCAAGTGGCAACAGCTGTGTGTCTGCTTCTCTAACAAACGAAATATCTGAATACAAATGGAAGAAAGTGAAAGTGAAGTTGCTCAGTTGTGTCTGACTTTTTGTGACCCCATAGACTGTAGTCTATCAGGCTCCTCTGTCCATGGGATTTTCCAGGCAAGAATACTGGAGTGGGTTGCCATTTTCTTCTCCAGGAGATCTTCCTGACCCAGGGATTGAACCCGGGTCTTCCGCATTGTAAGCAGACACTTTACCATCTGAGCCACCAGGAAAGTCCAAAAAAAAAAATGGAAATCTCTGCCAAACATCTATAGGCTTTGACTTTTCACAAGACTTCTTAGTTTTCATATTAGTAACTGGAATCATGGACAAACAACTTTGAAGATAAATTTGTGATATGTGTCAAACTCAATTATATCTATGATATGAAGCAAAAGAAGAATGTCTCTGTAAACACTGTGGAAGGGACAGTTACTAATGAATCTTTTCTAACCTGCATGCATACAGGTATATATTTCATTGGTGGTAATGCTGTCACCAGCAGCAGTTTAACTTATAAGTGGCTGGGCCATGACTGCCCAGCTAAACCCAGTATAATTCATGTTATGAAGGCACACTTTGTTTCTGAGGGAAATAAAGATGATCTGTGTTTCATTTCCATCACATGGTTGTTTTACAACCTACCATCAGCATGACTTAATACCAAATCCAAGGTCCAGAAAATATTTCTCATTTTAAATTCAAAGACCCTTGTTACTCAAAGTGTGGTCGGTTGACCAGCAACATCAGATTCTCCTGGGAGCTTGTTAGAAATGCAGACTCTTGGGCCCCATCCCTGACCAACTGAATCAGAATCTGCATGTTAACAAGATCCCAAAGTGCTTTGTATGCACCATCACATCTGAGCAGTACTGTGGCCTAGACGGTTGTAAATATATACAAAGCTAACTCTTGCCTTTTGCAATGACAGCACATGAGCAACATCAGTGCCAAGAGCAAAGCACCACACATATCATTCTCTGTTTATAAGATAATCTCACTGCATTCTGAGTGGCCAAAGGACTTGGCATAAAATCATAGCACGCACAGATTTCTTATAGCAAGAAATGTGCTAATATAGCCTGGAATTTTAAGCACTATAATAAAATTAAAGAGTTGAGTAGTACTAGAATATATTTTGTATTGATAAAATTAAATTTTGTTTATTAGTAAGTGAATCCTCTGGCATATTAAATGGATATTGAAAATTCAGCATTTATTAAATCTTTTAGAAAGCTGAGTAATAATGGTGTTGTCAGTAGGCTTGTGGACTTAAGAAAATTAAAGATAATAGTCTTTTGGTGATTCAACTATTCTTTTATAATCTGAGCAATTCAAGCCCTGCTGCTCAAAGATGGTGTAGGAGAGAACAAAAGTCAAAATAACCAGAGACCTAAATTAAAATGACTAATTAGTTTTTATTGTTCAATCAGAGGCAGGAATGTTTTGTTAAAGTTTGCCCTTTTTGTTTCTTTGACACATTGAATGGGATTAGCTGAGGTTCAGGGCATTAAATCTGGAAAGAATTTAAACAATCCACAAGGCAGACCCCAAGGTGGTGGGGGAATTATGACTGAAGCAAAGTATATAGATTCTGATGACTAGGAGAGGGCAGCTATGTTCTTCCAAATGAACACATGAAGTGTATGTTTCAGGGCTGGGCCACTTATTAAACCACTTTGAGAAATCACACTAAAATAATTTGCACCTTACACTTTTCTTTTTCCCTTTATGACAATGTTCTTTCAGCAAACTAATATTGCTTTGAATATTAAATGTATTTTCTAGAGTTTCTTAGTCCTGGTGAGGCAACATTTGCAACAAAAATATCTCTTGCTTTTGACTCTTCCTTTCATCATCATCCAAGCGCAGACTCCCTAAACCTCTTAGCAATTTCAAAGCTAGTTTTATCACCTTCATCCATCTCCCAATCCAAACTATCATCTATACTGCAGCCAGATTAACTTCACAAAGGCCAGCCTTCATCATATTCCTGCCCAGTTCAAATGCCATGTTCTAGTCCCTCAGTTGTGTCTGATGCTTTGTAACCCTTTGGACTGTAGAACACCAGACTCCTCTGTCCATGGGTTTTTCAGACAAGAATACAAGAGTGGGTTGCCATTTCCTCCTCCAGGGGATCTTCCCAACTTGAGAATCAAAGTTGTCTCCTGTGTCCCATGCATTGCAGGCAGATTCTTTACCCGCTGAGCCATAGGGGAAGCCCAAATGCTATACTGGCTTCCTACTGCAAACTAACGTTCAAAAACTTTAAGCTTTTTATTCACAGTCACAGAATACAGTCTGCCACACAGAGCCATATCTTCTGTGGTAGGAAGAACTGTCTTTTCACTTTGAGGAACCATCTCTTCCCCACTCTGGCCCATTTGTATGGTGGGAAATATTTTACTATTCGGCCTTTGAGGTGAAACATATGATCCAGGCTGAACCAACCAGTACATTCAATCTCCACATATGACTCAAGCCAACTAACCAGGGCAAATGGACTCTGCTCTAGGACTATGCGGCAGCAGACTGAGTCTTCATTAGACTGAGTGTTCTAATGATGTAAGCTGAGAGCTGCTACTATCCAGCACTTCCAACTAGAGGAGGAAGAATCTAGGCAAGCTCCTGGGGACAATATTCGAGCCTTTAAATAAGCCACAGGTAAAGCTAGCCTAGCTATGTACTTTTAGTTATTTTAGTTAGGACATTCCCTTTTCTAGTTGAGTTGTATTTTCTGTCACTTGCAACCAAAAGAATACTTATTAATACAATGTTCTTGTACAAACTGGCCCCTGTGTATTTTTTCATTTCTGTACATTTCTTAACTTTTGTCATTATTTTTATATCATTCCCCAAAGATAGTACAAGTTACACTTCTGCTCTTCCCATTGTTTGGAAAGTATTCACTCTCCTTACTCCTTTGGAATGAATGTTTATTTATTTAAGGAAAGATACACCCATCTGAATGCAGAGTTCCAAAGAACAGCAAGGAGAGATAAGAAAGTCTGCCTCAATGATCAATGCAAAGAAATAGAGGAAAACAATACAATGGGAAAGACTAGAGATCTCTTCAAGAAAATTAGAGATACCAAGGGAACATTTCAAGCAAAGATGGGCACAACAAAAAATAGAAATGGTATAGACCTAACAGAAGCAGAAGATATTAAAAAGAGGTGGCAAGAATACACAGAAGAACTATACAAAAAAGATCTTAGGGACCCAGACAACCATGATGATGCAGCCACTCACCTGGAGACAGACATCCTGAAGTCCAAAGTCAGGTGGGCCTCAAGAAGCATCACTACCAACAATGCTAGTGGAGGTGGTGGAATTCCAGCTGAGTTATTTCAAGTTCTAAAAGATGATGCCGTTAAAGTACTGCTCTCAATATGTCAGGAAATTTGGAAAACTCAGCAGGATCACAGGACTGGAAAAGGTCAGTTTTCATTTCAATCCCAAAGAAAAGCAATGCCAAAGAATGTTCAAACTACAGCACAATTGCACTCGTCTCACTCGCAAGCAAAGTAATGCTCAAAATTCTCCAAGTGAGGCTAAAACAATACGTGAACTGAGAACTTCCAGATGTTCAAGCTGGATTTAGAAAAGGCAGAGGAACCAGAGATCAAATTGCCAACATCCTTTGGATCATAGAAAAAGCAAGAGAGTTCCAGAAAAACATCTACTTCTGCTTTATTGACTATGCCAAAGCCTTTGACTGAGTGGAAACAACAAACTGAGGAAAATTCTTAAAGAGATGGGAATACTAGACCACTTCACCTGCCTCCTGAAAATCTGTATGCAGGTCAAGAAACAACAGTTAGAACTGGACAAGGAATAAAGGACAGTTTCCAAATTGGGATGGGAGTACATAAAGGCTGTATATTGTCACCTTTTTATTTAACTTATATGCAGAGTACATCATGGAAAACACTGGGCTGGATGAAGCACAAGCTGTAATCAAGATTTCCAGGAGAAATACCAATAACCTTAGGTATGCAGATGACACCACCCTTATGGCAGAAAGTGAAGAAGAACTAAAGAGCCTTGTGATGAAAGTAAAAGAGGAGAGTGAAAAGTTGGCTTAAAATTAAACATTCAAAAAACTAAGATCATGGCATCTGGTTCCATCACTTTATGGCAAATAGATGGGGAAACAAAGGAAACAGAGACAGAATTTATTTTCTTGGGCTCTAAAATCACTGCAGATGGTGACTGCAGCCATGAAACTAAAAGGCACTTGCTCCTTGAAAGAAAAGTTATGACCAACCTTAACAGTGTATTAAGAAACAGACTTTACATGGCAACAAAAGTCCGTCTAGTCAAAGCTATGGTTTTTCCAGTAGTCATGTATAGATATGAGAGTTGGACCATAAAGAAAGCTGAGTACCAAAGAACTGATGCTTTTGAATTGTGGTTTGGAGAAGACTCTTGAGAGTCCCTTGGACAGCAAGGAGATCCAACCAGTCCATCCTAAAGGAAAGCAGTCCTGAATACCCAATGGAAGGACTGATGTTGAAGCTGAAACTCCAATACTTTGGCCACCTGATGCAAAGAACTGACTCATTGGAAAAGACCCTGATGCTGGGAAAGACTGAAGGTGGGGAGGAGAAGGGCATGACAGAGGATGAGATGGCTGGATGGCATCACCAACTTGATGGACATAAGTTTGCACAAGTTCGGGGAGTTGGTGATGGACAGGGAATCCTGGCATGCTGCAGTTCATAGGGTTGCAAAGAGTCAGACATGAGTGAGTAACTGAACTGAACTGAAGTTTGGTCTTAAGTTCTATTACCTTCATGAAGTCTTTATGGACTCTCTAGTCTAACACATCCCTTTGCTGCTGCTAAGTCACTTCCATCGTGTCCGACTCTGTGCGACCCCATAGACAGCAGCCCATCAGGCTCCCCTGTCCCTGGGATTCTCTTGGCAAGAACACTGGAGTGGGTTGCCATTTCCTTCTCCAATGCATGAAAGTGAAAAGTGAAAGTAAAGTCGCTCAATCATGTCCGACTCTAGCGACCCCATGGACTGCAGCCTACCAGGCTCCTCCATCCATGGGATTTTCCAGGCAAGAGTACTGGAGTGGGGTGCCATTGCCTTCTCCTAGGAACTCCTTTATGTTAGAAAATTTTTCTTAATCCTAAAGTTTTTCTTTTGTTTAATTATTTCCATGCTTTTTAAAAAACTCCTTATTAGATGTAGGCAGATGGAGACAAGAACCTTGTTTTAATTCTTTGTTTTGGTTAAATAACTTACAGCATCTTGAATGGAAAATTCTCAGTAATAATTCAAGAACATTAATTATTTTGTGTGTATTTGGAACATTTATAAAAGCCTTGAAATAAAATAATCTAAAAATAATTTACTCACATTTCTGATATAGTTCTTTTAAATAAAATATTACTGAAAATGCTGATATTATGTATAATCATACAATGCTAAGGTTGGAAAAAAGCCTGTAGCTCTTGTGGCCTGACTACCTCCTTTTTCAAATGGAGAATGTAAGGACCAATGATGTCAAACAATTATTCTTGACAAGTTTTGACAGATGTGAAGCAATTTTATTTATAATTGAATAAAGGAATTTTTTAAATTTAATAAATTTAATAAAGGAATATTATTAATTCAAAAGTATACTGGTGGTGATAGAGTTCAGTTTATGTCACAACAATGCTGATATCTGAACTTTTTTGTTTTGATGAATTAGTACTCTAAGGGAAGAAATGCAATGGATGAATGTTAGACTTAGGGAAACCTGCAAATCCTCATAAAAGATTTGCACAGGCATTTTAGGAATGTGATAGAATCAAAGATTTACCTCATATCAATGAAAATGATCTTGGTTTTGCTACACACAAGAGGAGATTTGATTTTTTAAAGCATTCTTGTTAAAGGGAGAGAGAAGCAATATTGTATCAATTATAGAGGTGATATAATCTACAAAGAATTCAGAATATTTCTCAAGGTAAATCCATGGTCTCTAATCCTGGTTCAGATAATTCTCTTTTCTTTGTTGTTTTTGTTGTTATTTAGTCACTAAGTCGTATCCAAGTGTTTTGTGACTCTAGGCACTGTAGCCCATCAGTCTCCTCTGTCCACAGGAATTCCTAGGCAAGAACTGGAGTTGGTTGCCATCTCCCTCTCCAGGGGATCTTCCACACCAAGGGCTTGAACTTGCATCTCCTGCATTGCAGGCGAATTCTTTACCCCTGAGCCACCTGTAAGCTCTTTTCTTTTCTTAGGTTATCCTATTCCCATTTACCTACTGCTAAAATAGACAGTTATATGTGGGAACATGAAAATTTAAAGCTTTTTTTTTGAAGAAGAAATAAGATTATGATGTGGTATGCAATGCCTGTGGGTAAATGCTTATAAGATTATAACGTTTTAGAAGTGAAATAATCTTGATATTTATTAAGCTTAGGTGATTTTGTAGATCAGTGGTAGAGACTAATTTTTAATTCTGCAAAGAATGAATCACTAGATTCATTAGAATCTTGTATAGAAAATTAGAGATACCAAAGGAACATTTCAAGCAAAGATGGGCACAACAAAAAACAGAAAAGGTATAGACCTAACAGAAGCAGAAGATATTAAAAAGAGGTGGCAAGAATACACAGAAGAACTATACAAAAAAGATCTTAGTGACCTAGACAACCATGATGATGTGATCACTCACCTGGAGACAGATATCCTGAAGTCTGAAGTCAGGTGGGCCTCAGGAAGCATCACTACCAACAATGCTAGTGGAGGTGGTGGAATTCCAGCTGAGTTATTTCAAGTTCTAAAAGATGATGCCGTTAAAGTACTGCTCTCAATATGTCAGGAAATTTGGAAAACTCAGCAGGATCACAGGACTGGAAAAGGTCAGTTTTCATTCCAATCCCAAAGAAAGGCAATGCCAAAGAATGTTCAAACTACAGCACAATTGCACTCGTCTCACTCGCAAGCAAAGTAATGCTCAAAATTCTCCAAGTGAGGCTAAAACAATACGTGAACTGAGAACTTCCAGATGTTCAAGCTGGATTTAGAAAAGGCAGAGGAATCAGAGATCAATTACCAGCATCAGCTGGATTATAGAAAAAGCAAAAGAACTCCAGAAAAAAAAAAAATCTACTTCTGCTTCATTGACTATGCTAAAGTTTTTGACTGTGTGGATCACAATAAACTGTGGAAAATTCTGAAACAGATGGGAATACCAGACCACCTGACCTGTCTCCTGAGAAGCCTGTGTGCAGGTCAAGAAGCAAGAGTTAGAACCAGACATGTAACAATGGACTGGTTCCAAATTGGGAAAGGAGTATGACAAGGCTGTATATTGTCACTCTGCTTATTTAACTTATATGCAGAGTATATAATGGAAAATGGATGAAGCCCAAGCTGGAATCAAGATTGCCAGGAGAAATATCAATAACCTCAGATATGCAGATGACACTACCCTTATGGCAGAAAGCTAAGAGGAGTTTCTTGATGAAAGTGAAAGCAGAGACTGAAAAGGCTGGCTTAAAACTCAATATTCAAAAAATGAAGATCATGGCATCTGGTCCCATTACTTCATGGCAAATAGATGGTGAAACAATGAAAACAGAGATAGACTTTATTTTCTTGGGCTCCAAAATCACTGCAGATGGTGACTGCAGCCATGAAACTAAAAGACACTTGCTCCTTGGGAGAAAAGCTATGACCAAACTAGACAGCATATTAAAAAGCAGAGACATTACTTTGCCAACAAAGGTCCATCTAGTCAAAGCTATGGTTTTTCCAGTAGTCACATATGGATGTGAGAGTTGGACCATAAAGAAGGCAGAGCACCAAAGAATTGATGTTTTTGAATTGTGTTGTTGGAGAGACTCTTGAGTCCCTTGGACTGCAAGGAGATCCAATCAGTCAACCGTAAAGGAAATCAGTCCTGAATGTTCATTGGAAGGACTGATGCTGAAGCTGAAACCCCAATGCTTTGGTCACTTGATGCTAAAAACTGACTCATTAGAAAAGACTCTGATGCTGGGAAAGATTGAAGGTGGGAGGAGAAGGGAATGACAGAGGATGAGATGGGTGGATGTCATCATCAACTCAGTTGACATGAGTTTGAGTAAGCTCTGGGAGATAGCGAAAGACAGGGAAGCCTGGTGCGCTGCAGTCCATGGGGTTGCAAAGAGTCAGACATGACTGAGCTATTGAACAATGACAGTTGTAATATACATCCATAGTGCCTGAGTTTATACTCCTAATATTTCTTTTTTGGACTAACTTATAAAAGTCTCCCAAATTTCACCCTCCCTTTTCTCTTTATACTAGTAATTTCTCTATGTGAAATAGAGAGTCAACATTCAAAAATAAATGTAAGTTAACTAAAATATCCTTCAACTTTTTACATTAACTAGAAGATGAAATCCACATTATTTTCAAGACAAGTAAAGTTCTTTGCTATTTTTTCCTTTCAAGCTTCTTTTCTCCAAGATCCTAATACAATCCAGGATTATCCAGCTGCTGGCTGTCCCTGGAAACTGCTGCATTGGATCGCACCTCTGTGTCTTCACCCATGCTGTTCCCTTCATTTGCGTCTCTCTCTCTCTCTTTTTGTCCTTCACGTGCTGGGGAAGCCACACATTTGTTTCAGGCCATTGCTCAAGTGTCAGCCTCACTGTGAAATTTTCCGTTACTCCTGCGTGCCTTGATGTACGCATCTGTCCCCTCACTAGACTGTGAGGTCCTCGCAGCAGACGTGCTTACAAATCACCGTGTCCTCAGGCCTGAGCACAGTGCCTGGCACACCATGAGTACTTATTCAACATTTGTTGAATGAATAAACTTCTCTCTTTCCATTAATAATGTGCCTTGAGTTCTCTGAAGTGATGCATCAGTTTTTAGTGAGTAAATATGCAAAAGTAAATGTCAATGCTAATGAGGGAAAACAAATTGTGTGTTTTATCTATTAGTCAAAATAAGGAATTGGGCATTTGAAACAAATCGAATCTTGTTAAGCCACTAATGAAGAGTTATTTTTAGACATATGCAGTATTAACTAAATTAAGATCCACAGAAGGGTAGAGCTGAAAAATACGCTGAAAATTGTCTGGATTATGTAATTAATTTTACAGTGAAGAATCTGTGGCCTAGACAAGTTAAGGGACTAACTTGATCAAGGCCTCAATCCTGGCTAACCTCTATGCCCAGTTCAAAAGCACTATAATCCCAGGGCTTAAGCTCTTCAAGGAAAGAAGTATAAAAACTACCTGAACAGCCAGTTAAACCTTCCTGAAAACCAGAATATATAAGTCAGGGGAGGTCAGTGTTGAAGATCAGTGTTGAAGCTGTGCTTCTTCCACTCAATGTGAAAAAGAAAACCTTTTGAGGTGAAGTAGGGTAGGTAGGACCACAGCCTTGTCTAACTCAATAAAACTAAGCCATGCCATGTGAGGCCACCCAAGACTGGCGGGTCATGGTGTAGAGGTCTGACAGAATGTGATCCACTGGAGAAGGGAATGGCAAACCACTTCAGTATTCTTGCCTTGAGAACACCATGAACAGTATGAAAAGGCAAAATGATAAGATACTGAAAGAGGAACTTCCCAGGTTGGTAGGTGCCCAATTTGCTACTGGAGATCAGTGGAGAAATAACTCCAGAAAGAATGAAGGGATGGAGCCAAAGCAAAAACAATATCCAAATGTGGATGTGACTGGTAGTAGAAGCAAGGTCTGATGCTGCAAAGAGCAATATTGCATAGGAACTTGGAATGTCAGGTCCATGAATTAAGGCAAATTGGAAGTGGTCAAACAAGAGATGGCAAGAGTGAATGTAGACATTCTAGGAATCAGCCAACTAAAATGAACTAGAATGGGTGAATTTAACTCAGAGGACCATTATATCTACTACTGTGGGCAGGAATCCCTCAGAAGAAATGGAGCAGCCATCATGGTCAACAAAAGAGCCCGAAATGCAGTACTTGGACACAATCTCAAAAATGACAGAATGATCTCTGGTCATTTCCAGGGTGAATCATTCAATATCACAGTAATCCAAGTCTATGCCCCAACCAGTAATGCTGAAGAAGCTGAAGTTGAACAGTTCTATGAAGACCTACAAGACCTTTTAGAACTAACACCCAAAAAAGATGTCCTTTTAATTATAGGGGACTGGAATGCAAAAGTAGGAAGTCAAGACACACCTGGAGTAACAGGCAAATTTGGCCTTGGAATACGGAATGAAGCAGGGCAAAGACATATATAGTTTTGCCAAGAAAATGCACTGGTCATAGCAAACACCCTCTTCCAACAAGACAAGAGAAGACTCTTGTGTTGGACATCTTGTCTGGACATCCCCAGATGGTCAACACTGAAATCAGATTGATTATATTCTTTGCAGCTAAAGATGGAGAAGCTCTATACAGTCAGCGAAAACAAGACCAGGAGCTGACTGTGGTTCAGACCATAAACTCCTTATTGCCAAATTCAGACTTAAATTGAATAAAGTAGTGAAAACCACTAGACCATTCAGATCAGATCAGTCGCTCAGTCTTGTCTGACTCTTTGTGACCCCATGAATCGCAGTACACCAGGCCTCCCTGTCCATCTCCAACTCCCAGAGTTCACTCAGACTCATGTCCGTCGAGTCAGTGATGTCATCCAGCCATCTCATCCTCTGTCGTCCCCTTCTCATCGTGCCCCCAATCCCTCCCAGCATCAGAGTCTTCTCCAATGAGTCAACTCTTTGCAAGAGGTGGCCAAAGTCATGGAGTTTCAGCTTTAGCATCTTTCCCTCCAAAAAAATCCCAGGGCTGACCTCTTTCAAAATGGATGGGCTGTTTCTCTTTCCTCCCAAGGGGCTCTTAAAGCTTCTTCTCCAACACCCCCCTTAAAAAACATTTTTTTTTCCCCCCCCCCCCTTTCTTTCCTTTTCCCCCCACACCCACACACACCAAAAAAAAAAACACATCCTTCTCTAAACCACCCCTTTATGTCTCACCTCAAATACCTTCCTTTTTTTTATTAAGAGGGAGAAAAAAAATTATTTTATAAGTCTTTTTGTTATGCGGCCCCAAGAGAATATGGAATGAGGTTCGTGACATTGTATAGGAGACAGGGATCAAGACCATCCCTATGGAAAAGAAATGCAAAAAAAGCAAAATGGCTGTCTGGGGAGGCCTTATAAATAGCTGTGAAAGGAAGAGAAGCAAAAAGCAAAGGAGAAAAGGAAAGATATAAGCATCTGAATGCAGAGTTCCAAAGAATATCAAGAAGAGATAAGAAAGCCAACTTCAGTGATCAATGCAAAGAGAGGAAAACAATAGAATGAAAAAGACTAGAGATCTCTTCAAGAGAATTAGAGATACCCAGAGAACATTTCATGCAAAGATGGGCTCGATAAATGACAGAAATGGTGTGGACCTAACAGAAGCAGAAGATATTAAGAAGAGATGGCAAGAATACACAGAAGAACTGTACAAAAAAGATCTTCACTACCCAGATAATCATGATGGTGTGATCACTGACATCCAGGAATGTGAAGTCAAGTGGGCCTTAGAAAGCATCACTACGAATAAAGCTAGTGGAGGTGATGGAATTCCACTTGAGCTATTTCAAATCCTAAAAGATGATGCTGTGAAAGTGCTGTACTCAATATGCCAGCAAATTTGGAAAACTCAGCAGTGGCCACAGGATTGGAAAAGGTCAGTTTTCATTCCAATCACAAAGAAAGGCAATGCCAAAGAATGCTCAAACTACCACACAACTGCACTCATCTCACACTCTAGTAAAGTAATGCTCAAAATTCTCCAAGCCAGGCTTTAGCAATATGTGAACTGTGAACTTCCTGATGTTCAAGCTGGTTTTGGAAAAGGCAGAGGAACCAGAGATCAAACTGCCAACGTCTGCTGGATCATGGAAAAAGCAAAAGAGTTCCAGAAAAACATCTATTTCTGCTTCATTGACTATGCCAAAGCCTTTGACTGTGTGGATCACAATAAACTGTGGAAAATTATTAAAGAGATGGGAATACCAGACCACCTGACCTGCCTCTTGAGAAACCTGTATGCAGGTCAGGAAGCAACAGTTAGAACTGGACATGGAATAGCAGACTGGTTCCAAATAGGAAAAGGAGTATATCAAGGCTATATACTGTCACCCTGTTTATGTAACTTATATGCAGAGTACATCATGAGAAACACTGGACTGGAAGAAGCACAAGCTGGAATCAAGATTGCTGTGAGAAATATCAATAATCTCAGATATGCAGATGACACCACCCTTATGGCAGAAAGTGAAGAGGAACTAAAAAGCCTCTTGATGAAAGTGAAAGTGGAGAGTGGAAAAATTGGCTTAAATCTCAACATTTAGAAAACGAAGATCATGGCATCTGGTCCTATCACTGCATGGGAAATAGTTGGGGAAACAGTGGAAACAGTGTCAGACTTTATTTTTCTGGGCTCCAAAATCACTGCAGATGGTGACTGCAGCCATCAAATTAAAAAACACTTACTCCTTGGAAGGAAAGTTATGACCAACCTAGATAGCATATTCAAAAGCAGAGACATTACTTTGCCAACAAAGATCCATCTAGTCAAGGCTATGGTTTTTCCTGTGGTCATGTATGGTTGTAAAAGTTGGACTAGGAAGAAGGCTTAGCACTGAAGAATTGATGCTTTTCAACTATTATGTTGGAGAAGACTCTTGAGAGTCCCTTGGACTGCAAGGAGATCCAACCAGTCCCTTCTGAAGGAGATCAGCCCTGGGATTTCTTTGGAAGGAATGATGCTAAGGCTGAAACTCCAGTATTTGGCCACCTCATGTGAAGAGGTGACTCATTGGAGAAGACTCTGATGCTGGGAGGGATTGAGGGCAGGAGGAGAAGGGGACGACAGAGGATGAGATGGCTGGATGGCATCACTGACTCAATGGATGTGAGTCTGAGTGTACTCCAGGAATTGGTGATGGACAGGGAGGCCTGGTGTGCTGGGATTCATGGGGTCACAAAGAGTCGGACATGACTGAGCAACTGAACTGTACTGAACTGAACTGAACTGAACTGAACTGAGGGTAGGTAGGAAATTTGATAGATTCTCTGCTGGAATGAGCTGATAAAGCTCATTTATACCTGCAAGTACTTCTAAGGGGATTGATTCAGTTTGGTAAATGGGAATACAGCCCAAGCTTTGGAACCTCTCAGGCTCTGAGAAGAAAAAATATTCACAACATAAAAGACTGACAATGGGAAATTATACTTAATATACAAAACTTTTATGGATATAGTTTTTAAAGTAAATAATCCAATAGGAACATCAGCAAAGCCTGAATTTAAAAATTCATAAAATAAAGAAGTATAAATGATCAGTAAATAACAAGAATTTAGTAAAAGTAGCAATGAAAGAAATGGTTATTTGAACATAGGTGCATCATTGGACTTAGGCTGGCAGCCTTTTGAAAGAAAATGTTCAGTATTCAGAGACATTTTAAATGAATATTTTCTTACACTACAGCGGGGTACTGTCATTAGTACAACTTTCCAGAGGACAGTTTCACAGTATGGATCAAGAGCTTCAAAATGTTTATGCCTCGTGACTTAGTATTTTCACTTTCAAGAATTTAAAAATCCTCACATATTTACATGAAGATTTATATATGGAGCACTGCTTGTTATAATGAATAATTAAATGGCCAACAATAAGAAAATGATTATTAATTTGGATATAATGGAACACTATACATCTTTAAAAATAATAATTTGGAATCTAAAGCATGAAAAGGTATGAGTAAAATATTAATGAAAAAAGTGGTCTCTGTCTTAATATTAACATAGTGTGTGTGTAAACACATATTATATATGCTGCTGCTGCTGCTGCTAAGTTGCTACAGTTGTGTCCGACTCTGTGCGACCCTAGAGACAGCAGCCCACCAGGCTCCCCCGTCCCTGGGATTCTCCAGGCAGGAACACTGGAGTGGGTTGCTATTTCCTTCTCCAATGCATGAAAGTGAAAACTGAAAGTGAAGTCGCTCAGGTATATCCAACTCCTAGTGACCCATGCACTGCAGCCCACCAGGCTCCTCTGCTCATGGGATTTTTCAGGCAAGAGTACTGAAGTGGGGTGCCATTGCCTTCTCCCACATTTAATATATCAGATCAGATCATATGTATAATTCCTTGTTACAGTGAGCAACACTCACTGTAGGAACATTCATTGTAATCACTTGTAAAAATAAATTACCCGGAATTGACTAACCAAATTCATTATCACTATCAGTAAATTCACACTATCCAAATTCATTATCTAAATTAAAAACAAAACTATAAAGGATTTGCAATAGTGTTTAGGGAAGACTTTTCAGTTGCCCCTGAGGCTTGGCAAGAAGGTGTACAGATCGCTGCAGGCTCACTGCACCTGTTACCTACAGAAGTGTTGTAAACAAGCCATACATTATCACTACTATCTTCCCCACCCCCTCTCTCTTTCTGATGGTCTAGACATTCAACACTACCAGAGATCACTTCTGTGAGGCACCTAAGGGTTCTACCAGTCCAGGTTCAACTGAGCTCTTATTTTTATCTAACTCATTAGTTAATCATTTATGTTATAATACATATTTCCTATAGTATACAGGGAAGACAAAATTTGTATTTGCTAACGTACAAGTCTCCATGTGTACTGCATATAAACCTATTAATGAGTTCATTAAGAGTTTGAACCATGAAATTCCTGATGTTCAAGCTGGTTTTAAGAAAGGCAGAGGAACCAGAGATCAAATTGCCAACATCCGCTGGATCATGGAAAAAGCAAGAGATTTCCAGAAAAAACATCTATTTCTGCTTTATTGACTATGCCAAAGCCTTTGACTGTGTGGATCACAATAAACTATAGAAAATTCTGAAAGAGATGGGAATACCAGACCACCTGACCTGCCTCTTGAGAAACCTATATGCAGGTCAGGAAGCAACAGTTAGAACTGGTCATGGAACAACAGACTGGTTCCAATGTCAAGGCTGTATATTGTCACCTTGCTTATTTAACTTATATGAAGAATACATCTTGAGAAATGCTGGACTGGAAGAAACACAAGCTGGAATCAAGATTGCTGGGAGAAATATCAATAACCTCAGATATGCAGATGACACCACCCTTATGGCAGAAAGTGAAGAGGAACTAAAAAGCCTCTTGATGAAAGTGAATGAGGAGAGTGAACAAGTTGGCTTAAAGCTCAACGTTCAGAAAATGAAGATCATGGCATCGGGTCCCATCACTTCATGGGAAATAGATGGGAAAACAGTGGAAACAGTGTCAGACTTTATTTTTCTGGGCTCCAAAATCATTGCAGATGGTGACTGCAGCCATGAAATTAAAAGACGCTTACTCCTTGGAGGGAAAGTTATGACCAACCTAGATAGCATATTCAAAAGCAGAGACATTACTTTGCCAACAAAGGTCCTTCTAGTCAAGGCTATGGTTTTTCCTGTGGTCATGTGTGGATGTGAGAGTTGGACTGTGAAGAAAGCTGAGCGCTGAAGAATTGATGCTTTTGAGCTGTGGTGTTGGAGAAGACTCTTGAGAATCCCTTGGACTGCAAGGAGATCCAACCAGTCCATTCTGAAGGAGATCAATCCTGGAATTTCTTTAGAAGGAATGATGCTAGAGCTGAAACTCCAGGACTTTGGCCACCTCATGCGAAGAGTTGACTCATTGGAGAAGACTCTGATGCTGGGAGGGATTGGGGGCAGGAGGAGAAGGGGACGACAGAGGATGAGATGGCTGGATGACATCACTGACTCGATGGACGTGAGTCCGAGTGAACTCCAGGAGTTGGTGATGGACAGGGAGGCCTGGCGTGCTGCGATGCATGGGGTCACAAAGAGTCGGACTTGATGAGCAACTGAACTGAACTGAAGAGTTTAGTAATGATGTGATTGGTGTTTTATATGTTTTATCAGTTCATTTCAGTCTCTCAGTAATTCTTGGTGAATTGTTACATTTGTGTATGAGTATTTTAATGACTTTTGAGCAAATTATCTGGAAGATTTTGATGGGCTGAGAACTTTTTGTATCTAGAGTATTGAACTATGACTACTGTTAATTGAATATCCAACATTTTTTGAGAAGCAGATTACATTCAGATAAGGAAGGTAATGAGAGATTTTTGAGGACAGTTTTGATTTTTAAACTGGAATTAAATGCTCCTGAAATATTGGTAGTATCTTCTTTGTGATACTGTGAGTTTATGGTGTTTTACACTATATTTCCATGTTTTCTGAATTTTGTAAAATAAGGTTTTGCCATTAGTTTTTCCAGTAAAGAAAAAGAAGAAAGAGAAAGGAGGATGTTTCAAGACTTTACTTCAGTAACATCAGTGAAGCTGAATCACATTTGCATAAGGGGTGTGGGAAGAATGTGTTTTTGCATAAATATATCATGGTTAAAAACTCAACTTTATGACATAAGTTCTGAGAAAAGAGTTTATGATTAAACTCACCAGATTCTCTTTTTTTCTTTTGCATCTTAAGAATTCATATCACTTTGTGTCTCTTGAGTGGTATTGTGAGCCAGCAACTAGAATCACAAATTCTAGGCATCTAATATTAGTACAAATTGCATTTATATTATTCATAAAGAAGGAATAAGAATATTTATATTGTTAAAACTGTGTTTCTGTAACTTAGTTTTTGTAACTCAGCTGTCCTCAGTTTCTCCAGTCTTGGGTAAAAGCAATGGAGGTTCTTTGTAGCACTTGATTCTCAGGAATTTCTGTTTATTCTTACTTCCTCTTTTAAGACTTCCCAGGGCATACTCATAGGTCCCCTGTTCACCTGGATTGCTTCTTTGGGTTTCTTGCTTTCTCATAACTATTCTCCCAGCAAATCACACAACTTAGTCCCATGTGCGAACATAGGACCCAACTAAAATTCCCCAAACTTGTAAGACCAGACTGTGATTTTAAAGAAAATTTTATAGAAAGCTTGAAATTAAACAGAACAGAGTTTATAATGTAGAAGGTAGAAAATACAACATGGGGGTAGAGACTGCTATTTCTAACTGGTCATTCTCCCATTTTCCTTGGCTACTGCCATATTAGAGTGGCTCTTCTTTCTCATTTAGGATTGATTTGGAGCAAGTACTCTCAGTTCTTGAGTACCTGGACTCAAGAACTTGGACATTTCTGGATTCTGGAGTGATTCTGAGTGAAGAGAGAGAGAGAGAGATCAGTCGCTCAGTCGTGTCCGACTCTTCGCGACCCCATGAATCACAGCATGCCAGGCCTCCCTGTCCATCAGCAACTCCCAGAGGTCACTCAGACTCATATCCATTGAGTCAGTGATGCCATCCAGCCATCTCATCCTCTGTCGTCCCCTTCTCCTCTTGCCCTCAATCCCTCCCAGCATCAGAGTCTTCTCCAATGAGTCAACTCTTCGCATGAGGTGGCCAAAGTACTGGAGATTCAGCTTTGGCATCATTCCTTCCAAAGAAATCCCAGGGCTGATTTCCTTCAGAATGGACTGGTTGGATCTCCTTGCAGTCCAAGGGAATCTCAAGAGTCTTCTCCAACACCACAGTTCAAAAGCATCAATTCTTCAGTGCTCAGCTTTCTTCACTGTCCAACTCTCACATCTATACATGACCACAGGAAAGACCATAGCCTTGACTAGGCGAACCTTTGTTGGCAAAGTAATGTCTCTGCTTTTGAATATGCTATCTAGGTTGGTCATAACTTTCCTTCCAAGGAGTAAGCGTCTTTTAATTTCATGGCTGCAGTCACCATCTGCAGTGATTTTGGAGCCCAGAAAAATAAAGTCTGACACTGTTTCCACTGTTTTCCCATCTATTTTCCATGAAGCGATGGGACCAGATGCCACGATCTTCGTTTTCTGAATGTTGAGCTTTAAGCCAACCTTTTCACTCTCCACTTTCACTTTCATCAAGAGGCTTTTTGAGTTCCTCTTCACTTTCTGCCATAAGGGTGGTATCATCTGCGTATCTGAGGTTATTGATATTTCTCCCAGCAATCTTGATTCCAACTTGTGTTTCTTCCAGTCCAGAGTTTCTTCTGATGTACTCTGCATATAAGTTAAATAAACAGGGTGATAATATACAGCCTTGATGTACTACTTTTCCTATTTGGAACCAGTCTGTTGTTCCATGTCCAGTTCTAACTGTTACTTCCTGACCTGCATACACATTTCTCAAGAGGCAGATCAGGTGGTCTGGTATTCCCATCTCTTTCAGAATTTTCCACAGTTTATTGTGATCTACACAGTCAAAGGCTTTGGCATAGTCAATAAAGCAGAAATAGATGTTTTTCTGGAACTCTCTTGCTTTTTCCATGATCTAGCAGATGTTGGCAATTTGATCTCTGGTTCCTCTGCCTTTTCTAAAACCAGCTTGAACATCAGGAAGTTCACGGTTCACATATTGCTGAAGCCTGGCTTGGAGAATTTTGAGCATTACTTTACTAGCATGTGAGATGAGTGCAATTGTGTGGTAGTTTGAGCATTCTTTGGCATTGCCTTTCTTTGGGATTGGAGTGAAAACTGACCTTTTCCAGTCCTGTGGCCACTGCTGAGTTTTCCCAATTTGCTGGCATATTGAGTGCAGCACTTTCACAGCATCATCTTTCAGGACTTGGAATAGCTCCACTGGAATTCCATCACCTGCACTAGCTTTGTTCGTAGTGATGCTTTCTAAGGCCCACATGACTTCACATTCCAGGATGTCTGGCTCTAGGTCAGTGATCACACCATCATAATTATCTGGGTTGTGAAGCTCTTTTTTGCACAGTTCTTCTGTGTATTCTTGCCACCTCTTCTTAATATCTTCTGCTTCTGTTAGGTCCATACCATTTCTGTCCTTTATCGAGCCCATCTTTGCATGAAATGTTCCTTTGGTATCTCTGATTTTCTTGAAGAGATCCCTAGTCTTTCCCATTCTGTTGTTTTCCTCAATTTCTTTGCATTGATCGCTGAAGAAAGCTTTCTTATCTCTTCTTGCTATTCTTTGGAACTCTGCATTCAGATGTTTATATCTTTCCTTTTTTCCTTTGCTTTTTGCTTCTCTTCTTTTCACAGCTATTTGTAAGGTCTCCCCAGACAGCCATTTTGTTTTTTTTTGCATTTCTTTTCCATGGGGATGGTCTTGATCCCTGTCTCCTGTACAGTGTCACGAACCTCATTCCATAGTTCATCAGGCACTCTATCTACCAGATCTAGGCCTTTAAATCTATTTCTTACTTCTACTGTATAATCATAAGGGATTTGATTTAGGTCATACCTGAATGGTCTAGTGGTTTTCCCTACTTTCTTCAATTTCAGTCTGAATTTGGCAATAAGGAATTCATGGTCTGAGCCACAGTCAGCTCCTGGTCTTGTTTTTGCTGATTGTACAGAGCTTCTCCATCTTTGGCTGCAAAGAATATAATCGATCTGATTTCGGTGTTGACCATCTGGTGATGTCCAAGTATAGAGTCTTCTCGTGTGTTGTTGGAAGAGGGTATTTGCTATGACCAGTGCATTTTCTTGGCAAAACTCTATTAGTCTTTGTCCTGCTTCATTCTGTATTCCAAGGCCAAATTTGCCTGTTACTCCAGGTGTTTCTTGATTTCCTACTTTTGCATTCCAGTCCCCTATAATTAAAAGGACATCTTTTTTGGGTGTTAATTCTAAAAGGTCTTGTAGGTCTTCAGAGAACCATTTAACTTCAGCTTCTTCAGCGTTACTGGTTGGGGCATAGACTTGGATTACTGTGACATTGAATGGTTTGCCTTGGAAATGAACAGAGATCATTCTGTCGTTTTTGAGATTGCTTCCAAGTACTGCATTTCAGACTCTTGTTGACCATGATGGCTACTCCATTTCTTCTGAGGGATTCCTGCCCGCAGTAGTAGATATAATGGTCCTCCGAGTTAAATTCACCCATTCCAGTCCATTTTAGTTCGCTGATTCCTAGAATGTTGACATTCACTCTTGTCATCTCTTGTTTGACCACTTCCAATTTGCCTTGATTCATGGACCTGACATTCCAGGTTCCTATGCAATATTTTTCTTTACAGCATCGGACTTTGAGGGCCTTTTATTTAGTATGCAGAGTAATGTTACTCCTCAGTGTCCATTTGAAATCAAGACCTTGCTCTTTCAGTTGCCTTCCAAAGGCCCTTTATTTTTCAAATGAGAGAGTTGTGAGTGCAAAAGGTGAAGCCAAGCCCCTCTCATGAATACCAGAAAGAAATACAGAAATTTTGAAATTGAAGGATATCTCAAAAAGTTTCAAAGCTCTTAGCATCAATTCTTTGGTCTCAACTCAAAGAATTTTATCTCTCTCTTCATTATCTGACTGAGCCCCTCTCCCCCTCTTCGCCAATCATCTATTATTCTCTCAAGTCTTTGCAAACAAAAAAGTTTTCCAAGTATTTGCATTAGTATGTCAAGGCAACCTAATACTGGTTGGTTGGGAGTATGTGTGAGGGTGTTTTCCAGAACAGACTTTAGCAGTCATGCTTTCTTTTATCCCTGTTACCTTTCCAATGAGCCAGGGATGGGAAATTAAAATTTCTCTACTGAAGTCATTATTATCAATTTAAGAAATCCAAGATGTCATTGAATTCCAGGTCAGATGCAAACCAGACATTTGGAGCTTTTGTAAATCATTGAATATTCTTAGGCCTTAGTTTCATCACCTGTAAAATGACAATAACAATGCCTATTATTAAGATATGTTCCAAAGATTGTAAATAAATTCCGTAGAGCACTGGACATGCTGTATTACACATCATAGGTAACTAATAAATTTTGACGACTGTGAGTACAATTATAAAGTTTACATCCACTCCTTTACTCCTAGCTCCCTTTGTCAATCACCTGTCAAAAACCTAATTCTAATTAAATCCAATCATCTGCTATTTTGATACCAGCTACAAATTGCTTATATGCAGAGTACATCATGAGAAACACTGGACTGGAAGAAACACAAGTTGAAATCAAGATTGCCAGGAGAAATATCAATAACCTCAGATATGCAGATGACACCACCCTTATGGCAGAAAGTGAAGAGGAACTAAAAAGCCTCTTGATGAAAGTGAAAGTGGAGAGTGAAAAAGTTGGCTTAAAGCTCAACATTCAGAAAACGAAGATCATGGCATTGGTCCCATCAGTTCATGGGAAATAGATGGGGAAACAGTGGAAACTGTGTCAGACTTTGTTTTTCTGGGCTCCAAAATCACTGCAGATGGTGACTGCAGCCATGAAATTAAAAGATGCTTACTCCTTGGAAGGAAATTTATGACTAACCTAGATAGCATATTCAAAAGCAGAGACATTACTTTGCCAACTAAGGTCCGTCTAGTCAAGGCTATGGTTTTTCTGGTCGTCGTGTATGGATGTAAAAGTTGGACTGTGAAGAAGGCTGAGCGCTGAAGAACTGATGCTTTTGAACTGTGGTGTTGGAGAAGACTCTTGAGAGTCCCCTGGACTACAAGGAGATACAACCAGTCCATTCTGAAGGAGATCAGCCCTGGGATTTCTTTGGAGGGAATGATGCTAAAGCTGAAACTCCAGTACTTTGGCTACCTCATGCGAAGAGTTGACTCATTGGAGAAGACTCTGATGCTGGGAGGGATTGAGGGCAAGAGGAGAAGGGGACACCAGAGGATGAGATGGCTGGATGGCATCATTGAGTCTGGGTGAACTCCAGGACTTGGTGATGGACAGGGAGTCCTGGCGTGCTGCTATTCATGGTGTCGCAAAGAGTCGGACACGACTGAGTGACTGATCTGATCTGATCTGATCTGACAAATTGCTGGTCTCATCTTAAAATTCAGGACCAAAAATCACATGTAGGTCTTTGGGTTGCCCAGCAACTTTTCCACATTTTCTTAGTCAGTCTACTGTCTCATGATCCTCAATGCCTCTTTCCCTCAACTCACTCTCAATTGACTACTTCAGTTTCTCATGTCACTGGGTAAATAGGAAAAACCTAGAAGATAATTTCCACACTCTCCTACCACCTCATCTATTAATTTACCTGCATCCGTGCCTGAGTGCTTTACCTTCCTTCTGTTTCAAAAGACAAAAGCTCTGCTCCTGGGGCCAACTCTTTCCTTTGTGAACAGGATCCCATTCTCTCTTCTCTCCTCAAGAACTTCATGCTTGTGATTTTCCATTTCTCTCTTACATTATAAACTGTCCCCACTTCACTGCTTATTTCTATTAGCCTAAAACATGGATATCTCCCACTTAAAGCCACATATTCCTGACTCCTCTTTCCCTCCCAGTTATCAATGTTTTCTCTGTTCCTTTATAGATAAACTCTTCAAGAGATTTGCCTATTCTAGATGTTTTGCTTCTGCTTTTCTAATTGCTTAGGAATGCAATCCCTTTGGCCTTTTGACTATCCTGTATCACCAAAACTGCTTTGTTCAGGTCAATAATGACCTAGTTGTCAATTCTCAGTCACCATCTTATTTGACCTGCTGGCAGCATCTGATACTTCCTAGGACACCACTTTCTTTTGGTTTCCTTTGACCTCACTGCTGCTTCTCCCTCTCCATGGCTGGTTCCTTCTCAGGTGTGCATTAGGGCTTGGTCCTTGGGCCCAGTCTTCATCTCAATTCATTCTTTGGGTGATCTCATTCAGTCCCAGAACTTCTTTATATGTACAATTCAACACTTTTGTCTGCAGCCCCATTCTTGCCCTGAACTCCAGACTCGGATTTCCAACTGCTTATTTAATATTTCCACTCAAATACCTAATAAACATTCAAACTTAATACTCCCCCAAATAAAAGTCTTATTTCCCGCTTCCCTCTAAATCTGTTCTTTGCATAGCTTTTCCATTTTTCTAGTTGCTGGCTTCAGGCACATTAGCTTCCCTACTCTTCCTCTACCACCCCAAGGATACTTCAACTTTGGAAATTTGTAAATAGAAGGTTCTTCCTCCAGTTATCTATAGTCTCATCTTCTCACTTCCTTCAAGCCTTTACTCAAAAGTCATTATCAAATATGCCTCTCATCATTCTACTTGAAATAGTTTATTTGACTGTAGTCCCAGTTTCTAGTTCAGAGCTCCTAAAACCACTGGATTTCCAGTGAGGAAAGTGACACGGGTGCCTTATTATGTTAATAAGGTGACTTTTGATTGTACCTCAGTATGGGGGCTGGTTACCAGTAGAGTCAACCAGGTGATCAGAGAATTAGAACTTTGAGTCTTCCCTCACCTTCAGCTTCTGGGGAGAGGGGAGGGACTGATGTTTCTGTTCAGGTGACAATTGCCAATGACTTAATCAATCATTCCTACATAATGAAACCTCCATAAAAATATTAAAGGACAAAGTTCAGAGAGCTTCTGGGTTGGTGAACCAGTGGAGATTCAGGAGGAGTGGCCTTGAGGGCAGGGAAGCTCTGAGCCCCTTCTCCATACCTTGTCCTATACATCTTTTCCATTTGGCCATTCCTGAGTCATACCTTTTTATAATAAACCAGTGTTCTATTAGGTTGGTGCCAAAGGATTTGTGGTTTTGCATTTTAGAAATTTGCCATTTGATATTGGAACACATTCTTAAACAAATGTAGTTATGTTATGCATCATTTAAATGTGCATTTCTCACTTTATGGGTGTTTTTTTTTTTGCTAGTAACTTATTACTTGCTGTTATTTTATATTTATTTTAGACTATAGAAATAGAGTTAGACAAAAAGCAAATTTGAGCAACTTTTTTGAGTTCAAATGGGTCATAAATCAATGGAGACAACTCACAACATCAACAACACATTTGGCCCAGGAACTGCTAATGAACATACAGTGTAGTGATGGTTCAAGCAGTTTTGTAAAAGAGATAGAGCCTTGAAGATGAGAAACATAGTGGCTGCCTATTTGAAATTGACAATGACCAGTTGAAAGGATCATTAAAGTTTATCCTCTTATAACTACACAAGTTACTGCAGAACTCAATGTTGACCATTCTATGGTCATTCAGCATTTGAAGCAAATTGGAAAGATGAAAAAGCTTGATAAGTGGGTGCCTTATGAGCTGACTGAAAAGAAAAAGAAAAAGGTCGTTTTGAAGTGGTGTTTTCTCTTATTCTGCTGCTGCTGCTAAGTCGCTTCAGTCGTGTCTGACTCTGTGTGACCCCAGAGACGGCAGCCCACCAGGCTCCCCTGTCCCTGGGATTCTCCAGGCAAGAACACTGGAGTGGGTTGCCATTTCCTTCTCCAATGCATGAAAGTGAGAAGTGAAAGTGAAGTCGATCAGTAGTGTTCAACTCTTCGTGATCCCATGGACTGCAGCCCACCAGACTCCTCCATCCATCGGATTTTCCAGGCAAGAGTCTCTTATTCTATGCAACAACTAACCATTTCTTGATCAGACTGTGATGTGTAACAAAAAGTGGATTTTACATGACAACCAGTGATGACCAGTTCAGTGGTTGGATCAAGAGGAAGCTCCAAAGCACTTCCCAAAGCCAAACTTGCACCAATAAAAGGTCTTGGTCACCTTTTTATTTGGTGTTCTGCTGCCCATCTGATTCGCTACAGCTTTATGAATCCAAGCAAAATCATTATATCTGAGAAGTATGCTCAGCAAATTGATGAGATACACCAAAAACTGCAACACCTGCAGCTGGCCCCAGTCAACAGAAAGGATCCAATTCTTCTTGACAATGTCTGACCGCACATCGCACAGATAACGCTTCAAAAGTTGAACGAATTGGGCTATGAAGTTTTGCCACATCCACCATATTTACCTGATCTCTTGACAATTGACTACCAGTTCTTCAAACATCTCGACAACTTTTTGCAGGGAAAATGCTTCCACAACCACCAGGAGGCAGAAAAAGCTTTCCAAGAGTTCATCAAATCCTGAAGCATGGATTTTTATGCTATGGGAATAAATAAACTTATTTCTCATTGGCAACAATGTGTTGGTTGTAATGGTTCTTATTTTCACAAATAAAGATGTATTTGAATTCAGTTAAAATGATTTAAAATTCATAGCCCAAAACCACAATTACTTTTGTACCAACCTAATAGTAGGTAAAATGCTTCACTGAGTTCTATGAGCTGCACAAGCAAATTAATTGAACCCAAGGAAGGTGGCCCTGGAATCTATAGCTGGTCAGTCAGAAGCTCAGGTGGAACCTGGTTTAGTAATTGGCATTTGAAGTAAAGGACAATCTTGTGAGACTGAGTCCTTAACCTTTTGAATTTGATGCTTACTTCAGGTTGATAGTGTCCAAATTGAGTTACATGGTAGGATACCCAGCTGGTGTTTGAGAATTGCTGGTATGTGGGGGAAACCCTACGTTCCCCCTAAACACATTATAATTGGTGTTTAAAATCCTTAGTCCCATTACCTGAAATACTGGTTCAACAAAAGAAAGACTGATTATTGCTATATCCATGTAAATACATACACATATACAAACACACAAATACATACATGCATATACACATATGTTATATATAATGTATACACATACATGACTGTATATTTGCATTTTATGCCTGTGTTACAGCTCTGATGAACAGACTACAGTCCTGAGGACCTTCAACACGTTTGAACATTTACATAGGGCAGTATTCAGAGTCTGGACTCCTTCTCTGTGAAATACTTTCTCTACTTGACCTCTTATCCTGCTTGTTTTGCAGTGTGTTTGTCTCATTTTCTCGCTCAATTTTAACTTCTGCTGATACAAACCTATATTTTTGCCTCATATCCTATCTAATCACAACAAATGACTTCAACTGTTATGCTTGACTCACTTTAAATAGCCACATCTAGCCTGACCAGTGATTTGCCCCGACAGATCAATTTCCTTACTCTGTTTTTCACCCACTGCATAGTGGCAAAGCCATGTACCATAACTTCCTGCCTGCTGCTAAGTTGCTTCAGTCATGTCCGACTCTGTGTGACCCCATAGACAGCAGCCCACCAGGCTCTCCCATCCCTGGGATTCTCCAGGCAAGAACACTGGAGTGGGTTGCCATTTCCTTCTCCAATGCATGAAAGTGAAAAGTGAAAGGGAAGTCGCTCAGTTGTGTTCTACTCTCAGCGACCCCATGGACTGCAGCCTACCAGGCTCCTCCACCCACGGGATTTTCCAGGCAAGAGTACTGGAGTGGGGTGCCATTGCCTTCTCCAACTTCCTGCCTAGTGCTTCACTATTATACTGTACTAAGTGCCTTCTGTATGGAAAGAAAAAAGAAAGTAACTCAAATACATCCCATCAAGTAGCTGCAAGGGCACTTGGATAGCTTTCAGTGAAGACACGGGGATACACACTTTTCAAACAGTAAAATGTCTTATATGGTACCAGATTTGAAGAAAGGTACTCAGCCACTATTAGAGTTTTAAACAAGTCTTTGAATCCCATGGTTTCTCATCTACTGACTCTTTGGTTTCTGTAGAAGTCATCATTTCTCAATAGTCATTAAATGGCAGAAACAATTTTTTATTCCCATGAAGCAGCTACTGGGAGCACAAAAATCTACCTAACAACGTTTATAGGTTCTTAGTGGGAGTGAGCAATGTTATAATCTTCTATAATGTAACCTAGAAAAATGTGTTACATTACAAAATGTGTAAATTTGTTGGCCCAAAATTTCACTGCAAGAAATTTACCATAGGAGTATATTCATTAAAGTTTATCATGATAAACATTCAAGGCTGTTCATTGCAGCACTCTGAAATAGAAATAGAAAATAGAAATAGAAATAGAAAACTTTTGGAAACCATCTAAAGTGGACTTTGGGAAATGAATTTTTATGTAATCATTACAAAAGACAAGATGATTTTTATTATGTGTTTAAGTGGAAAAATGGTTAGGACATATTAATGATTTTAAAAACATACTATAGAACACTATATAAAATATGAACAGATTAACTCAAAATATGTTTGTGCATAGAAATCAGGCTATGTTAAAACTTAACAGTGGATACTGCTAGGGATTGGAAAGACAGGAGGGGGTGTGTGTGTATGTATGTGTGTTGCAGGGCTGGGGAGGAGAGTGTGTGGAGATGAAGGGGAACTCTCTTGGGCCACTTTCTTTACTACTTGATATTTAGAGATAAAATTATAAAATTGTTTTATAATAAAAACTATTGAGTATTGAGTATTTTAATTTTGAAAAAATTTTTCTGAGAGCATTTGAAATTTCTAGTACAATAACATCTCCTGGGATTATTGTTGTTACTATGCCAATCTTGGGAGAAGGAAACGGCAACCAATTCCAGTATTCTTACCTAGAGAATCCCGTGGACAGAGGAGCCTGATGGGCTGCTGTCTATAGGGTCGAACAGAGTTGGACACGACTGAAGAGACTTAGCATGCATGCATGCATGCATTGGAGAAGGAAATGGCAATCCACTCCGGTATGCTTGCCTGGAGAATCCCAGGGATGAATGAGCCTGGTGGGCTGCCGTTTATTGGGTCTCAGAGAGTCAGACACGACTGAAGCTACTTAGCAGCAGTAGCAGCAGCAGCATGCCAATCTTCTGTCACTTTATGTCTCCAGCACCAAGGCCCTTTTTGGGTGATGGGCCCATTATTTCCTTACCCTTTCACTACAGTGAAACTAGTATTTACCCTCAGCAATGCCTTCATGTAATTGAGTTTTCATAAAATATTTAATAGTGTTAGACATTTTAAATTCCCTTTCTCTTATCTATCTACCTACATACCCATCTAAATTTATGTACTGCAAAGTAGCCCCAGCGTTTTTAATATAGAAATGCAGCTATTGGATTTGTTGATGAAACATCTACCACTGGGGTCTCTTGACAGTGACTAAAAGCATGAGCCATGTTCTCAGGCTCCATGGCTGCAGCAGTGTTCTCTGAGGGTCTAAATACTGCTTATTTTTTCCTCATGCACCCAAAAGCTC
Source organism: Tragelaphus eurycerus (assembly GCA_935064755.1). NCBI lineage: Eukaryota > Metazoa > Chordata > Mammalia > Artiodactyla > Bovidae > Tragelaphus > Tragelaphus eurycerus. The sequence continues at coordinate 7,546,444 of CAKXYN010000064.1, forward strand.
CCTCATCACATGAAGTGTTCTTCAGATACAGATAGAACAAGCCTAGCAATAACATCTCAGAAGCTTGGTGGCAAATACTTCTTGCTGCAAAATAAAACACAAATTATATCTGGTGATGTGCTTTTCTTTTGTAAAAAGTATAAAAGGCCAGAGAAACTGGTGGTTCCTATGCTTCTTAATTTTGCTAAGCAAGTTCCTTGGATTGGAAAGAGATTGCCTCCTTTCATGCTGAGGGAAGCATAAATGGAAATTATTCCCCTTGTCGCTTAGCTCAAACACTTGGGAATTTATTGGCAGTTCAGCAAGAATAGCTAAAGAAAAGGAGAAAAGGCTAAGCAATCTATATTTGGGCAAGTTCTTCTTTTGCAGATACAATCACGTGAGGTCGGGTGTCTTTTGAGGCCATTAAAAAAGACTCGTGGAAAAGGAAAAAGCTATTCAGAATTAAACCCGTTAAAGAAATGTGAGAAACAGCTGTTTTCTTTTGGGGACTCCTTCCCCAGTTTGCAATCCCTGCTCTTCCTCACCCAGAAAACCATCCAGCCTGCCTGTTCATTCATCCCTTGCCCACCCTGATGCTGCAAAACAAAGTTTTCCTGACCCATGTTCCGTTCTCATGGGGCCCAGAAGTTAGGCAGGTATGTAATGGAAAAAAACCCTGGTTAGTCTTCTGATGCATTGGCTTTTAGAGTTTCTTTATAACAGATTGAAAGTCAAAGTGAAAGTTGCTCAATCATGTCTGACTCTTTGCAACTCCAAGGACTATACAGTTCATGGAATTCTCCAGGCCAAAATACTGGAGTGGATAGCCTTTCCCTTTTCCAGGGAATCTTCCCAGCCCAGGGATTGAACCCAGGTCTTCTGCATTGCAAGCAGATTCTTTACCAGCTGAGCCACAAGGGAAGCCCATAATATAAGAATTTATGAGGATCAAATGGCATATAATGAGCGTAAGAGCTTTATGGCTTGTCAAACATTATATAAAGTTGCTATGATCACTTTCTGTCCCTAATACTCAAAACTCTGTGAGCTTATGCAGGTCACTTCACCTCTCTGAGCTTTGGTTTCCTTTGCTATAGGTAGGATGAAGACAGCGAATTCCTCCTCAGCATTAAAGTCCTGTGGGTTATCAAAGTCCATAGATGTTACATGGCATTTTAACACAGGTCTTTCTAAAGCACCTCCTCAGTGCAAGGAGGTGATTAATAGCCTCAAGGTGATAACAGAAGAACTATTTTGGGCAAGAAGAGCAATGAGAATACCTTTGGTGGTTTCCTTGGTGCTTCTGTTGAACTGAGCTGGGATGGTGTGCCCAGCATTCTAGGAGGAACGGTAAGGTAAGGAATCAGTCTTGGGTACACATGCCTTAGGCTAACAACTTGATATGGGAAGTTTCAAAGATTTTCTTTTGTTAATGAACAAAGTACAATATCATTATAATTTTTTTAATTCTTTTTTCCCCCTTTTATGAACTAGCTACTTTTCAAAATTTATAATAGTATTCTTTCTCCCTAAAACATTGAGAGTCTTTCCAATCTTGAGAGCTATTATTAATATAAATTAGGTTCATGGGTCACTTGCTGAAAAAACCAAGCCAATTATACTGGCCCAAAGACCTAAGGAAGAATTTGGTATCCTAGAAATAAGTTCAGCTTGAAATAAGTGTCTTATCTATCAATTGCTTTTAACATTCAAGGTTCTTTTGTTTTCCCAAGGAGTACCTGTGAGGATCTAATTGTCTGATTTACATATGCCATATATAACTTTCCCCTGGCTTATAGGATTGTCTGCAGCAGGAATTAGAGGTAAAGGACATAGTTAAGGGAGATTTTGATAGGACTGGCACTCTAGACTCTAATAGGCCATTAATGTTATCTCTACTTTTGCATAAATTATCTCACTCCATCGTCCCATGAACCCACTAAAGAGAAAGAGTGGAAGATGGCCACCATTTTTTAGACTCTTGTCCTAGTGAGAGACTGGATCTGTGTTCCCTGTTCATGAATCTGGGTTTGCCCTGCAACTATGTAACCAGGAGAATATGGAGGAGGCATTACTGAGTCTATTCCTGGGTCCAAGCCTTAAGAGACCAGCGATTTCAACTTTTGTCTCATAGAACAAACTCCAAGAGCCCTGAGCTGCCTTGTTAGAAGACTAATTTCTTTGAGACTGTCCTACTGGAGAGACCACATAGGTACCTTGGACCACAGTCCCACTGAGCCTGGCCTTCCACAGAATCCTGCAAAGGCACAGATACGAGAGTGAGAGCATCTTGGACCTTCAGAACAGTCCATACTTAAGCTGAATGAAGTGGCCTCAATCAATGCTGGAAGAAGCAGATACATTACCTGCTTAATTTTCTGATCCAAGAATCATAAGCTTAAACAAAATGGCTGTCATTTTAAGCCACTAACTTATAGGATAACTTGTTACACAGCCATAGTTAGACAACTAGAACAGATTATAAAAATCCCATTTTATAGATGATCTCTGAAAAGAGGTCCAGAATGCTGTTGTGACTATTACTAATTTTCTAACCTATCTGATCTCTTTTGCCTTAAACTGATAGAAATCTTTTTTGGACAAAAGTGAAACATTTATAAATTCAATAAAATACTCATCATTGCCACATTCAACTGATGGCCCTGTTTTAGAGTTGCCAAATAACATGCAGTATTTGAGTATCTAAAATGTATTCATTGTGTATCAATGAAATTCAAATTGGGCATCCTACATTTTTGTTTCCTAGATCTGGGAACATTATCCCCTGTGAACTCTGTCCTATCTACTGACTTTGCTACTCATTTGATTCAGGGGGATCTCAACAGACAGCTGTAGTCCAAACCTATCTGGGTAGGAAATGGTAAACAGGTAACCAGAGTTCAAAAAGTTTTATGTGAAGCCTGAGGGAATGTCTTTACCAAACATCAGCTCCACAAAGAACTCTAGCCAAAAAAAAAAAAAAAAAAAAACAGGTTGATTTATTTCCTGCTTCCACTCTCCAGCCTCCCTGCCTATCTCTTTTTCCAATCTTGGCATCCATTCCCACGAGGCCCTGCTCAAACTAGCTCTTATTGTCTAATCATCTGTATATTAAATATGTATTCAGAATCCACCATGTGTCAGGCACAGTCAGCAGTGGCTACTGAGGACTGAATCTATAAAAGAAGGCCTCAGGGCAGAAGAGGAAAGAATTACCACACACTCAGAAGCAACACGATGCATTTCATATTTCAGCGTGTGCCAGCAGGTCCTGTGAGAAGGGCTTATAAAGAAGGTTCTGTCTGAGTTGAGAGCTGACAGAGAAGTCGGAGTTGTCAAAGTTCCCAGAGAAGGGGTCTGGTGGGTGAAGAACATTTCGGTAAGAAGGAGCATCTGGTGAAATCTCCTGGAATATCCCATGTGGCTGCAGTGGGGAAGAGGTAATACAAGGCTGGAAAGGATTCACTTTGAGAATCTTCATGGTTAGCTAAGGTAACAGGATATTTTTTCAAATGAACAGTGTAAGAAATGAAGATTTTTAAGTAAACAAGTTATATAAAAAGATTCAATTTTTAGAATATTTCTGGGAGCAATGTGGAGGACTGACCAGAGTAGGAAGACAAAATGGTGGGCTGTTCTGCTAATTCTGGGGTGACATGAGATGTTAAACCGGTTAGGGGCATTGGAACTGGAGAGGAGGGGCAGAATTCAAAAGAGAATTCTACAAGAGAATGATAAGTGCCATGACAACTTGCTACAAGTAGTTTTATAGGTGGTTTTTGATTATTGCTGCTAAGCTGCTAAGTCACTTCAGTCGTGTCCGACTCTGTGTAACCCCATAGACAGCAGCCCACCAGGCTCCCCCGTCCCTGCGATTCTCCAGGCAAGAACACTGGAGTGGGTTGCCATTTCCTTCTCCAGTGTATGAAAGTGAAAAGTGAAAGTGAAGTCACTCAGTCATGTCCGACTGTTAGCGACCCCATAGACTGCAGCCTACCAGGCTCCTCCATCCATGGGATTTTCCAGGCAAGAGTACTGGAGTGGGGTGCCATTGCCTTCTCCACTTTGATTATTAGAAGTCATCAATATACACATAAATACATTTTTAGTGGAAAATTCCAGGATCTATGACAATGGCTGTTTAAATATCTTCAAAACAAATTAGGGAGATGATTCTCCATTTTGTCTAGTCTTAAGAATTTTCTGATTGCAACCTTTATGAAAAATACTTCTGAAGGTAAATTACAAACAAATTTGTTTTACTAGTCCTAAATTAGGTTTAGAAAGGCAAAGAAAAATGGATGGTTGGAATAATATCCAGATAATTTGGACAAAGTTCCTGCTGAGCTAAGTTCATACCTTTCCATTTATTAGCTGTATGATGATGACCAGTGCTCTTAGACTTTATATTTTGTGCCCTCAGCTGTAAAATGAGGAAAACAATGCTTGCCAGCCAACCTAACAAAATTATCATGGAGATCAATTATGAAAACTATCATATAATATGCAACCATTGCTATTAACATCTTACACTATTAATGTAATAATAATATGAACATTTGCTGAATGCTTACAATGTATTAGACTCTGCTAAGGGAGTTAATGGTAATTCTCTTATTAATTTTTAGAGTGACTCATGAGACAGATACAGTTATGATCCCCACTTTACAGATGAGGTAACTGAGTCAGAGAGATATTAAATAAATGCCCAACATCACATAGGTAGTATGTGATGGAACTGGAATTCTAAAGCAGGTTGTCTTGGTCTCCCATCCATCCTCATTCTGGCTACACAATACTGCACCCTTGCATCCTTCTGTGTAGCTCTTTATAATTTACACACTGATCACACACACGTGTTTATGTAAAGAATTACTGAGTGAATCTTATTGAGTACCTACTACATCTCAAAAATTGTGTTTGGCACTCATTTAGTCCTCACACCTGTGAAGTAATTATTATGAATCCCTGATTATCTGGTAAGGAAATTGAGGTTAAAATTTAAACAATTTCCCCAAGATCACATAGATAAGCCTCAGGACTGGATGGAGTAAGATATCAATAATCTAACTAATGGTAACTACTGGAGCTTGGATTTGAAGTCAGGTCTCCTAATTTCACATGATTTTTCATTGCTTAATGGTGCCTAATAAGCTCATACGTGCATATTCCTCCATGTGCACTTTCAATGGGAATCTGTGCCATAAAAGAACCTGTGACTCGCCAACTGGAATCCACTTCTTTCACCATCAGGGCCTGCTGTTTGTAGCCATCACTCCTCCCTACGTACCTTCTGATTAGAGGTGTGATGACAGAGAACAGCTTGGCCTGAAGAATGTTATAGAAGAATTTCCTGATCCGTGTTCATGATGCCCCCTGCTTTTTATGATAGCAGGCCAGGTGCTGTCTAAACCCCAGTGTCTTTCAGTTAACTCTGTGATAAACTACTGTTGCAACGTTTTAGCAGAGATACTCAAACTTTATCATGAATAAGAATCATCCAGGAAACTTAATAGAAATCTAAGTTTATCAACTTAGTCCCCAGAGATTTTGGTTTTGAGGCTCTAGGTGTGGCATTTTCCAGTAAGCATTCCAGGTACTTCTGATGCAGGAAATTCTTGAATGATATTTTGAGAAACAGTGGGATGTACACTTTTCTGTTCTCTATTACCATGACAATCCATGTTCTACTGCATTAGTTTTTGGGAGGGTTGGAATAAGCAAGATTGTAAATGTGATCTTTGCCATGAATTGAGAAACATTTGTATTTGGGATTTTGGTCTGGTAATCTTACCATTATTATTATTATTTTTTTTACTGTGAGTTCTGAATTACTTGACATATAGCACTAGCTCTGGAAATGTCCCTGAATGCTTCCAACATCTCAGCACTAAATGACTGAGATGTATATTCAGTAGATGAGTTGAACCAAAACTACATAGAAGTCTACAAGTAAAGAGGAGAAAGGAGAAGCTAGCAGTGCTCTCTATCTGCAAAATGAAAGTTATTACTGAATGTAAGGAAGTGCAGAGTTAGGTGTAACTGTAGAAACCACATAAACCAAGGGGAAAGGAATACAAGCCATGAGAGTTGAAATATGTGCTGAATTAAGACTTGTCCTCCTTAAGCAGGTTCTCAGTATAGCTCAAATTAATTTTTTAATGTTCACATTTTAAAGCCTAACCACTGACAGAAAATAAGCCATTAATTCCTTAGCAATTAAATGAAATGTTTATCATTTAACCTACTTTGTGAAGTTCTCTGAATATGGTTTATACTTAATGAATAATCACTCTTTTCCTTCCACATCTTCTCTTGAAAGACCTCCCCAACCCTACCTTTTATGTTATTCTACCATATAGATAGTTGCTGTACCTGATTACTGAGTCAGCTGTGGCTAACTAGAGTGAATAAATTATATCCCAACATGCTGGGATATTACTGAGAATCTGATGCTAATAACTGCCCTGAAAAAACGAGTTCACTAAATCAATTCTATGAGGGAGTTTATTGGGTAAATACTGGGGCTTCCCTGGTGGCTCAGAGGTTAAAGCATCTGCCTCCAATGCGGGAGACCTGGGTTCGATCCCTGGGTCAGGAAAATGGTAACCCACTCCAGTATTCTTGCCTGGAGAATCCCATGGACAGAGGAGCCTGGCGGGCTACAGTCCACGGGGTCGCAAAGAGTCGGACATGACTGAGCGACTTGACTTGACTTGACTTCACTTCACTTCATTTACAAATTGAAACTAGCCTCTGGCTAACAGCAATATTCTTATTTAAAAAATAGGCTCTTTCATATATATTCTAATGGGGAAAATTTATGATCAACTGTAAATTTCTCTTCATGGAAATTCATCTTCATGGTATCTCTACAGAGCCAGAAATTTTGAACACTGCAATGACAGAACATCACAGGTTAGACTTTACTTGTGGATGGTCATTGTGCTTTTGATTTTGAGCAAATATATTGATTGAGAGCCTCGTATTTACAAGATGTGTACATGCTAAGTCACTTCAGTCTTGTCCAACTCGTTGCGACCCCACGGACTGCAGACGGCCAGGCTCCTTTGTCCATGGGGTTTTCCAGGCAAGAATACTGGAGTGGGTTGCTGTGTCCTCCTCCAGGGGATCTTCCCAACCGGAGATTGAACTCAGATCTGTTACATCTACCTGCATTGGCAGACAGGTTCTTTACCACTAATGTCACCTGGGAAGCCCATTTACAAGATATTATGCTAAAATTATAATCATATTTCAGATTGAAAAGACCCTCACTGATTTGCCAAAACCCTCCCGATATAGCCAGGGAATGTGCTATCATTCTTGTTTGATTTGACCACTCCAGGCCCATTCTATTGCTTCTCATTGTGTGGTAAAATAATCATATATCAACTTAGGGTCTATCACTTAGACAAGGGAAAAGAGCGAACTAGAAATTAAACTAGTGAAATCAGTTGTCCAATTCAAACTTCAGACGTAGTTTTCTCTAGTCTATTTTTATCCAGAAATTAGAGAATCATTTAATTATTTTTAATGAGATAAATCAGAATGATATCATGTCTGACTCTTTGTGACCCCTTGGACTCCAGCCTGCCAGGCTCCTCTGTCTATGGGATTCTCCAGGCAAGAATACTAGAGTGGGTTGCCATTTCCTTCTCCAGGGGAACCTCTTGACCCAGGGTCTGAACCTGCATCTCCTGTGTTTCCTCCATTGGCAGGTGATTCTTTATCACTGAGCCATCTGGGAAGCCCATTGGAGAATCATTTAATTATTTTTAATGAGAAAAGTCAGAATGATATTCTAAAAGTAATATTTCTGAAGAATATTTATGAACATGGAAAATTCTCTTGATGCAATTTTAGGTGTTCACATAATTATATAAGCAATATAATCTTAATTTTAAATATCATATGTACATATTCTGACACACAGGAAAAAAACATTGGAAAGAAAGAAATACATCAAAATGCCAATGATAGTTGGGATTTCAACTTCATTAGTCACTGCTAAGTCGCTTCAGTCGTGTCCGACTCTGTCCGACCCCAGAGATGGCAGCCCACCAGGCTTCCCCGTCCCTGGGATTCTCCAGGCAAGAACATTGGAATGGGTTGCCATTTCCTTCTCCAATGCATGAAACTTAAAAGTGAAAGTGAAGTCGCTCAGTCGTGTCCAACTCTAGCGACCCTATGGACTGCAGGCCACCAGGCTCCTCTGTCCGCAGGATTTTCCAGGCAAAAGTACTGGAGTGGGGTGCCACTGCCTTCTCCTCATTAGTCACTAGGAAAATATAAATTAAAATCACAATATGACAACATTTTATCCACCAAAATTGCTGAAATGAAAAAGAAAGAAAACACCAAGTTATGGTGAAGCTGTCGAGCAACTAGAAGTCTTATGCTCTACTAGTAGGAGTGTAAATTGGTACAACCACTTTGAAAAATCATTTGGCGGCAAAAACTTAACTGAACATATATATTCTGTACATATCCTATGACTCAGCAAATCTACTCAACTAAATATGTAACATAAGTGCAGATATATGTTTACCACAAAACATACAGAAATGTTTATATTGGAAGTATTTGTAATCGCTCCAAACTGGTGGTATATTCACAGCTATGAGAATGAATGAGCTATAACTACACAAAATGATATGTATAAATTTCACAAATCTGTTTTCTTAATGTTGATAGAAAGATGTTTTATAGATGAAAAGCACACAAAGCTCACTTATGGTATTAGACATCAGGATAAGGGTATTTATCTTCAGTGGATGGTTGTGACAAAAAGGGAGCATGAAATGGGCAGGATTCTGAGATATTTGTAATATTCTATTTCTTGATTTGGGAGTTGGAAGCTGATTACACAGTTGTATTTGTGAAAATTTACTTGTCTAAAACAAATGCCCTTTGAAGTTTTCTTAAGACTTTTTATGAGACAATTTAAAATCTCCAAAAAAGAAAGAAAAATTAATGGCTTTTATTCTTAATAGTGGGATATGGGAAAATTTTAGATTATCATTTATACCTTCCATTACTTTCCAAATTTTTTATATATGAATACATTGTACTCATAATTAGAAAAAAATGTATTTAAAAGAATCTTTTCCTATGTGGTTTCTGAGAGGTGTTAATTATTATGATAATATCTTAAATTCCATGAAAAAAATTTCAAATTAAAAATAAATCTTTCGTATCTACTCTCCTACAGTCCTACCAGGTGCTCAGGGCAACCTGTATTCTTTGCTACTTTAATTAGAATCTCTGGGTCTGATTCAGGAACTGAATATTTTTCAACATTCCCAGGTTATTCTTATTCACAATGATTTTGAGAAATAGGTAGTTCATACTGTTGCAAAGAGTGGTGTCTTACAAAAGAAGAGCAATGTGGGGAGAAATTTATTCTCCCTGCTGCTCAAAGTCATTTCCCTGGCCAAAGAAGTCATTATATAAAAACTTAAAAATATTTTTACTTCTGCATTGCATAAGCAAATTATGAGGTGTTGGAGGAAATTATGCTCTAACAAAGGCCTGCTCTATTCTTATCTAGTGAGACTTCATAATAATACTGAAAATGGTAAATGGTGATGCAAGCCAATTGTCCAAACTTGCCCAGTTTGTGATGTATGTGAAGTTACGTCAAGGTAATCCTAGTTACTGCATTGACTTTAAAGAGTATTCATATAAAACATTTGTTTTAATTGGGATTCTCATTAAATATTTATTGAGTATTCATTATATACTAGATATTGAGAAATAGAGCAAATGTCAAATAACATGGCTGTTTTCCTTTACTGAACTCCACTGCATGGAAGATAGTATATAGCAATGGTTTGTGATGGCAGAGAAAGTCAGATGCAAACATGTCTAACCATGGGTTCTTGTGGAAAGGAAAATGTAATTAGGTTGATATTTTTCATCTTAAATAGTTCATAATTATAAAGCTTAGCAAAATTTGCATTACTCTCACAACATAGTTTCCAGAATAGATTAATCCATAGTACATAATTATGAAATCACTTTCAAATGAGAATCTTTACTGTTTTCTTTTAATCAATGCCACCTGCTTTCCTATTAATAACCATAGCTGTTTATAATTTTTTCCACTTTGTGCTTATGTAAAAAGGCTTTCATTTCAGAGATAGGTGAAAACACTTTGAAAGGGTTTTTAAGAGTCTTCATAAGGTACTTTCTGAACTTAAACTATGTTATAGCAAACTGTTCCCCCAATATTATTAATCTAACTATCTTGAATCTATTTTTGAATAAAATATGGTTCTGCTTCGAAAATCCAAACAGAAATCACAAAAAAGATAAGCATTTCATCTGATTCCACTTATGAAATCTTTTCTTCTAGGTCCTGCTTGAAGAATCTTGAATGTGTTCAATTAAGGTTTCCCAATTATTTTTACGGGTGTTGAGTGTGATGTCACAGATACCAAAACTGAAGAAAGTAGCTAGGTAGGCAGAGATTAAGATGTATTTTCTGTAGGTAGGCAACTTCACCTACAGAGAAGTCATCTTCTTACCATGTGTGCATAAATAAGTACAGCATGGAGTAACCCTAGAAAATAAAGAATTTCACTGTCTTATTTGATAGCTGCAGGAAAAGAACCCTAGGGATGATAGAGGCCATATATTTATGTATCTATCAAGTAGAGATAGCCATTTAGCAGCAGTTGTTTCTGTTAAGATGGAAAAGAAAAAAGGTTCTAGCAGAGTGCATCATGAGAAATGCTGGGCTGGAGGAAGCACAAGCTGGAATCAAGATTGCCGGAATCAATAACCTCAGCTATGCAGATGACACTACCCTTATGGCAGCAACTGAAGAAGAGCTAAAGAGCCTCTTGATGCAAGTGAAAAAAGAGAGTGAAAAAGTTGGCTTAAAGCTCAAGATTCAGAAAACGAAGATCATGGAATCTGGTCCCATCACTTCATGGCAAATAGATGGGGAAACAGTGGAAAGAATGGCTGACTTCATTTTTCTGGGCTCCAAAATCACTGTGGATGGTGATTGCAGCCATGAAATTAAAAGACGCTTGCTCCTTGGAAGAAAAGTTATGACCAACCTGGACAGCATATTCAAAAGCAGAGACATTACTTTGCCAACAAAGATCCGCCTAGTCAAGGCTATGGTTTTTCCAGTAGTCATGTATGGATGTGAGAGTTGGACTATAAAGAAAGCTGAGCACTGAGGAATTGATGCTTTTGAACTGTGGTGTTGGAGAAGACTCTTGAGAGTCCCTTGGACTGCAAGGATATCCAACCAGTCCATCCTAAAGGACATCAATCCTGGGTGTTGATTGGAAGGACTGATGTTGAAGCTGAAACTCCAATATTTTCGCCACCTGATGCAGAGAGCTGACTCATTTGAAAAGACCCTGATGCTGGGAAAGATTGAGGGCAGGAGGTAAAGGGGACGTCAGAGGATGAGATGGTTAGGTGGCATCACCGACTCAGCGGACATGGGTTTGGGTGGACTCCGGGAGTTGGTGATGGACAGGGAGGCCTGGCCTACTGCGGTTCATGGGGTCGCAAAGAATCAGACATGACTTGAGTGACTGAACGGAACTGAATTGAATCCTAGTCTGTTGCTTTTATAATCCCACAGAAGAGCTTCTACTTTGTCAAACACATTGTCCTATGATAATACAAGAAACAATAACATTTATTTTAATATTTATTATTTTTATCTCTAAAACCTTCTGATAAGAATCTAAGAAGTAAATATGGCTTCCTTAGATGTAAGTTATGTTTTAGCTAAACTGAACTTCTAGCAGCCCTCCTCAGTGTCTTTGATCATGCTTTATACTATCTCCGTTTTTCATCTGGATACCTACTAGTTCTCACTTTTTATTATAAACCATTAAGTTAAAGCCTACTTTATTGTTACACTTATGGGACAGAATGTAGAGTCAGGGCATATTTGTATAATATATGCCTTTGCCTAATATTTACAGAAATGAATAACAAAGACATCAAGAACAAAAACAGAGATGAAACTTTAGGAATCCAAGGGGCCTGACCACAAAGTCTTATTACAAGTTCACCAGATGTAATACATTTGGGTGAAGACAAATGAGGACACTAAGGTTTGACTCAGTGAGTGAGTCAGTTCCAGTGATGAAAGAGAGCCATGGGAGGAAAAGAAAGAAATGGCCCATTTGAGACTCATTCTTTCTCCATAGAACTAGAGAGAAGCAGGTCTAATGGAAAAATCACATTACACTACAATTTTAACCCCTAGATGGATTTTAAACAGGAATATTGTGCATGGTTGGAGGCTAAGGTAAGCCTAAAGAGAGCTTATAAATAATACTTGGTGGTGGTGGTAGGCTTGCAGCTACTTGGTGAAATCTATAAAAGACTAGTTAGGGAGATTAACCTGGGGAGCAAGTAAATACTAGATGCATGCATGCTCAATTGTGTCTGACTCTTTGTGATCCCGTGAACTGTAGCTCGCCAGGCTCCTCTGTCCATGGGATTATTCCAGCAAGAATACTGGAGTGGGTTGCCATTTCCTCCTCCAGGGGATCTTCCTGACTCAGGGATGAAACTTGCATCTCCTTCATTTGTAGGCGGATTCTTTACCACTGAACCACCAGGGAAGCCCCTAAATACTAGATACTCTTTCCCTAAAAATAATGGAAAGCTCCCAGAGAAAACTACTTTAAATTTCATAGAAGTAGGCAAATACAACCCACCTTGATTGGCTACCAGTTTCTCTAGTTTACTCATCACGCAGCCCCTAATAACTGAATTACTAGTTAAAAGCTATTGGCTTATTCACTAGGTTTTCAGTTCAAAGTCTAAGGGAATAAATAAGCCATACTCAGGTAAACTAGGACTAGAATCTTAGTGAAGTTCAATTGACAGAACAAGCAGCACATCTATCAAGGGGTAAAATATCAGTATGGCCTCAGACTTACTAGCTTCATTAGAAGTAAAAAATTATGGAATAACAGTGAAAAGTTTTGAGGAAAATGAATACTGTTAATCTTCAAGGAAGGAGTTCAAAGCTTCTCTTCATTACTTCTTCCACTTTAGGAAAGAGAATTGATCCCAGTTAGATCCTGCAGCAACACATAGCCTAGGCTTGCTAACACGGAGAGTTCTTGTGTATGAAAATTAAGAGATCATTGCAAGTGGATATGCTTCTCTCTTCTGTATTTCCCCTTCATAATGCTGCAGCGTTAAGGACCAAGAACCTTGACTCAACATTATGGAAGGCAAATAATCCTAGCTCAGCATTCAGAATTAGGGAAAACTCATTATTTGTATTTCTTGTTTACATTGCACCTGGTGCTGGTATGTGTATATTTTATCAACCTGGAGAGAAGAAGTAGGGCCTACATTAGCCTGATTTTGTTAAAAACTATTTAAGCCTAATTTATTTATAGCCTAGAAATAGTTCACATGATAAGAACAAGATAATCAGAAAGAAGAGGTAAACTGAGTTTAGAATTCTCATCAGCAGCAAATTATCATTAGAAAAGGAAGAATGTCTTCAAAGAGCTGAGGGAAATTAAGCTAGAATTCCACACTCAATTAAAAGAATCGTTCCAGAGTAAGTGCTAAATAAATCATTGTTTTCAAACACAGAGCCTTCTTGAAAGTCTGACTCAGAGTCTTACATAAAAACATACTAAAATTGAACCTAAAGAGAAGCAGTAGGACCTACAGTGAATTTAGAAATTGATAGTACATATTAGAATAAGCAATTACATACGATCTTAGCTCCCTAGTGAGGGATAGAATCCGCACCCTGTGCATTGGAAGTCGAGGTCTTAACCGGTGGACTGCTAGGGAAGTCCCTATGTGGGCATTTTTAAAGAATCTATTTAATAAAACCAAGAAACATTGGTAAATGAGGATTAAATTTACTAAGGACTTACTTGAGAGGATAGCAAAACTGAATAATTTTATAGTTTGCTATAGGAATTTATCAGATGAGATCAGTCACTCAGTCGTGTCCAACTCTTTGCAAACCCATGAATCGCAGCACACCAGGCTTCCCTGTCCATCACCAACTCCTGGAGCTCACTGAGACTCACATCCATCGAGTCAGTGATGCCATCCAGCCATCTCATCCTCTGTCGTCCCCTTCTCCTCCTGCCCTCAATCCCTCCCAGCATCAGAGTCTTCTCCAATGAGTCAACTCTTCGCATGAGGTGGCCAAAATACTGGAGTTTCAGCTTCAGCATCATTCCTTCCAAAGAAATCCCAGGGCTGATCTCCTTCAGAATGGACTGGTTGGATCTCCTTGCAGTCCAAGGGACTCCCAAGAGTCCTCTCCAACACCACAGTTTAAAAGCATCAATTCTTTGGTGCTCAGCCATATAAAACACAGTCAAAAACCAAATGAAGGCAGTAGTATTAATATCAAACAAAAGTGATTTATAGGCAGTAAAAATGAAAAGTTATTAATGTCATAAATATATCACAAATTTAAAATCAAGAAAAAATGAGACTCACAATGAGAAAACAAATCAATAGACCAATTGAACAATGGTCATAGAAAGTAATTAATAGAAGAATACAAATGACCAAGAAACATGAAAATATAGTTAATTGCATTAATAATCAGATAAGTGAAAATAATAAACTATGAAATATATTTTGACTTTGGATTGAAAGTGAAAGTCTTTTAGTTGTGTCTGACTCTGTGACCCTGTGGATGGTAGCCTGTCCATGGAATTCTCCATGCCAGAATACTGAGTGGGTAGCCATTCCCTGCTTCAGGGGACCTTCCCAACCCAGGGATTGAACCCAGGTCTCCCACACTGCAGGCAGATTTTTTTTAATATAAATTTATTTATTTTAATTGGAGGCTAATTACAGTATTGTATTGGTTTTGCCATACATTGACATGAATCTGCCACCGGTGTACATGTGTTCTCCATCCTGAACCCCCCTCCCACCTCCCTCCCCATCCCATCACTCTGGGTGATTCCAGTGCACCAGCCCCGAGCATCCTGTATCATGCATCGAACCTGGACTGGCAATTCATTTCACATATATTTTACATGTTTCAATGTCATTCTCCCACCCTTGCTCTCTCCCACAGAGTCCAAAAGACTGTTCTATACATCTGTGTCTCTTTTGTTGTCTCACATACAGGGTTATCGTTACCACCTTTCTGAATTCCATATATATGTGTTATTATACTGTATTGGTGTTTTTCTTTCTGGCTTACTTCACTTTGTATAATAGGCTCCAGTTTCATCCACCTCATTAGAACTGATTCAAATGTATTCTTTTTAATGGCTGAGTAGTACTCCATTGTGTATATGTACCACAGCTTGCTTATCCATTCATCTGCTGATGCACATCTAGGTTGCTTCCATGTCCTGGCTATTATAAACAGTGCTGCGATGAACACTGGGGTACATGTGTCTCTTTCAACTCCAGTTTCCTCAGTGTGTATGCCCAGCAGTGGGATTGCTGGGTCATATGGCAGCTCTATTTCCAGTTTTTCAAGGAATCTCTACACTGTTCTCCATAGTGGCTGTACTAGTTTGCATTCCCACCAACAGTGTAAGAGGGTTCCCTTTTCTCCACACCCTCTCCAGTATTTATTGTTTGTAGACTTCTTTTGGATAGCAGCCATTCTGACCATCAGGAGATGGTACCTCATAGTGATTTTGATTTGCATTTCTCTGATAATGAGTGATGTTGACCATCTTTTCATGTGTTTGTTAGCCATCTGTATGTCTTCTTTAGAGAAATGTCTGTTTAGTTCTTTGGCCCATTTTTTTGATTGGGTCATTTATTTTTCTGGAATTGAGCTGTAGGAGTTGCTTGTATATTTTTGAGATTAATTCTTTGTCAGTTGCTACATTTGTTATTATTTTCTCCCATTCTGAAGGCTGTCTTTTCACCGTGCTTACAGTTTCCTTTGTTGTGCAGAAGCTTTTAATTTTAATTAGGTCCCATTTGTTTATTTTTGCTTTGATTTCCAATCTTCTGGGAGGTGGGTCATAGAGGATCCTGCTGTGATTTATGTCGGAGAGTGTTTTGCCTATGTTTTCCTCTAGGAGTTTTATAGTTTCTGGTCTTATGTTTAGATTTTTAATCTATTTTGAGTTTATATTTGTGTATGGTGTTAGAAAGTGTTCTAGTTTCATTCTTTTACAAGTGGTTGACCAGTTTTCCCAGCACCATTTGTTAAAGAGATTGTCTTTTCTCCATTGTATATTCTTGCCTCTTTTGTCAAAGATAAGGTGTCCATAGGTGCGTGGATTTACCTCTGGGCTTTCTATTTTGTTCCATTGATCTATATTTCTGTCTTTGTGCCAGTACCATATTGTCTTGATGACTGTGGCTTTGTAGTAGAGCCTGAAGTCAGGCAGGTTGATTCCTCCAGTTCCATTCTTCTTTCTCAAGATAACTTTGGCTATTTGAGGTTTTTTGTATTTCCATACAAATTGTGAAATTATTTGTTCTAGCTCTGTGAAAAATACCGTTGGTAGCTTGATAGGGATTGCATTGAATCTATAGATTGCTTTGGGTAGTGTACTCATTTTCACTATACTGATTCTTCTGATCCATGAACCTGGTATATTTCTCCATCTATTAGTGTCCTCTTTGATTTTTTTCCCCAGTGTTTTATAGTTTTCTATATATAGGTCTTTAGTTTCTTTAGGTAGATATATTCCTAAGTATATTATTCTTTTCATTGCAATGGTGAATGGAATTGTTTCCTTAATTTCTCTTTTTGTTTTCTCATTATTAGTGTATAGGAATGCAAGGGATTTCTGTGTGTTGATTTTATATCCTGCAACTTTACTATATTCATTGATTAGCTCTAGTAATTTTCTGGTGGAGTCTTTAGGGTTTTCTATGTAGAGGATCATGTCATCTGCAGGCAGATTCTTTACTGTCTGAGCCATTTTGGATTAGTACAGATTAAAATACTACAGATAAAATCCATTATTAATGAACATGTAGCAAATAATCACTCCCATGTTTTACTGGTGGGAGTTAGTTACTAGGTAGTTCTTTTTGTAAGTAATCTGGTATTTATTAATATAAAAAATTGTACATTGAATAAATTATTTGATCCAGGGTATAACAACACTTCTAAAAATTTAATCTAAGGAGATAATTAAAAAGATATTCTTCACATTGTTTATGATACCACTTTGAGAATGCAAAGCAATAATTTTAAAGATGACAAGGCAGGACAGAAACAGGGATACTCTTTGGCATCCTTTGATTTTTTTTTTTTTTTTTTAATCTGAGAGACTTTTTAAACCACTTTAGCCACTGCACTATAGAACATAGAAACAAACTTTTCCTTTTAAATTGAGGACATAATTTTATTGTCATAAATTAGGAGTGACCTCAATAAACAGGCAACCAGACATACTATCTAATAATCATCAGAAGGATGGACCTGAAATCAGTTGCCCTAGCCAAAGCCATCCTTCTTGGCAGACATCTTCCATTACATCAACATATTAAGATACCTGCAGTTAATTTATTTTGAAGTATTTCATTAGATAGCTATGGTTTCAACACCTTCCCTGAAAGTGCCTAGGCTATATAGTCACTGGGCCTTGTTCTATGATAGAGTCACAAAAGCAGATGTCTGCAAATGCTGGAGAGGTAAAGTAATTTAGTAGAGTAGTTTGGGTGAGAAGTGTAGTCAGCTGGGGGAGCACAGGCTTCTTTGAGGATAATCTCAATTTTTAGCAGATAGGCAATTTGGTGGATGTTTTCAATGGTTTCACTCAATGAGTAGGTTCAGTCTTTGCAGCGATCCTATGGCAAAGAGTTGGACACGACTGAGCGACTGATCTGATCTGATCTGATCTATGGCAGTGGACAGTGAAAGATATTAAACTGGGACATTCCATTTAATTTTTTACATCACCAGGTCTCTTGCTCATTTCTATGAAAGCAGTTACATTTTCAGAAATACTGTATCAGATTTTGCAGAAATGCTGTTATCAGCTGAGATTGGCTTGCAATCCTCTAGGACCTCTCTCTCAATTATTTCCCCACAAAACTAGTACTGTATTTTATGTACCTAGGCTACCATATAGGATTTTACTGACTAGCCCAGAATAGTACTTTCCCCCACAGGATCTGTTCGAGTCTGTGAGGTGCGTTCCATCATCTTTTTCAAGAATCAATATTATTCAGGGTGAGTAATCTCCATTTCCTGTCATCACCTCCTCAGTAATCGAAGGGCATTTTGACTGAATTGGTGGAGAAAGATAAAACGGAATATACTGTAGTTCAAAGGTGCTGATTTGTGGGACAGATGAGAGCTATATCAGAATTGAAATAGTCTCAGAAGATATTCCAAACAACAGCAACAAAGGTGTCTCTTTGGACTTGAATGAAATCAACTTTTCTAACCTCAAAGTTGCTTCTCTCTTCATATTTCATATCCCAGTGAGTAGGATTAACACCTATCCAGTTTTTCAAGCCAGGACACAAGCATGTCCTTGATTTCTATTCCTTCCCAACTACTTCTAACAGCTCCCACCTTGTCCTGTCAATTTTATCTCAATTGACTCTAATTCATCTACTGCCCTGATACTAGTATTTTAAAAAGCCCCTAATTATTCTCCTTTGATCCATTCTTGTCCCTTGTAATTTGCTTCCTACACTGAAGCCAAAGTGACCTTTTCAAGATGCAAATCTGATTACCTTGCTTGACCACTTAAATCTTTTCAGTTGTCTTCAGGTAAAGGTTTCATGGCTTAATATGGAAGTATTAAGGCTTATAAAGCTCATTAGGATGATGTCTACCTACCTTTCAATTTCATATTTTGCCACTACTCTTTGGACCATTCTGAACTATATTCAGTTTTCCCAATGATGCCTTTATCTTTCCCTAACCTTTAGTGCTTTGAACAAATTCTTCCCTCTGGAATCCTCTTCCACCTGCTCTTTACCTGGCTAATTTATGAAAACATTTCAGGTCTTATTGGGGTATCAGTTTGTGTAGTGTGACTTCTCCAATCTCTAATTCTAGTTCTGATGCCCCCTCTGTTGTATTAACTCCACAGTACTTATACAACATTGTACAGGTGGCGCTAGTGGTAAAGAACCCACCTGCCAATGCAGGAGACATGAGACATGGGTTCCCTGGGTCAGGAAGATCCCCTGGAGAAGGGCATGGCAACCCACTCCAGTATTCTTGCCTGGAGAATCCCATGGACAGAGGACCCTGGTGAGCTACAGTCTATAGTGTTGCAAAAAGATGGACAAGATGAAGCGACTTAACATGGATGCACAGGCAAAATTCCAGTGCACTAGATGATAAATTCCTGAAGACTGATTTATTTGTTTAGATACGTAATACAAGGATAGGTAAATAATATGCCTAAATAGTCATTAAATGCTAAACAGTCACTAACTGATGAACTAGAATAGATCTTGGCTAGATATACTTACTATGAGTCTAGTCTAGCTAGGACCAGACTATGCCAAACTGAGGCTGTTATTGGCTAGTATTAATATAAACAATCTTTTACATGTATTAAGAGATTAGAATGCTTTCAGCAGTTAGCACTGCTAAATATATATTTGAACAAATACCAAATAAGCATTAACAGCAAAGTTCCTTTCAGTAAACAGATGCCATTCATATTGTTATGAACACTTACCAAGTGCCAGCAATGTGTGAACCTCTAGGCAGAATGTTGTGTTAGACGAAGTTTCTGCTTGGGAACTAAATTTGACAGAGAGACAGTGTGCAAATATAGTACAGGCCTAGGTTATGCTCAACATAAGGAAGAGTGATAAGACTCTTCAATCTGCATGCAAGCTTTTTTCCCAATAGGATATGACATTCAGTATTTTAGAGAAGAAGGTTTAGAAATTTGTCTCACTTAGAATTTGAGGGTTACTACCCTGGGCTATTGATGCAGGCAGGTTTAAGTCCA
The DNA here is from genome assembly GCA_935064755.1 of Tragelaphus eurycerus. Classification (NCBI taxonomy): domain Eukaryota; kingdom Metazoa; phylum Chordata; class Mammalia; order Artiodactyla; family Bovidae; genus Tragelaphus; species Tragelaphus eurycerus. The sequence goes on from CAKXYN010000064.1 coordinate 7,566,333, forward strand.
AAACTGACTCTTCCATTTACCACGTAGAAGAGGTCCTTAGTGGTACTGAACCTCAGTTTTAAGTATTTATAAGATAACAAGAATAATAATATCTACCTCTGTGATGACTACTTTTTGTCAACTTGACTGGGTTAAGGGATATTCAGATCAGATCAGATCAGTCGCTCAGTCGTGTCCGACTCTTTGCGACCCCATGAACTGCAGCACGCCAGGCCTCCCTGTCCATCACCAGCTCCCGGAGGTCACCCAGACTCGCATCCATCGAGTCAGTGATGCCATCCAGCCATCTCATCCTCTGTCGTCCCCTTCTCCTCCTGCCCCCAATCCCTCCCAGCATCAGAGTCTTCTCCAATGAGTCAGCTCTTCGCATGAGGTGGCCAAAATACTGGAGTTTCAGCTTTAGCATCATTCCTTCTAAAGAAATTCCAGGATTGATATCCTTCAGAATGGACTGGTTGGATCTTCTTGCAGTCCAAGGGACTCTCAAGAGTCTTCTCCAACACCACAGTTCAAAAGCATCAATTCTTTGGCGCTCAGCCTTCTTCACAATCCAGCTCTCACATCCATACATGACCACAGGAAAGACCATAGCCTTGACTAGGCGAACCTTTGTTGGCAAAGTAATGTCTCTGCTTTTGAATATGCTATCTAGGTTGGTCATAACTTTCCTTCCAAGGAGTAAGTGTCTTTTAATTTCATGGCTGCAGTCACCATCTGCAGTGATTTTGGAGCCCAGAAAAACAAAGTCTGACACTGTTTCCACTGTTTCCCCATCTATTTCCCATGTAGTGATGGGACCAGATGCCATGATCTTCGTTTTCTGAATGTTGAGCTTTAAGCCAACCTTTTCACTTTCCACTTTCACTTTCATCAAGAGGCTTTTTAGCCCCTCTTCACTTTCTGCCATAAGAGTGGTGTCATCTGCATATCTGAGGTTATTGATATTTCAGATAGTTGGTCGTTATGTCTGGTTAGATATGTGGGGATGCTTCTGGATGAATTAGCATTTGAATCAGTAGACTGAGTAAAGCAGATTGCCTTCTCCAATGTGAGTGAGCATTACCTGATCCGCTGAGGGCCTGAAGAGAACAAAAAGGAGGAGGAATTGCTAATGTGCTCTTTTTTCTTGATTTGAGATACCCATATTCTCCTTCTTTTGGACATTGAAATTTCTGGTTCTTGGGCATTTGAGCTCCAGGACTTACACCAGCAATTCCTCTGGCCTTGGCTGGATTATGCCACCAGCTTTCCTGGTTCTCCAGCTTGAAGGTGGCATACTGCAGAACTTCTCAGCCCCCATAATCATGTGAGCAAATTCTCATTAAAGATCTCCTCTCACATATCCATATTGGATATGTTGGTTCAGTTTCTCTGGAGAACCCTGACAAATAGTCTCATAGATTTATTATTGTGAAGATTAACCAATATTGATTATGTAAAATTCTTGGCATAGTACCTGGTGCATAGAAAGTACTCTCAGTAAATGTTAGATACTAAAATTCTTTAGTCTAACATTATTATTTCACTGATGTTGAAACCAAGGCACCAAAGATGTTAAATGAAATCACCTATGGGTTCACAGCTAGTTGTAAAAGGCACCCAAAACTACAAGTAAGATCTTCTGATTCCCCATCATCTCCTCTATACCTGGTGCCCTTTACCTGATTGCTTGAATACAGTACATGAATACAAATTGGGGAAGCATCATAACCCATGATGTGCCATGGTCAATATTCTTATAGAATATAAATACTGTTTAATTTATGGTCACTTGGTCCACCTTCTATGTTCATTATGATTATAATAAGGAGAAAATAACATGGAAAATTATATGAGCAAAGAAAATGATCAGAAGAAAAAAAGTTAAGGTTAGAAATAATGTTAGCTATGTAGACTTGTTATTTTGTGCTGTAAATGTAGTACCAAAGTGGTAATTATGTATTTGATTAAATGTAGTGATATCTTTGATATCAGAGGAGGCAATTTGAGGGTCAAAAGGGACATTGTCCATTAATTTTATCAGCTAGTAGAGATATATGAAAATTTGAATACTTAATCTTTTGATTTTCTAAGGCTTTTCTACTTTAAAGTATGTTTTGAAAATATAAATACCATATATTAATAGTGATTGGGATTGGGATCTAAGAACATTTTTCTTTCTTTTTAAATTGAAGTTTAGCTATATACAATTAAAAACATATTTCTAGCAAATGGGACACATGATAGATGGATGAGTTTGTGTAAGGAGTTGTCAATAGGATAAAGATGATTAGCAAAGCATACTTTGAAAATAATAGTTCTTGATTCTGCCAACATTCATTTATTTGTTCATTTCCCTCACAATTTATAGAACTGATAAGGACAGATACTACACTTGATCTTTAGCCCAAAGCTCAAGAGGTGATAAATTTTCATGACCAACTATGATTAAGATACTCATTTTAAATTTATTTTCCTGACATAAAAACTATAAAAATTAATAAGGTTAATGTTTTCAACATTTGCTAGATCATCGAAAAAGCAAGAGAGTTCCAGAAAAAAACATCTATTTCTGCTTTATTGACTATGCCAAAGCCTTTGACTGTGTGGATCACAATAAACTGTGGAAAATTCTGAAAGAGATGGGAACACCAGACCACCTGACCTGCCTCTTGAGAAACCTGTATGCAGGTCAGGAAGCAACAGTTAGAACTGGACATGGAACAATAGACTGGTTCCAAATAGGAAAAGGAGTACATCAAGGCTGTATATTGTCACCCTGCTTATTTAACTTATATGCAGAAATACATCATGAGAAACGCTGGACTGGAAGAAGCACAAGTTGGAATCAGGATTGCCGGGAGAAATATAAATAACCTCAGATATGCAGATGAAACCACCCTTATGACAGAAAGCGAAGAAGAACTAAAGAGCCTCTTGATGAAGGTGAAAGAGGAGAGTGAAAAAGTTGGCTTAAAGCTCAACATTCAGAAAATGAAGATCATGGCATCTGGTCCCATTACTTTATGGCAAATAGATGGGGAAACAGTGGAAAGAGTGGCTGACTTTATTTTTCTGGGCTCCAAAATCACTGCAGATGGTGATTGCAGCCATGAAATTAAAAGATCCTTAACCCTTGGAAGGAAAGTTATGACCAACCTAGACAGCATATTAAAAAGCAGATACATTATTTTGTCAACAAAGGTCTGTCTAGTCAAGGCTATGGTTTTGCCAGTGGTCATGTGAGAGTTGGATTGTGAAGAAAGCTGAGCACCGAAGAATTGATGCTTTTGAAGTGTGGTGTTGGAGAAGACTCTTGAGAGTCCCTTGGACTGCATCAAGATCCAACCAGTCCATCCTAATCAAAATCAGTCCTGGGTGTTCATTGGAAGGACTGATGTTGAAGCTGAAACTCCAATATTTTTGCAACCTGATGCAAAGAGCTGACCTATTTGAAAAGACCCTGATGTTGGGAAAGATTGAAGGCAGGAGGAGAAGGGGATGACAGAGGATGAGATGGTTGGATGGCATCACCGACTCAATGGACATGAGTTTGGGTAAATTCCGGGAGTTGGTGATGGACAGGGAGGCCTGGCATGCTGCGGTTCATGGGGTCGCAAAGAGTCAGACATGACTGAGCGACTGAACTGAACTGAACTGAATGTTTTCAAGAACTGGTAAACAGGCAGTGAAGGACCATGACCCTTGGGAGAAGGGAGAACATATGTAATGAGCTTTCTGTTTACCCCAGATTTCTGTCCTGAGGCATTTTCCTGACTGTGGTATGGGTAGGTTGAACACCAGCAGAAACCAGAAGTCTGTCTCTAATGAGGCAGAGATCAGAGTTAAGGGCTGCAGAAGTGGCTGGAATTTGTGTAGCAGAGATTGGAAACAAGAGATGCTAGTGTATGAGGAGTACCCAGATGTCAGCAGGTGGATTTTGGTCATGTCTTTGAATAAGCAGATCTTGTACTGGGTGAAAATCCTCAAGGGCCAGCAACTTGTGCAAAGAGTTAAGAAATGAACTGTTGAAAAAAGGTCACAGAGTGCTGGGAGGTAGAGCTCACCCCATCCAGAGTGAAGAGAACTTACTATCTACCTCACGAATCCAGTGAGAAGTAGAGTAAGGCATTCTTTAACAGAAAGAATCCCATACCCTAAAGTGAGTGCCATGCACTAGGACCAGGGATAAAACTCATATGATTCATTCTAACAAAGTATAAATCAATAGAAATTGATTCCAAATTAAAGCTATGAAAGAAAAAATGATTTTTTAATAAATGTACAGAGACCTAATAACTTGTGAAACAATATCAAGTAACATGTCAAGTTACTTATAACACATATGTGATCAGAGAGTCAGTTGGAGAGGAGATGGAGAACTGAGCAAAAACATATTTTAAGAAATAAAAGCCTAAATTTTCCTAAACTTGTCAAGAACATCAACCTAAGAATCTAGGAAGTTCAGTGAATCCCAAGTAAAGTTAATACAAGGAAAGCCACACTAGTCACATAGCTTTCAGCTTTGCTGAAAATCAAAGATAAATTAACTAATAAAAAGAATTGTCCAGGGTCTTCTAAAACTTTAGTTGATTTTGACTATTAAAAATGTATACATATATATATACATATATATACAGATTCTTCATAATTTTTATTCAAACAACAACAATTTTAGGAGCTGTTAAGGCAGCATGATTGAAGTTAGTTGCTATATCTCTTCTGATGGTTGAGTGTTTTTGTTTATTCCAGCCTTCAAAATAGCCCATGTGGAGGGAGGAGCTAAGATGGTGGAGGGTTAGGACAGGGAAAACACTTACTCCTCCACAAATTCATCAAAAAGACATCTAAACGCCGAGTAAATTCCACAAAACAACTTCGGAATGCCGGCAGAGGCCATCAGACACCCAGAAAAGCAACTCATTGCCTTCTAAAGGTGGTAGGGAAAAAATATAAAAGGCAAAAAGAGACAAAGAGGGAGGGACGGACCTCTGTCCGGGGAAGGGAGTCTTAAAAAAGAGAAGTTTCCAAACATCAGGAAACACTCACTGCAGAGTCTGTGCCGAACCTAGGAAGCACGGAAGCCATCATGACAGGGAGGAAAACAAATAAACAATTAAAACCCACAGACTAAGAGCCCTACGATAACTTCCACAGAGGAGAAGCATCACAAACTCCCGCATCCGCCATTAGCAAGCGGGGGCTGGTCAGGGAGACGCCGTGGGCCGCTCCCCCGCAGGCCGCTCCCCCATTGGCCACTCCCTCCCGCGCGGGCTACTCCCCTGTGGGCCGCTCCCCCGCAGGCCGTGCCCTCCCGCCTGGGCTACTCCCCGTGGGCCCCCCCCCGCAGTCCGCTCCCTCCCCCTGGGCCCTTCCCCCTGGGCCGCCCCCCGCAGGCCGCTCCCTCCCGCCCCACCCCCCCCCCCGTGGGCCCCTCCCCCGCAGGCCGCTCCCTCCCGCCTGGGCCGCTCCCCCGCAGGCCACTCCCTCCCGCCTGGGCCACTTCCCCGTGGGCCGCTCCCCCCGCAGGCCGCTCCCTCCCGCCTGGGCCACTTCCCCCGTGGGCCGCTCCCCCCGCCAGGCCACTTCCCCGTGGGCCGCTCCCCCCTGGCCGCTCCTTCCCGCGTGGGCCGCTCCCCCGCAGGCCGCTCCCTCCCGCCTGGGCCGCTCCCCCGCAGGCCACTCCCTCCCGCCTGGGCCACTCCCCCATGGGCCGCTCCCTCCCGCGCCGGCCGCATTGGCCTGAATATCCCGAGCGCTACCTGATCAGAATAATCTGGGCCGGCAAACCAGACTGTGGGACACCTACCACACGAAAAGCCGGCCCTAACCCAAGACACTGCCAGGCCCGGGCACAGAACAAAGGACTGTACAGATATAGCCAGCTGCAGTCCGTCCCCCTCCGGTGACAGGCAGCCAGAGCCCAAGGGAGGCAATCGCAGCCCCAGAGAGACATTATTCACAAAACTGTAAGCAGGCTTCTTTGCTCACTAAGACTTCTTGGGGCTCTGGTCGGCTAATATCCGCCTAAGAAAGTGCGCCAGTACACCTAAAAAAACCGAGTTGTGGGGAGGCAATAAGTCGCAGAAGCCGCGCTTGATAAAAACCCCACTACCCGCGCTGCTGGATTCTGTGAAGGGCACAACCGAGCCCTGGCCTCTGAGGACTACCGGAGTGCCTGAACTTGAGCGGCTTAGACCTGGGAGGGGCAAGTGGACGGTTCTGGCGGGGAAACAGAGAGCCTAAGCAGAGTGGGCAGGGAGGCTACACGCACCGTGAGCGGGGGCAGACCCAGTGTGGCTGAGCCACTGCGAGCACACGCCAGTAGTATTTATTTGCAATGTCCCTCCCTCCCTGCAGCGCAACTGAACAAGTGAGCCTAAAAAAAAAAAAAAAAAAAAGGGTGTCCACCACTGCCCCCTTTGTATCAGGGCTGAAATCAGACACTGAAGAGACCGGCAAACAGAAGAAGCTATAACAGAGGGAACCGCCGTGGAAGTGACAGGCAATAAACTAAAACCCCATGGTTAGTACCAACTACAGAGAAAGGGGCCTATAGATCTTGAGAAATTTAAGCCAGAACAAGGAACTAGCTGAAAATGAACTGAACCCACAATACCCACAACAATAATAGAGAAACTCTTATATATATTGTTACTATTTTTACCATCATTATTTCTTTTTTTTAAATATATTTTTTATTAAAAAAGGAAAACAAAAACTTAAAAAATTTTTTTTTCTTTTATTTTTTTATCCTCTAGTACTCCTTTAATTTCCACTTTTAGATATAACATTTGCGACCCTTTTTTTTTTTCTTTTTTCTTTTTGTCTTTTTTTCTTTCCTTTTTTTCTTTTCTTTACTGATTACTGACTGGATCTGTCTCTCTCCTTTTCATTCCCTCCTTTTATCCTCCTGACCACCTCTGTCTCCTTCCTCCCTCTTTTCTTCTCTGTATAACTCCGTGAACATCTCTGAGTGGTCCAGTTGTGGAGTGCAGTATAGAAGAAGAAGTTTTTGAGACTACTGTAAAAATAAGACCGATAACTGGAAGCAGGAGGCTTAAGTCCAAACCCTGATCCCACGGAACATTAATTGACAGGAGCTCATCAAATGCCTCCATACCTACACTGAAATCAAGCATCACACAAAGGCCAACAAGTTCCACAGCAAGACATACCAAGCAAATTCTCAAGAAAAACAGGAACACAGCCCTGAGCTCCAATATACAGGCTACACAAAGCGACCCCAAAATCATAGACATCTCATAACTCACTACTAGACACTCCATTGCACTCCAGAGAGAAGAAATCCAGCTCCATCCACCAGAACACCAACACAAGCTTCCCTAAACAAGAAACCTCGACAAGCCACCTGTACAATCCCACCTATAGTGAAGAAACGCCACAATAAAGAGAACTCCACAGACTGCCAGAATACAGTAAGGACACCCCAAACTCAGCAATTTAAACAAGATGAAGAGACATAAGAATTCCCAGCAGGTAAAGGAACAGGACAAATGCCCACCAAACCAAACAAAAGAGGAAGAAATAGCGAACCTACCTGATCAGATCAGATCAGATCAGATCAGTCGCTCAGTCGTGTCCAACTCTTTGCGACCCCATGAACTGCGGCACGCCAGGCCTCCCTATCCATCACCAGCTCTCGGAGGTCACTCAGACTCACATCCATCGAGTCAGTGATGCCATCCAGCCATCTCATCCTCTGTCGTCCCCTTCTCCTCCTGCCCCCAATCCCTCCCAGCATCAGAGTCTTCTCCAATGAGTCAACTCTTCGCATGAGGTGGCCAAAATACTGGAGTTTCAGCTTTAACATCATTCCTTCCAAAGAAATCCCAGGGCTGATCTCCTTCAGAATGGACCGGTTGGATCTCCTTGCAGTCCAAGGGACTCCCAAGAGTCTTCTCCAACACCACAGTTCAAAAGCATCAATTCTTCGGTGCTCAGCCTTCTTCACAGTCCAACTCTCACATCCATACATGACCACAGGAAAGACCATAGCCTTGACTAGGCGAACCTTTGTTGGCAAAGTGATGTCTCTGCTTTTGAATATGCTATCTAGGTTGGCCATAACTTTCCTTCCAAGGAGTAAGCGTCTTTTAATTTCATGGCTGCAGTCACCATCTGCAGTGATTTTTGAGCCCAGAAAAATTAAGTCTGACACTGTTTCCACTGTTTCTCCATCTATTTCCCATGTAATGATGGGACCAGATGCCATGATCTTCGTTTTCTGAATGTTGAGCTTTAAGCCAACCTTTTCACTCTCCACTTTCACTTTCATCAAGAGGCTTTTGAGTTCCTCTTCACTTTCTGCCATAAGGGTGGTATCATAAAGAATTCCAAATAATGATAGTGAAATTAATCCAAAATCTGGAAATCAAAATGGAATCACAGATAAATAGCCTGGAGAAAAGCATTGAAAAGATGCAAGAAAGATTTAACAAGGACCTAGAAGAAATAAAAGAGTCAATATATAATTAATAATGCAATAAATGAGATCCAAAACACTCTGGAGGCAACAAATAGTAGAATAACAGAGGTAGAAGATAGAATTAGTGAATTAGAAGATAGAATGGCAGAAATAAATGAATCAGAGGAGAAAAAAGAAAAACGAATTAAAAGAAATGAGGACAATCTCAGAGACCTCCAGGACAATATTAAACGTTACAACATTCGTATCATAGGAGTCCCAGAAGAAGAAGACAAAAAGAAAGACCATGAGAAAATACTAGAGGAGATAATAGTGGAAAACTTCCCTAAAATGGGGAAGGAAATAATCACTCAAGTCCAAGAAGCCCAAAGAGTCCCAAACAGGATAAACCCAAGGTGAAACACCCCAAGACACATATTAATCAAATTAACAAAGATCAAACACAAAGAACAAATATTAAAAGCAGCAAGGGAAAAACAACAAATAACACACAAGGGAATTCCCATAAGGATAACAGCTGATCTTTCAATAGAAACTCTCCAAGCCAGGAGGGAATGGCAAGACATACTTAAAGTGATGAAAGAAAATAACCTACAGCCCAGATTATTGTACCCAGCAAGGATCTCATTCAAATATGAAGGAGAAATCAAAACCTTTACAGACAAGCAAAAGCTGAGAGAATTCAGCACCACCAAACCAGCTCTTCAACAAATACTAAAGGACATTCTCTAGACAGGAAACACAAAAAGGGTATATAAATTCGAACCCAAAACAACAAAGTAAATGGCAACGGGATCATATTTATTAATAATTACCTTAAATGTAAATGGGTTGAATGCCCCAACCAAAAGACAGAGACTGGCTGAATGGATACAAAAACAAGACCCCTCCATATGTTGTGTACAAGAGACCCACCTCAAAACAGGGGACACATACAGACTGAAAGTGAAGGGCTGGAAAAAGATTTTCCATGCAAATAGGGACCAAAAGAAAGCAGGAGTAGCAATACTCATATCAGATAAAATAGACTTTAAAACAAAGGCTGTGAAAAGAGACAAAGAAGGTCACTACATAATGATCAAAGTATCAATCCAAGAAGAAGATATAACAATTATAAATATATATGCACCCAACATAGGAGCACCGCAATATGTAAGACAAATACTAACAAGTATGAAAGGAGAAATCAACAATAACACAATAATGCTGCTGCTGCTACTGCTAAGTCGCTTCAGTCGTGTCCGACTCTGTGCGACCCCATAGACAGAAGCTCACCAGGCTCCCCTGTCCCTGGGATTCTCCAGACAAGAACACTGGAGTGGGTTGCCATTTCCTTCTCCAATGCATGAAAGTGAAAAGTGAAAGTGAAATCGCTCAGTCATGTCCAACTCTGTGCGACCCCACAGTCGGAAGCCCACCTGGCTCCCCCATCCCTGGGATTCTCCAATAATAGGGAGACTTTAATACCCCACGCACACCAATGGATAGATCAACTAAAGAGAAAATTAACAAGGAAACACAAACTTTAAACGATACAATAGACCAGTTAGACCTAACTGATATCTATAGGACATTTCATCCCAAAACAATGAATTTCACCTTTTTCTCAAGCGCACACGGAACCTTCTCCAGGATAGACCACATCCTGGGCCATAAATCTAGCCTTGGTAAGTTCAGAAAAATTGAAATCATTCCAAGCATCTTTTCTGACCACAATGCAGTAAGATTAGATCTCAATAACAGGAGAAAAACTATTAAAAATTCCAACATATGGAGGCTGAACAACACACTTCTGAATAACCAACAAATCACAGAAGAAATCAAAAAAGAAATAAAAATCTGCATAGAAACGAATGAAAATGAAAACACAACAACCCAAAACCTGTGGGACACTGTAAAAGCAGTCCTAAGGGGAAAGTTCATAGCAATACAGGCATACCTCGAGAAACAAGAAAAAAGCCAAATGAATAATCTAAATCTACACCTAAAGCAACTGGAAAAGGAAGAAATGAAGCACCCCAAGTTTAGTAGAAGGAAAGAAATCTTAAAAATTAGGGCAGAAATAAATGTAAAAGAAACAAAAGAGACCATAGCAAAAATTAACAAAGCCAAAAGCTGGTTCTTTGAAAGGGTAAATAAAATTGACAAACCACTAGCCAGATTCATCAAGAAACAAAGGGAGAAAAATCAAATCAATAAAATTAGAAATGAAAATGGAGAGATCACAACAGACAGCACAGAAATACAAAGGATCATAAGAGACTACTATCAGCAATTATATGGCAATAAAATGGACAACGTGGAAGAAATGGACAAGTTCTTCGAAAAGTACAACTTTCCAAAACTGGATCAGGAAGAAATAGAAAATCTTAACGGACCCATCACAAGCAAGGAAATTGAAACTGTAATCAGAAATCTTCCAGAAAACAAAAGCTCAGGTCCAGACAGCTTCACAGCTGAATTCTACCAAAAATTTAGGGAAGAGCTAACACCTATCCTACTCACTGTTCCAGAAAATTGCAGAGGAAGGCAAACTTCCAAACTCATTCTATGAGGCCACCATCACCCTAATACCAAAACCTGACAAAGATGCCACAAAAAAAAGAAAACTACAGGCCAATATCACTGATGAACATAGATGCAAAAATCCTTTACAAAATTCTAGCAATCAGAATCCAACAACACATTAAAAAGATCATACACCATGACCAAGTGGGCTTTATCCCAGGAATGCTTTATCCCAAGGATTCTTCAATATCCGCAAATCAATCAACGTAATACACCACATTAACAAACTGAAGAATAAAAACCATAAGATTATCTCAATAGATGCAGAGAAAGCCTTTGACAAAGTTCAATATCCATTTATGATAAAAACTCTCCAGAAAGCAGGAATAGAAGGAACATACCTCAACATAATAAAAGCTATATATGACAAACCCACAGCAAACATTATCCTCAATGGTGAAAAACTGAAAGCATTTCCTCTAAAGTCAGGAACAAGACAAGGATGACCACTTTCACCATTACTATTCAACATAGTTTTGGAAGTTTTGGCCACAGCAATCAGAGCAGAAAAAGAAATAAAAGGAATTCAAATTGGAAAAGAAGAAGTAAAACTCTCACTGTTTGCAGATGACATGATCCTCTACGTAGAAAACCCTAAAGACTCCACCAGGAAATTACTAGAACTAATCAATGAATATAGTAAAGTTGCAGGATATAAAATCAACACACAGAAATCCCTTGCATTTCTGTACACTAATAATGAGAAAATAGAGAAATTAAGGAAACAATTCCATTCACCTTTGCAATGAAAAGAATAAAATACTTAGGAATATATCTTCCTAAAGAAACTAAAGACCTATATATAGAAAACTATAAACCCCTGGTGAAAGAAATCAAAGAGGACACTAATAGATGGAGAAATATACCATGTTCGTGGATTGGTAGAATCAATATAGTGAAAATGAGTATACTACCCAAAGTAATTTATAGATTCAATGCAATCCCCATCAAGCTACCAACAGTATTCTTCACAGAGCTAGAACAAATAATTTCTCAATTTGTATGGAAATACAAAAAACCTCAAATAGCCAAAGCTATCTTGAGAAAGAAGAACAAAACTGGAGGAATCAACCTGCCTGACTTCAGGTTCTACTACAAAGCCACAGTCATCAAGACAGTATGGTACTGGCACAAAGGCAGAAATATAGATCAATGGAATAAAATAGAAAGCCCAGAGATAAATCCACGCACACATGGTCACCTTATCTTTGACAAAGGAGGCAAGAATATACAATGGATTAAAGACAATCTCTTTAACAAGTGGTGCTGGGAAAACCGGGGAAGGCAATGGCAACCCACCCCAGTACTTTTGCCTGGAAAATCCCATGGACGGAGGAGCCTGGTAGGCTCCAGTCCACGGGGTCGCTAAGAGTCGGACACAACGGAGCGACTTCACTTTCGCTTTTCACTTTCATACGTTGGAGAAGGAAATGGCAACCCACTCCAGTATTCTTGCCTGGAGAATCCCAGGGACAGGGGAGCCTGGTGGGCTTCTGTCTGTGGGGTTGCACAGAGTCTGACACGACTGAAGCAACTTAGCAGCAGCAGCAGCAGCTGGGAAAACTGGATGAACACTTGTAAAAGAATGAAATTAGAACACTTTCTAACACCATACACAAAAATAAACTCAAAATGGATTAAAGAGCTAAATGTAAGATCAGAAACCATAAAACTCCTAGAAGAAAACATAGGAAAAACACTCTCTGACATACATCACAGCAGGATCCTCTATGACCCACCTCCCAGAATATCGGAAAGAAAATCAAAAATAAACAAATGGGACCTAATCAAACTTAAAAAGCTTCTGCACAACAAAGGAAACTATAAGCAAGGTGAAAAGACAGCCTTCAGAATGGGAGAAAATAATAGCAAATGAAGCAACAGACAAACAACTAATCTCAAAAATATACAAGCAACTCCTACAGCTCAATTCCAGAAAAATAAATGACCCAATCAAAAAATGGGCCAAAGAACTAAATAGACATTTCTCCAAAGAAGACATACAGATGGCTAACAAACACATGAAAAGATGCTCAACATCACTCATTATCAGAGAAATGCAAATCAAAACCACTATGAGGTACCATTTCACGCCAGTCAGAATGGGTGCGATCCAAAAGTCCACAAGCAATAAATGCTGGAGAGGGTGCGGAGAAAAGGGAACCCTCATACACTGTTGGTGGGAATGCAAACTAGTACAGCCCCTATGGAGAACAGTATGGAGATTCCTCCAAAAACTGGGAATAGAACTGCCTTATGATCCAGCAATCCCACTGCTGGGCATCAGATCAGATCAGTCGCTCAGTCGTGTCCAACTCTTTGCGACCCCATGAACTGCAGCACGCCAGGCCTCCCTATCCATTACCAGCTCTCGGAGGTCACCCAGACTCACATTCATCGAGTCAGTGATGCCATCCAGCCATCTCATCCTCTGTCGTGCCCTTCTCCTCCTGCCCTCAATCCCTCCCAGCATCAGAGTCTTCTCCAATGAGTCAACTCTTCGCATGAGGTGGCCAAAATACTGGAGTTTCAGCTTTAGCATCATTCCTTCCAAAGAAATCCCAGGGCTGATCTCCTTCAGAATGGACTGGTTGGATCTCCTTGCAGTCCAAGGGACTCTCAAGAGTCTTCTCCAACACCACAGTTCAAAAGCATCAATTCTTCGGCCCTCAGCCTTCTTCACAGTCCAGCTCTCACATCCATACATGACCACAGGAAAGACCATAGCCTTGACTAGGCGAACCTTTGTTGGCAAAGTGATGTCTCTGCTTTTGAATATGCTATCTAGGTTGGTCATAACTTTCCTTCCAAGGAGTAAGCGTCTTTTAATTTCATGGCTGCAGTCACCATCTTCAGTGATTTTGGAGCCCAGAAAAACAAAGTCTGACACTGTTTCCACTGTTTCCCCATGTATTTCCCATGTAGTGATGGGACCAGATGCCATGATCTTCGTTTTCTGAATGTTGAGCTTTAAGCCAACCTTTTCACTCTCCACTTTCACTTTCATCAAGAGGCTTTTTAGTTCCTCTTCACTTTCTGCCATAAGGGTGGTGTCATCTGCATATCTGAGGTTATTGATATTTCTCCTGGCAATCTTGATTCCAGCTTGTGTTTCCTCCAGTCCAGCATTTCTCATGATGTACTCTGCATATAAGTTAAATAAACATGGTGACAATATACAGCCTTGAAGTACTCCTTTTCCTATTTGGAACCAGTCTGTTTTTCCATGACCAGTTCTAACTGTTGCTTCCTGACCAGCATACAGATTACTGCTGGGCATACACACTGAGAAAACCAGAATTGAAAGAGACACGTGTACCCCAATGTTCATAGCAGCACTGTTTACAATAGCCAGGACTTGGAAGCAACCTAGATGTCCATCGGCAGATGAATGGATAAGAAAGCAGTGGTACATATACACAATGGAGTATTACTCAGCCATTAAAAAGAATACATTTGAATCCGTTCTAATGAGGTGGATGAAACTGGAGCCTATTATACAGAGTGAAGTAAGCCAGAAACAAAAACACAAATACAGTATACTAACGCATCAGATCAGATCAGATCAGTTGCTCAGTCGTGTCCGACTCTTTGCGACCCCATGAACTGCAGCACGCCAGGCATCACCAGCTCTTGGAGGTCACTCAGACTCACATTCATTGAGTCAGTGATGCCATCCAGCCATCTCATCCTCTGTCGTCCCCTTCTCCTCCTGCCCCCAATCCCTCCCAGCATCAGAGTCTTCTCCAATGAGTCAACTCTTCGCATGAGGTGGCCAAAATACTGGAGTTTCAGCTTTAACATCATTCCTTCCAAAGAAATCCCAGGGCTGATCTCCTTCAGAATGGACCGGTTGGATCTCCTTGCAGTCCAAGGGACTTCAAGAGTCTTCTCCAACACCACAGTTCAAAAGCATCAATTCTTCGGCGCTCAGCCTTCTTCACAGTCCAACTCTCACATCTATGCATGACCACAGGAAAAGACCATAGCCTTGACTAGGCGAACCTTTGTTGGCAAAGTGATGTCTCTGCTTTTGAATATGCTATCTCATACATATGGAATTTAGAAAGATGGTAAGAATAACCCTGTTTGCTGCTGTTGCTGCTGCTAAGTCGCTTCAGTCGTGTCCGACTCTGTGCGACCCCATAGACAGAAGCCCATCGCTCCCCCGTCCCTGGGATTCTCCAGGCAAGAACACTGGAGTGGGTTGCCATTTCCTTCTCCAATGAATGAAAAGTGAAAAGTGAAAGTGAAGTCGCTCAGTCGTGTCCGACTCTCAGTGACCCCATGGACTGGAGCCCATCAGGATACTCCGTCCGTGGGATTCTCCAGGCAAAAGTACCGGGGTGGGGTGCCATTGCCCTCCCCGATAACCCTGTTTACAAGACAGCAAAAGAGACACTGATGTATAGAACAGAATTTTGGACTCTGGGACCGAGAGAGGGCGGAATAATATGGGAGAATAGCATTGAAATATGTATAATATCATGTCTGAAACGAGTCACCAGTCCAGGTACGATGCCGGATAACGGATGCCTGGGGCTGGTGCCCTGGGACGACCCAGAGGGATGGTATGGGGAGGGAGGAGGGAGGAGGGTTCAGGATGGGGAGCCGGTCTATACTGGTGGCGGATCCATCTTGATGTATGGCAAAAGCAATACAATATTGTAAAGTTAAGCAAAATAAAATTTAATTAAAAAAAAACAAACAAACAAAAAACCAAATACTGTATGCTGAACGTATGAGTGAACAAAGGAATATTTTAAAGTACTGACTTGATTTAAATAAAATATCATTATTTACATTTATAAAAAAAAATAGCCCATATGCTACCACAAGAAAAAAATAGCTATAAGTATAGGTAGAGATACTGATATAAATTGAGACATTAGGACAACCATCTAAATGAGAAGATAGGAAATCACAACAAAACCAGAGTCTGAAAACAGTACACATCTCTCAAATTTATACTTAAAACTGCTTTTTATATTCCATTATTTCAGGTTATAATGCAGAGCAATCTCTTGGACACTTGGAACAAGTCTGCTTGATCTAATCTTAAGATCCATTATTCTATAAGGATAATTTTTCTTCATGTGAGGACTGCCCTGTTGCTCTTATTATCATGATTATCTGGAAACAAGACTAGATCAGTGCATGGAAGCTCTCCGTGGAAACCAAAGTTTCCGTTTAATACTGGTTCTTGCCCTTTAAGGAGAAGGAAATGGCAACCCACTCCAGTATTCTTGCCTGGAGAATCCCAGCGACAGAGGAGCCTGGTGGGCTGCCGTCTATGGGGTCGCACAGAGTCGGACCCGACCAAAGTGACTTAGCAGCAGCAGCAGCTTGCCCTTTAAAAACTTACATAACTCGTAGTGGAACATTTGGACTTGCATAATGTATCAAAGTCCTGCAAGAAAGTTTGAGCATTTCCTAAAAAAAAAAACAAAAACAAAAAACACTTACATTACCTTGTTTCTGTGCCTGAAACCAGTGTCAATTTTAAATAAAAAATAGAACAATAAAAACTACGGTATTAGGGTATTGCAATGTTGGTGTAATTAAGACAGGCAGAACATATGAACAGCATAAATAGTCCAGGAAAAACCCACACGTATAAAATAATTAATTTTCATAAAAAGGAGCCAAAACAATTCAATGGTGAAAGGATGATGCTGGAATTGTATAAAATAGCTGTTCTCAACCACAGGCAATTTTGCCTTCCACCCCCAACATTCCACAATGTCTGCATACATTTTTTATTGTCACAGTGGAGTAGGGGCACTATTGGCATCTAGTGGGTAGAGACCAGGAATGCTGCCATATATCCTGCAATGAAGAGGACAGCCTCCTACACAAAGTATATTCTGACCTCAAATGTCAGAGATATCCTGGAATAAAGATATGAAAAGAAAAACAAGCTTCCATTCCTATCTTGAACTATGTATAAAAATAATCTGAAAAGACTCATAGGCCTAAATGTGATGGCTATATTAAAAACCATATGGAATAACATAGGAGACTATCTCATGACATTAGTACAGACAGATTTTTCGGGATAAAAAAAGCATTAATCATTTAAAAGAAAAATCTTTGACTTAATTTTCATGAAAACTTAAAAATTCTCCCCATCCAAAAATATTAGTAAGAAGATGAAGGCACAGATTGTGAGAAAATATTTGTGACACATATATATAACAAAGCATAAGTGCAGATAAAAGTCAATAATGATGATAACCCGATAAAAGTGCTCAAGAGCTTAAAAAAAACTTGACAAAAGAACATATTGAAAGGACAAGAAGCATATAAAAGGTGCTTAACATAATCATCATCAGATCAGATCAGATCAGTCGCTCAGTCGTGTCTGACTCTTCTCAACCCCATGAATCCCAGCACACCAGGCCTCCCTGTCCATCACCAACTCTTGGAGGTCACTGAGACTCACATCCATCGAGTCAGTGATGCCATCCAGCCATCTCATCCTCTGTCGTCCCCATCTCCTCTTGCTCCCAATCCCTCCCCGCATCAGAGTCTTTTCCAATGAGTCAACTCTTTGCATGAGGTGGCCAAAATACTGGAGTTTCAGCTTCAGCATCATTCCTTCCAAAGAAATCCCAGGGCTGATCTCCTTCAGAATGGACTGGTTGGATCTCCTTGCAGTCCAAGGGACTCTCAAGAGTTTTCTCCAACACCACAGTTCAAAAGCATCAATTCTTCGGTGCTCAGCCTTCTTCACAGTCCAGCTCTCACATCAGGGAAATGCAAATTAAAACCACAATGAGATATCACCACACAACCACCTAAATAGTTAAAATTAAAAACTGATATTACCATGACAAAGATGTCATATTCCATAACAAATGGAATAATTGACATTACTGGTGGGAGTGTAAAATGGCATAATCACTTGAAGATATTATTCAGTGGTATAGCACTCATTAATAAGTAATGAACTTCTGATTGTACACAAAAATAGGGATATATCTTATATTGAGTAAAAGATTATAGAAAATTACATACTGTGTAATTCCAATTACATAGTTTAAGAAAGTTCAATGTGGATAGAAATTAGAACAGTAGTTGCAAATGTGAGAGTGGATAATGACTTGAAGTAGGAGTGATGAAATGTCTGGATTTCTGGTGGCTCAGCTGGTAAAGAATCTGCCTGCAATGCAGGAGACCTGGCTTTGACCTCTGGGTTTGGAAAATCCTCCGGAGAAGGAAATCCAATGTAGCAATGGGTAATGCTTTGAAGGAGTGAAGAAATTTCTAGAGTCATGGAAGTGCTCTGTATCTTAGTTTTTGTTGTCCTTTACATTTCTCTTTGATTCTTTTCCTTGATTGTATTACCTCATTCCTTCAGTAACAAGTTATTAAAGTTGTATTTAACAAAGAAAATTCTCTCTCCCCTTGCTTTTGATAAGTTCAAATGTATAACTCTGGATATATATAAAAGTGATGTAACATGTGGCAAAGATTGCAGTGAGGGTTCCCAGACAACCTTAGCAAATGCCACTACATTATGGTGGAGATATAGGAAGGAGATTCCTTCCACCTGATTCTCAACCACAAGTTCCTGATTCCTATTAAGATGTATCTAATCTAGGTTGGTCAATTATTAGAGTATCTATTCATCCTGAACCACGCAGGCTGTATGTGCATTAAAAAGGGCCAACGTTTTTGCAGAGTTTATGACATGCTGGGAGGAGAGAACCTCTTTCCTTCTGAGATCACAGGCAATGATGACATGAGCCTGGAGCTTGGTAGAAGCAGTCATTTGAGCCTGTGGTGAATAAAGCTAACACAGAGAAACATATTGCTGAGAGAATGAGAGAGATATTTGATGACATTTTACGTTTTAGACTTTTTTGTTATGTGAACTATTAAATAGTGCCTACTCTTTAAATTTTTTTTTGCATTAGCTAATGTGAGGGGCTTCTTCCATTTGCAACCAAAGGAAACCTGACTAATATAACAGGCTGCTGTTTTAAGAAGCTTCCCAACTGGAATTCTGAAAGGAGCCTGCAGGAGGTATTCAGTGACCTTACAAAGCAGTAGGAGTTTGATTGACTTTTTGGAAGAATGAAAAAACTGAACATACTCAACTCATCTTCAAATCTATTGGGGAAAAGCAGATGGATCCAGCAATCTCCTATAATTGCTTACTAGGCTAAATCACTCAGGACTACAGGGATTTGCTATTTTATGAAATTAAAAAAAGGAACAACGGGAGCTATTATCTAACTTTTGAAAAAGAAAAATGGCTGCAGGTTCTTAGTGCCCAGCAGGAAAGAGGTCATAATCAGTCTACTAGTCTTGCAGTAGTTAAAAGTTGGGTGCTTTGTGCATTGCTAGGGTTAGCATCAGCTATTTTCTAGCTTCCACACAAGGAGATTTCTCACATTATCTGGGAAAAGAGTTTAGGATCCCAAATGCTCATCTTTTAATTTAGGCCTCCTAATGGGAAAAATAGCTATTTCATAACAGAGATTCCAAAGAAATGTGGATCTAAAACCTCTGATTAGAGAGGTCTGAAAGACTATAAGCTATGGCAAAGGGCAGAGGCAGACATCCTGCATAGAAAACCTCATGTTAGGCCATCCTATTTTTAAGTTTTAAGGAGGTAGCACTCTGGTTTATGCAGGCTGCACGATGACTCAGTGGCATACTAAGTCTGAAAGGGAGATTTCAGGAGGTTGAGGGTATTGAAGGGCTCCATGGAGGGCAATCCACTAGGGTTTCCTATCCCACCATTTGCTGGTGTCTCTCAAATATCAATAACCCCCAAATATGAATGAGAAAAAATTGGAAAATAAAAAAAGATATTCTGAATTATTGAACCATTATTGGCCACATTTTGTCATATTTCCTTCTGACAATTTCACCTTAATATATGTTCTTCATGTAATTGTAATTACAGTATGCATACAGATTTGCATTTACTTTTTTCAACATTATAAATATTTTCACACTTAAAAATAATATTTGTAATAAGCATTTTTAATACAGATTTTATTTTCTTGGACTTCAAAATAATTGCAAATGGTGACTGCAGCCATGGAAGAAAAGCTAGACCAACCTAGACAGCATATTAAAAATCAGAGACATTACTTTGCCAACAAAGGTCCTTTTAGTCCAAGTTATGGTTTTTCCAATAGTCATGTATGGATGTGAGAGTTGAACTGTAAAGAAGATCGAGTGCTGAAGGATTGATGCTTTTGAACTGTGGTGTTGGAGAACACTCTTGAGAGTCCCTTGGACTGCAAGGAGATGAAACCAGTCAATCCTAAAGGAAATCAATCCTGAATATTTATAGGAAGAACTGATGCTGAAGCTTCAATAATTCGGCTACCTGATGCGAAGAACTGACACACAGCATTCATTTAATAAATATTTATCAACGACCTGCTAGTAAAATGTGTGTGTGTCTGTATGTTTGCTAGAGTGATTAAAAAAAATGATTAGGTATAAATCTAATGTATCAATAGTCTGCTGCTGCTGCTGCTGCTAAGTTGTTTCAGTCGTGTCTGACTCTGTGCGACC
The DNA here is from genome assembly GCA_935064755.1 of Tragelaphus eurycerus. Classification (NCBI taxonomy): domain Eukaryota; kingdom Metazoa; phylum Chordata; class Mammalia; order Artiodactyla; family Bovidae; genus Tragelaphus; species Tragelaphus eurycerus. The sequence goes on from CAKXYN010000064.1 coordinate 7,586,872, forward strand.
CCATAGACGGTAGCCCACCAGGCTCCCCCGTCCCTGGGATTCTGCAGGCAAGAACACTGGAGTGGGTTGCCATTTCCTTCTCCAATGCTTGAAAGTGAGAAGTGAAAGTGAAGTTGCTCAGTCGTGTCCAACTCCAGCGACCCCATGGACTACAGCCCACCAGGCTCCTCCTTCCATGGGATTTTCCAGGCAAGAGTACTGGAGTAGGGTGCCATTGCCTTCTCCGATCAATAGTCTAGGTGTTAGTAATGACTGCATGGCTGAGCGAGGACACATGGAGATGCTACAAAAGTTGGCCTAAGGAAAGGTTATATACAGCAAGAACAACAAAGCATTTGTTACAATAACAAAGCATTTGTCAAACTGAAGTCATGCTCAAGGCAAAAGCATGCTTGAGTGATGGATGACAGCCTATCAATCTAACTAAGTCCAATGGCCAGGGTAGGACAGAGAGAGACTTTCAGTCCTTTCTCTCCACATCAAACCTTCTTCTACTATCCACCCTCTTCTTAGCTCATCTACCTACTTGCTTTCTAAAAAATGAAGAGTTGCAGCCTAATTCATGATGGTCTTTTAAGGAATGAACCTATGTTCTACATCCTGTTTCTTATTTTAAAGTGATAAGCAGGTCTAAACAGAGCCTAGCTAGGCAAACTAAACTTGCATTTCTACCTCTTCTGCACATGCAACTATTTGGATAAGTAAGCCTGGGTCTGATTTGCAGACCTAGTCATTTCTTTTCCCTTCAGCCCGCAACCTCCTTCGTTTTTATGGTCAGCTACAAGTGGTGAGGAGCCTGGTGGGCCACAGTCCATGGGGTTGCTAAGAGTCGGACACGACTGAGTGACTTCATTTTCACTTTTCACTTTCATGCATTGGAGAAGGAAATGGCAACCCACTCCAGTGTTCTTGCCTGGAGAATCCCAGGGACGGGTGAGCCTGGCGGGCTGCTGTCTATGGGGTTGCACAGAGTCGGACACGACTGAAGCGACGCAGCAGCAGCAGCAGCAGCAGAAGTGGTGAGATCCCAAGATTTAGATTTAGGGGAACTAGAACTTTGCAGTTTTTAAGCCTAAGGAGTATGGATTCCACGTTTTACCAGTGCTGCATAAATTCAGATGTGTGGTATAATAGGTAAGCTTCTAACAGCTAGAATCAAACGTCAAAATGTTCTTAGTTACATAATATCTAGTTTATAAAAATCCTGAGTTAGGAACAGGAAATATAGTATACGTTGATTGGCAGAATGTTTGAGTTGGAAAAGTCCTTGGATATCAAACACTGGGTCCATTGTTCTTCACCCCTTTGGGGCTTTAAACTTTTGAAAATTTCCTGAAGGCTATGTCAACAAAATTTTTCAGACCATATCAGGGCATTCCTATACCCATCATATACCACATACCTCCTAATCTCGTCCAATCCTACCATTTCATGAATCTTGACACCATGTCCAGATTCGTTCATCCACAAATGTTTATTGATCACCATACATGTGCCAACTATTTTGCTAATTGCAGGGAATATAAGGATAAATAATTTCTACTTTCTTTTCTCAGGAAATCTGGAGTTGGAATGAACTGCCTAAGGTGATAAAGATAAGTGGCAATGTGGGGTCTTTAAATTTCAAATCCAATCTCTGAGGAAAACAAGGCTGATAATCAGAAGAGTTCCAGCAAATATAGTAAAATGTTGGTAGAAAACTAGCAAAGACATTTAAGTCTGCATATATGGGAGCACGTCTGTGGGGAGCATGGAAACATCAAAAGCAAACTCTGCAACTTGGGAGATGAAAATGCTTTAAAACTGACTTATGGTGGTGGTGGTATTCAGTCACTCGGTTTTGTCCAGCTCATTGTGACCCCATGGACTATAGCACTCCAGGCTTCCCTGTTCTTCACATCTCCTGGAGTTTGCTCAAAATCATGTCCAGTGTTGGTGATGCAATCCAACCATTTCATCCTCTTGCCCCCTTCTCTTCCTGCCCTCCATTTTTCCCCAATCAGGGTCTTTTCCAAAGAGGGCTTTTCACAACAAGTAATGGTTGCCTTATTCAGTAAAGTTGCTAGAAATCACTTATTTGTACACTTAAAATACATAAATTTTATAATATGTAAACTATAACTCATAAAGTTGTTAAAATATATTTTGTGAATTCTGACATGTACAAAGCTTGGAAATTTCCACTCCACACAAGAAAAACACTGAACAAGTTGGAAAAACCATGAAATTTTTTAGATCCATCAAAAAATTGAAATTATAGAGCAAACTGTCTTCCCCAAATCCAGAGAACTGGTGAATACAGAGAACCAGAGCTGAGATCAATTTACCTGAAACAGAAGTCAATGAAGCTTTAAATGGGTAAGAACATACACATGGTAATTTTGATTAATTTCTGGTGACTGGATCTGGACTAGCTTGAGAGGTAAAACTCCTAAGAACCTGATCTTAGATTGCCACACTTTCATCAGCTATATCTCTAGGACTCTCACCAGGTTCTCATCTAAAAGATGAGAGCAAAACTCCCTTCTCCCTTAAGAGCAAGAGGAAGGGAAATGTAACCATTTTGAGATATGCTCAGAATGCCTACATTACAAAATCTGCCCTTCAAGGGAAATTATGTAACCAGAGTCTTATGTGACCTAAAGGAGGAGCAACTAGTAGATCCAGCACCCTCTAACTTTTCTATCACAAGTAAAAGTGCTCAGCTGCTTCAGACTCTGTGACTCCACAGACTGTGGCCCGCCAGGCTCCACTGTCCATGGGATTTTCCAGGCAAGAATACCTATGGTTGATTCTTGTTGATGTTTGACAGAAAACAACAAAATTCTGTAAAGCAATTCTCCTTCAATTAAAAAATAAATTAAAAAAGAAGCACCTAAAAATGAAAGAAAAACTACTTCCTCAATGAATCTAACCCTGAAGATAAACAAAACTGAATAAACATGCTGAAAATAGCAGATGTGAAGAAAGGGGAAAAATTAGAGAAAAAGATAAAAATAATTCTAGAGAATACATTTTCTAGAATTCTATTGTTACAAAGTTTGCAACCAGGCAAATAGTAATGCATGATATTAAAAGCCACAGTTTTTTCTGTTGGAGAAGAAGGAAAGACTAATGAGGTGTTAGTAATACTGTACTTTTAACCCATTTATGTTCACTTTGTGGGGAAGGCAATGGCACCCCACCCCAGTACTTTTGCCTGGAAAATCCCATGGATGGAGGAGCCTGGTAGGCTGCAGTCCATGGGGTCGCTAAGAGTCAGACATGACTGAGCGACTTCACTTTCACTTTTCACTTTCATGCACTGGAGAAGGAAATGGCAACCCACTCCAGTGTTCTTGCCTGGAGAATCCCAGGGACAGGGGAGCCTGGTGGGTTGCCATCTATGGGGTCACACAGAGTCGACACGACTGAAGCGACTTAGCAGCAGCAGCAGCAGCATGTTCACTTTGTGATAATTTATTGACACACCAATCATGATTTGTACACTTTTTTGTCGTGTTTTGTTTCCATAAAAAAGTGAACATAATATACTGTTATTTCATGAATACATTTAAATGAGGATATTAATGTTAATATTTTCTGTTCTATGCATTTCCTGTTTTTTTTTTTTTTTTTAATTTTTGCCCTGAGAATTTTTTGTTCTTATGCTTGATCAAGTCTTCTTCAAATGTCTGGCATCTCTCAATTGTTCACATGTATTCCAGACTATGGCAACAAAAAGTGTAGTTAGAAAAAAAATAAGGGAGTGAGTTGCCATGCCCTCTCCAGGGAATCTTTCCCATCAAGAGATGGAACCCTCTGTCTCCTGAATTTCAGGCGGATTCTTTACTGGTGAGTCACAATGGAAGCCAATCACAATAAATGGAAAAGGGAAAAAAACAAACAACTAAGAAAATTAAGATGCACTACTGAAGCCCAGGGACTTAGAAACACTAAAAAAAATTAGATTTTAGTATAAGATTATAGAAAAGTGTCTCCACTATACCTTATCATCACATCAGTAGGATTCTGGTATAATATCAGTGGGTTACAACTGAGAAAACTATAAGACAGAGATGCAATTTATTTATTTATTTATTTTTATTATTTTTTAAATTAATTAATTAATTAATTTTACTTTACAATATTGTATTGGTTTTGCCATACATTGTCTTGAATCCGCCATGAGTGTACATGTGTTCCCCATCCTGAACCCCCCTCCCACCTCCCTCCCCATCCCATCCCTCTGGGTCATCCCAGAGTACCAGCCCCAAGCATCTTGTATCATGCTTCAAACCTGGACTGGCGATTCATTTCACATATGATATTTTACATGTTTTAGTGCCATTCTCCCATATCATCCCACCCTCTCCCTCTCCCACAGAGTCCAAAAGACTGTTCAATACATCTGTGTCTCTTTTGTTGCCTCGCATATGGGGTTATCATTACCTTCTTTCCAAATTCCATATATATACATTGGTATACTGTACTGGTGGTTTTTCTTTCTGGCTTACTTCACTTTGTATAATAGGCTCCAGTTTCATCCACCTCATTAGAACTGATTCAAATGTATTCTTTTTAATGGCTGAGTAATACTCCATTGTGTATATGTACCACTGCTTTCTTATCCGTTCATCTGCTGATGCACATCTAGGTTGCTTCCATGTCCTGGCTATTATAAACAGTGCTGCGATGAACACTGGGGTACACGTGTCTCTTTCAACTCCAGTTTCCTCAGTGTGTATGTCCAGCAGTGGGATTGCTGGGTCATATGGCAGTTCTATTTCCAGTTTTTCAAGGAATCTCTACACTGTTCTCCATAGTGGCTGTACTAGTTTGCATTCCCACCAACAGTGTAAGAGGGTTCCCTTTTCTCCACACCCTCTCCAGTATCTATTGTTTGTAGACTTCTTTTGGATAGCAGCCATTCTGACCAGCATGAGATGGTACCTCATTGTGGTTTTGATTTGCATTTCTCTGATAATAAGTGATGTTGAGCATCTTTTCATGTGTTTGTTAGCCATCTGTATGTCTTCTTTGGAGAAATGTCTGTTTAGTTCTTTGGCCCACTTTTTGATTGGGTCTTTTATTTTTTTGGAATTGAGCTGCAGAAGTTGCTTGTATATTTTTGAGATTAATTCTTTGTCCGCTTTCATTTGCTATTATTTTCTCCCATTCTTAAGGCTGTCTTTTCACCATGCTTACAGTTTCATTTGTTGTGCAGAAGCTTTTAAGTTTAATTAGGTCCCATTTGTTTATTTTTGCTTTGATTTCCAATCTTCTGGGAGGTGGGTCATAGAGGATCCTGCTGTGATTTATGTCGGAGAGTGTTTTGCCTATGTTTTCCTCTAGGAGTTTTATAGTTTCTGGTCTTACATTTAGATCTCTAATCCATTTTGAGTTTATATTTGTGTATGGTGTTAGAAAGTGTTCTAGTTTCATTCTTTTACAAGTGGTTGACCAGTTTTTCCAGCACCACTTGTTAAAGAGATTGCCTTTTCTCCATTGTATATTCTTGCCTCCTTTGTCAAAGGTGTGTGGATTTATCTCTAGGCTTTCTATTTTGTTTCATTGATCTATATCTCTGTCTTTGTGCCAGTACCATATTGTCTTGATGACTGTGGCTTTGTAGTAGAGCTTGAAGTTAGGCAGGTTGATTCTTCAGTTCCATTCTTCCTTCTCAAGATTGCTTTGGCTATTCGAGGTTTTTTGTATTTCCATACAAATTGTGAAATTATTTGTTCTAGCTCTGTGAAAAATACCGTTGGTAGCTTGATAGGGATTGCATTGAATCTATAGATTGCTTTGGGTGGAATACTCATTTTCACTACATTTGATTCTTCTGATCCATGAACATGGTATATTTCTCCATCTATTAGTGTCCTCTTTGATTTCTTTCCCCTGTGTTTTATAGTTTTCTATATATAGGTCTTTAGTTTCTTTAGGTAGATATATTCCTAAGTATTTTATTATTTTTGTTGCAATGGTGAATGGAATTATTTCCTTAGTTTCTCTTTCTGTTTTCTCATTGTTAGTGTATAGGAATGCAAGGGATTTCTGTGTGTTAATTTTATATCCTGCAACTTTACTATATTCATCGATTAGCTCTAGTAATTTTCTGGTGGGGTCTTTAGGGTTTTCTATGTAGAGGATCATGTCATCTGAAAATAGTGAGAGTTTTACTTCTTCTTGTTCTATTTGCATTCCTTTCATTTATTTTTCTGCTCTGATTGTTGTGGTTAAAATTTCCAAAACTATGTTGAATAGTAGTGGTGAGAATTGGCACCTTTGTCTTGTTCAGATGCATTTAAAAAGAGTTTTAAGTCTTAGTTAAGCACAAGGACATGGAGAAGGCAATGACAACCCACTCCAGTACTCTTGCCTGGAAAATCCCATGGGCGGAGGAATCTGGTGGACTGCTGTCTATGGGGTCGCACAGAGTCAGACATGACTGAGCGACTTCACTTTCACTTTTCACTTTCATGCATTGTAGAAGGAAATGGCAACCCACTCCAGCGTTCTTGCCTGGAGAATCCCAGGGACGGGGGAGCCTGGTGGGCTGCTGTCCATGGGGTCGCACAGAGTCGAACATGACTGAAGCAACTTAGCAGCAGCAGCAGCAAACACAAGGACAAATGGGTATTAAAAAAAATACACACACACACATGAAAACTAGAGGGAACTGAAGCCTCTGGCACCTACAGCTACAGCAAACATTAAACACAGCCTACCTGCTAGGCAGATTATTATAAACCCCACACTCAAAGCCTAATGATGTCTGTTCCTATTAGTTAAAACATCATGTCAGGCTTTCACCAAAAAATTACTGGGCATACTAAAAGACAAAGAAAAGCATATTCTGAAGAGATAAAGCAAACATCAGAACCAGACTCATATATGGCATAGGTTTTGGAATTATTAGGTAGAGAATTTAGAATAACCATGAATAATATATTAAAGACTAATGAAAAAAGTATGGTATCTATGAAAAGATAAATAAGCAGAGGAATGAAAATTGTAAGAAAAAAGTCAAAGGCAAATGCTAGAAAACAAAAAACGCTGGATAGAATGAAGAAAGGCTTTAATGGGCTCATTACAAGACTGAACACTTCAAGGAAGAACTGATGATTTTAAAGATGCGTCAGTAGAAATTTCCCCAACTGAAATGTAGAGAAAAAAAAAAGAATTAAAAAAATAGGAAACAGAATATGCAAGAATTGTGGGACACTTAAGAAGGTGGTTAATAAATGTTATGGAAAGAGGGGAAGGAACAGATTTGTTTGAAGTGGTAATGGCTGTGAATTTTTCAAAATTAATGACAGAGGCCAAACCACAGATATAGGAACCTCAGTTCAGTGCAGTTCAGACTCAAAATTCAGAAAACTAAGATCATGGCATCTGGTCCCATCACTTCATGGCAAATAGATGGAGAAACAGTGGAAACAGTGACAGACTTTATTTTGGGGGCTCCAAAGTCACTGCAGATGGTGACTGGAGGCATGAAATTAAAAGATGCTTACTCATTGGAAGAAAAGTTATGACCAACCTAGACAGCATATTAAAAAGCAGAGACATTACTTTGCCAACAAAGGTCCGTCTAGTCAAAGCTATGGTTTTTCCAGTGGTCATGTATGGGTGTGAGAGTTGACTATAAAGAAAGCTGAGCACTGAAGAATTGATGCTTTTGAATGGTGGTGTTGGAGAAGACTCTTGAAAGTCCCTTGGACTGCAACGAGATCCAACCGGTCCATACTAAAGGAAATCGGTCCTGAATATTGATTGGAAGGACTGATGCTGAAGCTGAAACTATAATACTTTGGCCACCTGATGTGAAGAACCGACTCATCTGAAAAAACGCTGATGCTGGGAAAGATCGAAGGCGGGAGGAGAAGGGGTTGACAGAGGATGAAAGGGCTGGATAACATCACTGACTCAATGGACATGAGTTGAGTTAGTGCTGGGAGTTGGCAATGGACAGGTAGGCCTGGCATGCTGTAGTCCATGGAGTTGCAAAGAGTCGGACATGGCTGAGTGACTGAACTGAACTAAACTGAACTGATGGGACCGGATGCTATGATCTTCCTTTTCTGAATGTTGAGTTTTTGATAGGAATCTCATAGAATACCAAACAAGATAAGTATCAAAAAATAACTGCATCTAGACATATCATTTTCAAACTTTGGAAAACCAGAAACAAAGAAAAATCTTGAAAGAAGCCAGAGTAAATTAACATTTTACCTAAAAGGAACAAAAATAAGGGTGACATCAGATGTGTAGTCAGGAACCATGAAAATAAGATGGGAGAGGAGAGAAATATTTTAAGGATTTAAAGAAAAATTATCAGTATTAAAAAAGTCTGTGTCCATTGACTTCATCATTCAAAGATAAAGGAGAAATGAAGGCTTCTCAGATAAATAAAAAAGTGATGGAATTCACCAGTACACTTACCCTGTAAGAATTACTAAAAGTTCTTCAGAGAGAAAAAAAATAATATAGGGTGAAACTCAGATATATATAACAAAAGGAAGATCATCAGAGAAGAAATAAAGGAAAAGAAAAATAATTTATTTTTGATTTTTTTGAGGTGTAATTGACATACAACCTTCAAATCCTTAATAGATCTAATAGATTACAGTTTATTCAGAGAAGTAATAGCAATTATGTTTTGGGTAATTATAGCATATATATAGGGGAAATGAATGACAGCAATATTATAAGGTATAGGTGGGAAGAATTGGGAATACCCTGTAATAAGGTACCTGCACTACCTGTGAAGTAATAATGTTACTTGAAAGTAGAATTAAATTATTTATAAATGTATTTTGAAAACTGTAATGCAACTTCTATAAAATTTTAAACAAGTATAATTGATATGCTACAAGAGGAGAGAAAATAGAATAATATAAAATGTTCAATTAAAATCACAGAGAGCAGTAAAAGGGGAGATAAGAAACAAAGAAGAGAGGAAAGAAAAGAGCTACAGACATGATAGATACTAATATAATTATATCAATAATTGACTAAAATGTGACTAGCACAAATGCATCAATTAAAAGACAAAGATTGTTTTAAAAAATACCAACATTTAAAAAAATTACCAGGTATATGTTGTCTATAAGAAGTCCACTTTAGATATGAGCATACAGATAGATTAAAGGAATAGAGAAAAAGATACCGTATTAATACCAATCAAATGAAAGATGGCTAAGTAATTTTGGACAAGGTAAACTTCAGAAAAACATATACTTATCAGATAAAGGGGGATATTATATAATGATGAAGGGGTTGAAACTAAGAAGAATTCCCAATGCTTAATGTGCATCACTTAACAATACAGACTCAAACTACATGAAGCAAAACCAATAGAATGTAAGGAGAAGCAAGTAAGTTCACCATTGTAGTTAAAGACTTCAACACCACTCTTCCAGTAGCTGACAAATCCTACAGGCAGAAAAACAGTAAGAACATAGTTCAAATGAACAGTATCATCAATCAACATTTATAGAGGAATTCATACAATAGAAGACTACATACTGTTCTTGAACTCACAGGAAACATTCATCAAGATAAACTACATTCTGGACCATAAAACACATCTTCACAAATTTAAAGGACAGAAATCATACAAAGTATGCTCTCAGAACACAATGGCAATAAACTAGAAATCAATAACAGAAAGATAGCTAGAAAATCTAGAGTAATTGGAGATTAAACAATATAATTACAAATAACAAGTGGATGAAAGAAAAAGTCACAGGTAAAATTTAAAATATATTTAAAACTAAATATCAAAATTGTGGGAGAAAGCATAAGCAGTGCTTACAGGGAAACTTATGGCACTGAATGAATATATTAAAAGAAGAAAGATTTTAAATGAAAATCTTAATTTCCACTTTAGGAAACACTCTAGAGTAAGTTTAAGCAAAAGCAAGTACAAGAAAAGAAATAAAGAAGATTAAAAAAATCAATGAAGTTGAAAACCAGAAATCAAAGAAACCAAATCTACTTCTCTCAAAATATCGACAAAATTGATAAATCATCTTAGCCAATCTAACCAAGAAATAAGAAGAGAAGCGAAAGTCACTCAGTCGTGTCTGACTCTTTGTGACCCAGGGGATACAGTCCATGGAATTCTCTAGGCCAGAATACTAGAGTCGGTTGCCATGCCCTCCTCCAGGGAATCTTCCCAACCCAGGAATCAAACCCAGGTCTCCCACATTTCAGGTGATTCTTTACCAGCTGAGCCACCAGGGAAGCCCAAGAATACTATAATGGGTTGAGTTCAGTTCAGTTCAGTTCAGTCACTCAGTTGCATCTGACTCTTTGAGACTCCATGGACTGCAGCACGCCAGGCCTCCTTGTCCATCACCAACTCCTGGAGCCTACTCAAACTCATGTCCATTGAATTGGTGATGGCATCCAACCATCTCTTCCTCTGTCATCCCCTTCTCCCACCTTCAATCTATCCCTCATCAGGGTCTTTTCCAATGAGTCAGTTCTTCCCATCAGGTGGCCAAAGTATTGTAGTTTCAGCTTGAGCATCAGTACTTCAAATGATTATTCAGGATTGATTTCCTTTAGGATGGACTGATTGGATCTCCTTGTTGTTCAAGGGACTCTCAAGAGTATTTTCCAATACCACCGTTCAAAAACATCAGTTCCTCAGCGCTAAGCTTTTTTATAGTCCAACTCTCATATCCATACATGACCACTGTAAAAACCATAACTTTGACTAGATGGACCTTTGTTGGCAAAGTGATGTCTCTGCTTTTGAATGTGCTATCTAGGTTGGTCATAACTTTCCTTACAAGGAGTAAGCGTCTTTTAATTTCCTGGCTGCAGTCACCATCTGTAGTGATTTTGGAGCCCAGAAAAATAAAGTCTGACACTGATTCCACCGTTTGCCCATCTATTTCCCATGAAATGATGGGACCCGATGCCATGACGTTCGTTTTCTGAATGTTGAGCTTTAAGCCAACTTTTTCACTCTCCACTTTCACTTTCATAAAGAGGCTTTTTACTTCTTCTTCACTTTCTGCCATAAGGGTGGTGTCATCTGCATATCTGAGGTTATTGATATTTCTCCCGGCAATCTTGATTCCAGCTTGTGTTTCTTCCAGTCCAGCGTTTCTCATGATGTACTCTGCATATAAGTTAAATAAACAGGGTGACAATATACAGCCTTGACGAACTCCTTTTCCTATTTGGAACCAGTCTGTTGTTCCATGTCCACTTCTAACTGTTGCTTCCTGACCTGCATACAGATTTATCAAGAGGCAGATCAGGTGGTCTGGTATTCCCATCTCTTTCAGAATTTTCCTTTTCCTATTTGGAACCAGTCTGTTCCATGACCAGTTCTAACTGTTGCTTCCTGACCTGCATACAGATTTCTCAAGAGGCAGATCAGGTGGTCTGGTATTCCCATCTCTCTCAGAATTTTCCACAGTTTATTGTGATCTACACAGTCAAAGGCTTTGGCATAGTCAATAAAGCAGAAATAGATGTTTTTCTGGAACTCTCTTGCTTTTTCCATGATCCAGCGATGTTGGCAATTTGATCTCTGGTTCCTCTGCCTTTTCTAAATCCAGCTTGAACATCAGGAAGTTCACGGTTCACATATTGCTGAAGCCTGGCTTGGAGAATTTTGAGTTACTTTACTAGCGTGTGAGATGAGTGCAATTGTGCGGTAGTGTGAGCACTCTTTGGCATTGCCTTTCTTTGGGATTGGGATGAAAACTGACCTTTTTCAATCTTGTGGCCACTGATGAGTTTTCCAAATTTGCTGGCACATTGAGTGCAGCACTTTAACAGCATCATCTTTCAGGATTTGGAATAGCTCCACTGGAATTCCATCACCTCCACTAGCTTTGTTCGTAGTGATGCTTTCTAAGGCCCACTTGACTTCACATTCCAGGATGTCTGGCTCTAGGTCAGTGATCACACCATCATGATTATCTGGGTCGTGAAGCTCTTTTTTGTACAATTCTTCTGTGTATTCTTGCCACCTCTTCTTAATATCTTCTGCTTCCGTTAGGTCCACACCATTTCTGTCCTTTATCGAGCCCATTTTTGCATGAAATGTTCCTTTGGTATCTCTGATTTTCTTGAATAGATCCTTAGTCTTTCCCATTCTGTTGTTTTCCTCTATTTCTTTGCATTGATCGCTGAAGAAGGCTTTCTTATCTCTTCTTGCTATTCTTTGGAACTCTGCATTCAGATGTTTATATCTTTCCTTTTCTCCTTTGTTTTTCACTTCTCTTCTTTTTGCAGCTATTTGCAAGGCCTCCCCAGACAGCCATTTTGCTTTTTTGCATTTCTTTTCCATGGGGATGGTCTTGATCCCTGTCTCCTGTACAATGTCACGAACCTCATTCCATAGTTCATCAGGCACTCTATCTATCAGATCTAGGCCCTTAAATCTATTTCTCACTTCCACTGTATAATCATAAGGGATTTGATTTAGGTCATACCTGAATGGTTTAGTAGTTTTCCCTACTTTCTTCAATTTCAGTCTGAATTTGGCAATAAGGAGTTCATGGTCTGAGCCACAGTCAGCTCCTGGTCTTGTTTTTGCTGACTGGATAGAGCTTCTCCATCTTTGGCTGCAAAGAATATAATCGATCTGATTTCGGTGTTGACCATCTGGTGATGTCCATGTATAAAGTCTTCTCTTGTGTTGTTGGAAGAGGGTGTTTGCTATGACCAGTTCATTTTCTTGGCAAAACTCTGTTAGTCTTTGCCCTGCTTCATTCCGTGTTCCAAGGCCAAATTTGCCTGTTATTCCAGGTGTTTCTTGACTTCCTACTTTTGCATTCCAGTCCCCTATAATGAAAAGGACATCTTTTTTGGGTGTTAGTTCTAAAAGGTCTTGTAGGTCTTCATAGAACCGTTCAACTTCAGTTTCTTCAGCGTTACTGGTTGGGGCATAGACTTGGATTACTGTGACATTGAATGGTTTGCCTTGGAAACGAACAGAGATCATTCTGTCGTTTTTGAGATTGCATCCAAGTACTGCATTTCGGACTCTTTTGTTGACCATGATGGCCACACCGTTTCTTCTGAGGGATTCCTGCCCACAGTAGTAGATATAATGGTCCTCTGAGTTAAATTCACCCATTCCAGTCCATTTTAGTTCGCTTATTCCTAGAATGTCAACATTTACTCTTGCCATCTCTTGTTTGACCACTTCCAATTTGCCTTGATTCATGGACCTGACATTCCAGGTTCCTATGCAATATTGTTCTTTACAGCATCGGACTTTACTTCTATCACCAGACACATCTACAGCTAGGTATTCTTTCTGCTTTGGTTCCATCCCTTCATTCTTTCTGGAGTTATTTCTCCACTGATCTCCAATAGCATATTGGGCCCTTACTGACCTGGGGAGTTTCTCTTTCATTATCCTATCATTTTGCCTTTTCATACTGTTCTGGAGGAAACACAAGCTGGAATCAAGATTGCTGGGAGAAATATCAATAACCTCAGATATGCAGATGACACCACCCTTATGGCAGAAAGTGAAGAGGAACTCAAAAGCCTCTTGATGAAAGTGAAAGTGGAGAGTGAAAAGGTTGGCTTAAAGCTCAACATTCAGAAAACGAAGATCATGGCATCTGGTCCCATCACTACATGGGAAATAGATGGAGAAACAGTGGAAACAGTGTCAGACTTTCTTTTTCTGGGCTCCAAAATCACTGCAGACGGTGACTGCAGCCATGAAATTAAAAGACGCTTACTCCTTGGAAGGAAGGTTATGGCCAACCTAGATAGCATATTCAAAAGCAGAGACATTACTTTGCCAACAAAGGTTCGCCTAGTCAAGGCTATGGTCTTTCCTGTGGTCATGTATGGATGTGAGAGCTGGACTGTGAAGAAGGCTGAGCGCTGAAGAATTGATGCTTTTGAACTGTGGTGTTGGAGAAGACTCTTGAGAGTCCCTTGGACTGCAAGGAGATCCAACCGGTCCATTCTGAAGGAGATCAATCCTGGAATTTCTTTGGAAGGAATGATGCTAAAGCTGAAACTCCAGTATTTTGGCCACCTCATGCGAAGAGTTGACTCATTGGAGAAGACTCTGATGCTGGGAGGGATTGAGGGCAGGAGGAGAAGGGGACGACAGAGGATGAGATGGCTGGATGGCATCACTGACTCGATGAATGTGAGTCTGGGTGACCTCCGAGAGCTGGTGATGGATAGGGCGGCCTGGCGTGCTGCAGTTCATGGGGTCGCAAAGAGTCGGACATGACTGAGCGACTGATCTGATCTGATCAGAATTTTCCACAGTTGATTGTGATCCACACAGTCAAAGGGTTTGGTATAGTCAATAAAGCAGAAATAGATGTTTTTCTGGAACTCTCTTGATTTTTTGATGATCCAGCAGATGTTGGCAATTTGATCTCTGCTTTCTCTGCCTTTTCTAAAACCAGCTTGAACATCAGGAAGTTCACGGTTCACATGTTGCTGAAGCCTGGTTTGGAGAATTTTGAGCATTACTTTACTAGTGTGTGAGATGAGTGCAATTGTGCTGTAGTTTGAACATTCTCTGGCATTGCTTTTCTTTGGGATTGAAATGAACACTGACCTTTTCCAGTCCTGTGGCCACTGCTGAGTTTTCCAAATTTGCTGGCATATTGAGTGCAGCACTTTCACAGCATCATCTTTCAGGATTTGGAATAGCTCCACTGGAATTCCATCACCTCCACTAGCTTTGCTCATAGTGATGCTTTTTAAGGCCCACTTGACTTCACATTCCAGGATGTCTGGTTCTAGGTCAGTGATCACACCATCATGATTATCTGGGTTGTGAAGATCTTTTTTGTACAGTTCTTCTGTGTATTCTTGCCATCTCTTCTTAATATCTTCTGCTTCTGTTAGTTCCATACCATTTCTGTCCTTTATTGAGCCCATCTTTGCATGAAATGTTCCTTTGGTATCTCTGATTTTCTTGAAGAGATCCCTAGTCTTTCCCATTCTGTTGTTTTCCTCTATTTCTTTGCACTGATCGCTGAAGAAGGCTGTCTTATCTCTTCTTGCTATTCTTTGGAACTCTGCATTTAGATGTTTATATCTTTCCTTTTCTCCTTTGCTTTTCACTTCTCTTCTTTTCACAGCTATTTGTAAGGCCTCCCCAGACAGCCATTTTGCTTTCTTGCATTTCTTTTCCATGGGGATGGTCTTGATCCCTGTCTCCTGTACAGTGTCACGAAGCTCATTCCATAGTTCCTCAGGCACTCTATCTATCAGATCTGGGCCCTTAAATCTATTTCTCATTTCCCCTGTATAATCATAAGGGATTTGATTTAGGCATACTTGAATGGTCTAGTGGTTTTCCCTACTTTCTTCAATTTCAGTCTGAATTTGGCAATAAGGTGTTCATGGTCTGAGCCACAGTCAGCTCCTGGTCTTGTTTTTGCTGACTGTATAGAGCTTCTCCATCTTTGGCTGCAAAGAATATAATCAATCTCATTTCGGTGTTGACCATCTGGTGAGGTCTATGTATAGAGTTTTCTTTTGTGTTGTTGGAAGAGGGTGTTTGTTATGACCAGTGCATTTTCTTGGCAAAAGTCTATTAGTCTTTGCCCTGCTTCATTCCGTATTCCAAGGCCAAGTTTGCCTGTTACTCCAGGTGTTTCTTGAATTCCTACTTTTGCATTCCAGTCCCCTATAATGAAAAGGACATCTTTTTTGGGTGTTAGTTCTAAAAGGTCTTGTAGGTCTTCATCAGATCAGATCAGATCAGTCGCTCAGTCGTGTCCGACTCTTTGCGACCCCATGAAATGCAGCACGCCAGGCCTCCCTGTCCATCACCAGCTCTCGGAGGTCACTCAGATTCACACCCATCAAGTCAGTGATGCCATCCAGCCATCTCATCCTCTCTCGTCCCCTTCTCCTCCTGCCCTCAATCCCTCCCAGCATCAGAGTCTTCTCCAATGAGTCAACTCTTCGCATGAGGTGGCCAAAATACTGGAGTTTCAGCTTTAGCATCATTCCTTCCAAAGAAATTCCAGGATTGATCTCCTTCAGAATGGACTGGTTGGATCTTCTTGCAGTCCAAGGGACTCTCAAGAGTCTTCTCCAACACCACAGTTCAAAAGCATCAATTCTTCAGCGCTCAGCCTTCTTCACAGTCCAACTCTCACATCCATACATGACCACAGGAAAGACCATAGCCTTGACTAGGCGAGCCTTTGTTGGCAAAGTGATGTCTCTGCTTTTGAATATGCTATCTAGGTTGGTCATAACTTTCCTTCCAAGGAGTAAGAGTCTTTTAATTTCATGGCTGCAGTCACCATCTGCAGTGATTTTTGAGCCCAGAAAAAGAAACTCTGTCACTGTTTCCACTGTTTCTCCATCTATTTCCCATGTAGTGATGGGACCAGATGCCATGATCTTCGTTTTCTGAATGTTGAGCTTTAAGCCAACCTTTTCACTCTCCACTTTCACTTTCATCAAGAGGCTTTTTAGCCCCTCTTCACTTTCTGCCATAAGAGTGGTGTCATCTGCATATTTGAGGTTATTGATATTTCTCCCAGCAATCTTGATTTCAACTTGTGTTTCTTCCAGTCCAGCATTTCTCATGATGTACTCTGCATATAAGTTAAATAAACATGGTGACAATATGCAGCCTTGACATACTCCTTTTCCTATTTGGAACCAGTCTGTTGTTCCATGACCAGTTCTAACTGTTGCTTCCTGACCTGCATACAGATTTCTCAAGAGGCAGATCAGGTGGTCTGGTATTCCCATCTCTCTCAGAATTTTCCATAGTTTATTGTGATCTACACAGTCAAAGGCTTTGGCATAGTCAATAAAGCAGAAATAGATGTTTTTCTGGAACTCTCTTGCTTTTTCTATGATCCAGCAGATGTTTGCAATTTGATCTCTGGTTCCTCTGCCTTTTCTAAATCCAGCTTGAACATCAGGAAGTTCACGGTTCACATATTGCTGAAGCCTGGCTTGGAGAATTTTGAGCATTACTTTACTAGCGTGTGAGATGAGTGCAATTGTGTGGTAGTTTGAGCATTCTTTGGCATTGCCTTTCTTTGGGATTGGGATGAAAACTGACCTTTTCCAATCCTGTGGCCACTGCTGAGTTTTCCAAATTTGCTGGCATATTGTGTGCAGCACTTTCACAGCATCATCTTTCAGGATTTGGAATAGCTCCACTGGAATTCCATCACCTCCACTAGCTTTGTTCGTAGTAATGCTTTCTAAGGCCCACTTGACTTCACATTCCAAGATGTCTGGCTCTAGGTCAGTGATCACACCATCATGATTATCTGGGTCGTGAAGCTCTTTTTTGTACAGTTCTTCTGTGTATTCTTGCCACCTCTCCTAATACCTTCTGCTTCTCTTAGGTCCACACCATTTCTGTCCTTTATCGTGCCCATCTTTGCATGAAATGTTCCTTTGGTATCTCTGATTTTCTTGAAGAGATCCCTAGTCTTTCCCATTCTGTTGTTTTCCTCTATTTCTTTGCATTGATGGCTGAAGAAGGCTTTCTTATCTCTTTTTGCTATTCTTTGGAACTCTGCATTTAGATGTTTATATCTTTCCTTTTCTCCTTTGTTTTTTGCTTCTCTTCTTTTCACAGCTATTTGTAAGGCCTCCCCAGACAGCCATTTTGCTTTTTTGCATTTCTTTTCCATGCAGATGGTCTTGATCCCTGTCTCCTGTACAATGTCACGAACCTCATTCCATAGTTCATCAGGCACTCTATCTATCAGATCTGGGCCCTTAAATCTATTTCTTACTTCCACTGTATAATCAAAAGGGATTTGATTTAGGTCATACCTGAATGGTCTAGTAGTTTTCCCTACTTTCTTCAATTTCAGTCTGAATTTAGCAATAAGGAGTTCATGGTCCAAGCCACAGTCAGCTCCTGGTCTTGTTTTTGCTGATTGTATAGAGCTTCTCCATCTTTGGCTGCAAAGAATATAATCGATCTGATTTCGGTGTTGACCATCTGGTGATGTCCATGTATAGAGTCTTCTCTTGTGTTGTTGGAAGAAGGTGTTTGCTATGACCAGTGCATTTTCTTGGCAAATGTCTATTAGTCTTTGCCCTGCTTCATTCCGTGTTCCAAGGCCAAATTTGCCTGTTATTCCAGGTGTTTCTTGACTTCCTACTTTTGCATTCCAGTCCCCTATAATGAAAAGGACATCTTTTTTGGGTGTTAGTTCTAAAAGGTCTTGTAGGTCTTCATAGAACCGTTCAACCTCAGCTTCTTTGGCGTTACTGGTTGGGGCATAAATTTGGATTACTGTGACATTGAATGGTTTGCCTTGGAAACGAACAGAGATCATTCTGTCGTTTTTGAGATTGCATCCAAGTACTGCATTTCGGACTCTTTTGTTGACCATGATGGCCACTCCATTTCTTCTGAGGGATTCCTGCCCACAGTAGTAGATATAATGGTCCTCTGAGTTAAATTCACCCATTCCAGTCCATTTTAGTTCGCTAATTCCTAGAATGTCGACATTCACTCTTGCTATCTCTTGTTTGACCACTTCCAATTTGCCTTGATTCATGGACCTGACATTCCAGGTTCCTATGCAATATTGCTCTTACAGCATCGGACTTTGCTTCTATTACCAGACAGATCCACAGCTGGGTATTCTTTTTGCTTTGGCTCTATCCCTTCATTCTTTCTGGAGTTATTTCTCCACTGAACTCCAGTAGCATATTGGGCCCCTACTGACCTGGGGAGTTTCTCTTTCATTATCCTATCATTTTGTCTTTTCATACTGTTCATAGGGTTCTCAAGGCAAGAATACTGAAGTGGTTTGCCATTCCCTTCTCCAGCGGACCATACCCTGTCAGATCTCTCCACCTTGACCCGCCCATCCCGGGTTGCCCCTGGGGCATGGCTTAACTTCATTGAGTTAGACAAGGCTGTGGTCCTGGTGTGATTAGATTGACTAGTTTTCTGTGAGAATGTTTTCAGTGTATTTGCCCTCTGATGCCCTCTTTCAAGACCTACTCTCTTACTTGGGTTTCTCTTACCTTGGGCGTGGGGTATCTCGTCCCGGCTGCTCCCGGCTGCTCCCGGTCAGCGAAGCACAGCCATTGCACCTTACCTTTGACGAGGGGTCTCTCCTCACCGCTGCCCTTCCTGACGTCTGTCATGGGGTAGCTCTTCTCGGCAGTGCTTAGTGCGCTGGCCCTCACCGCTGTCCTTCCTTGGTCGTGGGGTAGCTCCTCTCGGCTGCGCTCTTCGTGCGCCACGCAGCAGGTGGAGCGCTCTTAATTGTGCCGGTCGCGGGAAGGCGAGGCGCTCTTAATTGTGTGTAGGTCTTCATTGAACCGTTCAAGTTCGCTTCTTCAGCAGTGACTTTGGAGCCCCCCAAAATAAAGCATATTCAAAAGCAGAGACATCACTTTGCCAACAAAGGCTCGCCTAGTCAAGGCTATGGTCTTTCCTGTGGTCATGTATGGATGTGAGAGCTGGACTGTGAAGAAGGCTGAGCGCCGAGGAATTGATGCTTTTGAACTGTGGTGTTGGAGAAGACTCTTGAGAGTCCCTTGGACTGCAAGAAGATCCAACCAGTCCATTCTGAAGGAGATGAGCCCTGGGATTTCTTTGGAAGGAATGATGCTAAAGCTGAAACTCCAGTATTTTGGCCACCTCATGGGAAGAGTTGACTCATTGGAGAAGACTGTGATGCTGGGAGGGATTGGGGGCAGGAGGAGAAGGGGACGACAGAGGATGAGATGGCTGGATGGCATCACTGACTGGACGGATATGAGCCTGAGTGACCTCCGGGAGCTGGTGATGGACAGGGATGCCTAGCGTGCTGCAGTTCATGGGGTCACAAAGAGTCGGACACGACTGAGCAACTGATCTGATCTGATCTGAGAATAAAGTCTGGCACTGTTTCTATTGTTTCCCCACCTATTCGCCATAAAATGATGGGACCAGATTCCATGATCTTCATTTTCTGAATGTTGAGTTTTAAGCCAACTTTTTCACTCTCTTCTTTCACTTTCATCAAGAAGCTCTTTAGTTCTTCGCTTTCTGCCATAAGGGTGGTGTCACCTGCATATCTTAGTGGGTAGGCTATCCCTTCTCCAGCAGATCTTCCCAACCCAGGAATCGAACTGGCTCTCCTGCATTGCAGGAGGGAAAAAGAGAGAAGACACAAATAGGAATATAAAAAGGTATTCAACATCATATGCCATCAGGGAACTGCAAACTGACAATAATGGTGTATCACCTCTAATTCCAAAACAGTGACAACAGCAAATGCTGGGAAGGATATGGAGCATTGGACACTCTCATTCATTGCTGAAGGCAATGCAAAGAGGTACTGCACTTGGGAAGACAGTTTGGTAGTTTCTGACAAAGCTAAGTAAAGGCTGACTACATGGTCCAACAATTTCACCTGTAGGTACTTACTCAAAGGAATTGAAAACTTAGGTCTACATAAAACCCTGCAAATTTATACTTACAGCAGCTTTGTTCATAATTGTTCCAAACCTGAGATAACCAAATGTCTTTCAGTAAATGAACACAGAGGTATAACCATACAATGGATTATTTAGTGATAAAAAGAAACGAGCTATCAAGTCCCCCAAGAAATACAGGAACTTTAAATGAATATTACTAAGTAAAAGAAGTCAGTCTGAAAAGGCTACACCTACATGTTTCCAACTGTATCACATTTTGGAAAAGGCTAAACTATATAGATAGTAAAAACATCAGTGGTTTCCAGTGATTTGGGGGATGGAAGAAGGATGATTAGTTGAAGCATAGGGGAATTTTAAGGCAGTGAAACTATTCTGTATGATAGTATAAAGATGGGTACAGGATGTTATATGTTTTTTAAAACCCATAGAACTGTACTGTGAGTTAAGCTGCATGCAAAATATGGGCTTTATCTAATAATAATGCATTGATATTAGTTCATTAGTTGTAACAAATGTACAACACTAAAGTAAGATATTGATGATAGGGGAGACTATGTGGAGGAGTTGGGAGTACACAGTGAGGCTGCTCTACCTCCTCAAATACCACAATTTAAAGATCCAAATAAACACTATTCTTTTGGAGCAATTATCTCAAGGGGCAGTGTTCTTGATAGTTTTAACATCTGTAGGATTACTCCCTTGAAGTCATCCTTCAGAGCTCATTTACAAGTTGCATCACAGGCTTTTGTTCTGCCTCACAAGTCCTCAGCTCACCTCTGGTTAGAGCTGCAGCTGCAGTGGACAGCTGCATGAGGGCTTAACAGGCTCATGGTTGGCATCACACTTGAAATCTGGAAACTTTTCCTGCCTTTTCTAAACGTGCAGGAGTCCCACTCAGTCTCTCAGGAGGATAATTCAGAAATACAGAACATTAAACAACTTTGGCTGCATTCAACTATTGAAAGTTAGAGGATAAATACCCCAGCTTCCTGTCCTTTGACTGGAAAATTCTTGGAAGTATTCTGTACATGTTTCACAATCCCAGTGTAATTGAGATCCCAATGCTCCCAACAGTGACCTTGAAAAACACTCTTACACTGACTTTTTCTCTTCCCTGTTTTATTTTTACCACCCCCTCTTTCCTGACTCTTGAGAGCATTGCCTAAATAAACTACTTGGACCCTGGTTCTTTCTCTGGCTCTGCTTGCAGGAGCAAGAAAAATAAAACACATATTATATGAATAATGAATCCAGGAAACAGAACAACTCTGGCCATGTTTTAAAAGATGTCTTAGTGAAACTAATCTGCAAATGGATTAGAGAAGAGCTTACGGAGAGCACTGTTAAACTATACTTTAACTGGTGTTTAAGAACAGAGAACTATAAACATTTAAAAGGAGATAATGACTTACAACTACCAACATTAGAAAAATCATCCTTTCTCTCTCACAGAACTATCGAGATCTTAATAGTTGTGACCAATGGACCATATATGAACTTACTCCATATCCTTCATAGCCTTTTCTTTCCCCAAGGTTTCACTGAAGAGATGTGGAGGATATTTGTCATATTTGTCATATCTTGAGATTTGATCAGGCATTAAAGACAGAGCGTGGTATCTAAGGAATTAAACGGTGAAGTATGATATGGATATGGCAAGGACAGCTTCAATCTGGGCAAGAAATTTTGCAGGCAGCCAAATTGGAACTAGCAGGTATGAAGATGGATAACAGAATATCTACCTGTGGTGGTTTAAAAATATTCTCCAGATATCCTTCAACATTCCTCCTACCAAAATTCTCTTCCATTTGAGTATGGAAGGGTTGGACTTAGTGACTCACCGCTAACTACAGGTTATGGTGGATATGTGCTTGTGTGACACCTGAGAGCAGGTCATAGACCAGTATGGGGGCCCACTCTGTGTTCTCCCTCTTTATCTTGAATCTGAACAAAAGTTTCTTGCTCTGAGAGAAGCCAGCTGCTATGTAATGAAGGCACTCAAGCCAGCATGAGAGAGAGACCCATGTGACAATGAACTGAGTCTCCCTTCTGATAAACATGTGAGTGAGCCATCTTGGAAGGAGACCCTCCAGCTCCCATCAACTCTTTGGATGACAGGAGCTCTGATCAGAATCTTGACTTTAAACTTCATAAGCAACTCTGAGCTAAACCAACAGCTAATCTACAAGCAATTCTGATTTTCTTGCCTTAGGAGATAAAGTTCAAACTCCTGGAAAGGCACACCGGGGCCTTCATGATCTGTTCTTTATTCCCTCACCTCCTGGTTTTCTTCCTCAGGCACCCTCTTTCTAGTCATACTAATCTGCTTTCTATTCTATCACCATACAATTTTCCTTCGTGACTAGGATATGCTCTGTTCTCTTCTGTAGGTCTCTAATCATCTTGCTTCAGCTGATTCCATTTGTAAAACTCTTGCTTATTATTTACACCTCAGCTCAAATGCTATCCTCTCTGTGAACATTTTTTTTCTGATTTCTTCAGGAAATTTTAAGGGATCTTTCTTCACACTTTCAGAGATGCTTGTGTGCACTTCTCTTACTATACTCAATGCGAGCTAAATATCCATGCTCTTTCCTTTCCACTCATTAGTACAGGGACTGATGTGTATTTTCTTTTCTTCTTTAAAAAAAAAAAAACACAAAAATTTGAATGCCTTTTAGAGTATAAAGTAAATAAAGGTGTTCCATTACTGAATTTGATAACTGAATGAACTACTGTAGTATTAGGGAACTCTTGGCATTCAAATAACAAATATAAGAAAGTAGTAAATCTAACTCAATTCTTTACTATGAATTCATATTCAGCAAGCATGTATGAGCACTGCATAATGCTTTGTGTTGCTCTCTGCATTAGATTATTAAATCTTCACAATAATCTGTGGGAAGGCATAGGCTTTATTATTCCCACTTAGCTTACAGTTTAGATAGAACCACAACTCAAACCCAAATTTCATATCTCTGATCTGAGAATTCTCTCTCCATATCCCCACAGCCTTACTTTAGTAATAATAACAACCATATCAGAGAAAATTCTTTAAGGGTTTATAAGGATGAATTGAGACCATGTCCTACCACATTCCAGAAGAATATTTTTCAGTGTTTTTTTTTTTTTTTAATAAACATTTCAATGAATACTTCATGCAAAGCAGAGTTAAAAAATACTCATGTCCTGACCAAACATTTTTCTCCTTTCGTGTGGGATCTTGAACTATAAATTCAAGAGACATGAAAAAAAAAAAAAACCAAAAAAACCCCCAGCAAAACACTTAATGACAACCATACTAGTGAGCCAATAACTCAAAGAAAGGTAATTATTAGGATGATCAGAAAGTATTCTCAGCCCTAATGAAAGATTTTGCTTGGGGAAGCTCTTGGTGGTAGTTATTCACACAAATTATTTCTCATGAGGCCATGGCAGATTGACTAGACCAATTTTCAATTAAATTGCAGTACTTTCCAAGTGGTAGGAAAATGAAAGACATTTTTAAAAGAGAGCAGTTTCCTATCTACTAAATAACTACCTGCAATGGAATAAAGTTTAATAGTAGTTGTGGCATTGTACATCAAAAAAGTAAATTGCAGTGTACGAAGTTAACAAATTCTCAGTGCGGATGCTGCCAGCTTTTTCTTTCCTAGCAGCACCAAGCAGTGGCAGATCATGAAAAAAACACTACTTCAGCTGTTGATTGTATATTCAATTGCAGACACATCTAAAATAAGGCTAGTCACCTGCTGACCTAAAACAGATGACCAATTCTTTTTTTCTAGCAAAAAATGCAAATCGGGTTCTGCAACCACTATGAGCCACAAGCAAGTCCCTGCACAGTAGAGTGAGGAGAACCCTTTTAATGAGGGGAAAAGGAAGTTGGGAGGGCTGCAGTAAATATCTCCTTCACTGGAGGAATTGAGAGCTCAAACTATAGTGGCTTTTCATTGGCCGAACTGTGACAATCTCTCATTGGCTGAGCTTTTGGCAGGCAAGGAGTAGAAGTCTTTCTTCTTCATGTTCAGCTCTGGTATTGTGTAGGATATGAGATCTCCTCTTTCTGACTCCCTGACTTTAATTAAATTTTCTATTTATTTTCACACAGCTTAGCAAGAATTATGAGCGAGGTCTCTGTTTTGGTTTTCTGTATATTTATGTGTATTAGCATGTTATGGTAGACATTAATGTGTAATTTCATAACAGAATAATAGCCAAGTCCTCTGTGAATATAACTGATAACCATAGTAGGTGTTTTCAGAGCTTATTTTGTGTGCATACCTTGAATGGAAAGTAATAATTACAATAATGTATTGATATAATTATTTTAAAAATTTCTGATTAGATTTTCTTGAGGGCAGAGATTGTGCTTTTTTGTTTTCTTAATGTTTGAGTGAATGAATGAAATAACAGACTATTTTTATAACAGGCATAACATTTTTAATCAAGTAAAGGAAAAGAAATGCAAAAAGGCAAAATAGTTGTCTGAGGAGGCCTTACGAACAGCTGTGAAAAGAAGAGAACCAAAAGGCAAAGGAAAAATGGAAAGATATACCCATATGAATGCAGAGTTCCAAAGAATAGCAAGAAGAGATAAGAAAGCCTTAGTGATCAATGCAAAGAAATAGAGGAAAATAACAGATGGGAAAGACTAGATATCTCTTCAAGAGAATTAGAGATACCAAGGGAACATTTCATGTGGAGATGGGCACAATAAAGGACAGAAACAGTATGGACCTAACAGAAGCAGAAGATATTAAGAAGAGGTGGCAAGAATACACAGAAGAACTATACAAAAAGGATCTTCATGACACAGATAATCACGATGGTGTGATCACTCACCTAGAGCCAGACATTTTGGAATGTGAAGGCAAGTAGGCCTTAGGAAGCATCACTATGCACAAAGCCACTGGAAGTGATGGAATTCCAATTGAGCTATTTCAAATTCTAAAAGATGATGCTATGAAAGTGCTGCACTCAATATACCAGCAAACTGGGAAAACTCAGCAGTGGCCACAGGACTGGAAAAGGTCAGTTTTCATTTCAATCCCAAAGAAAGGCAATGCCAAAGGATGCTCAAACTACCACACAATTACACTCATCTCACATGCTAGCAAAGTAATGCTCAAAATTCTCCAAGTGAGGCTTCAACAGTATGTGAACTGTGAACTTCCAGATGTTCAAGCTGGATTTACAAAAGGCAGAGGAACCAGAGATCAAACTGCTAACATACACTGAATCATCGAAAAAGCAAGAGAACGCCAGAAAAACATCTATTTCTGCTTTATTGACTATGCCAAAGCCTTTGACTGTGGGGATCACAGTCAAGCTGTGGAAAATTTTTAAAGAGATGGGAATACCAGACCACCTGACCTGTCTCCTGAGAAATCTGTATGCTGGTCAGGAAG
Source organism: Tragelaphus eurycerus (assembly GCA_935064755.1). Taxonomy (NCBI): domain Eukaryota; kingdom Metazoa; phylum Chordata; class Mammalia; order Artiodactyla; family Bovidae; genus Tragelaphus; species Tragelaphus eurycerus. The sequence continues at coordinate 7,612,674 of CAKXYN010000064.1, forward strand.
CAACAGCTAGAACTGGACATGGAACAACAGACTGGTTCCAAATAGGAAAACAAGTTCATCAAGGCTGTATATTGTCAGATCAGATCAGATCAGATCAGTCGCTCAGTCGTGTCCGACTCTTTGCGACCCCATGAACCGCAGCATGCCAGGCCTCCCTGTCCATCACCAGCTCCCGGAGGTCCCTCAGACTCGCATCCATCGAGTCAGTGATGCCATCCAGCCATCTCATCCTCTGGCGTCCCCTTCTCCTCCTGCCCTCAATCCCTCCCAGCATCAGAGTCTTCTCCAATGAGTCAACTCTTCGCATGAGGTGGCCAAAATACTGGAGTTTCAGCTTTAGCATCATTCCTTCCAAAGAAATTCCAGGATTGATCTCCTCCAGAATGGACTGGTTGGATCTTCTTGCAGTCCAAGGGACTCTCAAGAGTCTTCTCCAACACCACAGTTCAAAAGCATCAATTCTTTGGCGCTCAGCCTTCTTCACAGTCCAGCTCTCACATCCATACATGACCACAGGAAAGACCATAGCCTTGACTAGGCGAACCTTTGTTGGTAAAGTGATGTCTCTGCTTTTGAATATGCTATCTAGGTTGGTCATAACTTTCCTTCCAAGGAGCAAGCGTCTTTTAATTTCATGGCTGCAGTCACCATCTGCAGTGATTTTGGAGCCCAGAAAAACAAAGTCTGACAGTGTTTCCACTGTTTCCCCATCTATTTCCCATGCAGTGATGGGACCAGATGCCATGATCTTTGTTTTCTGAATGTTGAGCTTTAAGCCAACCTTTTCACTCTCCACTTTCACTTTCATCAAGAGGCTTTTTAGCCCCTCTTCATTTTCTGCCATAAGAGTGGTGTCATCTGCATATCTGAGGTTATTGATATTTCTCCTGGCAATCTTGATTCCAACTTGTGTTTCTTCCAGTCCAGCATTTCTCATGATGTACTCTGCATATAAGTTAAATAAACATGGTGACAATATGCAGCCTTGACGTACTCCTTTTCCTATTTGGAACCAGTCTGTTGTTCCATGACCAGTTCTAACTGTTGCTTCCTGACCTGCATACAGATTTCTTAAGAGGCAGATCAGGTGATCTGGATTCCCATCTCTCAGAATTTTCCACAGTTTATTGTGATCTACACAGTCAAAGGTTTGGCTAGTCAATAAAGCAGAAATAGATGTTTTTCTGGAACCTCTTGCTTTTTCCATGATCCAGCGGATGTTGGCAATTTGATCTCTGGTTCCTCTGCCTTTCTAAAACCAGCTTGAACATCAGGAAATTCATGGTTCACATAATGCTGAAGCCTGGCTTGGAGAATTTTGAGCATTACTTTACCCGGCAATCTTGATTCCAACTTGTGTTTCTTCCAGTCCAGCATTTCTCATGATGTACTCTGCATATAAGTTAAATAAACATGGTGACAATATGCAGCCGACGTACTCCTTTTCCTATTTGGAACCAGTCTATTGTTCCATGTCCAGTTCTAACTGTTGCTTCCTGACCTGCATACAGATTTCTTAAGAGGCAGATCAGGTGATCTGGTATTCCCATCTCTTTCAGAATTTTCCACAGTTTATTGTGATCTACACAGTCAAAGGCTTTGGCATAGTCAATAAAGCAGAAATAGATGTTTTTCTGGAACTCTCTTGCTTTTTCCATGATCCAGCGGATGTTGGCAATTTGATCTCTGGTTCCTCTGCCTTTTCTAAAACCAGCTTGAACATCAGGAAGTTCACGGTTCACATATTGCTGAAGCCCCTGCTTATTTACCTTATATGCAGAGTACATCATGAAAAATGCTAAGCTGGATGAAGCACAAGCTGGAATCAAGATTTCTGTTAGAAATACTTATAATCTCAGATATGCAGATGACACTACCCTTATGACAGAAAGCAAAGAAGAACTAAAGAACCTCTTGATGAAAGTGAAAGAGGAGAGTGAAAAAGTTGGCTTAAAACTCAACATTCAGAAAACTAAGATCATGGCATCTGCTCCCATCACTTCATGGCAAATAAATGGGGAAACAGTGGAAACAGTGCCAGACTTTTATTTTTGGGGGCTCCAAAATCACTGCAGATGGTGACTTTAGCCATAAAATTAAAAGACTCTTGCTCCTTGGAAGAAAAGTTATGACCAACCTAGACAGCATATTAAAAAGCAGAAACATTACTTTGCCAACAAATGTCCATCTGGTTAAGGCTATGTTTTTTCAAGTAGTCATGTATGGATGTGAGAGTTGGACTATAAAGAAAGCTGAGCACCAAAGAATTGGTGCTTTTGAACTGTGGTGTTGGAGAAGACTTTTGAGAGTCCCTTGGACTGCAAGGAGATCCAACCAGTCAATCCTAAAGGAAATCAGTCCTGAATATTCATTGGAAGGACTGATGCTGAAGTGGAAACTCCAATACTTTGGCCCTCTGATGCTAAGAACTGACTCGTTGGAAAAGACTGTGATGAAGGAATGATTGAAGGCAGAAGGAGAAGGGCACGGCAGAGGATGAGAAGGTTGGGTGGCATCACCGACTCAATGGACATGAGTTTGAGTTAGCACTGGAAGTTAGTGATGGACAGGGAGGCCAGGTGTGCTGTGTTCCATGGGGTCACAAAGAGTTGGACACAACTGAGTAACTGAAGTGAACTGATGGTAAATATTTGTTTTTGCTTGCCTGGCATCCCTTCTCTCTTCTGCTAATGTCACATTTGTTATCATACAAAATGCCACCCCTTCTCTACTCACAGTTCAGTTTTGGACATGGGATGATGTGGGGTAGAAAGATAACTTTAATTCCCATTCTCAGAGCTGGCAGAACTATTTTCCTTTCTTTTCACCCAGTGATTCACGGATAGGCATATAAACAAAGTTTGTTCAGTTACACTGAATCTTGGAAGTTTCCCTGGACACACTGGAAAAGTGGCATCTATTAAAAATTGGGCACCCATTCCAGCTCTATCATGAACTTCTCATTTATATGTGTTGATAAGTTTCCAATTACTTGACCAGTTTGAATTGAGTTTGTGTCTTTGATTTAATCTCTTCTGCTTCCTCCAAGGGTTTGTAAATCCCTCAGATTAGACCTAGTAGGTTCCCATGATGCTGAAAAGGGCTTCTCTGATAGCTCATTTAATAAAGAATCTGCCTGCAATGCAGGAGATCCTGGTACAATTCCTGGATGTGGAAGATTCACTGCAGAAGGGATAGGCTACCCACTCCAGTGTTCTTGGGTTTTCCTTGTGGCTCAGCTAGTAAAGAATCTGCCTGCAATGTGGGAGGCCTGGGTTTGATTCCTGGGTTGCAAAGATCCTCTGGAGAAGGGAAAGGTTACCCACTCCAGTATTCTGGCCTGGAGAATTCCATGGACTATATAGTCCATGGGGTCGCAAAAAGTTGAACATGACTGAGTAACTTTTACTTTCATTTTCATGATGCTGGGATAGTCAGTGGGGTTAGTTATTAAGCTTAGCCATATTTTCTCCAGCAGTTTGGAGTTTGCCAAATACACTGAAAAGCAAACAACTGAATAAGTAGGTAGGTAGATAGAAAGATAGATAGACAATGTGCAAAAAGTTCTGAAGCATGGACTCTAAAGAGTAATCATTTAAGTATATGCTCCTGTATCTATCATTTCACATGGAGCTTTTAGAGATTTTGTATCTCTGATCTGGGATTCTGAAATCTTCTTATGCTCAACATAACACTGAAATACTAAATCAGTCTCTCGAACTACCTCAGAGGGTTACATTACATGTGACTTAGGTTTTTCCAGGTCAACAAGCCAAGTTACATAGTACTCTGTTGACTGGAGAATGGAAGGCCCTTGCCAGGATTTATTTCAACTGTACTTTAGACTACAGCTTTGACAAATTAGCCATTTTTGGTGCTAAGCTGCTTCATATATAAAGGGATAATATTTACTTGCTATATGTATAGCAAGGAAAAGAAGGCAGAATAAGACATTTTTTGGGGGTCCTAAATCTCCAGTGGTGGTTTCATTTCTATTATTTTATTAAGGGGCATGAACAATGAACAAAATACTGAAGATGTGGTGAAAAGTCTCAAGGCTATGCCTCAAAATTAACTAGATATTCTAGGATACAATTACAACTAGTGGCATTATGTTTCACTATTTAAAGGAAGTGACTGAGGATATATAAAGTACTGAGGGAAGGGAATATTAGTCAGTTTGAAATGTGACAAAGGATTTGGGGTCGATCTTGGCTGAAGAAGTAATCAGTAGAAGAGGCATAAGAAAAAACTAGAATATACCATCATTGGTCAGTATTAGTTTAGAAAACACATAATTTTAAGACTTTGAGCCAAAAAGACAGGGTTGAAATATACTCACAACAGGGTTTGACTCTCATCCTTCTAGTAACAGTCTAGCTATGGAAATTGGCAAAAAAATAAAATCTTGGTTTCTGTAAAGTTAAAATAAAATAAATTGCTCATCATGTAGTCATTTGTTAGAATAACTGATATGATGATCATCAGAATTAACAATAACTTTGTGTGTGTGTGTATGTGTTCAGTCACTTCAGTCGCATTTGACTCTTTGCAACCCCATGGACTGTAGCCCACTAGGCTCCTCTGTTCAAGGGATTTTCCTGCCAAGAATACTGGAGTGGGTTGTGATGCCCTGCTTCAGGGGATCGAACTCGCATCTCCTGTGTCTCCTACATTGCTGGAGGATTGTTTACTGCTGAGCCACCAGGAAAGCCCCAAACAGTAACTTTATTTAGTAACAAATACGATCCAAGCACTTTGCTAAGTGCGTGAATATAGCATATCCATTTAGTTCTAAAGACAACTTGATGAAATAGCATTACTCTTATTCATTGTTTACAAACAGGGAAAATGGGGTGGGGTAGGGGCATGTAGCATAGACAGACTATGTACCTTGCCTAAGTCCTTCAGTTAGTAAGTGGCAAAACAGGCTTTTCATCAAAGCAATCTACACCAGAATCTTAAAAAGTGTCTCTGCTTTTCTCCCAGAGGAGAGAGTAACAACTAAATAAATCAGAGTTGAAACTCAATCATGCAAATGCTCAAACTAGGGAAGATGAATGAAGATTATTCAAATGGGAATAAAATGTAGTAGATAGGTGACTTGTCCCTGGCTCCATTATAGTAAATGCAGTGCTGATCCAAGATGTTGTCCCTCTGCTTCCTGCTCTAGATCCAATTCCAGATTCTCTTTTTTCCCTTTATTTGTCTTTTCTGCTTGATTTTTTGAAACGGTAGCTTTTTCAATGCTTGCTTCTTTAGTTTGAAGGAGAATGAGGAATGAATGTACAGAGCATTATTTCTTTAAAATTCTTGAAGTGTCTGAAACTTGCTTACAAAAGGCACCATGTTGAATCATGTTTACTGGGATTTTCTCTGCATCTAGCAAAAGTGCCTGGACATTGGATAATGACTCCATACTTGAATGGACTGTGATTTATCCCATGCCTTTCCTGTTGCACAGACATACAAATGATGCCTTACATCTGTAGTTTCAGGAAAAGCCTCTTGATTTCCTGAAGGCTTTAAAGTAATAAAAAGAAGCTTGACAAGGGAAGAAGTAGCTTTATCAGGTGGAAAACACATTATTTACCAGGTAGCAATACTTCAAATAACATCATTAAGCATATAAATAGACATATTGGTGGAATAGAACACAAAGTCCAGAAATAGATAAATAATTTGGTAGATTGCAAAGGGGCTCATTATACAGTGGAAGTGAGAAATAGATTTAAGGGCCTAGATCTGGTAGATAGAGTGCCTGATGAACTATGGAATGAGGTTTGTGACATTGTACAGGAGACAGGGATCAAGACCATCCCCATGGAAAAGAAAGGCAAAAAAGCAAAATGGCTGTCTGGGGAGGCCTTGCAAATAGCCGCGAAAAGAAGAGAAGCGAAAAGCAAAGGAGAAAAAGAAAGATATAAACATCTGAATGCAGAGTTCCAAAGAATAGCAAGAAGAGATAAGAAAGCCTTCTTCAGCGATCAATGCAAAGAAATAGAGGAAAACAACAGAATGGGAAAGACTAAGGATCTATTCAAGAAAATCAGAGATACCAAAGGAACATTTCATGCAAAGATGGGCTCGATAAAGGACAGAAATGGTATGGACCTAACGGAAGCAGAAGATATGAAGAAAAGGTGGCAAGAATACACAGAAGAACTGTACAAAAAAGAGCTTCACGACCCAGATAATCATGATGGTGTGATCACTGACCTAGAGCCAGACATCCTGGAATGTGAAGTCAAGTGGGCCTTAGAAAGCATCACTATGAACAAAGCTAGTGGAGGTGATGGAATTCCAGTTGAGCTATTCCAAATCCTGAAAGATGATGCTGTTAAAGTGCTGCACTCAATATGCCAGCAAATTTGGAAAACTCAGCAGTGGCCACAAAATTGGAAAAGGTCAGTTTTCATCCCAATCCCAAAGAAAGGCAATGCCAAAGAGTGCTCAAACTACTGCACAATTGCACTCATCTCACACGCTAGTAAAGTAATGCTCAAAATTCTCCAAGCCAGGCTTCAGCAATATGTGAACCATGAACTTCCTGATGTTCAAGCTGGTTTTAGAAAAGGCAGAGGAACCAGAGATCAAATTGCCAACATCTGCTGGATCATGAAAAAAGCAAGAGAGTTCCAGAAAAACATCTATTTCTGCTTTATTGACTATGCCAAAGCCTTTGACTGTGTAGATCACAATAAACTGTGGAAAATTCTGAAAGAGATGGGAATACCAGACCACCTGATCTGCCTCTTGAGAAATCTGTATGCAGGTCAGGAAGCAACAGTTAGAACTGGTCATGGAACAACAGACTGGTTCCAAATAGGAAAAGGAGTACGTCAAGGCTGTATATTGTCACCATGTTTATTTAACTTATATGCAGAGTACATCATGAGAAATGCTGGACTGGAAGAAACAGAAGTTGGAATCAAGATTGCCGGGAGAAATATCAATAATGTCAGATATGCAGATGACACCACCCTTATGGCAGAAAGTGAAGAAGAACTAAAAAGCCTCTTGATGAAAGTGAAAGTGGAGAGTGAAAAGGTTGGCTTAAAGCTCAACATTCAGAAAACTAAGATCATGGCATCTGGTCCCATCACTACATGGGAAATAGATGGAGAAACAGTGGAAACAGTGTCAGAATTTATTTTTCTGGACTCCAAAATCACTGCAGATGGTGACTGCAGCCATGAAATTAAAAGACGCTTACTCCTTGGAAGGAAAGTTATGACCAACCTAGATAGCATATTCAAAAGCAGAGACATTACTTTGCCAACAAAGGTTTGCCTAGTCAAGGCTATGGTCTTTCCTGTGGTCATGTATGGATGTGAGAGCTGGACTGTGAAGAAGGCTGAGCGCCGAGGAATTGATGCTTTTGAACTGTGGTGTTGGAGAAGACTCTTGAGAGTCCCTTGGACTGCAAGAAGATCCAACCAGACCATTCTGAAGGAGATCAGCCCTGGGATTTCTTTGGAAGGAATGATGCTAAAGCTCCATGCTGAAACTCCAGTATTTTGGCCACCTCATGCGAAGAGTTGACTCATTGGAGAAGACTCTGATGGGCTTTGGGGTGGGGGAGGGATTGGGGGCAGGAGGAGAAGGGGACGACAGAGGATGAGATGGCTGGATGGCATCACTGACTCGATGGATGTGAGTCTGAGTGACCTCTGGGAGCTGGTGATGGACAGGGAAGCCTGGCGTGCTGCAGTTCATGGGGTCGCCAAGAGTCGGACCGCGGACTAATCTGATCTGATCTGATCTGAAAGGGGCTCAAATCCATGGGGGTAAAAATGAATTACTCAGTGAATACTTTCAGAGGAAACAGGAAGCCATATAAGACAATAAAATGGAAGTAATACCTTCAGTTTCATTAGATCTATTATGTCTGTCGCCCGACAGTCCTCGCTTCTCCCCAAGTCCCTATGCTTTCCCCATCCTCTTGCCGCCCCTTCCCCTCCTTGCATCAGCGTCTTTCTGTCTTGCCCCATCGCCTTTCCCCTTTCCTGTCTCTCCTTTGCTCTCCGCCCCTCTGCTCTTCTTTTTTTCCCTGTCACGCCTCTTTCAGACCCTTTCGCGCTCTTCCTTTTTGTGACTATCCTCGCTCTTCCCATAAAATTGAAATTCCCTATCTGGGAGATCAAATATTTAAATATAAAGCTTTAAATGTTTAAAACTGAGAGAATAAAAAAAATTCAAGATTGCAGAAGCTCTGTATAGCTATTAGATAAAGCTCAAAAGCCATAAAGGAAAGGCTTAATAAATTCACCTCCATATATATATTTTTACAAAGATGTCCTATATAAACACAAAAGACAAATAATGGAGCAGAGAGATATTTTAAAATTACCTTAGAGGGCTAGTCTTCTTAAAATATAAAGCATTTCTAAAAATTGATAATGAAAATACTATTACATCAATTGAAACAAAAAGGACAAAGATATGAATTGATAGTTGCAGAAAAGGGGAAAAAACAATAATCACATCATGAGAAATGCTGGACTGGATGAAACACAAGCTGGAATCAAGACTGCTGGGAGAAATATCAATAACTTCATATGTAGATGACACCACCTTTATGGCAGAAAGCGAAGAACTAAAGAACCTTTTGATGAAAGTGAAAGAGGAGAGTGAAAAAGTTGGCTTAAAACTCAACATTCAGAAAACTAAGATCATGGCATCTGGTCCCATCACTTCACGGGAAATAGATGGGTAAACAGTGGAAACAGTGAGAGACTTTATTTTCTTGGGCTCCAAAATCACTGCAGATGGTGACTGTAGCCATGAAACTAAAAGATGCTTGCTCCTTGGAAGAAAAGTTATGACCAACCTAGACAGCATATTAAAAAGCAGAGACATTACTTTGCCAACAAAGGTCCATCTTGTCAAAGCTATGGTTTTTCCAGTAGTCATGTATGGATGTGAGAGTTGGACTATAAAAAAAGCTGAGCACCAAAGAATTGATGCTTTTGAACTGTGGTGTTGTAGAAGACTCTTTAGAGTCCCTTGGACTGCAAGGAGATCCAACCAGTCTATCCTAAAGGAAATCAGTCCTGAATAGTCATTGGAAGGACTGATACTGAAGCTGAAAATCCAGTACTTTGGTCCCCTGATATGAAGAACTGACTCATTTGAAAAGACCCTGATGCTGGGAAAGATTGAGCCCAGGAGAAGGGGAGGACAGAGGATGAGAAGGTTGGATGGCATCACCGACTTAATGGACATGAGTTTGAGTAAACTCTGGGAGCTGGTGAAGGACAGGGAGGCCTGGAGTGCTGCAGTCCATGGGGTTGCAAAGACTGAGTGACTGCACATGACTGAGTGACTGATCTGAAATGAATAATGTCCAAATGCTACCATTATTTATAATAAAAGAATTTCATTATTACACTGATATCAGTTGTTTCACCTGGCAAAGAGCAAACATTTGTTAATACATTGTCATGATGTGAATGTGGGAAAACAGATACTCTCACACAGTGATACTGGAAGTGTACAGTGTCCTTATGGAGAAAGATTTAGCAATACTCATCAAGATTAAAAAAGATATAGTGTTTGATCTAGCAATTCCACTTCTCAGAATTTAACCTACACAAAGGGAAATTTTCATCTATTTATGTATTGATAAGAAGTGATTTATAGCACATATTGTTAAGTGAAAAAAAAATATAAGGGTATACTTTTGAGCATAACATATATTTGGACCAGAATCTGGGGAAAGAAACTGAATGACTGGAAGATACTGTTGGTAAGGAGATTTTTCACTATTTACCATTTTTATACTTTGTATTTTTAATCATATGAAAATATTGCCTTTTTGATAAATATTTATTGTATAGATTTATTTTATTATATTTAATTTATTAAATATATTTTCAAATATAAATATTAATATCCCATATCAGTTCAGTTCAGTCACTCAGTCGTGTCTGACTCTTTGCGACCCCATGAATCACAGCATGCCAGCCCTCCCTGTCTATCACCAACTCCCAGAGAGATGAAAACATTTAAATATAGATTTTTGCAGTAGTTGACAACTAATGAAGCTTGTAAAGGTAAGAGTTGAAGTAATAATTATAGAATAAATTTTTTTTTTAGCAGGGTCATGAGCACAGATCCCCAGCTTTTCCTCTTAAATTCCTATTTAGAAAGCTTTTTAAAAATGTATGCAAGTGAGGAACCGTGTTTTAGCAGCCTTGGCAATCAAGGCCAAGTATCATCTATTGAATACTTATTCGACATTTGGAGAAATATGTATTAGGTAAAATGAAGGGAAAAAATAGGAGATCCATGATGCTATTCTAGGTAACTAAGTAAATCAATCCTGAAGGAAGTCTACCTTGAATATCCATTGGAAGGACTGATGCTAAAGCTGAAGTTCCAAAACACTGGCCACCTGATGCAATGAGTTGACTCACTGGAAAAGGCTCTGATGCTGGGAAAGATTGAGGACAGGAGGAGAAGATGGTGACAGAGGATTAGATGGCTGGATGGCATCACCAACTCGATGGACATGAGTTTGAGCAAACTCTGGGTGATAGTGAAGGACAGGGGAGACTGGCACGCTGCAGTGCATGGGGTTGCAAAGAGTCAGACATGACTGAGTGACTGAACAACAAAGTATGTCACTCCCATAATATAGCTAAATGAGAGACAAAAGTTTTCTGATCCATATCTGGATAGCAAGCATAGTCTGAGGGACTCTTTGGACTTTTTCTCAGCTCCCTCTAATATTCACAGATTGGCTGTAGGAGTAACATACTGACCACCTGGAAAGGACTCAACCTGGATCCAGATAGAAATGATCACTTAAAAGAGATCCTGTATGTGGGAACTCTTCTTAGAAATTCTGTCCATGTTTTATATTTAACAGATAGGAAACTTCCAGTAAAGGTCATGCCTTTGGTTTCTTTTGTTGTCTAAACTGGTTTGATGTCAATATTTCCATATTTAAAATTTTATGCTATTGATCTGAAACTAAAGGCCTAATTTATGAATTAAATTTAACACCTATTTGACTATAAAAGAACAACACGTGGAGAACTTTCTATTGTGGAACAGTAAATAAGGAAAATCATAAGACTTCAAGAAGAATTCTACAGCTCCACATATTACTGAAGACTTGGAGGAGCAGGCTGCCTCTGCAACTGTGGATTTATTAAAAGGAGCGCGTGTGATCATTTGTCTGTCTGCTGTCAGCTTCATCCTGTCCTTTAATGTTTTGCTCAATATTGAAGAGGAGAGAAGCCTAAAAACTACATTTCACAGACTGTCTTGCCAGTGTGGTTCTTCTGGTTGGGCTCTATCAGTGGGAAGCACTGCAGGAGATTAGACTAAGAGGGCAGAAGAAAAAGAAGTCATTTCTTCCCATTTTCGGTTTTAGGGGCTCTGCTAGCAGTGATGGCTGCATGGGGTGAATTAGGCTTCTGGGTTCTTCTCAGATAATGAGATCCAGTGGCCATGGCAGGAGGGAGTGCTCTGTCATCTCCATCGGCACAGAGCTCAGACAGTCTGATGATTTTAGCAGCAACGCTGACAAAAGCTACTGCAGCGCCAGTGGAAATGTGAGTTCCACACTTCCTGCAGTGGTGGCAGCAGCCGTGGCTCCAGAGTCAGTGGCAGGTGCTCAGGAGCCTTAGTGATGAAGTTCTTCTGGGTACTGCATGCCACCAGTTTCCTTTTCCTTCAGCCTCAATGGGTAGTAAGTTCTTGCAGTTACCAGTATCTCCCCCCTTTACTTAGATTTCCTATTTATAACCAATGTCCTATATTACATTTCCACTGAATGAAAAATCTAGCGTGGCTTTTGTTTCTTACTGACTTACACAAAACAGAAAAATATTTAGGAGATTCATGACTTATGAATTCAAGGAGACTTAAGAGAATGTTCCCTTTTGAAATCAGATTATGATGTCATAGAAAAAAGAGACGTGTAAGATAAAGAAGTGCTACGTGGAAATGAAAAACAATGTTGTGCTATTTAAACCTCCAAGGACACCCAGCAGAAAAGCAAGACAAGGCACCAACTCAGTATTCAGACAATTGATAAAGGTAGAGAACCAAGCGTTTATTCTTCCTTTCCTCTATGAACTGTGTCAGGGTACCCAAACACTTATTAAAGGAAAATTCTTCTTTAATCAAAGAATCACTGATAATAAATGCAGAACAAATGATAGAATTAGAAAATAACCAGTTTGCAATACCTAATGGAATAATGGATCTAAGTAACAATCAACAGTGGTTGCTATAACCATTAGGTGAATGGTTAATGGAAAATTATAATAGATGGATCTGAGATGACATCATCTGAGCCCTGTAATTAATGTCATCAAAAGTAGACCACAGAGCTATTATGTGTCACATGATGTAAAGCAGTAGGAATTACACAACACACAGATGGTGACTGCAGCCATGAAATTAAAAGACGCTTACTCTTTGGAAGGAAAGTTATGACCAACCTAGACAGCATATTAAAAAGCAGAGACATTACTTTGCCAACAAAGGTCCGTCTAGTCAAGGCTATGGTTTTTCCAGTAGTCATGTATGGATGTGAGAGCTGGACTGTGAAGAAGGCTGAGCACAGAAGAATTGATGCTTTTGAACTGTGGTGTTGGAGAAGACTCTTGAGAGTCCCTTGGACTGCAAGGAGATCCAACCAGTCCATCCTAAAAGAGATCAGTCCTGGGTGCTCATTGGAAGGATTGATGTTGAAGCTTAAACTCCAATACTTTGGTCACATGATGCAAAGAGCTGACTCATTTGAAAAGACCCTGATGCTGGGAAAGATTGAGGGCAGGAGGAGAAGGGGATGACAGAGGATGAGATGGTTGGATGGCATCACCGACTCAATGGACATGGGTTGGGGTGGACTCTGGGAATTGGTGGTGGACTGGGAGGCCTGGCGTGCTGCAGTTCACGGGGTCGCAAAGAGTCGGACATTACTGCACGACTGAACTGAGCTGATGTAAAGCAGTAGGAATTATACAACACCACCTATTATATACCCCTGAGAAAAGGATTTGACCTAATTAAGCCTGAATATACAAGTACTGAGGCTTCCCTGGTGGCTCAGTAGTAAACAATTTGCATGCCAGTATAAGAGATGGGGGTTTGATCCCTGGGTCAAGAAGATCCCTGGAGAAGGAAATGGCAACTCACTACAATATTCTTGCCTGGGAAATCCCAGTGACAGAAGAACTTGGCTTGCTACAGTCCCTGGGGTTACAAAAGAGTCGAACATAAATTAGCGATTAAACAACAATATAAGTTCTAGTTTTAAGGAAAAAAGGGAACAAGAAGAATATGTTAGTTTACACTACAAGATACAATCAGCCAAATCCAGAGTGTGGGAGATTCTACAGTTTTTCCCCCAATATATATACCAGATCAGATCAGTTGCTCAGTCGTGTCCAACTCTTTGCGACCCCATGAACGGCAGCACGCCAGGCCTCCCTGTCCATCACCAACTCCCGGAGGTCACTCAGACTCACACCCAAGTCAGTGATGCCATCCAGACATCTCATCCTCTGTCGTCCCCTTCTCCTCCTGCTCTCAATCCCTCCCAGCATCAGAGTCTTCTCCAATGAGTCAACTCTTCTCATGAGGTGGCCAAAATACTGGAGTTTCAGCTTTAGCATCATTCCTTCCAAAGAAATTCCAGGGCTGATCTCCTTCAGAATGTACTGGTTGGATCTTCTTGCAGTCCAAGGGACTCTCAAGAGTCTTCTCCAACACCACAGTTCAAAAGCATCAATTCTTCGGCGCTCAGCCTTCTTCATAGTCCAGCTCTCACATCCATACATGACCACAGGAAAGACCATAGCCTTGACTAGGTGAACCTTTGTTGGTAAAGTAGTGTCTCTGCTTTTGAATATGCTATCTAGGTTGGTCATAACTTTCCTTCCAAAGACTAAGCGTCTTTTAATTTCATGGCTGCAGTCACCATCTGCAGTGATTTTGGAGCCCAGAAAAATAAATTCTGACACTGTTTCCACTGTTTCTCCATCTATTTCCCATGTAGTGATGGGACCAGATGCCATGATCTTCGTTTTCTGAATGTTGAGCTTTAAGCCAACCTTTTCACTCTCCACTTTCACTCTCATCAAGAGGCTTTTTAGCCCCTCTTCACTTTCTGCCATAAGAGTGGTGTCATCTGCATATCTGAGGTTATTGATATTTCTCCCGGCAATCTTGATTCCAACTTGTGTTTCTTCCAGTCCAGCATTTCTCATGATGTACTCTGCATATAAGTTAAATAAACATGGTGACAATATACAGCCTTGACGTGCTCCTTTTCCTATTTGGAACCAGTCTGTTGTTCCATGACCAGTTCTAACTGTTGCTTCCTGACCTGCATACAGATTTCTCAAGAGGCAGATCAGGTGGTCTGGTATTACCATCTCTTTCAGAATTTTCCATAGTTTATTGTGATCTACACAGTCAAAGGCTTTGGCATAGTCAATAAAGCAGAAATAGATGTTTTTCTGGAACTCTCTTGCTTTTTCCATGATCCAGCGGATGTTGGCAATTTGATCTCTGGTTCCTCTGCCTTTTCTAAAACCAGCTTGAACATCTGGAAGTTCATGGTTCACATACTGCTGAAGCCTGGCTTGGAGAATTTTGAGCATTACTTTACTAGCGTGTGGGATGAGTGCAATTGTGCGGTAGTTTGAGCATTCTTTGGCATTGCCTTTCTTTGGAATTGGGATGAAAACTGACCTTTTCCAATCGTGCGGCCACTGCTGAGTTTTCCAAATTTGCTGGCATATTGAGTGCAGCACTTTCACAGCATCATCTTTCAGGATTTGGAATAGCTCCACTGGAATTCCATCACCTCCACTAGCTTTGTTATATATTTTATAAAAAGGGGGGAGAGTACACTGATATCCATTAAAAGACAGCTTTTGAGATAGCTGGGGGAAATTAAGCATAGACAGAGTATTACATAATATTAAAAAATTATTAACTGTGTTGGATGTCATATGTTACTTTATGTGTGTGTTTAAAAAAATCCCTTTCTGTTAAAAATATGAAGTGTTTATGGGATAAATGATATAATGCTGGGAATGTACTTTAAAATGCTCCACCATTTTCTTTCCATTAAAAAAAAAAGTGTTGGGGTGGGTATGAATGAAATAAGAAAATCACACTGATTATAATTGTTGTACCTATGTGACAGGCACATGGAGGCTCATTATATATTTTTGTATGCAAAGTTTCTAATAAACAGTTTAAAATAATTTTAAACTGTTTAAATAATTTTCCTTATGAAATACTTTTAAAACCCAGAGACTCATGATTGCTTATTTGTTTTAAATTGTCAACTAAGAGCTAATTTCTACATTTTAGAAAATATTTTAAACCACTGAAAATACTGGGACTCCTTATCCCAATTTGTTTGACTTTCAAATTTAAGTGGAGAAGTCCTTCACTGCTCCAAACACACATCATGATAAAGAAAACATTTAAATTCATAAAGAAAACATTTAAAAGACATAGTAGCATTAAAACAAGATAAACACCTCAATAGACAAGACGTGGAACATAACACGAAGAGTAACATGAGAGTGGTTGAAGCAGGCCTTTTGGAATTCCAGTTGTTTACACTAGGGATACAAGGACAAGCATTTGTTTACCAGACTGCCACTTGTATCAGACAATGAGCTGCTCAAAGACAGGGCTCCATATATCTTCATCTTAATATGCCTAGAAAAGTGCCTAGAACACAGGCAATAACTGAGTAAATAATGAACAAGCAGAAAGCTTGAGGAAAGGGTAGCAAACAAGGCCAGAAATATGCAAGAAAAATGTAAGCTTGAATTTGTACAAGCACTAAATGGAAATGTATTATTATTCTGTTATAGAAAACCAGTGGAAAAAAATGTCTCTGTGGGGCTCAAGAGTCCTTACATAATTCTTTTCTTTTCATAGAAAGATGAATAGACAGATTATGGCCATGATTTGCTGTTCTGAAGCAAAGTACTACCAAACCTTGTACCCCTTCCAAAAAGAAAGACTGTCTCTGTGCTGAGAGAGGAAAATGTATCATACTCTCAGGTTTCTACTTAAACCTCTTTGTTTAGAAATTCTGCTTGGTTACTGTTGTGATACATTTATATACAGGTGTATATTAAAAAAAAACCAAAACTCTTGTTTTTAAAAAAGTCTTTAAAAAGACTTTTGCGATTCCCTTGGACTGCAAGGAGATCCAACCAGTCAATCCTAAAGGAAATCAGTCCTGAATATTCATTGGAAGGACTGATGCTGAAGCTGAAACTTCAATACTTTGGCCACCTGATGCAAAGAACTGACTCATAAGAAAAGTCACTGATGCTGGGAAAGATTGAAGGTGGGAGGAGAAGGGGAGAACAGAAGATGAGATGGTTGGATGGCATCACCGACTCAGTAGACATGAGTTTGAGTAAGCTCCGGGAGCTGGTGATGGACAGGGAAGTCTGGCATGCTGCAGTCCATGGGGTCACAAAGGGTCGGATATGACTGAGTGACTGAACTGAACTTAACTGTGTATTTAAAAATAAATCAGACAAAACTTGGGCTTCCCAGGTGGCACTAATTGTAAGGAAACCACTTGCCAGTGCAGGAGACATATGAGATATGGGTTAGAGTCCTGGGTTGGAAAGCTCCCCTGGAGGAGGGAGTGACAACCCACTTCAGTATTCTTGCCTGGAGAATGCCATGGACAGAGGAGCTGGTGGGCTACAGTCCGTAGGGTCACAAAGAGTCAGACACGACTGAAGCGACTTGGCATGCACACACAAAAACTCATCTCATATATGTCACAAATTCAGTAAAAAGGATGATTATTTAATCACATGTGGAAACACAATTTTGGCCCCAGTAAAGGTATGAAAGAGGTAAAAATTTGTCCGCTTTTCCATGAAAACATCCTACTTTTTTTTTTTTTTAAACAAGAACTTTTCTGGACATGCTGGCAAACTCTTATGCTTATCATTTTCCTCATTTCCAGGGGCCAGGACTATTTGGGTTGTCAAATAGGGTTTTTGAGGGGTGTAATCATTGTAAAAAAATCTGGATTTTTTTTTATATGATATATGATACAGAGGAAAGAGAGTGAAATTCTTTCTATCTTACTTTTAATCCAAAGGGCCAAATTATGGTCTTGCCAGAGAGAAGCAGCCTAGTTATGGTAGCCTCTACCAAACCACCTCAAAATGAAATGCTAAACTGCTTAAATGTTATAAAAATTCAGCCTTTGCACATTAGATAAATGGTCGATTGCTTGGTAATAGGAAGGAAAAGTCATTATTTCCTAAGAAGAATTCTTTCAACTTATGTGAGAAAAATATCACGACATTTTTTATTTGTTGCTAATTTTAATTAAAAATACCAACATCCACATTTATAATATTTTATTTAAGTGAAGTGGAAAAATCCTTGGATTGAAAGCTAAGTTCTAGTGCCAGTTCTGACTGGGCAATTGTGTAATCTTGGGAAAGTCACTTGGCTCTTGGAGACTTAGTTTTCCTACCTATAAAATCAAGGGGCTTGGGCAGGGCTCACTCAGGTGGTTAACTGAAAGCCCCTTTCAGCTCTATCATGTAAGTTTAAGCTCTATAATGTATATGTTTAAATTTTATAAGCATTAAAAAAGCCACGTAGATATGCAGAGAAGTCAATAAGTAGCAATACTGAGGATTTTTGGCACCTACCACTGTGTGAGATGATATAGCAAGAAAGAGAGAAAGAGAAATATAATTTTTTTTCTTTTTTTAATTTGCACTGACATTCGTAAAAATGGCTCAATTTAAAAGCTGTGGAACCTAGTATTCCCACTCTTAAGCATATACCTAGAGAGAACCATAATTCAAAAAGATATATGTACCCCAATGTTCATTGCAGTACTATTTACAATAGCCAGGACATGGAAGCAACCTAAATATCCATCAACAGAAGAATGGATAAAGATGATGTGGCACATATACAGTGGAATATTACGTAGCCATAAAAAGACATAGATGAACCTAGAGACTCAAACAGAGTGAAGTAACTCAGAACGACAAAAACATATACTGTATATTAATGCATACATATGAAATCTAGAAAAATGTATAGATGAACTCATTTGCAAAGGAGAAATAGAAACAAAATGGATAACCAATGAGTACTGATTTTAGAGCACAGGAAACTGTACTAAGTGCTCTATGGTGGCCTCATGGGAAAGAAATTCAAAGAAGAGATACATGTATCTGTGTGATTGATTTACTATGCTGTACAACAGAAACTAACACAATATTGTAAAGCAATTAGACTCTAATAAAAAAAAGCTGTAGAAGATAGGAAAATGAAATAAAATACTAAGTATTATGTGTCTTAAATATTCTAAACATAAGATACAAAAGCCCAATTTTTAATTAAGTCACATGGACATCACCAGATGGTCAATACTGAAATCAGATTGATTATATTCTTTGCAGTCAACGATGGAAAAGTTCTATACAGTCAGCAAAACAAGACCGGGAGTAGACTGTGGTTCAGATCATGAACTCCTTATTGCAAAATTCAGACTTAAATTGAAGAAAGTAGGAAAAACCACTAGGGCATTCAGGTATTATCCATATCAAATCCCTTATGATTGTACAGTGGAAGTAACAAATAGATTCAAGGGATTAGAATTGAAGAAAGTAGGAAAAACCACTAGGGCATTCAGGTATTATCCATATCAAATCCCTTATGATTATACAGTGGAAGTAACAAATAGATTCAAGGGATTAGATCTGATAAACAGAGTCCCTGAAGAACTATAGACAGAGGTTTGTAATACTGTACAGGAGGCAATGATCAAACCATTCCCCAAAAGAAGAAATGCGAAAAGGCAAAATGGTGCCTGAGGAGGCCTTACAAAGAGCTGAGAAAAGAAGAGAAGTGAAAGACAAAAGAGAAAAAGAAAGATCCAAAGAATAGCAAGGAGAGATAAGAAAGCCTTTCTAAGTGAACAGTACAAACAAATAGAGAAAAAACATAGAATGGGAAATACTAGATATCTCTTCAAGAAAATTAGAGATACCAAGGGAACATTGCATACAAAGATGAGCACAATAAAGGACAGAAACTGTATGGACCTAACAGAAGCAAAAGTGATTAAGAAAAGGCAGCAAGAATACACAGAACTATACAGAAACCATCTTGATGACCCAGATAACCATGACGGTGTGATCACTCACCTAGAGCCGGACATCCTGGAGTGCAAAGTCAAGTGGGCCTTAGGAAGCATCACTATGAACAAAGCTAGTGGAGGTGATGGAATTCCAGTTGAGCTATTTCAAATCCTAAAAGATGATGCTGTTAAAGACCTGTAGTCAATATGCCAGCAAATTTGGAAAACTCAGCAGTGACCAGAGGACTGGAAAAGGTCAGTGTTCATTCTAATCCCAAAGAAAGGCAATGCCAAAGAATGTTCAAACCACCACACAATTGCACTCACTTCACATGCTAGCAAGACAATGCACAAAATCTTTCAAGCTAGGCTTTAATAGTATGTGAACCGAGAACTTTCAGATGTACAAGCTAGATTTAGAAAAGGCAGAGGAACCAGAGATCAAATTGCTAAGATCAGTTGGATAATAGAAAAAGCAACAGAATTCCAGAGAAACATCTTCTGCTTCATGGACATGCCAAAGCCTTTGACTGTGTGGATCACAACAAACTGGAAAATTCTTCAAGAGATGGGAATATCAGACCACCTGACCTGTCTCCTGAGAAACCTGTATGCAGGTCAAGAAACAATAGTTAGAACCTAACATGGAACAACAAACTGGTTCCAAGCTGGGAAAGGAGTAAGTCAAGGCTGTATATTGTCAGCCTGGTTGCTTAACTTATATGCAGAGTACATTATGCAAAATGCTGGGCTGGATGAAGCACAAGCTAGAATCAAGATTGCTGGGAGAAATATCAATATCCTCAGATATGCAGATGACAGAACCCTTATGGCAGAAAGTGAAGAGGAACTAAAGAGCCTCTTGATGAAGGTGAAAGAGGAGAGTAAAAAAGCTAGCTTAAAAACTCGGCATTCCAAAAACTTAGATCTATGATCTATGATCTGGTCTCTTTACTTCATGGCAAATAAAATGGGAAAAAGTGGAAGCAGTAACAGACTTTGTTTTCTTGACTCCAAAATCACTGTGGACATTTAAGGAAGCCCTGAAATTAAAAGATGCTTGCTCCTTGGAAGAAAAGCTATGACAAACCTAGACAGTGTGTTAAAAAGCAGAAACATTACTTTGCTTACAAAGTTCCATTTGGTCAAAGCTATGGTTTTTCTAGTAGTCGTGTATGAATGTGAGAATTGGACCATAAAGAAGGCTGGGCACTGAAGGACTGACACTTTTGAATTTTGGTGTTGAAGAAGACCCTCAGAGTCCCTTGGACAGCAGGGAGTTCAAACCAGTCAATCCTAAAGGAAATCAACCCTGAATATTCATTGGAGGTGTTGATGCTAAAGCTGAAGCTCCAATACTTTGGCTACCTGATGCAAAGTGTCGACTCATTGGAAAAGACCCTGAAGATGGTAAATATGGAATGTAGGAGGGGAAGGGGATGACAGAGAATGATATGGTTGGATGGCACCATGTACTCAATGGACATGAATTTGAGCATACTCTGGGAGACGGTGAAGGACAGGGAAGCCTGGCATGCTGCAGTTCATGGGATCGCAAAGAGTCAGATATGACTGAGCAACTGAACAACAGCCACCAATAGGAACTTTTTTGAAAATAATAACCACGTTAATACCTATCCTTGCGGCTCAGATGGTAAAGAATATGCCTGCAATGCACGAGATCCAGATTTGATCCCTGGGTTGGGCAGATCCCCTGGAGAAGGAAATGGCAACCGACTCACATATTCTTGCCTGGAGAATTCTGTGGAAAGAGGAGCTTGGTGGGCTACAGTCCATGGTGTCGCAAAGAGTTGGACATGACTGAGAGACTTACATCTTTCACTTTATCTCACCTATCACTATATTCATAATCAACTGCTGCTGCTTCTTTTTAGAGGAGACATAGCTGCTACCAAAACTAACTGTAATCATGTGTATATGTGTGTATGTTCTTAATCACCCTGTTACATTTCAGCAGTCAGGAACACAAACTCCCCAAACTTAGATATTATTCCTAGTGTATGGTTTTAAGAAATTGCTGTCAGAATTCCTAGGGCCTCAGATATTGTCCTGAGATATGAATAAATGATACCTATTTATAAGCTGCCACTTCTTTTTGTCACTCCATAATTTTAACTTCAAGGTCTAGTGACATGGCTGAACCTATTTTCAGTTCCTATAAAGTTGTGCATTTGAAGTGGGAGCAACAGTGACAAAAAGTGAGAGACAGTGATTGACATGGCATGTGATCACTTTATGTATCAAGACTCTAGCATATTGTTTATAGGAGGTGCTACCTCATTAGAAAAATATGAAGGGACATGTTAGTGGGGTTTTACCAAAATAATTGATGTCCCAAAGGCAATTTTTGGTACAAATAGGATATTTTTAGATTGCTATTTTTTTATTATTATACATGGAGAGTCATGGGAAAGGGATATATTATACCTAACTTTAAAAAAGTTAGGAATGTGTGTGAGTAGCATTAAGGATGTAGGCTGAGGCAAAAAGTTCAAGACAGATGAACTTCTACCTGTCTAGTGCTTTCCCACATCTATCTGAGTGATTTTGGACCAACCATTTTAGTCTCCTAGCTTTGTTTTCCTCATCTGTAAGCTGAGAATAAAGTAGTTGACTCTGTATACCTGAAGGCAGTATTAGAGACTCCATAAGATATTTATGAAGGTACCTTGGTCTATGTTGAAGCAATTAACTAATATGAAGTTCAGTTCAGTCACTCATTCATGTCCAACTCTTTGTCACCCCACGAAACTCAGCATGCAATCCTCCCTGTCCATCACAAACTCCCAGAGTTTACCCAAACTCATGTCCATTGAATAGGGGATGCCATCCAACCATCTCATCATCTGTCATCCCCTTCTCCTCCTGCCCTCAGTTTTTCACAGCATCAGGGTCTTTTCAAATGAGTCAACTCTCCGCATCAGGTGGCCAAAGTATTGGAGTTTCAGCTTCAACATCAGTCCCTCCAATGAACATCCAGGACTGATTTCCTTTAGGATGGACTGGTTGGATCTCCTTGCAGTCCAAGGGACTCTCAAGAGTCTTCTCCAACACCACAGTTCAAAAGCATCAATTCTTTGGTGCTCAGCTTTCTTTATAGTCCAACTCTCACATCCATACATGACTACTGGAAAAATCATAGCCTTGACTAGACAGATCTTTGTTGACAAAGTAATGCCTCTGCTTTTTAATATGCTATCTAGGTTGGTCATAACTTTCCTTCCAAGGAGGAAGCATCTTTTAATTTCATGGCTGCAGTCACCATCTGCAGTGCTTTTGGAGCCCAAGAAAATAAAGTCTCTCACTGTTTCCATTGTTTCCCCATTTGCCGTAAAGTGATGGGACCAGATGAGTGATCTTAGTTTTCTGAGTGTTGACTTTTAAGCAAACTTTTTCACTCTCCTCTTTCACTTTCATCAACAGGCTTTTTAGTTCCTCTTCACTTTCTGCCATAAGGGTGGTGTCATCTGCATATCTGAGGTTATTGATATTTCTCCCAGCAATCTTGATTCCAGCTTGTGCTTCTTCCAGTCCAGCATTTCTAATGGTGTACTGTGCATATAAGTTAAATAAGCAGGTTGACAATATACAGCCTTGACGTACTCCTTTTCCTATTTGGAACCAGTCTGTTGTTCCATGTCCAGTTCTAACTGTTGCTTCCTGACTTGCATACAGGTTTCTCAAGAGGCAGGTCACGTGGTCTGATATTCTCATCTCTTTCAGAATTTTCCAGTTTGTTGTGATCCACACAGTTAAAGGCTTTGGCATAGTCAATAAAGCAGAAATAGATGTTTTTCTGGAACTATCTTGCTTTTTCAATGATCCAGCAGATGTTGGCAATCTGATCTCTAGTTCCTCTGCCTTTTATAAATCCAGCTTGAACATCTGGAAGTTCATGGTTCACGTTTTGCTGAAGCCTGGCTTGGAGAATTTTGATCATTACTTTACTAGCATGTGAGATGACTGCAATTGTGTGGCAGTTTGAGCATTCTTTGGCATTGCCTTTCTTTGGGATTGGAATGGAAACTGACCTTTTCCAGTCCTGTGGCCACTGCTGAGTTTTCCAAATTTGCTGACATATTGAGTTCAGCACTTTCACAGCATCTTCTTTCAGGATTTGAAATAGCTCAACTGGAATTCCATCACCTCCACTAGCTTTGTTCATAGTGATGCTTCCTAAGGCCCACTCGGTTTCACATTCCAGGATGTCCGGATCTAGGTGAGTGTGAGTGATCACACCATCACGATTATCTTGGTCATGAAGATCTTTTTTGTATAGTTCTTCTGTGTATTCTTGCCACCTCTTCTTAATATCTTCTTCTTCTGTTAGGTCCATACCATTTCTGTCATTTATTGAGCCCATCTTTGCATGAAATGGTCCCTTGGTATCTCTAATTTTCTTAAAGAGATTTCTAGTCTTTCCCATTCTTTTGTTGCCCTCTATTTCTTTGCATTGATCACTGAGGAAGTCTTTCTTATCTCTCCTTGTTATTCTTTGGAACTCTGCATTCAAATGAGTATATCTTTCCTTTTCTCCGTTGCTTTTGACTTCTCTTCTTTTCACAGCTATTAATAAGGCCTCCTCAGGCAGCCACTTTGCTTTTTTTTGCATTTCTTTTTCTTTAGGATGGTCTTGATCCCTGTCTCCTATACAATGTCACGAACCTCCACCCATAGTTCATCAGGCACTCAGTCTATCAGATCTAGTCCCTTAAATCTATTTCTCACTTCCACTGTATAATCATAAGGGAAGATACCCAACGTCCAAGGTCAGGAGCGGCAGCCGAGAGGAGATACCCCATGTCCAAGGTCAGGAGGGGTGGCTCTGAGGAGATACCCCATGTTCATGGTAAGGAGCAGCGGCTGTGCTTTGCTGGAGCAGCCTTGAAGAGATACCCCATGTCCAAGGTAAGGGAAACCCAAGTAAGATGGTAGGCACTAAGAAAGGGCATCAGAGTGCAGACAGACTGAAATCACAATCACAGAAAACTAGCTAATCCAATCACATGGACCACAGCCGTGTCTAACTCAATGTGAAGTAGTCTTCCTCATTATTATCAAGAAAAATATATCTTATTGCTAGTACCTATGAGTAAAATCACAGAAATGTTTAGAGAATTCAAATTACCTTTTCCTAGTATATTCATGAAACGTGGGTTCTTCTAATTAATTAATTAGATTAATTCCTCATTAATTAATTAATTCCTCATTAATTACAATTCTCCTGGATCCTACATACATTTGTTATGATTAATTTTATGTGTCAACCTGACTGGGTCACGTGGTGCCCAGATATTTGGTTAAAGATTATTTCTGAGTGTATCTGTGATGGTGTTTCTGGATGAGATTGGTATTTGAGTTAGTAGACTGAATAAAGCAGACTGACCTCCCCAGTGTGGGTGGGTATCTTCCAATGCATTGAGAACTGAATAGAACAAAAAAGGTGAAGGAAGGGAAAAACGATCTCTCTCCATCTGACCCATTGCGCTGATACACTAATCTCTTGCCTTCAGACTTCAACTAACTCCATCGGAGCTCCTGGTTTTCAAGGTCTTTGTGTTGAAACTGGAATTTACAACACTGGCTCTCCAATTCTCAGGCCTTCAGACTTAGGCTTGTACCTTGGGCTTGAACCTTGATTCTCCTGGTTCTTAGAACTTCATGTCAGACAGGAAATATACAACTGTTTTTCCCTGGGTCTCCAACTTGCAGATGGCAAACAATAGTTTCTATAACTGTGTGAGCCCATTCCTTATAAGAAATTTCTGTCTCCATCTCTTTCTCTCTGTAATATTTATTTACAATTATTTATATTGTATACAATATCTAATATATCTATTTATTTTTCTGGAGAATCCTAACCAATACAGATTGCATGTTTTTCAAATATTTGTTAGAGGGTGGCATAGATACATTGTAACTCTTTTCCTAGTTAAAAATAATTGGCTGATATAAGGATCTACTGTATCTAGCTCCTGATAATGACTTTCATCTTGAAGATCAAAGAAATGTGTGTTCCAGTTTCTTGGTCCTATATGCATCTGGAATTTTATGTGTTTGAAACTGATGTCAGATCCTCATCTCCCAGACATGCTTTGCTTGCCCCTTCAGAATCCCACTTGTTTTCACTGAAGTCATCTACAGGAGCTGCTTCTTCATGACTTCCATTCACTCTGCCCACAATGTAACAGTCACACCAAGAAATATGAGAGTTGCCATACACCGATCTCTTCCCTATGGGCAACTGACATATTTTAGCTCACTTAATCCTCATGACCATCCAACAATGCTGTTATTCCTCATTTTATAGTTCAGAAAACAGTGGCTTTTAAAGGGTAACTAAGTTACTCAGTGATACACAGCAAACAGTGGAACTAAGAATTGAATTCAAAGGTACCTAACTGGTAAATCTATGTGGACTCAACTACGAGGCATATCTCCTATTCCCACTCCCCATTTTCTCTTCCCTCAGTTTCACATTTTATTGTGCATCTAAGTTACTGAGGCTCAAGGCAATTTATTATAGCTAAGGTATATGATTTCCTCTGGTATTTTATGTAACATTTTCAAAACAGCCCAGACATGTATGATGACCGTGTTTTTTGCCTGTCAGCAATGTAGAGGAACCAGAGATCAAATTGCCAACATCTGCTGGATCATTGAAAAAGCAAGATAGTTCCAGAAAAATATCTATTTCTGCTTTATTGACTATGCCAGGCCTTTAACTGTGTGGATCACAACAAACTGGAAAATTCTGAAAGAGATGGGAATATCAGACCACGTGACCTGCCTATTGAGAAACTTGTATGCACGTCAGGAAGCAACTGTTAGAACTGGACATGGAACAACAGACTGGTTCCAAATAGGAAAAGGAGTAAGTCAAGTCTGTTTATTGTCACTCTGCTTCTTTAACTTCTATGCACAGTACACCATGAGAAATGCTGGACTGGAAGAAGCACAAGCGGAATCAAGATTGCCAGGAGAAATATCAATAACCTCAGATATGCAGATGACACCACCCTTATGGCAGAAAGTGAAGAGGAACTAAAAAGCCTCTTGATGAAAGTGAAAGAGGAGAGTGAAAAGGTTGGCTTAAAACTCAACATTCAGAAAACGAAGATCATGGCATCTGGTCCCCCTTACTTCATGGGAAATAGATGGGTAAACAGTGGCAACAGTATCAGACTTTATTTTTTTTGGCTCCAAAATCACTGCAGATGGTGATTGCAGCCATAAAATTAAAAGATGTTTACTCCTCGGAAGAAAAGTTATGACCAACCTAGATAGCATATTGAAAAGCAGAGATGTTACTTTGCCAACAAAGGTCCATCTAGTCAAGGCTGTGGTTTTTCAGAGGTCATGTATGGATGTGAGAGCTGGACTCTGAAGAAAGCTGAGCGCCGAAGAATTGATGCTTTTGCACTGTGGTGTTGGAGAAGACTCTTGAGAGTCCCTTGGACTGCAAGGAGATCCAACCAGTCCATTCTGAAGGAGATCATCTCTGGGATGTCTTTGGAAGGAATGATGCTAAAGCTGAAACTCCAGTACATTGGCCACCTCATGTGTAGAGTTGACTCACTGGAAAAGACTCTGATGCTGAGAGGGGTTGGGGGCAGGAGGAAAAGGGGACGACAGAGGATGAGATGGCTGGATGGCATCACTGACTCAATGGACGTGAGTTTGAGTGAACTCTGGGAGTTGGTGATGGACAGGGAGGCCCGGTGTGCTGCAATTCATGGGGTCGCAAAGAGTGGGACATGACTGAGCGACTGAACTGAACTGAACTGAATTTTTCTTTTCATTCTGAAAGGATTCTATCAAATTTGATAAGGTTGATATGTTCTATAAATCCCTACTGCCTCCTTTAATGCAATCATAACTTTCTGAGGGCTGGTTCCTAGGGACAAAGCTTTATAGTCCATAACTTTTCAGTGAAAGATTTACTATATGGTGGAATTAATACGTGCCATGCATTTCACAGCTTTTCCACCTCAAATGGCATTTCTTAGTCAGCACATTAGGTTTCCCATATGTATTGCCACAAATAGTAATTCTTCCCCAGAGTTCAGGGAGATTTGCAGAAACAAGTATTTCCAAATTAAATCTTATTCACAGTTTCTGCTCAGTATAAAGCAGCCTAACTTGATGAGTGCCTTTGACATGTTGGGGAATAATTAAATTTAATTTTCATGCACAGAATGGAAATGAAAAACACTTCTGTAGGCCTGCAGTTACACTATGCTCTCAAAAGGGAAGGGAAATGGAATCTAAGAGAATGGTGCAGTCCACAAAGTTCTAGGAGAAAACATTCTAGAATAATACAATCTCTGCTGATATGGCAGCTTTTATTTTAGCCCTTAAGGGTAAAAACGGGAATGGACTTGATGGATTTCTTTTTTTCCTTTTGAAAAGATAGAAAGGTAATTTGACCTATTTATTATCCAAATGTTCTTTAAAAATTCACTGGCTTTTACATTGAGCAGCTGACTGCCTTGAAGTGACACCTCGCCCACCAGTGCAGCCCCACAGCTACACACTCTGTTTCCAAGCACAGCTCTCAGTGTTACCAGTTCTTCTCTGGGGCCCCTTAACTGTATCTTAGGAAAGAAGAATGTCAGCATTTTGAAATTAGAATATTTAAACCATAAATAAAAAATTTACTGGCTTTTAAAGGGCAGACCTGAGAGAAAAGTCTTAGAATCATATTCTCCAAATTCTCAGCAAGTACTGAATAAGAGGGGGAGCCTTTACTATTATTGAACTTTTAAATATTATTAATAATAGCTGAGATAAAGTTTCAATGTATTTAGAACCCCTTAGGAGTCAGGGTCTGTTTCTAAAGTTCTTTATATTCCTGTAGACTGTCACATTGTTTTACCTGTTTACACTTGAGGAATTTGAGCCTGAGAAAAGTGATTTTCCTGATGTCACACAGCTAGTAAATGCCTAATCTGTGATTTGGTCCTAAAGTCTGGATCTCTCCAAAGCCTGTGCTCTTTCTAGTACAATATATCATAATTAAGAACACAATTTCAAAAAGCAGACTTGGGCTTTTAAACTCAGACACTGCCAGCTGCTGGCTGTGTGAACTGAACTTAACATTTCTGAATTCAGAACTCTCTTGTATAAAATTATCATCATCATCTTCATCATTATTTAGTCAGGCTGTTATGGGGATTAAGTGAGTTAGTATGCTAAGAATTCTTTTACTCTCTGCCTGGCCCATACACCACACTCAGTGAGTGTTAGTTATTTTTCATATTAACATACCAGGTAGACCCTCTTTATGAGGTTAAGGCATAGACAGAAAGTTCAGGAATCAATAAGGCTACCTGCTTTATACATGACTGAACTGGTTTTGAGGCAATAAAAAGATACATTGGTAACAAAGAGAAAAGAGTTCTAGTAACACAAGTCTTTGACGCATAAACTAAAATTGCATTGCCAACTGTTACTCAATTTGAACACAAGCAATAATGATGAGAGGACATTTTTTACCTACTCATTCACTCATTCATCAGACTCATTTGCTTTTTTTTCTCCTCTAGAGTATGAACGTATGTATTGAATTCACTCCGAGGTAAGAGTTGGCTCTGCCTTAAAATTCCAATCAGTGTCAGAACAATGAACAAAACACTGAACTTTATAAAAAATGAGACAGTTTGCTTTCATTAAACTTATAATTTGTACACCGCTTATTTATTAAAAAGGTTTTTTTTTTTTTTTTTTTTTTTTAAGTGATGGAGCTTCTTGAAAAGAACATAGTGACCACACTTATTGTCTAATCAATGTGGTTCTTTTTATTCAGGTTCTGTTCACTCTATTTTTTTTTTTTTTTTGAATGTTTGAATAGAGACACTAAAGGTAGAGTGAGGTGAAGTGATTTGGGAACAGCTCTGAGGTACATGATGCCAAGACCCAAAAGTCCCTGCTTGGCTGTGCTTCCTTGAAACAGCTTTGTTCATGTATGCAGCTGTATAAATTACACTGATTTGAAAGAAACAAAACACCTTTTGTGCTTGTCTTCCTTAAAGTTCTTTTTCATCCATGCCATAATTCTTTCTCTGTAAGAATAATAGCAAAGATTTGTTTTGCAAAACTCTATGTTCAGAGCTGGAAGTGGGGATTGGGGAAAAAGGAGGAATTTGATTCTGATTTTTTTTTTTTTAATCATGTAGTAGGCTGAGATTCCCTCCGGTGTGATAAAAAATAAAACGAGGCCAGATGGTAGGAGTTGTTTATGGGTTCTGAAGAAAAGTATTAAGTCATTAAAATTTGGAAGATATTCTCATTTATTCCAGCTTCCTCTTCTCATTAAATCTCTATTTTCTGTGGTTAAAGGCGCAGGGAGATAATGTCTGGGTGGCAGATGTGAATGCCTCCTTGCCCGGGCCATGGTTAAAGAGTATCTTTTGTTCTTTCAGATCTCCAGCTAGGAGTGAATGTAAAGGAATGTGCGTTACAGGAGTCTAGAAAGGTGCATGGAGGCATCTGTACAGGAAATAGGTAAAGGTTATCTACACTAAGTTTTAAGGCTTTTAAATCTGAATGTACTTTGAGACCCATTTCTTGGCACAGGTTTTTCTGAGAGCTCCTTAGAGAAGAACTTAGCTTTATTAATAAATATAAGAGGGACATTTTCCAGCATAATGAATCTTGAATGGATGTGCTCAAAGCTGATTTTAAAATTCCTGGCTGGTGTTATCTATAAAATGGGAGGATGACGTTGTCTGTTTTATAATAGATAATTATTATAGACAATTATAAATGTAATATGTATTTAATTATAATATATATAATATATATTATAATAGACAATTCTAAATACTGCTTTATTTTTAAAAAATGAAATCAATAAAGTTACTCAAACTATTTATGGGAATGATCCTGCTATTTCATGTAACTCTTGCCATGAAAATATACCCAGAATTAAGCAATTATGCAAATAGTTTGCATTTAAAAATTGTAGGTGATGCTAGTGATAAAGAACCCACATGCCACTGCAGGAGACAGAAGAGACATGGGTTCAATCACCAGGATCAGGAAGATTCCAGTATTCTTGCTTGGAGAATCCCATGGACAGAGGAGCCTGGTGAGCTATAGTCCATGGGATTGCAAAGAATTGGACACAACTGAAGTGACTTAATGTGCACGGATGCAAGCCTTAGGTTTCATTTTGTTAAGGAACAGTTTTCCTCTGATGAGCCCATATTAATCCTTTTGTGATAGTTAAGTGTATAGGGTTAGAAATTTATACTGAGGGTTCGAATATGAGTTTAAGTCATAACTCTGCTACTTACTAACAAAGTGAACTCAGATACAACACTTTTAAGCTACTATTTGTTTATTCACCTATAAAATGGAGATATTAATAGCTCTTACCTCATAATTATACATGAGAAAGCTAAATTGAACAATGTATGTAAAGTTTTTGCAGTTTCTGGACCATACTTCCTGGCTCTGGAGAAGCAAAACTACCTATCTTAACTAAACAACATCAATCTAACCACCACTGTTAAACTTATGAAGAATGATTGACAGGAAAGCTTATCAA
Organism: Tragelaphus eurycerus; assembly: GCA_935064755.1. Taxonomy (NCBI): domain Eukaryota; kingdom Metazoa; phylum Chordata; class Mammalia; order Artiodactyla; family Bovidae; genus Tragelaphus; species Tragelaphus eurycerus. The sequence goes on from CAKXYN010000064.1 coordinate 7,643,387, forward strand.
AATATGTATGGAGCCCTAAGGAACCACACAGACAACTGAGTCTCCTTGGGTGCACTCAGTGACCAGCTGTTTATACATGGTGAGAAACAGAGGTGTCTGTTGGGTCAGATTACAAGGCTCTCCCCTACAGTGTAGTATGTGGTGGGGCTGAAGATCGTGGGGCTGTCATGTCAAAGCTATTAGGTTCTAATGCTAAGTAAGTAGAGTGGTGGAGGGTGGGCAGGAATTTAGATCAGGAAGGATTGTGGGAGGTTTCTGCTGCTCTGGAGTAATCCTCTCCCAGGATTATCTCATTCTTGATCCAAGACTCTGGGGACAATCAGAGAGATGGGGAGAAAAGAACAGGAAATGGAAGTCCGCAAAAACTGGGTAACCTCTCCTGTTGTAAAGTGAGGAAAGGCTGCACTGCAGAGTTTTAGTGGAGCCTTCATTCAGGCCTTTCTTTGTTCTTAAAAGGTTATGAGCTTATAGAACTTCTGAATTTCAGAGCCTCGGAATCTTCTGTGCTTCCCTATTTTAAATTTTTATTTCTAAAAACATACAAGTGTTGGTATTTCATCTATTTCAAAAATGAAATGTATGTAAAATATATGAGTACATTCCTGGGGAAATATGTAGAGAAAGAGCCCTTTTACCACCACCTGGAGACACACTAAATATGATTTGTGAGTAATTTGTCGTAGGAATGTGATCATTCTACACATATTTTTATGCAACTTTTTTTAAACTTACTAATATTCCTATGAGATTTCCATGACAGTACATGTATACACTTACAGGAAATTAATTTATGACAAAGGCAAGAGAAAAGACAGTCCCTTCAATAAGTGGTGTTGGGAAAAGCGGATAGCTACATGTAAAAGAGTGAAATTAGAACATTCTCTAACATCATATACAGAAATAAACTAAAAAATGGATTAAAGACACAAATGCAAGACCAGATACTATAAAACTCCTAGAGGAAAACATAGGCAGAACAGTCATAGACGTAAATTGCAGCAACAGTTCTTTGAATATGTCTCCTACATATTCAAAAATAAACAAATAGTACCTAATCAAATTTAAAAGCTTTTGCACAGCAAAGGAAACCATCAACAGAATGAAAAGACAGCCTACTGAATACGAGAAGCTATTTGCAAACGATATGACCCAAACAGGATTAATAGGGCTTCCCAGGTGTCTCAGTGGTAAAATATCCACCTGCCAGTGCAAGAGACAATGGTTTGATCCCTGATCTGGGAAGATACCCTGGAGAAGGAAATGACAATCCATTCCAGTATTCTTGCCTGGAGAATCCCACGGACAGAGGAGCCTGGCAGGCTCAGTCCATGCGGATGCAAGAGTCAGACACATCTTAGTGACTAAACAGCATGGCATAAAGCACCTCCTATATATAGCTCACTGTGTTAAAAAATAATAATATCACAGGCCTTTTTGGATGGTCATTTTACTTTTTTATTATGCCTCTGTAATATGGATTTAAATTTTTTTGATAGTCAAATTTATTTTTTTTATAGCTTCTGGATTTGATATAGCAAGTGCTTTGCATGCCAAGCATATCTAAAACATGCTGTATTTTCTGCTAATATTTTATATTTAGTTTTTGTGCTTAAAATAATCAGTGGAGAATTATTTTGGGATATGTTCTTCTGTTTTGAGATGGATAGTCTGAATTGTCTAATCATTTGTTTATTTTGTATTTGGTTTATTTGCTTTCTCTTATATTTTAGAAGGAATTCTTTGTATATTGGGCTTCCCAGGTGGTGCTAGTGGTAAAGAATCCACCTGCCAATGCAGGAGACAAAAGAGATGGTTTTGATCCCTGGGTCGGGAAGATCCCCTGGAGGAGGGAATGGCAATTCACTCCAGTATTCTTGCCTGGAGAATCCGTAGACAGATGAGCCTGATGGGCTACAGTCTATTGGGTTGCACGCAGTCGGACATAACTGAAGCAATTTAGCATGTACACTTTGTATATTATGTATCAAATTATTTTTCTACTATCTTTGAATTTTATTTGTGTTTTTATAGCTCAAACTTTTAAACATTCCATGTTTCCTTCCAGTGTCTTTGTTTTAGTTTGTTATATTTTGTACGTTAATCCATAAGACAATTTTCCTTATAATTTATTTATTTGTTTTTGACTGTGCTGGGTCTTAGTTGATGCATGGGTTTTCCTCTAGTTGGCGATTTGGGGGTACTCTCTGGCTGTGGAATGCAGGCTTCTCATCGTGGTGGCTTCTTTTGTGGTGGAGCACAGGTTCTAGGGCATGTGGACTTCATTTGTTGTGCCATGGAAGCTCAGTGGTTGAGGCTCATGAGCTCTAGAGCACAGGTTTAATGGTTGTGGTGCACGAGTTTAGTTGCTCCATTTCATGTGGCATCTTCCTGGACTAGGATCTGAATTCTTGTCTCCTGTGTTGCCCACAGATCCTTACCACTGACCTACCGTGGAATCCCCATAAGGAATTTTTAAATTGTGGCTGCTGCTGCTGCTGCTAAGTCGCTTCAGTCGTGTCCGACTCTGTGCGACCCCATAGACGGAAGCCCACCAGGCTCCCCTGTCCCTAGGATTCTCCAGGCAAGAACACTGGAGTGGGTTGCCATTTCCTTCTCCAATGCATGAAAGTGAAAAAGTGAAAGTGAAGTCACTCAGTCGTGTCCGACTCTTAGCGACCCCATGGACTACAGCCTACCAGGCTCCTTCATCCATGGGATTTCCCCGGGAAGAGTACTGGAGTGGGATGCCATTGCCTTCTCCAAAATTGTGGCTAAATATACACAAAATTTATCATTTTAACATTTGTATATGTACAGTTCAGTGGCACAAAATATGTTCATATTTTTATGCAATGATTATCACCATTAATCTCCAGAACTTTTTGTTCTTCCCAAACTAAAACTATATATGTGTTAAATAATAACACTCCCATTTCTTCTTCCTTCCAGCCCCTGGAAACAACTATTCTACTCTATTAATTTGACTGTTCAAGGAACCTCATATAAGTCAAATCATACAATGCCTATCCTTTCATGTCAAGTTTACTCCATTTCTGACTATTATGAATAAAGCTGTATGAACATGAGTGTACAAATAACTGCTCAAGGAGGAATACTTGAGCTTGAGTGGAAATACACAAATTCAATGATTTAGGTGAAATGTATTAATTTCTTGAAAGACACAAAATACCAAGGAAGGAGTATTTTCTTTTACTTTGGAACTTGATAAAGCCATTAAGTACTTCAAAGAAGTCTGTCTCTCTGTATCAAAGTACCTAGCATAGTGCTTGCTTCATGGTGGATACTTGATAAATTGTGGCTATTGTTATAATACTGCTAAATAAAATATTTGAAAGCTGAATTAGAAAAAAAATTATATACTAAGGAGATCAGCCCTGGGATTTCTTTGGAGGGAATGATGCTGAAGCTGAAACTCCAATACTTTGCCCACCTCATGCTAAGAGTTGACTCATTGGAAAAGACTCTGATGCTGGGAGGGATTGGGGGCAGGAGGAGAAGGGGATGACAGAGGATGAGATGGCTGGATGTGATCACTGACTCAATGGACATGAGTCTGAGTGAACTCCGGGAGTTCGTGATGGACAGAGAGGCCTGGTGTGCTGCGATTCATGGGGTTGCAGAGTCGGACACAAGTGAGCGACTGAACTGAACTGAACTGAAACTGAATTTGGATATGCTTGCTTAGAAAAGTTGCTTTACTTATATCCTTTTCAAGTCAAATGATTCACAAATTCACTGATCTTTCCATTTTTGAATTCCTTAAAATGCTTATTGGAGGAGTGAATCAGTCTGTGATGCTAGGTACTAGGAATATGTAATGAAAAACACGACAGCCTTCCCTGAGCAGCTCATAATCTAGCAAGACCTAATTAAGTATATGTGGTGAGATAGGGATTCAGTATATTCCCAGACATAAAGTGATTTATCTGGAAGACATACAACTAGTACAGTACAGTAAACTCATCTGAGAAGTGAGAGAAGTCTTTCTAGAGCTAATGGTTAAGCTATGCTCTGAAGGGTTTATACTTTACTTGAATTCACTTTACTAGAACATAGGCAGAGAATTGAGCAGAAGAAAGAGTGGCCTGGGTATTCTAGGCAATGGCGTAAGCAAAGGTCCATAGGAATGGACTCTTTCTGAGAAATGTCTAATAGTCCAGAACATTAGAGAATACAGTATGGAGGGAATAGCTGGAGAAGGCAGATACTGGAAAGAATGCAAGACTAGAGGTGAAGGACTGGGTTTCTTAAGGAGCTGTATCACTCAGTTGTGTCTGACTCTTTGTGACCCAATGGACTGTAGCCTGCCAGGCTCCTCTGTCCATGGGATTCTCTAAACAAGAATACCTGAGTGGGTTGCCATCCCCTCCTCCAGGGGATCTTCCCAACCATGGATCAAACCTGTGTCTCCTACATTGTAAGCAGATTCTTTACCCACTGAATGCCCTGGGAAGCCCCTCTTAAGAAATTACTGATGGCAAATGTGAGTCTGTATTAACATAAAGAGAGAACTATTTTGTGGTGATTGGTACCAGGAAGGAGATTCTTCAGTACATCTTCAGACCTTATATAAACAAAACTATATTTGTCATCACTTAAAGATACTCCTGATTACATTAACTACATATTTATTTTGAATTTTGCTTTTATAGTATTTTTCAAAAGGAAAGCTCCACATTATTGAATCACAAAGTGTATCCATATTTTATAATTCCACAAAGCTATTCCATAATTACTCTTAATAGATAAATCTGTTATCTCAATTTATAAAGATCATTAGAAGCTTAACTGAAAATCACAGTAGCGTTAGAAGCCATGTGGTAGTTTCAGGCTTATAATCCATAGGAATGTGACAGAGAATCAGAGATGGGAGGAAGAGAGAGGCCCAGAGTGAAGATCACACACCAAAGAAACCCTGCAGCAAGTCAACCTCACAGAGTGAAATAAAACTGACCTTGGAGAATTTGAAGGGAAGTTGCTGAAATACAGTCAATTTAAATATTCTAATGATAAAATGCAGGAAATCCCACTTCCATGACCAATGGAATGTATATTTATTAGTTATTCCCTAATTTCCAGTTTAAAAAAATCCTTCATAATATATGCAATGAATTTAGTCTATCTGGGAGGCTGAAAGATACTCTTGAAAGTAACTTCCCTCTTGGAAGACTATCATTTCTTCCCTAAGCTCATGATCTACCCCTTGAAGTATCAAATACAATGTTCCATTAAGACTAAGTGCTGTGGAGAACATATATGATAGACAATTCAAGCATTGCTGGGGTAGCAAGTCAGTACATCCATTTATTGATGGATATTTATTGAATACCATAGATATTTATTGGATACCTATGATGTTTCACAGACACTATTTTGAGTGCTAGGGATACATCTCTGAGCCAAACAATTCCTGTCTTCATGAAGTTCATTATCAGATAGGAAAAACATTTCCTCTACTCTCTTAGATTCTATGCATAGGGGCCTGAAGATCATACTAAAACAAGACAGATTAAAAGGAATAAAAGGACACAATTTTTATTACTAGTATAGGAGTTCCTCCCAAAGATATAAACATCAAAAAGGCATTTGGACTCGGGGCTTAAATTCCTTTTTAGCAAAGGAAAGAGGGTTTTGGCTTCAAGAGATATAAAATTTTGTGAAAGTAACTAAGAAAAACATGAAAGAAGTAATAGAATGTAAGGACTATTTTAGTAAGGTCTGTTTATGCAAACTCATCATGGTGTCAACTCCCCATCTAATAAGTTAAACCTATTTCTTCTCTCCCTAGTATGGGAAATGAGCAGCTTCCTCAAAGGCAATTGTATGGTTGCTTTTAGGAAGACAAAGAGAGGGCAGAGAACTATTTCTGTATCTGTTGATTTACAATTGCCTTCTGCTCAAAGCAATCCTTATGCCAAAGTGGCATTATTTGAGGGGGGCATATTCTGATTCCCTTTACTTACATTGCACAAAGATGATTGTGCATTATGCTTATCTAAATATAAACATTTATCTCCTTGGACTCAGAATTATCTTCCAACCCAAGTCTTCTCAGACTTAAATATACAAAGTATCACCTTGGGAATCTTGCAGATATTAATTCAGTATGTCTGGGTGGTGCCTGAGATTCAGCCTTTCTACTGTAGTGAGTGATACCCATGCATGCATGGACCACATTTAAATTGCAAGGTAACCTCTGTGTTTGCTATCCAGTTTGCTATCAAGAAAACCAGTCAAGGAAGATTGTTTAAGAAAAAAAAAAGAAAATTTTAATTAAGTAAGTTTGAGAATGACTGTGTAGTATATATATATTTTTAATTTTATTTTATTTAACTTTACAATATTGTATTGGTTTTGCCATATATCAAAATGAATCTGTCACAGGTATACATGTGTAGTATATTTTTCCCTTAAAGATTCACAATGCATATTACCACATGAAGAGTTTTGAGAATTTCTTTAACAAAAACACTGCTAAACTTGGTTTTACCTATTTTGCTACAAAATAACAACAAAAATCAGATCAGATTAGATCAGATCAGTCACTCAGTCACAAAAATAACATCAAAATTATCCAAAAGACACTTGTTCAGGAGACATTTATAAATTTCCACCTAAGGAATGTTTCACGTTTGTCATTAACCATTTCTATGTACTTTGCTTTTGCCCAGATGCTATTCAATAATTTTCTGTTTAGGAGTCAAAATTATAAGCCTCAAAACTGGAATTAGTTGTGGTTAAAATTAAAATAAATTATAGATTATATTGGCATTTGATGAGAAATCTTTGGAGAAACTAATCTTGTTGACAACATCTACTTCTGCTTTATTGACTACACTAAAGTCTTTGACTGTGTGTATCACAACAAACTGTGGAAAATTCTTAGAGATGGGAATACCAGACCACCTTACCTGCCTCCTGAGAAATCTGTATTTACAGGTCAAGAAGCAACTGTTAGAATTGGACATAGAACAACAGACTGGTTCCAAACTGGGAGAGGAGTAAGTCAAGGCTAAATATTGTCACCTTGCTTATTTATATGCAGAGTACATCATGCAAAATGCCAGGCTGGATGAAGCACAGGCTGGATGAAGCACAAGCTTGAACTGAAATTGCTGGGAGAAATATCAATAATCTCAGATATGCAGATGACACTACCCTTATGACAGAAAGTGAAGGGGAATTAAAGAGCCTCTTGATGAAAGTGAAGAGGAGAGTGAAAAGCTGGCTTAAAACTCAACAATCCAAAAGTGAAGATTGTGGCATCTGGTCCCATCACTTCATGGCAAACAGTTGGGGAAACAATGGAAACAGTGACAGACTTTATCTTCTTGGGCTCCAAAATCACTGCAGATGGTGATTTCAGCCATGAAATTAAAAGACTCTTGCTCCTTGGAAGGAAAGTTATGACCAACCTAGAAAGCATATTAAAAAGCAGAGACATTGCTTTGCCAACAAAGATCTGTCAGTCAAAGCTATGGTTTTTCCAATAGTCATGTATAGATGTGAGAGTTGGACTGTGAAGAAAGCTGAGCACCGAAGAATTGATGTTTTTGAACTGTGGTGTTGGAGAAGACTCTTGAGAGTCCCTTGGACAACAAGGACATCAAACCAGTCAATTCTAAAGGAAATCAGTCTTGAATATTCATTGGAAGGACTGAGGCTGAAGCTGAAGCTCCAATATTCAGGCTACCTGATGCAAAGAGCTGACTTATTTGAAAAGACCCTGATGCTGGGAAAGATTGAAGGCAGGAGGAGAAGGGGACAACAGAGGATAAGATGGTTTGATGGCATCACCGACTCAATGGACATGAGTTTGAGCAAGCTCCGGGAATTGAGTGCTGCAGTCCATGGGGTCACAAAGAGTTGGACATGACTGAGCAACTGAACTGACTAACTAAATCATGTTGACCAAAAAAGCCCCCAAAACTCTTCAAAAATTTTGGAGTTGTTTACTGCCCTTTGTAGAAGGCAATGGCAACCCTCTCCAGTACTCTTGCCTGGAAAATCCCATGGATGGAGGGGTCTGGTGGGCTGCAGTCCATGGGATCGCTAGGAGTGGGACACGACTGAGCAACTTCACTTTCACTTTTCACTTTCATGTATTAGACAAGGAAATGGCAACCCACTCCAGTGTTCTTGCCTGGAGAATCCCAGGGACAGGGGAGCCTGGTGGTCTGCCGTCTATGGGGTCGCACAGAGTTGGACATGACTGAAGCGACTTAGCAGCAGCAAAGACAAGAAGGATAATGAGTATTAATATTTCAGTGACCATAAAAGTACAATGAATGAAGAGACAGAGCTTAGATGCATGTGGCAAATACTTTATATAATTTTAAAACTATTTATCTTTTTTCTTGCTATCTTGATTTCTGTTTTTTCCATATTCAAAGGAAGAAAAAGAACTCTGTGGTATTCAACTGCTTATTATATTTAAAAAATCTCTTGTAAACTATATTGCTAATCTTATTTGTTCACTTAAGCTACAGGTGAAATCCCCAGATATGTGCTAATTTTCATCAATCTCTTTACATGAACTCTTTAAAAACATTATGTAAATTAGGCCACTACACTATAGTGTGTGGATTCTTTTGTTAATGGCATTCACTCTAGGTTATTTCCTCCCTCAGGCCATGGAATCTGTAGAGATTGGAAGTGGTATGGCTGTCTCTAGTGAAACAAGCTGCCCCTGAAGATCCATTGAAGATGGGGAAAAGCTGACACTGGGCTATACTTTGAAGATTTTTAAGTTTTCATTTCAGGAAGACTTTATTTTCTTTTTTCTTGATTAGAGATTTAATAAGATCATGATGAAGAAAATTGTAAATAACACTTTGCTGCTATTAGATCTTATCCAGAGAAAGTAAGAATAAACTGCATCTGAATTGGCATTAAACCTGGTAGCTCTCTAGATCAAGAATGGTTTCCTTTATTTTTGTATCCTCACCATGGATAACAGACAACACACATAATAGGTGAACAATATATGAATTTTATTTTCTCTGTTTTTAAAATCTCTTTTTTTATTTTTAAAGTGATGTCTGAAGACATATATAAAGGAGCAAGTTCTGGCATTCTTTCCCTTGTCTCTTATATAAATGATGTGTCCAAAAGTAGCAGTTTAATTTTTGGTTGTGTTTTTTACTTTGAGGTTTCAGGGGGGTGTTTTGTTACTTTTGAGTTCCTATAATTGTGTACTGTAATAACACAATTAAATTCAAATGGAGCTGGCACAAAGGTGTTCTTGCTCCACTAAAAGACTATTTTTGAAGGCTGTTTACTGAAACTGATATAACATTAAAAAATCACTTACTTGATGAATAGTGTGGCTAAGTAAAGTCTTTTAATCCAGTAAAACAAGGAAGAATCAACCAACTCTTAGGTTTTAAGTATATTTTTGCCTGGCAAAATAAAAGACTTTCTTCCAAAAGGAAAAAAATTTAGAGTGCGTGCTTAATATGTGTAAATTATTGTGCCTTTTGCCAACTATTCTAAAGATAATCTCTCAAAAAGCCACTTTAAACTAATGAAAAAAGATAATCATCTTGAAAGTGTCCTATTCAGTGTTATTTTTCTTGTCCTGGAAAACATGAAATAATGGTTTCCTTCCCTCCTCCAACTCAAGTTCCCTTTTCCAATGGGCATAAACATTAGCAGCACTTGTTATCATAAAAAGCAAATGTTCCAGCTGTGACACTGTGAAGCAGACTTGGGTTCTGAATTAAATTATTAGGTCCTAATGATGTCAATTAACAGGAATGGGTGGGTTATCTTTGTAAAGGTAATTTCTGTGAACCTATAAGTAGGATTTTCTCTGAACTAGGTACAGAACACCTTTAGCTTACAGTATGTCATGTGTATGCAGTTTCTCCAGTTGTGTCTGATTCTTTGTGACCCCGTGAACTGTAGCCCACCTGGCTCCTCTGTCCATGGGATTCTCTGGGCAAGAATACTGGAGAGGGTTGCCACGCCCTTCTCCAGGGGATCTTCCCAACTCAGGGACTTAATATGCATCTCTTACATCATGGGCATTGGCAAGTGGGTTCTTTACCACTAGCACAACCTGGGAAGCCCATAGTGTAGGTGAACAGTCCAAATAAATGTTAAGTTGTAGAACAAATACTCTTCTTACAGTGTCTCTGGCAGTCTATTATTTTGTACATTCTACAGTTGATTTTACTCTATGGCAAAGTGCATGTAATACTTTTCATAAACTATTTTCTAAAAGTACAAATATTCTAAGATTATACTTGACAAATTGAGGAAGTCACAATGGTTACTCTATCACTTCAACCATCAGGATTCATCAGATACTTATGTTTTTTTATTTGTTGCGGTACCATAATATTTGATTTGTTTATTTATTTTATCACTTACTTTATCTTCAGCTCCATTATTTGGCAACACAGCTTTAGTCTGAGGCAGTGTTTTCAAAGCGATAGTTTTACTTCTTCCAATACTTCCATTTGGGCTTCCTTTGTGGCTCAGCTGGTAAAGAATCCACCTACAATTCAGGAGATCTGGGTTTAATGCCTGGGTTAGGAAAGTCACCTTGAAAAGGGAAAGGCTACCCACTCCAGTATTCTGGCCTGGAGAATTCCATGGACTATATAGTCCATGGAGCCCCAAAGAGTCAGACACACCAGAGCAACTTTAACTTTCAATACTTCCATTTAGAAGACTTAAGATATAAATTGTACCAAATGTAAACATCTTAGTATTTTTGCCTTATTTCTCATGTCTATAATTATCTTACTCATATTTTTATAAGTAGAATGTATATTTTAAAGGACTGAAGAATTTAATTAAATAATCCCCAAAATTCATTTTTAAAAGTGAATATTGTAGATACCACTGTGAGACCTAAGTTTTAAGTACTTTATTACCTTTTATATTCTTGGGCTCCAAAATCACTGCAGATGGTGACTGCAGCCATGAAATTAAGGACTGCTTGCTCCTTGGAAGAAAAGCTATGACCAACCTAGACAGCATATTAAAAGCAGAGGCATTACTTTGCCAACAAAGGTCTGTCTAGCTGAAGCTATGGTTTTTCCACTGGTCATGTATGGATGTGAGAACTGGATCATAAAGAAAGCTGAGTGGAAAAGAATTGATGCTTTTGAACTGTGGTGTTAGAGAAGACTCTTAATTGAAATGGCTAAATGGAGCAGCATAGATAGCATTTTCAATTACTACACAGGAATTCAGACCTCTACTGTATACCAGCTCCATTTATAAAAGCAACAGCAACATTTAATAAAATAACATTTTGCAGATGTTTACTTTTGGAGCAACTTCTTTGTAATGGGAAAATACAGTTGCCATAAGACTTTGGATAAGCTTGTCCAAAGGAAAGTTCGAAAAGTAGGAGAGAGGAACAGACAAGCACATAAGGAAGCAGGACAAAGATTTTCCAGACAAGCTTAATACTTCAGCTTCAGCCTCAGTCCTTCCAATGAATAGTCAGGACTGATTTCTTTTAGGATTGACTGATTTGATCTCCTTGCAATCCTAGGGACTCCCAAGAGTCTTCTCTAACACCACAGTTCAAAGGCATCAGAGTCAGCACATAAGGAAGCAGGACAAAGTATTGGAGCTTTCCTTACTTCCACCTTGCCTCTCTCTCTCTCTCTTTCCTCCATTCTCTCTCTCTTCATTCTCTACTTTCTTAGCATAGTTTTCACTCTACTTTTGAGACAAATAATTCTTCCACAGCAAAAAAAAAAAAAAAAAAAAAGCCTCCTTCCTAAAAAATCCCCCCAAACCTCTTTCATCTATCTCTGAGAACTTGTGAGTATTACCATGTCAAATGTCATAGACAAATGTTTAGAAAATGTTAAATTTCTGAAGTTAATAAATATATCTGTCACGTTTCTTTTTATATTTCTTAATTGTAGTCAATCCATTTCAGTCATCTGTTCTTTGGTTTGCCAGTAAAGGGAAAAAGAAATACTCTAAACTGTTAAAGCAACCAATGTCCTCTTTATAGCAGTTTAAATTCAAAACGACTTATCCATATTCATTGACTATTGTGCATGATAGTTTATGTATTGACATTTTAAAAATACCTACTTTCAGGCTGAAATCAGTATACTTTATGGCATCTATTTGTTTAAAAGTTTTATAATATCCTGAAGTTATAGAATTTTATGAATAAAAGACCATCTGGCTCCCTAGAGTGTGTGAATATTTTTTTACCCTCTTTGAATGGAGCTTTATTTTCAGAAACATGCTACATTAAAAAAAAAATAGGTTTGTGATGAATAAACCAATGAGGCCTTGTAAAGCACCAATTTTGTCTTTTTAGGGGAGCCTTTCTTTATCTCTTATTTCCATCTCTTTATCAGATCCTTCCTAAGTCCATAGGAAATGGAAATTATTTTAGGTCTCTATTACTTGCCTTCTCTTTGTTTTGAAGTTTTTTCCAGAGGAGTCTGGAATTGAATTATGGTCAATCAAGGTAACTAGTATCAGTGAATATGAAGGCCCTCCATGTTAAGTTGGGGAAGATAACATAAGATATACCCCCACCAAAGATTCCCATGTAAATTATGAAGACATCCCCCCACCAAAGTTGGAGAAGATAGCATAAGCATCCCCCTGCCAAAGATTCCCACGTAAATTTCCAGTCAATTATGAAGACCAGAAACACACCTATAGCAGTTCTAGAAATAAGGAATAGTGTCATTCATATTTTAGAAGCATCAGCAATGTTCAATAAATAGAATGCAGGTGATGCAGGACTGATTAGAGACAGAGGGTTGACTCATAACTTTTCTCCAAGAAATATGAATTTTTCCAGAGAATTAAACTGTGTGTGTTAGCTTTGCTAGGTTATATATATATATATATATATATTTTTTTTTTCATTGCCCCTGAAAAAATTCAAACCTCTACACCTTACCATTAACTTGGGGTTCATTGTTAATAGGCAACACATTACTCCCCAACTAACTCAGATCCGTGCTGATAAATTATCAACCTTAAATGATTTTCAAAAGCTCTTAGGTGATATTAATTGGATTAGACCTTCTTTAGGCATTGCTAATTATTAACTGAATAACTTATTTTTATTTATTTATTTTTTTGCAGGGGAAAATGGACAAAGGAAAGGATCAATGAGGGTGGGAGGGAAATGGGAAGAAAGAAGGGGAATGATGGTGGGGAGGAGTATATGTAATTTCCTATCTAATGGCTTTCTGTTTTTAATCACAAAGAACACTTAAAAAAATCATATTGAATTCATCCTATATTAGGAGGTTTGATCTGGAAATGAAAAGTTCAGGAAACTAAAAGTCCAGTTTGGGTGTCCTCATCTTAGGCACATCTTGGTATTTTGTATTGGTAGGTCCATCTTTACCACAATATATTATTTAGGACAGGATCACATTTGTCACTTCTTCCTCCCTACTACCCAAAGTGGTACCAGTCCCATAAAATAGTCAATAAAGCTTTACAGAGTGAACGAATAAGTCAATTTTTTTTTAACTCTCCTGAGTGAACTGAATTTTTTGAGGCTCATAAGTAAATATGTTTTCCTGTTTACTTTGTCTATTACAGCCAGATTGTATAAGTATGAGTGGGGTATTAAAGTCTCCCACTATTATTGTATTGTCTTAGATATTAATTAATGTTTGTCTTAGATATATAATGCTCCAATGTTGGATGCATATATATCTATAATTGTTATAACTTCTTTTTGAATTGTTCCTTTAAGTCATTATGTATAACCTTGATTGTCTCCTTTTCAGGATCTTTAAAGTCAATTTTATCTGATATGAGTATTGCTACTCCTGTTTTCTTTTGGTCCATAATTGCATAGAAAATCTTTTTCCAGCCCTTCATTTTCAGTCAGTATATATCCCCTATTTTAAGGTGGTTCTCTTGTAGACAACATATATAGAGGTCTAGTTTTTCCATTTGACCCATTTTAGTCTTTTGGTTATCTCTTGTAGACAAGGTATGTAGGGGTCTTGTTTTTGTATCGATTCAGCCAGTCTTTGTTGATTAGGGCATTCAGCCCATTAAGGTTTAAAGCAATTATTGATAAATAGGATTTACTTTATTGTTTTGGCTTCGAATTTATACACCCTTTTAGTGATTCCTATCTAGAGAATGTCCTTTAGTTTTTGTTGGAGAAATGATTTAGTGGTGCTAAATTCTCTCAGCTTTTGCTTATCTGTGAAGCTTTTGATTTCTCCTTCATATTTGAATGAGATCCTTGCTGGATACAATAATCTAGGCTGTAAGTTATTTTCTTTCATCACTTTAATTATGTCCTGCCATTCCCTCCTGGCTTGGAGAGTTTCTATTGAAAGATCAGCTGTTATCCTTATGGGAATTCCCTTGTGAGTTATTTGATGTTTTTCCCTTTCTGCTTTTAATATTTGTTCTTTATATTTAATCTTTGTTAATTTGATTAATATGTGTCTTGGGGTGTTTCGCCTTGGGTTTATCCTGTTAGGGACTCTCTGGATTTCTTGAACTTGAGTGGTAATTTCCTTCTCCAATTTAGGGAAGTTTTCAACTATTATCTCCTTAAGTATTTCCTCATGATCTTTCTTTTTATCTTCTTCTTCTGGAACTCCTATGACTCGAATGTTGTAACATTTAATGTTATCCTGGAGGTCTCTGAGATTGTCCTCATTTCTTTTAATTCGTTTTTCTTTTTGCTCTCTGATTCATTTATTTCTAGGATTCTATCTTCTAATTCACTAATCCTATCTTCTGCCTCTGTTATTCTACTATTTGTTGCCTCCAGGATGTTTTGGATCTCATTTATTACATTATTTATTATGTGTTGACTCTTTTTTATTTCTTCTAGGTCCTTGTTAAACCTTTCTTGCATCTTCTCAATCCTTGTCTCCAGACTCTTTAACTGTGATTCCATTTTGATTTCGAGATTTTGGATTAATTTCACAATCATTATTTGGAATTCTTTATCAGGTAGATTCCCTATCTCTTCCTCTTTGGTTTGGTTTGGTGGGCATCTATCCTGTTCCTTTAGCTGCTGGGTATTCTTTTGTCTCTTCATTTTGTTAAAATTGCCAAGTTTAAAGTGTCCTTACTATATTCTGGTAGTTTGTTGAATTCTCTTTCTTGAGACGGTTTACAGGTCTTTTCAATATCTGATCTCTGCCCTGTTACAAAGGGGGCAGAGATGAACACCCAAATTTAAGCCGGCCAGGTTCAGGCACTCGGATAATCCTCAGAAGCACAGACTCGGTTGAGTCTGCATTTTATGCCCTTCCCAGATCCGAGTAGCGCAGTGATGAAATGTTTAGCGAGCGCAGCTGCTGCTACTTATCGCCTCCCCGCTGCTCAGTTTTCTGCGTATACAACTGGCGCACTTTCTCAGGCAGATGTTGACCATCCAGAGCCCCAAGAAGCGTGAGTCAGCACAGAAACCTACCTAGAGTTCTGCAGACAGTGTCTCTCTAGGGCTGTGACTGCCCGCCTCTGGCCCTGGCTGCCTGTCACCGGAGTGGGACGGCCTGCAGCCGGCTATCTCAGTGCAGTCCCCTGTTCCTCTCGTAGTCCTGGTGGTGTCCCAAGTTAGGGCTGGTCCTTGATGTAGTAGATAACCAACAGTCTGGTTATTTCGCTCAAATAGCGCTCGAGACAGCCAGGGCAAATCCTTTCTCAAAGCGATGCAGGCCGCGCTGCTCCTCCTAGCCCAGCCGCCGCTTGCTAATAGCAAATGCTGGTGTCCGCGCCGCTTCTCCGCAAGAGGAGTTACCACAGGGCTCGTTTTCTCCTTTTGAAGACAATGAATTATCTTTCTAAGTGCCTGATGTCCTCTGCCGGCATTCAGAAGTTGTTTTGTAGAATTTAGTCAGCATTCAAATGTTGTTTTAATGAATTTGTGGAGGAGAAAGTATTCTCCCTGTCCTACTCATCCGCCATCTTAGCTCCTCCCCCTTATATTTTTATTTATTTATTTATGGCCATGCCATGCAACCTCTGAGATCTTAGCTCCCCAACCAGGGATTGAACATGCTCCGTGTATTGGAAGGGCAGAGTCTTAACCAATGGACTATCAGGGAACTTCTACTAGGTTATGTTTCGTAACACATAGTCCCAGAATCTCAGTGGCTTACCAAATGAAAAATTATTTCAACATGTAAATGCTTATGTGTGACGATATTAGAAGACATAAATGAAGTAGGCTGATGTCAATAACTCAGTAGAATGACTAAGTTCCAAAGATAGAAATTTAGGCTGATAGAGGATGTTGCATTTGTGACTCAAACTTTATAAGCAACGTTGCCAAAGAAAAGTTATTTCCAAATAGTGATCAGAATTTTGTCAAATTCAGAACAAAAGAAAGTTGTTTTCTATAAAATTTATTATTTACAAAACTTATTTTTAAAATTGTGTTTCTATATAAAATAAATACATATGTTATAAAACTATGCCATAGTTTTATAGTTTTTACTATACAACTAGTTTTTACTTACATGACTGGTGGGATATTTAAAACTATGTGAACATGAGAAAATATGTCTAGCATCTAGTATTTATTATTTACCCACTAATGAACAACAGTCCTTTTGAATCACTTGAGACAAACAAATTGTCCCAACAAATTTTCAAAATGCCTTTCCTAAGGGTGGTACACCTCTAGTGAGAACCAATGCAACAAAGCAATAAAAAAGGATATATGTCTATCAGAGCACAAACCAAAAAGGGAAAGGAAACAATATAAATATCAAGGCAGATATGATAAGAGGAAAGAGCAAGAAAATATTAAAACAGGAGAACCATAAAGAATAGTAGAAAATGTTGCTTTGCTTCTGCCTGGAATGTAAGAATCTATAGAGTATTGTTCCCATTCTAACAACAGTAACAAAAAAGCCAAATAAACCATAAAATCATATTTCTTTGAACTTTTCAGAAAATCGACATTTAAGGCCTAAAATGTAATGAAAGAAATGTTCCTTTAAGGAGAGGAGGTTGAACACTGGTTCTCCTTGGCAGAACACAGGAGTAAGAGTTGTCAGGTACCGCTCAAATGGACAGGAAGAATTCAGCTAAATTATTTAACATATTGCTAAAGGCCAAAAGGGGCTTGTGTAAGCCTATAAAATCTTTAGAGACCACAGATACTGGTAGATTTTACACCAGCTCACAGGATCCTCTCACATGTTTCTGTGGGGTGCTTATGAGAATGACTGAAAGGGAGTTCAGTGTAAACCTCTGTTGGTTATGCAGACCTGGAGTGAGGGAGTGGCCTCTGCTGTGGGAAAAGCACAAACTGTGTGAGTCCTACATACCTAGAAAAGAAAAGGCTTAAGCCTTTCATGGAAGGGAAGCAAACTGTGTTGTCTCTAGGACACAGGTGAAGATTTATTGCAACTGGGGAAAGGGGAAAGGCTGAAAAAGTAAGCCTTCTATATTCGGTCATGTTGGTAGACAACTATCCTGGGCTCAACCATTAGAGTTATCTAGTGCTGGGGAAAAAGCAGGAATCTCACTACTACATAAGACCTTCTGAAGATAAAAGGTAGAACTTGGCTGTCATTGGGGAGGAAAGACAAGCCCACTGGAGAATTTCCATCTAACAAACCCAGGAATGCCAGACTTTCTTAAGACAAGACAGGCCAAGATAAAGATAATATTCTTTTCAGTAACTGCCAAGTAGACAAGAACTAAGTACTAAGAAACAGTTGTCCACCATGGGGGATAGGGCGAGAGCATGCAGAAGGATCCTTTCTAAGGCACAGGTAACACAGCAAAGGTCAAAATATGAGAGAGCAGCATTATTAAGAAAAACTCAATATGCATGCTAGCCCCTAATCTAAGTAAGCACTAGGTAAGGCTAGCAGAATTTTTAGCTGATGAGGCATGGAAGTTAATAGTAGCAACAACAAAACTCAAACTCAGACCAACTCTTAACTAGATTTACTCAATCACTCATAGTAATCATTTAGCAGCAAAACAGGGATACAAAGTATATGCCTTTGTAAGCATAAACATTATTTATCTTAGCTTCTACTCTCAAACAAACAAAAAACTGTCACACAAAAAAGCAAGAAGAAGAAGAAGAAGAAAAAAACTAGTGTCAAGATTCAAGACAATCAACCAAACCAGACTCAGATATGACCAAGTTATTAAAATTACTACATAGGTATTATATAGTATGTTAATATGCTAAAGACTCTAGTAGAAAAAGTAGACAATATTCATGAACAGATGGGGAATTTCAGAAGAAGAACAGAAACTATGAGCCAAATGGACATTCTAGAAATAAAATTCAATCACAGAGATGAGAAATTCCTTAATTCCTTTGACAGGCAGACTCAACTAAGCCAAAAAAAAAAAAAAAAAAAAGAATCAGTCCACCCGAAGATAGGATAATGAAAATTATACAGAAAAAATTCCTAAAACAACACAGCATCAGAAGCTGTGGGGCACCATCCAAAGCTCTAATATATATATATATATATATATATAATTTTAATTTCAGAGGGAGAAGAGAGAACATAATATAGAACAAGAAATATTTAGAAAGATAAAAGTCAAGAATATACACAATGGAGTATTACTCAGCCATTAAAAATAATACATTTGAATCAGTTCTAATAAGGTGGATGAAACTGGAGCCTATTATACAGAGTGAAGTAAGCCAGAAAGGAAAACACCAAATGCAGTATACTAACGCATATATATGGAATTTAGAAAGATGGTAACGATAACCCTGTATGGAGACAGGAAAAGAGACACAGATGTATAGAAAAGTCTTTTGGACTCTGTGGGAGAGGGAGAGGATGGGATGATTTGGGAGAATGGCATTGAAACATGTATAACATCATATATGAAATGAATTGCCAGTCCAGGTTCAATGCATGATATAGGATGCTTGGGGCTGGTGCAATGGGATGACCCAGAGGGAGGGGATGGGAGGGAGGTAGGAGGGGGTGGGGTGCTCAGGATGGGGAACACATGCACACCTGTGGAGGATTCATGTTGATGTATGGCAAAACCAATACAATACTGTAAAGTAATTAGCATCCAATTAAAATAAATAAATTTATATTAAAAAAAAAGAATAAAAGGAGCTAAAGTTTCAAATACATTTGAGATTTTGCCACTCAGAGGTCAAAAAAGTAATTGTCTGGAATGACCAGTATAACGAGGTCATTTTCCTCTTTTTCCTTCTTCATTGTCGCCTACAAATTGGTACCCCATCCTAGATTTATGAAGAAAATTATTTCATTTATATGTGAAATTGAATAAATTTAAGAATGACCTTAGGTAACAAAAATATCAATAAAGATGTAAATGTTACCACTAAACAAAAGTTATAATAATAAAAAATAAAAGTTAAAAAAAAAAGTCAAGAATATCCCTCCAAATAATGAAAGATCCACAGATTCAATAACTCAGAGAAATCCAAACAGGATTAATATGAAAGAAACAAAATCTATACAACATACATATACCTACACATATAATATTCAAACTGCTAAAACCAAAGATAAAGAGAAAATCTTGAAGATAGCCAAAGCAGGGGGGACACACATTACAGAGCAAAGGTAAGAATTACAGTTGACTTCTCATCAGACACTCTGCAAGCTAGATGCAATGGCATGACATCTTTAAAGTGCTAAAAGAATAAAAGCGGTCAACCCAGAATTCTTATATCCAGTATATTTTTAAGTTGTCGTAAAGAAATATATAGATATCAAATGTTATCTTTTATATAGATATATCAAAATATCTCTAACCCCAAGTACTACTAGCTCAACCCAATGTCCAACTCTAGCTACTAATCTTACCTCCTAACCCTTCAAACCATTCCTTGTACAAAGCCCAAGAATGATCTTACAAACTTTTATCATTGAAAGAGTTTATAATGCAAAAAAAAAAAAAAAAAGTTGAAAAGTAATAAGAAATCCACAAAATCACTTTTCCCACTTTAAACAGCTTATCTCCTAAGTTCTTTATGTACCCTTCTAAAAATTTAAATGGCTTTAAATGAATACATTTTAAAAAGAGACTTCAGGAATTAATTTCTCAATGTTCAATTATTAAAAAAATTCTTGGTATACATTTGCTTTAATGAAAATATAATTCCTGTTTCTAAACCTCCATTTAAAATAGTTTTTTGTATCCTTCATGAATGTGATTAAAACATGGTTTCAATGTATTAACTTCAGAAATGAAATTTTATCTTTTATTTTGACTTCCTGTCAAAGAAATTCCCACTTTTATATTACCTCTCTCTTTTACTCTTTTCTCTTTTCAAGTCCTCCATTTTTATTGATGTCTTCTTGAATTTTTTTTCATTCTATGGATATTTGATTCTATATTATGATATCAAAAGCATTATGATTTTTACATTATGAAATTTAATTTCAAGAATTATGGTTAATTTGCTTTGTAGACATGGTTACTGTTGTTTTTCAGTGGATTCTGAACTCCTTGACAATTTTCTTTTCTTACTGTGTCTTTATGTTTTGAGTTAATTTGTTGATTCATCTTTAAGATGGCTGAACTGTATCTTCAAGTAGATTTTTCAGACAAGTTTTATGAGTTCCTGAGTATTTCAGATTATCCTCCATTTACCTTCACTTGTCAGTGAAAGCTTAATAAAGTAAATAAATTTTACTTCACACCATTTACCCTTCAATGGTCTTTAAAAATGTTCATTTTCCTTTAAAATATTTTCAGAAGAGGCTAAATGTAACAAAGATGTTCTTTAGTTCTTTAATTCTTAGCTAAAGCATTCAAAGACTAGGAAGGGCTCTAGGAAGAGTAACTCTAGGAAGCCTGAATTCTCATTGTTTTATCTTCTTTTAGTACTTATGAGAATTTGAATTTTTCACAGCCTGATAATAATTATCACTGACCACTTAGTGCTACCACAGATCACTACTCTGGACTCCCTCATCCATTTCTCTTATCATCTTGTCTTAGATATCTCTCCTGATTTGTCCATACTAGCAGCTTTCTCGATATTTTTCTCAAGGTTGTACCTGTGCCTTTTTTTTTAATCCTCAAAGCAGAAATAATCTGTCTCCAGTATTTAACAAAAGGGTCACTGTTTAAAAAATCAACATGTAGCATAGTGTGGTGATTAAAAGAGAGACCTCTGTAGGCACATTGCTGGGGTTAGAATTTTGTCCCCACCATTTACCAGTTTGTAATCTTAGGCAAGTTACTTAATCTTGCTTTGCATGTTCTCTCAGCTTTAAAGTGAGAAAAATAGTAGTGCCATCATGAAAAGTGCATAAATTGTTTATAAAGTGGTTACAGCATTTAGTAAGAGCTTTGTAAATGTCAAATAAGTAAAACAAAAAAGTGTGACAATGGTAAACTCAAAATTTTTAACAAATTTGAACACTGATATAATTCACTGGCTAAATTAGTATTTAGGAGATAACAGAATATCGTTCAGCACATTTTAAAAACCAATAAATAGTAGTTGTAATTACTGTTTACTTTGTAGATCTTTCCTCAGCTTCCCATATAGCATGGGTCAGCAGCTTACCACATTCGGATTGAAATGCTCTTAAATATGTCCCTACAGATTTATTTTACTTGCATTTTCCTCCAGCTTTACTGGGTGCAGTTCAGTTCAGTTGAGTCACTCAGTCGTGTCCAACTCTTTGCGACCCCATGAATCGCAGCATGCCAGGCCTCCCGGTCCATCACCAACTC
Organism: Tragelaphus eurycerus; assembly: GCA_935064755.1. NCBI lineage: Eukaryota > Metazoa > Chordata > Mammalia > Artiodactyla > Bovidae > Tragelaphus > Tragelaphus eurycerus. Next base: position 7,665,074 of record CAKXYN010000064.1, read on the forward strand.
CCAGAGTTCACTCAGACTCATGTCCATCGAGTCAGCGATGCCATACAGCCATCTCATCCTCTGTCATCCCCTTCTCTTCCTGCCCCCAATCCCTCCCAGCATCAGAGTCTTCTCCAATGAGTCAACTCTTCGCATGAGGTGGCCAAAGGACTGGAGTTTCAGCTTTAGCATCATTCCTTCCAAAGAAGTCCCAGGGCTGATCTCCTTCAGAATGGACTGGTTGGATCTTCTTGCAGTCCAAGGGATTCTCAAGAGTCTTCTCTAACACCACAGTTCAAAAGCATCAATTCTTTGGTGCTCAGCTTTCTTCACAGTCCAACTCTCACATCCATACATGATCACTGGAAAAACCATAGCCTTGACTAGATGGACCTTTGTTGGCAAAGTAATGTCTCTGTTTTTCAATATGCTAAGAGAAATAAAGTTTTATACGTCTAAAGTGTATAACATAAGTTGATATATGTATAAATTATGAAATGATTACCACTGTCCCTACTGCTTTAAATCTAGGCCTCCAGATCTGCATCAGACAAAGAAGAAAAAATGAATACTATATATCCTAACCACCCCACACAGCAGTCACTCTGAATCTAATCCACAATCTTTTACATTGCTGCTAAGCCACTTCAGTCGTGTCCAACTCTGTGCGACCCCATAGATGGCTGCCCATCAGGCTCCCCCATCCCTGGGATTCTCCAGGCAAGAACACTGGAGTGGGTTGCCATTTCCTTCTCCAATGCATGAAAGTGAAAAGTGAAAGTGAAGTTGCTCAATCGTGTCCAACTCTTTGCGACCCCATGGACTGCAGCCTACCAGGCTCCTCCATCCATGGGATTTTCCAGGCAAGAGTACTGGAGTGGGGTGACATTGCCTTCTCCGATCTTTTACATCAGGATGCATATAAATGCTGAAGTCAGTTTTTTTATTTTCTCAACATCCCCTTTCCAAAAGAGCCCATTATAACCTAAAGATCTATAAGTGTTCATTTCAAAACCAGAGAGCTCTAGCTTCTAATGGTGAATTCAACATCCACCTTCTCTTAATGTGCTGTTGGGTTCTGTCTGTTAGTATTTTGTTCAGGATTTTTGCATCTATGGTCATTAGTGATGTTGGCCTTTAGTTTTCTTTTTCTGTGGTATCTTTGCCTGGTTTTGGTATCAGGGTACTGGTGGCCTCATAGAATGAATTTGGGAGTGTTCTTCCTTCTGAATTTTTTGGAAGAGTTTGAGAAGAATAGATGTTAGCTCTTTTCTAAATGTTTAATAGAATCTATCTGTGAAGCCATATGGCCCTGGGCTTTTGTTTGTTGGAAATTTTTAATCACAGTTACAATTTTGGTGCTTGTGGTTGGTCTGCTCATATTTTCTATTTCTTCCTGATTTAGTCTTGGAAAGTTTTACTTTTCTAAGAATTTGTCCATTTCTTCCGGGTTGTCCACTTCCTTGGCATATAGTTGCTTGTACTCTCTCCTTTGTATTTCTGTGGTGTCAGTTGTAATTTCACTTCTAATTTTATTGCTTGTATACTCTCCTTTGTATTTCTGTGGTGTCAGTTGTAATTTCACTTCTAATTTTATTGATTTGAGTCCTCTCCCTTTTTAATGAGTCTGGCTAATGGTTTATCAATTTTATCTTCTCAAAGAATCAGCTTTTAGTTTTATTGATCTTTGCTACTGTTTTCATTTCTTATTCATTTATTTTTGCTCTGATTTTTATGATTTATTTCTACTAACTCTGGGGTTGTTTTGTTCTTCTTTTTCTAATTGCTTTAGGTGTAAGGTTGTATTTGAGTTTTTTCTAGTTTCTTAAGGCAGGATTGTATTGCTATAAACTTCCCTCATAGAACTGCTTTTACTGCATCCCAGAGGTTTGGGGTCATTGTGTTTTCATTGTTATTTGTTTCTAGATATTTTTTGACTTTGATTTCTTCAAGAATCTCTTGGTTATTTAGAAGCATATTGTTTAGCCATCATGTGTTTGGTTTTTTTACAGTTATTTTTTGTTTGATATCTAACTCATAGCATTGTGGTTGGAAAAGATGCTTGATGTGATTTCAATTTTCTTAAATTTATCAAGACTTGACTGTGACCCAAGTTGTGATATGCATGTTCCATGTGCACCTGAGAAGTGTATTCTGTTTTTGGATGGAATGTCCTGCACATATTAAGTCTATCTAATGTGTCATTGAAGGCTTGTGTTTCCTTATTAATTTCCTGTCTGGATGATTGGAATAAGCGGCAAATTAAAGTCCCTACTATTATGGTCTTACTATCAATTTCCCCTTTTATGGCTGTTAGCATTTGCCTTATGTACTGAAGTACTCCTATGTTGGGTGCATAAATATTTACAACTGTTATCTTTGTCTTAGATTGATACTTTGATCATTATGTAGTATCCTTCATTATGTATGTCTCTTGTAATAGTCTTTATTTTAAAGCCAATTTTTCTGATATGAGTGTTGCTAACCCAGTTTTCTTTTGATTTCCATTTGCATGGAATGTCTTTTTCCATCCCCTCATTTTCAACCTTATGTATCCCTAAGTCTGAAGTGGGTCTCTTTTAGACAGCATATATACGGGTTTTGTTTTTGTGTCTATTTAGCCAGTCTGTGTCTTTTGGTTGGAGCGTTTAAACCATTTACATTTAAGGTAATTATTGATATGTATGTTCCTATTGTCATTTTCTTAATTTCTTTCGGTTTATTTTTGTAGATCTTTTTCTTCTCTGTGTTTCTTGCCTAGAGAATTTCCTTTGCTGCTGAGTCGCTTCAGTCGTGTCTGACTCTGTGCGACCCCATAGATGGCAGCCCACCAGGCTCCCCCGTCCCTGGGATTCTCCAGGCAAGAACACTGGAGTGGGTTGCCATTTCCTTCTCCAATGCATGAAACTGAAAAATGAAAGTGAAGTCGTTGAGTCGTGTCTGACTCTTAGCGACCTCATGGACTGCAGCCCACCAGGCTCCTTTGTCCATGGGATTTTCCAGGCAAGAGTGCTGGAGTGAGGTGCCATTGCCTTCTCCAAGAGAAGTTCCTTTAGCATTTGTTATAAAGCCAGTTTGTTGATGGTGAATTCTCTTAGCTTTTGTTTCTCTGTAAAGCTTTTATCTGTCAAATCTAAATGAGATCCTCAAATACAATACAAAAGATCAATGAAATTGATAGCTGTATTTTTTTAAAAAAGATAAAATTGATAAAATTTTAGCCAGACTCTTCAAGAAAAGAAGAGAGAGGGCCCCTTGCAATATAATTAGAAATGAAAAAGAAGTTACAACTGAGACCACAGAAATACAACGTGAACGTGAAGTCGCTCAGTCATGTCTGACTCTTTGCGACCCCATGACTGTAGCCTACCAGGCTCCTCTGTCCATGGGATTTTCCAGGCAATAGTACTGGAGTGGATTGCCATTTCCTTCTCCAAGGGATCTTCCCAACCCAGGGATCGAACCTGGGTCTCCCACATTATAGACAGATGCTTTACCGTCTGAGCCACCAGGGAAGGACCATAATAAAAGACAACTACAAGCAACTATATGCCAATGAAAAGGACAACCTAGAAGAAATGGACAGATTCTTATTAGAAATCTGTAACACTAATAGGCAAGAAAAGTATTTCAATACAGAGGTGGAGATCTAGTTCTTAAATAAAATTAAAAAGAACAAACCAAGTATTTTTAAGCCATTAGTTAAAAGTAATTAATTGATTATACCAAAATTAAGGATTTCTTTTTGTGGATACCATGTATAAAATTAGATACAGGTGACTTATTGAGACTAGAGAATAAGAAAAAGTTAATACTATAATACATTTAAAAGTCACAGTGAATAAGAGTAAACGGTCTTAAGTGTGTATACATACTCAAGTTACTTCAGTCATGTCTGACTCTTTGCAACCCTATAGACTGCAGCCCGCCAGGCTCCTCAGTCCATGGGATTCTCTAAGCAAAAACAGTGGGTTGCCTTGCCCTCCTCCATGGGATTTTCCTGATCCAGGAATCGAACCTGCGTCTTACATCTCCCACGTTGGCAGGTGGGTTCTTCACCACTAGTGCCATTTGGGAAGCCCCAAATGGTCTTATACGTAACAATAAGAGTTGCAGAAGGAAAAAACAGGGGAAAGGTAATATCTATAGACATAATGGCAAAGATAGATATGTCCTAATATCTCTTTAGTCCTAATACTGAAGAGACACAATCAATACTGGACAAGAATAAGAAAAACATGAGTGAAAATGGTTAAGGTACAAACTTCCAGTAATATGATAAATAAATCCTGGGGTTATAATTTACAGCACAGTGACAATAGTTAGAAATCTGCAGTGTTTATCTGGATGACACTGAGAGTAGATTTTAAATGTTCTCATTATTTTTTAAGAAATGGTATGTGTTATGATGGATGTTAACTAAATTTATTGCAATGATCACTTTGTTTTTGTTTTATATATATATATACACACACACACACACACACACAACAAAGTAAAATAATATAACACAATCATTAGGTTATACACCAAAACTAATAAAATGTTATATGTCAATTATATCTAACTTTAAAAAAATCATAAAAAAAAACCAAACAGTGAGACAAAACAAAAAACTCCAAATCTTTACCTGGCTCATCATAATAAAATTGCAGAATATCAAAGATATAGAGAAAAATCTCAAAAGCAACCGGAAAAAAGACAAATTCTTTCCCACAAAGCAATGAGTAGACCGAGAGCCAACTTCGTGGGAGAAACAGTAGATCTCTAGACAACGGCATAACATTTTCAAAGTTCAGAAAATATCTGTTGAATAAAGAGTGAATAAAGATGGATGGTTTTCAAAAAGAAAGTTGGCTGCTCAGTAAAATACACTTTTACTGAAGAAATTGTTTGCAGATATAATTTTACTGCATCAGCTATGAGAGAATAAAAGGAATAATAAAATTTACAGTAAATATAGGAAATAATATAAGTTAAAAACTAAATAATATGGTAGAAACAAGCACAAATATATATGTAGTTGAAATAAATGCATGCAGAGCAAACTCATCATTCAAAAGACAGATTCAAACTTTAGAAAAACAAAATCTAGGTATTTAATGTGGCACACAAATTAGGATAACCTAAATCAATAATAAAATATAACATGTTCTAGGTGGGATTTTTAAATCTTGCAAGCATTTTACTTTTCTTCATATTTATCTATAAATTTCAGAAAATCCCAATAAAAATTTGATTTACAAATTTACCTAGAAGTGGAGAGGCCCAAGAACTAGCAAGGCAATTCTAGGAAAAAATTTTATTGAAAACAGTAAAAATGTATGAAAGATCTAAGCCTAAAATGTGCTGAATTTTAAAAAATTGTAGAAAGAACCATTGTTTTTATATAGCATATCTGTGTATATTTGCATATTCTACATAGTAAATTAATAGATGCATGAACTGAAGTGTTACACAACAAATTCATGCTTGTTGTCTTTGAGGAGAGATAAAGGAAAATGGGTTTCGGTTAAGGATCAAATGGAATTCAACTTTATATATATCTTTATTTTATTTAAATTAAGTTAAATTTAATTCAAATAAATTAAATAAGGCACTGTTTTCAAAACTGTAACTAATATGATGAATATTTCTTTCTAGGTGGTATGTATGTGGATTTGAATATTACTCTTGATCCTTCATTAATATTTTACCAATTAAATGGAATATATGGATAATAAGCAGAAACATTATTAGCACTATTGTAGAGGGAGAATAAGTAGAAATCTTTCAGCCACTGACAGATAAAAGTGACAAAAATGATACTTAAATAGTTTGAACATATTACTTTTAAAGCACTATATAGATATACATATATATTGTATGTATGTGTTTGTGCTTGTGTATATATAATATTCATGACGTATTTATAAAAATTGATCACGTGAGTCACAAATTGCATCTTAATTCATTTCCAAAGGCAAAACTGTAGAGGTCACAGTCCCTGAAATCAATGGAATCAATTAGTAATTTAACAAACATTTGCTATTCAGTCACTAAATCCTGTCCAACTCTGTGGCCCCATGGATTGCAGCATGCCAGGCTTCCCAGTCTTTCACTATAATAAGAGAAGTTTTGTTTAATCCAATGAGACCAAAAAATATTAACAGAAAGAACTCTTTCAATTAAAAAATATTCAAATAATTTGGTACCAATGAGGAAATTCAAATTACATTAACAGATTACTAGATGTAAATGTAACATGGAACAACATGTTCTGGACATGAAACAACAGACTGGTTCCAAATCAGGAAAGTAGTACACCAAGGCTGTATGTTGTCACCCTGCTTATTTAACTTCTATGCAGAGTACATCGTATGAAATGTCAAGCTGGATGATGCACAAGCTGGAATCAAGATTGCTGGGAAAATATCAATAACCTCAGATATGCAGATGACAGCACCCTTATGGAAGAAAGTGAAGAAGAACTAAAGAGTCTCTTGATGGAAGTTAAAGAGGAGAGTGAAAAAGTTGGCTTAAAGCTCAACATTCAGAAAACTAAAACCATGGCATCTGGTCCCATCACTTCATGGCAAATAAATGGGGAAACAATGGAAACAGTGACAGAGTTTATTTTCTTGGGCTCCAAAATCACTGCAGAGGGTGATCGCAGCCATGAAATTAAAAGACGCTTACTCCTTGGAAGGAAAGTTATGACCAACCTACACAGCATATTAAAAAGCAGAGACATTACTTTTCCGACAAGGTTCTGTCTAGTCAAAGTTATGGTTTTTCCAATAGTCATGTATGGATGTGAGAGTTGGACTGTAAAGAAAGCTGAGTGCTGAAAAATTTATACTTTCGACTATGGTGTTGGAGAAGACTCTTGAGAGTCCCTTGGACTGCAAGGAGATCCAACCAGTTAATCTTAAAGGAAATCAGTTCTGAATATTTACTGGAAGGACTGATGCTGAAGCTGAAACCCCAATACACTGGCCACCTGATTCAAAGAACTGACTCATGGGAAAAGACCCTGATGTTGGGGAAGATTGAAGGTAGAAGGAGAAGGGGATGACAGAGGATGAGATGGTTGGATGGCATCACCGACTCAATGGACATGAGTTTGAGTAAGCCTTGGGAGTTGGTGATGGACAGGGAAGCCTGGTGTGCTGTAGTCCATGGGTTGCAAAGAGTTGAACACAACTGAGCGACTGAACTGAACTGAAATGTAAATTAAAAAATAAGAATTACCAGACATTTGACGAAAGCCTAGAGCATGACAGAAAAATCAAGAGACTAAAATGGAAAAACTGTCTCTAGAGACTACCTAGAAATAAATTAGGGAAAAGAAGACAACTTCCAAAAGAAAACTTCAATTATTGAATATTAACTTAAGGGAAATTCAAGACCATATTGCGTGCCTATTACTAGTACTATCTCCTATGGGAAAGGCAAGTTCAAAGAAGAAAAACTCTTGAAAATTAAATATGTGATTGCTATATAAAAAATAATTTAAGATTTGGAAAAATAACTTACACAGAATGTAGAATAAAAGGACAGCCATAATTGTGTGGAAAATGATCGATAAATTACATACAGGATCACTTCTAAGAACTGATATTCAATTAAGTGGCCATTCAAAAAAGAGAGACTAGAGAAGACCTGGAAAGAATGTCATTAAATTATAAATAAATTATAGTTTCACAATTAGTTTTCTAGAACTGAAGGGAAAATGTTCAAGTGCTGCAAAAAAGAGATGAATGGGTTTAAATTTGGCATATCCACATGAAGTATTAGAAAATAAGCATAAAGATAAGTTCCTAAAATTTCCAAATAGAATAAAAGATAATCTACCAAAAAATAAGAATTCAACTGAAATCATATTTCTCAGAAATTCTGGATGCTATGAGACAATGGAACAAATACCCTTAAATATCTGAGGAAGAACAATTTCCCAAGTAAACTTCTCTTGTCATATAATTAACAAGTATAAGGACAAGATAAAAATATTTTAAAATATGAAAGGACTAAGATATTGTCTTAGGATTTATTTTTTAAAAGGATGTACTCTGTTGCAATAATGGCATGAATTAAAATGGGAAGTTAAGGAACAATGAGGAAAAAGTGAAATTCTACCTCTGTCTCAGAGAACAGTCCAGATCACAGAGGTGGGAGGACAAAGGGTTTTGGGGAAAAACATAACAACTTAAAGTGTGATGGAACATATGCCATGAGGGGAAGCTTGGGAATACTTTATATGATAAAAGCGCACTGAGAAATGTAGTCAGAGATTCCATGAAAGCAAAATAAAAGAAAATTTTATGAGGAAGTCATTATCCAAAGAGGTGAAGTGAAGTGAAAGTCACTCGGTTGTGTCCGACTCTTTGTGACCCCATGGACAGTAGTCAATCAGGCTCCTCTGTCCATGGGATTTTCCACAAGAATACTGGAGTGGGTTGGCATTTCTTCTCCAGGGGATCTTCCCAACCCAGGGATTGAATCCAGGTCTCCGCATTGTAGGCAGACGCTTTACTGTATGAGCCACCAGGGGAGTCTTATCCAAAGAGGCAGCCATCAAATACATGGCATATCTTGGGTGGTTCAGCATAAACAAGAGGAATAAATTTAATCCTGGACCCAGAATATTCTCCTTCGATGGCACAGGTGACCATTAAAACTTAAAACAACTATGACAATAATAGCTGAAAATTTTACCTAGTCATTAGGGTGTAATCACTCTTTATTGGGTTTCAGCTTTCAGGATTTATGGTTTATGAGAGAACTGTGGAGAAATTAAGATAATGGAAGAAAATAAAAATAACAATGAAAAAGTTATAAGAAAGCCCACTCCAACTGGGATTGAAAGAAGTTGGATAACAATAATTTTCTTATGCAAAGAGAGTGTCAAAAGCTGTGTATATTATTATTGGGAAAATAGGTGATGGTTTAAGAATGTTGCTGTAAATGGAAACAAAAAATAGTGGTATATAGTTCCAGTGAAAAAAGGAGGAAAAATGAAACGTGATAAAGTCATGTTAAATCCTTATCTATCAAAATAAGAAGTCTATGCTGCTGCTGCTACTGGTGCTGCTAATTCGCTTCAGTTGTGTCTGACTCTGTGCGACCCCATAGACAGCAGCCCACCAGGCTGCCCCGTCCCTAGGATTCTCCAAGCAAGAACACTGGAGTGGGTTGCCATTTCCTCCTCCAATGCATGAAAGTGAAAGGTGAAAGTGAAGTCGCTCAGTCGTGTCCGACTCTTAGCGACCCTATGGACTGCAGCCTACCAGGCTCTTCTGTCCATGGGATTTTCCAGGCAAGAGTACTGGAGTGGGGTGCCATTGCCTTTTCCGAAGAAGTCTATAGATATCTAAATTAGTGAATCTTGAAATAGAAGTTCAGTGATCTTGTTAATATGATCTCAGATATGCAGATGACACTACCATTATGGCAGAAAGTGAAGAGGAACTAAAGAGCCTCTTGATGAAAGTGAAAGAGGAGAGTGAAAAAGTTGGCTTAAAGCTCAACATTCAGAAAACGAAAGTCATGGCATCTGGTCCCATCACTTCATGGCAAATAGATGGGGAAACAGTGGAAACAGTGTCAGACTTTATTTTTTTGGGCTCCAAAATCACTGCAGATGGTGAGTGCAGCCATGAAATTAATAGATGCTTACTCCTTGGAAGGAAAGTTATGACCAACCTAGATAGCATATTCAAAAGCAGAGACATTACTTTGCCAACAAAAGTCCATCTAGTCAAGGCTATGGTCTTTCCAGTGGTCATGTATGGATGTGAGAGTTGGACTGTGAAGAAAGCTGAGCACTGAAGAATTGATGCTCTTGAACTGTGGTGTTGGAGAAGACTCTTGAGAGTCCCTTGGACTGCAAGGAGATCCAACCAGTCCATCCTAAAGGAGACCAGTCTTGGGTGTTGATTGGAAGGACTGATGCTGAAGATGAAACTCCAATACTTTGGCCACCTCATGCAAAGAGTTGACTCATTGGAAAAGACCCTGATGCTGGGAGGGATTGGGGGCAGGAGGAGAAGGGGACGACAGAGGATGAGATGGCTGGATGGCATCACCGACTTGATGGACATGAGTTTGAGTGAGCTCCTGGGGTTGGTGATGGGCAGAGAGGCCTGGAGTGCTGCTATTCAATGGGTTGCAAAGAGTCGGACATGACTGAGCGACTGAACTGAACTGATAAACCTTCCTGCCTGCACCTTTTTTTTTTTTTTCAATTAATTATTTTTAATTGGAGGATAATTGCTTTACAATGTTGTGTTGGTTTCTATCATATATCACCATGAGTCAGCTATAGATATATGTATGTCCCCTTCCTTTTGAACCTCCTTCCCACCTCCTACCCCATTCCACCCCTCTCGCTTGTTACAGAGTACTGGCTGTGAGCTCTCTGAGTCATACAGCAAATTTCCACTGGCTATCTAATTTTACATATGGTATTGTATATGTTATGGAGCAGTTTCTCAGAGTTATCTGAGGTGCTGTCTCAGGCTGCAGGCCTCACTTTGATCAAAATAAAACTTAACTTGCAGTTCAACACTGCCTTTTTTTGAGCAGACAATATTTAGAATGTTTTATTTGTTTTAACTTTTTTAATCTTCATAAAAAATACTACAAGGGAATCACTACTATTATGCTCATTTTTAGATGAGTACATTGAAGCACAGATAGATAACTTGCCCAGAATTATCTAGTAAACAACACAGGAAGAATTCAATCTAGTAGTGTTCTGGTAAATCCTTAACAATAATTAACAAATAGCTTTCCTCTCACAATTCCTGTCCCTGCCAAAAAGCCTTGTTTGTAGTGTTTGCAAGAACTTCCACCATGATCAATTTCAAATTACTGAAGAACACACATTGAGTAGAGTTGGAAGGAAAAACACACAATTAGTTTTTATAAGCCTGTTTGAGCAGGCTCCAGCATACCACTGATTCAAATTCAAACAATCTGGTCCCGAGGATTAAAGTAGAAACCAACATTGATGACATTCTAAGGATATTTTCATTACTATTATTTCTAATAATAAGGTCAGGAAGGGCAGTGGTGAGGAGATACCCCTCACCCAAGGTAAGGAGCATTGGCTGCCTTTTGCTGGAGCAGCTATGAAGAGATACCCCAGGCCCAAGGTAAGAGAAACCCAAGTAAGATGGTAGGTGTTGCAAGAGGACAAGAGGGCAGACACACTGAAACCATACTCACAGAAAGCTAGCCAATCAAATCACACTAGGACCACAGCCTTGTCTAACTCAATGAAACTAAGCCATGCCCGTGGGCAACCCAAGATGGGCGGGTCATGGTGGAGAGATCTGACAGAATGTGGTCCACTGGAGTATGGAGAAGGGAATGGCAAAACACTTCAGTAGTCTTGCCTTGAGAACCCCATGAACAGTATGAAAAGGCAAAATGATAGGATACTGAAAGAGGAACTCCCCAGGTCAGTAGGTGCCCAGTGTGCTACTGGAGATCTGTGGAGAAATAACTCCAGAAAGAATGAAGGGATGGAGCCAGAGCAAAAAGAATACAACACACGAGAAGACTCTATACATGGACATCACCAGATAGTCAACACTGAAATCAGATCGATTATATTCTTTGCAGCCAAAGATGGAGAAGCTCTATACAGTCAGCAAAAACAAGACCAGGAGCTGACTGTGGCTCAGATGATGAACACCTTATTGCCAAATTCAGACTGAAATTAAGAAAGTAGGGAAAACCACTAGATCATTCAGGTATGATCTAAGTCAAATCCCTTATGATTATACAGTGGAAGTGAGAAATAGATTTAAGGGCCCAGATCTGATAGAGTGCCTGATGAGCTATGGACTGAGGTTCGTGACATTGTACAGGAGACAGGGATCAAGACCATCCCCATGGAAAAGAAATACAAAAAAGCAAAATGGCTGTCTGGGGAGGCCTTACAAATAGCTGTGAAAAGAAGAGAAGAGAAAAGTAAAGGAGAAAAGGAAAGATATAAACATCTGAATGCAGAGTTCCAAAGAATAGCAAGAAGAGATAAGAAAGCCTTCTTCAGTGATCAATGCAAAGAAATAGAGGAAAACAACAGAATGGGAAAGACTAGGGATCTCTTCAAGAAAATCAGAGATACCAAAGGAACATTTCATGCAAAGATGAGCTCAATAAAGGACAGAAATGGTATGGACCTAACAGAAGCAGAAGATATTAAGAGGAGGTGGCAAGAATACACAGAAGAACTGTACAAAAAAGATCTTCACAATGCAGATAATCACGATGCTCTGATCACTGACGTAGAGCCAGACATCCTGGAATGTGAAGTCAAGTGGGCCTTAGAAAGCATCACTATGAACAAAGCTAGTGGAGGTGATGGAATTCCAGTGGAGTTCCTTCAAATCCTGAAAGATAATGCTGTGAAAGCGCTGCACTCAATATGCTAGCAAATTTGGAAAACTCAGCAGTGGCCACAGGACTGGAAAAGGTCAGTTTTCATTCCAATCCCAAAGGCAATGCCAAAGAATGCTCAAACTCCCACACAATTGCACTCATCTCACACACTGGTAAAGTAATGCTCAAAATTCTCCAAGCCAGGCTTCAGCAATATGTGAACTGTGAACTTCCTGATGTTCAAGCTGGTTTTAGAAAAGGCAGAGGAACCAGAGATCAAATTGCCAACATCCACTGGATCATTTAAAAAGCAAGAGAGTTCCAGAAAAACATCTATTTCTGCTTTATTGACTATGCCAAAGCCTTTGACTGTGTGGATCACAATAAACTGTGGAAAATTCTGAAAGAGATGGGAAAACCATATCACCTGATCTGCCTCTTGAGAAATTTGTATGCAGGTCAGGTAGCAACAGTTAGAACTGGACATGGAACAACAGACTGGTTCCAAATAGGAAAAGGAGTACGTCAAGGCTGTATATTGTCACTCTGTTTATTTAACTTATATGAAGAGTACATCATGAGAAATGCTGGGCTGGAAGAAGCACAAGCTGGAATCAAGATTGCCAGGAGAAATATCAATATCCTCAGATATGCAGATGATTCCACCCTTATGGCAAAAAGTGAAGAGGAACTAAAAAGCCTCTTGATAAAAGTCAAAGTGGAGAGTGAAAAAGTTGGCTTAAAACTCAACATTCAGAAAACGAAGGTCATGGCATCGGGTCCCCTCATTTCATGGGAAATAGATGGGGAAACAGTGTCAGACTTTATTTTTCTGGGCTCCAAAATCACTACAGATGGTGACTGCAGCCATGAAATTAAAAGACGCTTACTCCTTGGAAGGAAAGTTATGACCAACCTAGATAGCATATTCAAAAGCAGAGATGTTACTTTGCCAACAAAGTTCCGTCTAGTCAAGGCTGTGGTTTTTCCTGTGGTCATGTATGGATGTGAGAGTTGGACTGGTGCAATGAAACATGTTATATAGTTACCAAAGTGATAAGTGTGACATTTAATTTCAGCCAAGTAAAGGAGGAATTTAGTCAATAAACGACACTGGATCACTGACAAAGGCTTTCAGGTTAGAGCCCTGCTGCTGCTGCTGCTAAGTCGCATCAGTTGTGTCCAACTCTGTGCGACCCCATAGACGGCAGCCCACCAGGCTTCCCCGTCCCTGGGATTCTCCAGGTAAGAACACAGAGCCCTACTTTATATCAAAATAAATTCCAGAGGAATTAAATCCCTAAATATTAAAAAACAAACAAACAAATATGGTACTAGAACAAAATATAAAGAGAATATTTTTGTAGTTTGATATAGGGAGACTTTTCTCAGCAAAACACAAAACAAGAGATTGTTAGCGATGTTTGAAAATAAGATAGAAAATAAGATAGGTGTTTGAAAATAAATAGATAAGAAAATGTATATAAAAATAAATTAGCAACAAATGTGATTATTTATGGGCTGGAATTAGATGTAGGTTATAAATCTACATCTATATATAGATTCTCGGTGATTTTCAGTTTGTTGTGTTTTTGGTGTTTTTCAAAGAAAATACAGTTTATGATAGAGGAATACAACCTACAAATTGGACTCAGTGTATGATTTTCTGGGTAGTATGCATATACAAATTGAATAAGAAGAATTAGAAAATATAAATAGACCAAAAGCAGAGAAAAGCAGAAGAACTCAACAAATTCCCTCTCTCATTCCTTACTGCTCCACAAAAAGCTTCAAGTTTAGTATACATTGGATATTGGTCATTTTAACTTTCAAAAGAACAACTAATTCTTAAGTTATTTATTCAGTTTTTACAGAAGAAATAAAAAAAGTTTTCTAATTCAATTTATGTATTCATTTAACAAGTACTTTTTGGGTACCTACTCTATTAGATTCCAGGTCTCCAGTACTGAATGAGAGTTTTCATGGAGAAAATATAATCCAGAAAAATAATAATAAAATCAAGATATTATATATATAATTATAATATCAAAATCAGACAAAGATAACAACAAACAATAACAAAAAACCCAGAATTTTTATTCTAAAGTTTATTCTAAACTTCAGAATAGTCTGAAGGATAGGTAGATGCAAAATAGATGCAAAGAAATCTATTAAATATTAAGTAACTGAATTAGCAGTATATCAAGAGACAATTATACCAAAGCCAATTAGTTTCTATTTCAGACATACAAAGCTGATGCACCATTAAAATAATAAGTCACTAATAACATCAGTGGAACTTCAAAGAAAAAACTACACATGATCTATCCAATATCTGTTTCTTCACTTAACAGAAGTGTATTTAACAAATATTTATTGAATACTAATTCCAGGTGCTCCACCAGGAAATAGGCATAAAATAGTGAAAAAAATAGGAATTATCCCTGGTTATATATAGTTTATATTATAGTGGGAAAGACGGAGTGATAATCAAGTAATTGTATTATATAGTTCAAATCGCTTTGTTAGCAAAATAAAGGAGATAACCGTGGGCTACATATCAAAAGTATGTCTCTTGGAAGGCTTGCTGAGCAAAGAATAGGAGCTAGGCAGCAAAGAAGGAAAAAAAAGTGTTTTGGGCAGAAGAAATAATTTGGACAAAGACTGCAAATTGAGAAAAAATAGAATACTGCTAGAATGTAGAGGTAAATGGCTGGTGGTGAGAGATAAAGCCTGGAAAGCTAAGCTGGGCCAGATGACTGAGTTCCATACAAGCCATATTAAAGAGTTCAAATTTTATTCTAAAAGCAATAGAGGCTTAACTAGGAGGTGACATAAAGAGTTTTGCATTTCAAAAATTCATTTGCGCATAAGTATGGAAATGAATCAGAGAGGTTCTGCATCAGCAGATAATTAAAAGTTTATATGATAATAGAAGAAAAAGTATAATAGTATTAACTGAGGCAGTAGAAGAGGACATCCAGGGAAGATTTAAGAGATATTGAGGAAGTAGAATTGTGAAGTATTAGTGATGACTGATTATGGAAAGGGGAAGGTAGAGGGAAGGGTCAAGAGAAGCTAGGGTGGCAGTGCCAGGATTTGCTGAAAGTTCTCCTTAACTGTGTCATCACTTTCTAAAAGTCACAAATGCTATACATTTGAACCTGACAAATTTATTCTTAATAATAAAAATTCAGAGACATGCCTATGAAAATCTGTAACAAGAGAACAATGCCTGTTATTACTATCATTATTTAATGCTGTATTTCAAATGATACTGTAATAAAGTAGGAAAATGAATAAAAATAACAAATATTATCATTATATGCAGATAATATGTCTACATGTAAAGAAAATCTAAGTGAATCAAGAATTAGCAACCAGTACAATTTTAAATTATAAATTGAATTTAAAAAATCAGTTTCCCACTGTATCATCAAAAACACATTAGAAAATAAAATTAAAAAACTTCTTTTTCAAAATAAAATTAAAACTTGAAATACCTAAAAACAGGTTTAAGAATTAACCAGTATTGATATGAAAGAAAATATAAAATTTTACTAAATAAACAGGGACTCATATGAAGTTCTTGAATATGGAAACACCAACAGAAAAAGTCAAATTTCTTAAATTGATTTATAAAGTTTATATAACTTGACTTTAGAGTTAATCTTGAGAGTGTAAGAACAGCCAGGAAAATTTATGAAATTTTAAAAAAGAATTCTGATTAGGAATTACACTGGCAGATATGAAAATATATTTTAAAGTCACGATAATTAGAAGTCTGGTACTGTTACATAATTAGACAGCACAGTAGGATAGATTAGAATGCCTCAAAATATTGCCAATTATATGCCAATTTTAGTGTATGGTGAAAGCAGTATTTAAACTAGAGAGAAAAAGATGGGAATGTGATTGAATAGATACATTTATCTCTTCTCTCTATGGAAACTTTTCTAAAATATCAGTAAAACAGTTTTTAAAAAGCATAGAACTACAAGTACAAATGGATCAGAAGAGAAAGCAAAAGGAGATGAGAAATGATACAAGTTTTGGAAAACAAAACTCAAAAGGAGGAATAGTAACTAACTCAGCAAGGGAAGGAAGCTATAAAACCTATGTGCCTGCAGAGAGAGACACTTCAGTGTGGTCCAGACACAATGGATGGAACAGGAGGACTGGGGGATATCTATTTCCTGAATCAGGGGTCTCCTCCAACATCTTTCCCACAACAGCCAGTCATTTATATACCCCAGGCTGAATAAAAGAGGATTGCTTTCTTGGGAAATTGAGAAGGGGCCCCAGTGTCAGTTATTTAGGCTCCATATTTAAAAAGTTATCTTCCTACTTGATTGCTCTAAAATAAAGCCTACTAATTTAAAAGTTCATCTTTTCTCCCCTTTCCACTAGAAAAACTCCAACCATGTTTTTGGAGCCTTTCTCTTAAATGTGCATGGTATATTAGAAAATTAAGCAAAAGCTCCAACAGAGAACAAACAAATAAAGCCTTCGGAGGGAACATGACAAAAACAAAAACAACCCTGTAATTTGTATGCTTAGAAATATAAGAGAAGATATTGCATCCATAACATAGTAACGGGATAATATGTAAAAGGAAATAACTTTTAGAAATTTTAAAAATTAGAACAAGAACAGACAAGAACAAGAACAACAGCAAATCAATAAAAGATTTGAAAATAAAGTTAAGGAAATGTTTTTAAAAAGTAGAACACACGAAAAAAACAAAGATAGGGTGTACCGAAGATCTAGTCTTGAGAAACAGGTGTGATCATCATAGGCATAGAACTAGGTCAATTGTGTAAGAAGGTATGCCAAGTAAGACAAGGAGTAGGGCAGAGAATACAGCAGTTCATTTATGGTTGCACAATAGTCTACTGTGGGCTTCCCTGGTGGCACAGAGGTTAAGCGTCTGCCTGCAATGCGGGAGACCTGGGTTCGATCCCTGGGTCGGGAAAATCCCCTGGAGAAGGAAATGGCAACCCACGCCAGTATTCTTGCCTGGAGAATCCCATCGATAGAGGAGCTTTGTGGGTATAGTCCACGGGTTGCAAAGAGTCAGACATGACTGGGCGACTTCACTTTCTTTCTTAATAGTCTACTGTAGATTAATACTATAAATTCATGTTGCTAAATTATGTTACTCTTGTTAGACCTTAAGGTTTCTCTAGTTTTAAAACTCTTATAAACAATCTTGCAGTAAGCAACATTGTCTACAAATCATTGCTTACATTTCAGTTTATGTTCTTAGGACAGATACCAGAACTGCAATTACTTTGAAGTGATGATGTACTTAGGAAATCAGTTAAATAATTAAATATTTTATGAACTAAATGGGGGTGTCACATGGTCAAGAAATGATACTGACTAATCAGTTCTTTCTAGGGTTAATGTACTTGTGAAAACAATATTTTCACAGCTTACTAGGAGAAGGTTGGGCCTCTTTCAGGCCTCTCAAATGTTAAAAGTTAATGGAGGAGTATTTGGGGTCATCAGATTGGCCTCAAAAGCATATTCACCAAAGACTTGTGAAGAAGAAACCAAGGGTTCTCTCTTCAGCTCTTCCAGGAAGAGAGGAGTGGGTATGAATGTGAAGTTAAGAACATGGAGGACAATTCAGTTCAGTTCAGTTGCTCAGTCTTGCCCAACTCTTCGTGACCCCATGAAATGCAGCACACCAGGCCTCCCTGTCTACCACCAACTCCCGGAGTTTACCCAAATTCATGTCCATTGAGTCGGTGATGCCATCAAACCATCTCATCCTCTGTCATCCCCTTCTCCTCCTGCCTTCAATCTTTCCCAACATCAAGGTCTTTTCAAATGAGTCAGTTCTGTGCATCAGGTAGCCAGTATTGGAGTTTCACCTTCAACCCATCAGTCTTTCCAGTGAACACTCAGGACAGATCTCATTTAGGATGGACTGGTTGGATCTCCTTGCAGTCCAAGGGACTCTCAAGAGTCTTCTCCAACACCACAGTTTGAAAGCATCAATTCTTTGGCACTCAGTTTTCTTTACAGTCCAACTCTCACATCCATACATGACCATAGGAAAAACCATAGCCTTAATTAGACAGATCTTTGTTGGCAAAGTAATGTCTCTGTTTTTAATGTGCTATCTAGGTTGGTCATAACTTTCCTTCCAAGGAGCAAGAGTCTTTTGATTTCATGGCTGCAATCACTACCTGCCATGATTTTGGAGCCCCCAAAATAAAGTCAGTCACTGTGTCCACTGTTTCCCATCTATTTCCCATGAAGTGATGGGACTGGATGCCATGATCTTCGTTTTCTGAATGTTGAGCTTTAAGGCAACTTTTTCACTCTCCTCTTTCACTTTCATCAAGAGGCTCTTTAGTTCTTCTTCACTTTCTGCCATAAGGGTGGTGTCATCTGCATATCTGAAGTTATTGATATTTTCCCAGCAATCTTGATTCCAGCTTGTGCTTCCTCCAGCCCAGCATTTCTCATGATGTACTCTGCATATAAGTTAAATAAGCAGGGTGACAATATACAGCCTTGACGTACTCCTTTTCCGATTTGGAACCAGTCTGTTGTTTCATGTCCAGTTCTAACTGTTGCTTCCTGACCTGCATACAGGTTTCTCAAGAGGCAGGTCAGGGAGTACCATCTCTTTCAGAATTTTCCACAGGAATAGTGATCCACACAGTCAAAGGCTTTGGCATAGTCAATAAAGCAGAAATAGATGTTTTTTTTTCTGGAACTCTCTTGCTTTTTAAATGATCCAGTGGATGTTGGCAATTTGATCTCTGGTTCCTCTGCCTTTTCTAAATCCAGCTTGAACATCTGGAAGTTCATGGTTCACGTATTGCTGAATCCTGGCTTGGAGAATTTTGAGCATTACTTTGCTAGTGTGTGAGATGAGTGCATTGTGCAGTAGTTTGAGCATTCTTTGGCATTGCCTTTCTTTGGGATTGGAATGAAAACTGACCTTTTCCAGTCCTGTGGCCACTGCTGAGTTTTCCAAATTTGCTGGCATATTGAGTGCAGCACTTTCACAGCATCATCTTTTAGAATTTGAAATAGCTCCACTGGCATTCCATCACCTCCACTAACTTTGTTCGTAGTGATGCTTCCTAAGGCCCATTTGGCTTCACATTCCAGGATGTCTTGCTCTAGGTGAGTGATCACACCATCATGATTATCTGGGTCTTTTTTGTACAGTTCTTCTGTGTATTCTTGTCACCTCTTCTTAATATCTTCTGCTTTGTTAAGTCCATACCATTTCTGTCCTTTATTGAGTCCATCTTTGCATGAAATGCTCCCTTGGTATCTCTAATTTTCTTGAAGAGATCTCTATTGTTTTCCTCTATTTCTTTGCACTGATCACCGAGGAAGGCTTTCTTATCTCTCCTTGCTATTCTTTGGTACTCTGCATTCAAGTGGGTTTATCTTTCCTTTTCTCCTTTGCTTTTCTCTTCTCTTCTTTTCACAGCTATTTGTAAGGCCTCCTCACACAGCCATTTTGCTTTTTTGGATTTCTTTTTCTTTGGGATGGTCTTGCTCCCTGTCTTCTGTACAATGTCACAAACCACCATCCATAGTTCATCAGGCATTCTGTCTATCAGATCTAGTCCCTTGAATCTATTTCTCACTTTTACTGTATAATCTTAAGGGATTTGAAATAGGTCATACCTAATTGGTCTAGTTGTTTTCCCAGTTTCTTTAATTTCAGTCTGAATTTGGCAATAATGAGTTCATGATCTGAGCCACAGTCATCTTCTGGTCTTGTTTTTGCTTACTGTATAGAGCTTCTCCACCTTTGGTTTCAAAGAATATAATCAATCTGATTTCGGTGTTGGCCATCTGGTAATGTCCATGTGTAGAGTCTTCTCTTGTGTTGTTGTAAGATGGTGTTTGCTATGACCAGTGAGTTCTGTTGGCAAAACTCTATTAGCCTTTGCCCTGCTTCATTCTGTACTCCAAGACCAAATTTGCCTGTTACTCCAGGTGTTTCTTGACTACCTACTTTTGCATTCCAGTCCCATATAATGAAAAGGACATCTCTTTTTGGTGTTAGTTCTAAAAGGTCTTGAGGGTCTTCATAGAACTGTTCAGCTTCAGCTTCTTCAGCATTACTTGTCAGGGCATAGACTTGGATTACCATGATATTGAATGGTTTGCCTTGGAAATGAACAGAGACAATTACCCAGTGAAAAATACTGTATTGCTCTCTTCCTGTAATAGTCATCTTTCCTTTGTTCACCTCTGTCCAGATCTCATTACACTTTGGTTAAAGTGCTGTGTTAGTCTTTGTTATTCTTTCTTCAAGGCAGCATGGGAAGATGCATGAGCTTTGGATTTATAAAAGCCTGAGGATGTTATTTAGTTCTTCCACTTATTTGACGGTGTTCCAATTATTTATTGCTCAAAAACAAACCACCTCATGAAAGTACAACTTAGGGTTTGGCAGGGACAGTTTGTCTCTGCTCCACTTAGAATTTGCTAGCCTGGCTGAGAGACTGCAGGCTGGAGTCATCTGAAGCAGGGTTTCTCTGTCTCAGTATTCTTGTCATTTGAGTTGAACATTCTTCGTTGTATGGGACTGTGAATTGTAGAATATCTAGGAGTATTTTGGTCTACTACTTACTAGCTATTAGCAGCATTCATTTTAAGCTGTAACAAGCAAACATATCTCCCCAAATTATCAAATGTTCCCTTATAAGGGAGTAGGGAGGCAACATTGTTCATGTGAGAACCAATGTAACTCGCTTCTACATATATGGTAGTCGACAGTGGCTATTGACTGAGATCTTCAGTCAGTTCAGTTCAGTCGCTCAGTCGTGTCTGACTCTTTGCGACCCCATGAATCACAGCACGCCAGGCCTCCCTGTCCATCACAAACTCCTGGAGTTCACTCAGACTCACGTCCATTGAGTCAGTGATGCCATCCAGCCATCTTATCCTCTGTCGTCCCCTTCTCCTCCTGATGTTCACGCTGGTTTTAGAAAAGGCAGAGGAACCAGAGATCAAATTGCCAACATCCGCTGGATCATGGAAAAAGCAAGAGAGTTCCAGAAAAACATCTATTTCTGCCTTATTGACTATGCCAAAGCCTTTGACTATGTGGATCACAATAAACTGTGGAAAATTCTGAAAGAGACGGGAAAACCAGATCACCTGACCTGACTCTTTAGAAATCTGTATGCAAATCAGGAAGCAACAGTTAGAATTGGACATGGAACAAGAGACTGGTTCCAAATAGGAAAAGGAACACATCAAGGCTGTATATTGTCACCCTGTTTATTTAACTTCTATGCAGAGTACATCATGAGAAACGTTGGACTGGAAGAAACACAATCTGGAATCAAGATTGCCAGGAGAAATATCAATAACCTCAGATATGCAGATGACAGCACCCTTATGGCAGAAAGTGAAGAGGAACTAAAAAGCCTCTTGATGAAAGTACAAGAGGAGAGAAAAAGTTGGCTTAAAGCTCAACATTCAGAAAACGAAGATCATGGCATCTGGTCCCATCACTACATGGGAAATAGATGGGTAAACAGTGGAAACAGTATCAAACTTTATTTTTGGGAGCCCCAAAATCACTACAGATGGTGACTGCAGCCATGAAATTAAGAGACGCTTACTCCTTGGAAGGAAAGTTATGACCAACCTAGATAGCATATTCAAAAGCAGAGACATTACTTTGCCAACAAAGGTCCATCTAGTCAAGGCTATGGTTTTTCCTGTGGTCATGTATGGATGTGAGAGTTGAACTGTGAAGAAGGCTGAGTGCTGAAGAATTGATGCTTTTGAACTGTGGTGTTGGAGAAGACTGAGATTTTAGGGGAGACTAATATGTAGGCTGGAACACCTACACATGATCTCTTCAAAGTAATATGCTTTCTCATTATGTGGTAGCTGAGTTCCAAGGGCAAGTATCAAGGTGGGGCTGGGAAAGTCATATTGCTTTTTATGACATAGCACTGGATGTTACATAGCTTCACTTCTATTGCATCTGTTCAACTGAGCAGCAACAAAGCCCATTCTCAATTTCAAGTGGAGGAAAAATAAATTCTACCTTTTGATGAGGGTCTCTGATTTACATGTAATTGTTGATATTATACATTTGTGGTGGTATTGGATAAGACTCTGGAGAGTCCTTTGGACAGCAAGAAGTCCATCCTAAAGAACCAATCAGTCCATCCTAAAGGAAATCAGTTCTGAATATTCATTGGAAGGACTGATACTGAAGCTGAAATTCCAATACTTTGGTCAAGTGATGAAAAGAACTGACTCACTAGAAAAGACATTGATGCTGGGAAAGATTGAAGGTGGGAGGAGAAGGGGATGATAGAGGAGGAGAAGGGGATGATAGAGGATAAGATGGTTAGATAGCATCACTGACTTAATGGACATGAGTTTGAGCAAACTCTGAGGGTTGGTGATGGACAGGGGTGCCTGGTGTGCTGCAGTCCATGGGGTTGCAAAGAGTCAGACATGACTGAGCAACTGAACTGAACTGGACTGAACCCTTTCTGGGGCTTCCTAGGTGGTGTTAGTGGTAAGAATTCACCTGCCAGTGCAGGAGACGTGAGATGTGGGTTCAAGTCCTGGGTCGGGAAGATCCTCTGGAGAAGGGAGTGACAACTCACTCCAGTATTCTTGCCTGAAGAATGCCATGGACAGAGGAACCTGGTGGGCTATGGTCCAACACTCCAGGCTTCCCTGTCATCACCAGCTCTCAGAGCTTGCTCAAACTCATGTCCATTGATTAGGTGATTACATCCAACCAACTCATTCTCTGTTGTCCCCTTCTCCTCCTGCCTTCAATCTTTCCCAGCATTGGGGTCTTTTCCAATGAGTTGGCTCTTCCCATCAAGTATTGGAGCTTCAGCTTCAGTATCAGTCCTTCCAATTAATATTCAGGGTTGATTTCCTTTAGGATTGACTGGTTAAATCTTCCTGCTGGCCAGAAAGTTAAAGTGAAATTTAAATCACTCAGTTGTGTCCGACTCTTTGTGACTCCGTGGACTGTAGCCCACCAGGCTCCTCCATCCATGGGATTCTCCAGGCAAGAATACTGGAGTGGGTTGCCATTTCCTTCTCTAGGGGATCTTCCTGATCCAGGGATCAAACCCAGGTCTCCTGTGTTGCAGGCAGACGCTTTAACCTCTGAGCCACCGGGAAAGCTTCCTGCTGGCCAAGGGACTCTCAAAAGTCTTCTCCAACACCACAATTTGTAAGCATCAGTATATTATTATTTATAATATATATTTATATTATAATGAAAGCTCTACTTCCTAAGGCTCCCAGTGTGGTAACTAACCTCAACTATTCCTGAACTGCAGGGTAATGGAAAGCTTTTAAGAGCTCCTGCATTATTTTAAGAATTGGGTATTCAGGAGAAAGTGGCAACAACTACAAAAGTGAAAATGTTTGTCTTGGGTTGCGTGAATGCAGTTGGTTTTCATCAAGATTGAGCTCATCTATTTGAAGGCACACCTTGTTCCAAAATCTAAGCACAGCTTTCCTGGGGCTACTTGATCTTTATCAGGTTTTCCTTCCACAGAAGCCTGCTCTTGCTGAGCAACTTCATTGCCTTCTGGGAAAAGATGTGCTACAGCATAGTCCTCACCAACCAGAGAATGCTCCCTGGAATAGCAAGAAGTAACTGATGTCTGAGTCTTCGTGCTGGTACATTATAATATAAACAAGCCATCTTCCTGCCTCCTTGCTTCACCTTTTTAAAATTGGGTCCGGTCACAAAATATGAGATGGTAGAAATATTAACTGCTTAATTAAGATCAAAATCACTTAATGGTACAATGGGAAAAACTGATAAAATAAAATAGAGGCTTTGCTGTTTGTAGAGATTCCTTGGCAGCAGGGATGGAGAGCAATAAGGTCTTGCTCTTGGCTTCAATAGGATTGTTCCACACAATAGGATTCTTAACATTTCATCAAGTTAATTCTGCCCTGGGGTTCTAATTGATAGAAATTCATTTCAAAATAAAGGAAGTAAAAAAATCCTGTTTCTAAAAGAGATATATATTGCAACATTATATATAGTTGATAACAATGTGAAAATCCAGAAAGAAAGTAATTACTATAGAAAGTGGTCTATTTACTGGATGGAATATTGTATGTTATTAAAAAATATTTGTTATAAAAAGCAGGCAATATGCGTGGGGATAATGCTAAATGAATTTAAGGATATCTAAAATTATATGAATATTATAATTCTTTGTTCCAATATTGAAAAAATTCCACAACAAATATAATAATTACATAATAAAATTCAAATACATTCATATAATCTCATTAAAATGAAAAAAACTCTAAGAAGTAATAATACCTCTTTATAACTCTGATTTTATTCATCTCTAGATGTAATCATTGTTAACAACATGGTGCATTTCCATTCTCACTATACATTTCTATGTTTCATTTTTTAAGTAATGAGATTACATTAAATCTATTGTTTTATAACATATTTTTATTACTTAATGATATTTATTGGAAACCTTTTCCATAACTGACATTGCTATTATTATTCTTGCATCACAATTTTAATCATCTACTGATGTTCATTCCCCAGGATGAACATGTTGTAATGCATTTAACCATTTTTACTGATATAAATTCAGATGATATTTGTTTTTTTTAATTCTACAAAAAATGATTCAATGAGCATTGTTGCATACATATTTTTTGCACCTGTCTGAATATTTCTGAAGGATGATACCTTAAAATATAATTTTAATAGATACAACAAATTACCCCATAACCTTTTTCCATTATGTACTCCAATAAGTGGACTATAGCTGTGCCTGTATTCAAAAGTGAATATTTTCAATCTTTTGAATTTTTGCCAATAAATGATGCCTCATTGTTTTAATTTCAATTTTCCTGATTACCAGCAAAGCATGCTTATTGCCCATTTATATTTCTTCTGTGAATTGCCTGTTTGCATCCATTATGAATTTTATTTCAATGAGTAAAAAATAATGACATGATGAAAAGAAATATATAAAGATATTCATCATAATTGTATTAGAGAGTAGAACTGTAGATAATTTTTTCTCTCTTATAATTTAAAAAATGTTTATGTAGTTACAATAAAAGGGTTTTTGTTGTGTTGTTTATTTTTTAGTGAAACGATAAGTCATAAGTACTCTGTGCTTATTCCTTCAAAAGTCTCTGTGGACTGTTTACTAAAAATAAGCCTATGCCCTAATTGGCCATGGAAAAAAAATCTAGAGCAGTTTCTTTACTGTTTGAGGCTTCATGCTTTTGCTGCTGCTGCTGCTAAGTCGCTTCAGTCGTGTCCGACTCTGTGTGGCCCCATAGACAGAAGCTCACCAGGCTCCCCCGTCCCTGGGATTCTCCAGGCAAGAATACTGGAGTGGGTTGCCATTTCCTTCTCCAATGCATGAAAGTGAAAAGTGAAAGGGAAGTCGCTCAGTCGTGTCCGACTCTTAGCGACCCCATGGACTGGAGCCTACCAGGATCCTCCGTCCATGGGATTTTCCAGGCAAAAGTACTGGGGTGGGGTGCCATTGCCTTCCCCGTGTTTTTAAGAAGCTTAAAAAGCAATACTGGTTGTTGGTTCTCAACCTTCTGCTATAGTGGATTCCATATTCTTTTGTGTCATCTCCACTGAAAATTTGGCATCATCATGCTTTTTTAGCTGGTAAAATTGCATAAATTAATCTCACAACAAATGGCTGAAAGACGCAGTGATAACAATGAATGATCTTCTCATAAAGAACATATTTTACAGTGAGAAATGATTTATTATTTCATAAAACTGTCATTTGTCCCTTGTCTATTCTAGATAAAACACATCTGAGAACTACAGCAACTCTGTTTGGTGATCCTTAACAAAGTCTGATATTGAAGAATGTAATGGGATGAACTACATGCTAACCTCCCATTCCCATATTGATTTTAATTCTTTCCATATTGTTCTTTGCTCATGCAGGAGGCCAAGAGGAAGCTACAAACATTTCTGGGGACAGATGACAAAGCTTGGAGTTGGGGAGAGGACTGAAGCAAGGACCCTGGTTACCAGGCTCTTTGCAGTGATCTGAACATGAGGTGGCAACAAACTCAAAGTGGATTTGAGTGAGGAAGATCCAACAGCAGAAGTTGGGTTTCACAGTTGAATAGGCTTGGGTTCAAATCCTGACTTGGTCTACTTCCAGTTGTGAGAATTTAAGCAAGTAATAGGTATTTTAGTATTAGCATTTTTTTCTAACCTAAAATGGGGACAAGAATATAATTAGCCCATTAGAGTTATGAGAATTAAATGAGATAAAGGTATGTAAAGTGCTTTAAACAGCATGTGGTATAAAGATACTGCTCAATAACTAGTGGTGCAACATTGATCTTATTTTATTTTTTTTAAGTTTAATAAAGCCAGAATCATGGTAGGGATCTAATCATGGAGACTTGAGTTGAAGTTTGGAATCCATGCCCTGGAGGGCTTGAGGGAACTATTGTCTTAGACTATCATTATCTTTGTTCTTTGCTTGTTCCTTGATTCTTGCTAGTTCCTCAGTGATTCAGAATCTGTACAGGTTCACAGATGTTTAAGATGAAACAGTAAACTATTTGGCTTGCTGCTGCTGCTAAATCACGTCAATCATATCCGACTCTGTGTGACCCCATAGACGGTACCCAACAGGCTCCTCTGTCCCTGGGATTCTCCAGGCAAGAATACTAGAGTGGGCTGCCATTTCCTTCTCCAGTGCATGAAAGTGAAAAATGAAAGTGAAGTCGCTCAATCATGTCTGACTCTTAGCGATCCCATGGACTGCAGCCTACCAGGCTTGTCCATCCCTGGGATTCTCCAGGCAAGAGTATTGGAGTGGGTTGCCATTGCCTTCTCTGAAACTATTTGGCTTATGTCTGTTTCTCAAAAGCCTCTTGATGAAAGTGAAAGTGGAGAGTGAAAAGGTTGGCTTAAAGCTCAACATTCAGAAAACGAAGATCATGGCATCTAGTCCCATCACTACATGGGAAATAGATGGAGAAACAGTGGAAACAGTATCAGACTTTATTTTTCTGGGCTCCAAAATCACTGCAGATGGTGACTACAGCCATGAAATTAAAAGACGCTTACTCCTTGGAAGGAAGGTTATGACCAACCTAGATAGCATATTCAAAAGCAGAGACATCACTTTGCCAACAAAGGTTCACCTAGTCAAGGCTATGGTCTTTCCTGTGGTCATGTATGCATGTGAGAGCTGGACTGTGAAGAAGGCTGAGCGCTGAAGAATAGATGCTTTTGAACTGTGGTGTTGGAGAAGACTCTTGAGAGTCCCTTGGACTGCAGGGAGATCCAACCGGTCCATTCTGAAGGAGATCAGACCTGGGATTTCTTTGGAGGGAATGATGCTCAAGCTGAAACTCCAGTATTTTGGCCACCTCATGCGAAGAGTTGACTCATTGGAGAAGACTCTGATGCTGGGAGGGATTGAGGGCAGGAGGAGAAGGGGACGACAGAGGATGAGATGGCTGGATGGCATCACTGACTCGATGAATGTGAGTGTGAGTGACCTCCGGGAGCTGGTGATGGATAGGGAGGCCTGGCGTGCTGCGGTTCATGGGGTCGCAAAGAGTCGGACAC
Organism: Tragelaphus eurycerus; assembly: GCA_935064755.1. Classification (NCBI taxonomy): domain Eukaryota; kingdom Metazoa; phylum Chordata; class Mammalia; order Artiodactyla; family Bovidae; genus Tragelaphus; species Tragelaphus eurycerus. The sequence continues at coordinate 7,693,038 of CAKXYN010000064.1, forward strand.
GACTGAGCGACTGATCTGATCTGATCTGAATGGCAGGACTGGCTTCAGATCTTAGAGTAAGGGTAAAGTGGACCCCTAAGGGGTCTCAGGAGGGAAGGACAGGAAGCCAGGCTGGAAAGTACTGACAAGAGATGGTCTGAGAAGCATTTTAAAGAGAACAAAACATCTTACTAACAGCTCAGAGGAATAAGTGAAGGAGTGAAGAGGGTTGAAAATGTTTTGGCTTGAAAGAGATGGAGAAGTAAAGACTAGGACTCTCACTATATAATTCTTCATAAATTCTGTAGCTCAAAGAATTGGACTTGCAGTCAAAGCAAGTTTAGTGCATCTAGTTTACCATACTATAACTCTTAATACTTCTGCTTCGTATTTGATCAATTCTTCTTTTTTTTTTTGGAAAGACCTCTCTCTGTTCCTTCTCTTCACTTTACCTAAAATACATTTACATAAATGACATCCATAGTAACCAATGATTTGTTGGCTCATTCAGTAAAGAATCTGCCTGCAACACGGGAGTCTGGGTTTGATCTCTGGGTTGGGCAGATCCCCTAGAGAAGGAAATGGCAACTCACCTTAGTATTTTTGCCCAGAGAATTCCGTGGACAGAGGAGCCTGATGGGCTACAGAACATAGGGTTGCAAAGGGTTGGACATGATGAGCAACTAACACACGCAATGATTTTTACAAATTGTTTCTGACACAAACTATTTCAGAAAGAGGTTGTATTTTTTATTTATTTTTAGCACAAACTACTTTTGCAGATAAGTTTTCTGACTAATAAGGAGTTAATAACTGAAATATACAAACAGTTCATACAACTCAACATAAAAAAAGGCCAATTATAAAAATGAGCAGAAGACCTAAATAAACACTTTTTCAAAGAAGATATACAGATAGTCAATAGGCATAGGAAAAGATTCTCTACATCACTAATCGTCAGAGAAATTCAGTTCAAAACCACAATGAGATATTATCTTACACCTGTCAGAATGAATATCATCAAAATGTTGGCTAGAACATAGAGAAAAGGGAACACTTGTACACTGTTGGTGGGAATATAAGTCAGTGGAACCACTATGGAAAACAGTACAGAAGTTTTTCAAACAACAAAAAAAGGAACTACCATATGATCCAGCAATCTACGCCTGGGTACATATCTGAAGAGAACAAAAACGCTAATTCAAGAAGATACGCCAGTGTTCACTGTGGCATTATTTCATAGCCAAGATATGGAAGCAACCTAAGAGGCCATCAACAGATGAATGGATAAAAAATTATATATATATATGATATACAAGTATCATATATATCATAATGTACATATAAACACACACACACACACACAACAGAATACTATTCTACCATAAAAAGGAATGAAATTTTGCTATTTGTAAAATCACAGATGGACCTGGAAGATATTATTCTAAGTGAATTAAGTCAGACAGAAAGACAAATACTGTTTGTATTTTTACTTATATTTGGAATTTAAAAAATACAACAAACTAATCAAAATGAGAAAATGTAAAAGACTTACAGATATAGAGAGCAAACTAGTGGTTATCTGTTGGGAGAGGGAACAAGGAGCAGCAAGATGGGGTAGGGGATTTAAGAGAAAAGTAAAGTGACAGTGGTTCATTGAAGTATCTTCCTAAAATGTCAATTTTACTATACTCTTTAGATGAACACATTTTATACTCAATAAGCATTTATGTGGAAATGTCTAGATTCATCACCATGGAGTAGAAACTATGGCATCCTATATCAGAACCCCAGAGTACAACAACTCTGGGATCACCACCTGCCAACTCTATCAGGATGTCCAGGCTTTTTAGTGGCTCTTGATATGTTCGAGGGTCTCAAGGGGTTCCCTTGATTTCAGAGGGAGTGTCCTATCTGCTCTAATCTTTCACTGGCCAATGCGAATCTCAGATGTTCTCTCTTGAGGACGGAGATCAACGCAAACGTGGCCCTGGAAGCTGAATATGTAAGAACCTGGTTAGACTGTGTGACTGCTGCTACTCAGCCTTAGCATGGATGCCTAGTTCAGCTGCTTTCTGTCTGTCTGAGCCACATTATTCTGCAGCCTAGCACTCTAAAGATTTCTTATTCAGGAGAGGGGTGTTACTCTCTTCTACACTGATTCATCCAAGTATCTCCAGGTTCTTCTCAGAGTCTAAGGTCATTTGATCTCTCTCCAGGCATGCTCCATATCACTTACAGACAGGCATCTGACCATAGGTAGGTTCCGTCCCATGACTGGAGTTTATTCAAGTCCTGTTCAAATAACTAGCATGATCTCCCTAATCAAAATGCAGATACACTTTACAAATAGGTGCACTTTTTGTTTTTTAAATCAATTGTTCATGTTCTGCAACCTTCCTCTAATTCATTCAACAATTATAGGGCCTACTCTGTCCATAGGGATTAATCCCATCTTCAAATGCCAAGAAAATAAATGTAAAAACCCAATTAACTTATCAGCACCGTTGGTTGAACTGCCAATCTTCAACCAATGTTGCTGTGGGATTCTAATCTCACAGGTGCTGTGCATGCACAGTGATACACTTGCTGGTATAGTGTGCAATGGTGTCCTGTGCTTGGCTCCCAAAGTTATTGCTGTCTTAGTTTGTGCTTCTAAAATCAGCCACTTCTCCCCTAAATATGACTCCATACCTGGTAGATGAATTTGGAATAGCTTTCAAGTTACAAAAATATTTGGGCCCAATTCACCTTCCTTTTATCCTCATGGTAGATTACTTTTGAATAACAGGGCAACTGGTAGGTTTCCCAAGCAGCTGATGCTGGGAAAGATTGAAAGCAAAAGGAGAAGGGGGTGGCAGAGGATAAGATGGTTAGATAGAACCGACTCAATGGACATAATTTGAGCAAACTCTGAGAGATAGTGGAGGACAGAGAAACCTGGAATGCTATAGTCCATGGGCTTCCCTGGTGGCTCAGATGATAAAGAATACACCTGTAATGCAGGAGACCTGGGTTTGATCCCTGGGTTGGGAAGATCCCCTGGAGAAGGGAATGGCAACCCATTCCAAAATTCTTACCAGGAGAATTCTGTGGACAGAGGAATCTGGTAGGCTACAGTCCATGGTGTTGCAGAGTAGGACATGACTGAGCAACTAATACTTTCACTTTCACAGGGCTGCAAAGAATTGGACTCCACTTAGCAACTGAACAACAACAACAGGGCTTTGTTGGGGCTACCTTAACCCAACAAATTTTTAAAATAATTTTGAACATCAAAATCAGAAAGGGCTCATTAGTTTTTCAGGAAATCTTTAAGCTTAATCAGTTTGGCTCCACTCAAAAAGTTTTCCATATTGAAGGATATTATGATGGCAAGGAAACTTTACTAAGCATATGTCACCTCTGACTCAGGAGAAATGTGCCAAGTCACATTAGGTGTCCCAATCTCCCAATCTAAGGATATCTAAGGATAGATTTAATTCTGAGTGCAGCTGATTTCTGCCTCAGAAAGGGAACAAAGTTTCACTTTATTTAATATCTAGCTCCCTACTTCATACTCTTACCTTTTCAGTACAACAGATAGTGAGAACACAGCTTTTTCTTTTCCCCAGAAGAAAAAGCCTACACCTGAACTCTGTTATTTCTAAATTCTGAGTTAATTTATTTTATCCGTGGTTATCTGATTATACACAGATGTCTTATGGATTTTAAAGTAAAACTCCTCTTGTTATTTATACACAAAACATGAAATGACAACAGTATTTTAATTTTAAGGTGAGTAGTTATGTGTTGAACTCCCAGATTTATGGCATTTAGGGGTACTTTGGAGGGAAAGTTGAGAACACTCCTAGGGCTCCAAGAGTATACACATTGTTAGACCACAGTTCTTTCTATTAGACCTTAAGAAACACTTCTAGGTGCAAAGTTTTGAATTCCCATGTTACATAATATGCATTAATAAAATATACACTATTACTTCTCTGCAAGAGTGGTTAGTGTAACCTGAACTCTTATAAATGCACAAGACTATCAGACTTTACAAGCAGTCAAGCAGAAACAAATGCAAGCAGTCAAAATTCAGTAACAGCTCTAATACAATACATTCATATATGAAGAGTTTCTGTCAAACTAAACTATAGTGATGGTTGATATTATATTGCATAAGATACTGCATAAACTGCTAATAGAGCAATTTTGAAGGTTAAAATATTGAATAATTAAAAACTAAGAATGTTTTACTTTGAACAAAAATATTGATAACTATGAGAATAAAATAAGATAGAAAAGTCTTAGGTGAGAATATAGTGAATATTAGAGTATGTTTCCAATTTTGCAACATGAAAAGGGGGCAGTTTGGAGAACACAACTGGCCTCCCCTCCCCAAACTTCAGCTCTAGAGATCATTCAGTGTTTGATCCACACTGGTGGATTATTGGCCAAATCCTCTGATTGACATATTTACTTTAGCTACCACAGTATTGTAAACATTTTCAATAAACTGCCAACATTAAAAAAAAATGTGCAACTTAAAAAAAAGAGATAAATCCCTGAGTTTCTTTTTTTAATTTAATTTTTATTTTATTTAACTTTACAGTATTATATTGGTTTTGCCATGTATCAAAATGAATCTGCCACAGGTATACATGTGTTCCCCATCCTGAACCCTCCTCCCTCCTCCCTCCCCATACCATCCCTCTGGGTCGTCCCAGTGCACCAGCCCCAGGCATCCGATATCAGGCATCGCCTGGACTGGCGACTCGTTTCTTTAAAAAAAAAAAAAGAAAAAAGAATTGGTAAAAAATTTCTCCAAAGAAGATTTATGGATGGCTACCAAACGCATGAAAAAATGCTCAATACTTCTCATTATTAGAGAAATGCAAATATAAACTACAATGAGATATTACCTCATACTGGTCAGAATGGCCATCATCAAAAATCTACAAACAATAAATGCTGGAGAGGGTGTGGAGAAAAGAGAACCCCCTTGCACTGCTGATGGGAATATAAATTGATGCAGCCACCATTGAGAACAGTATGGTAATTCCTTAAAAAGCTAGGAATAAAACCACCATCAGATCAGATCAGATCAGTCGCTCAGTCGTGTCCGACTCTTTGCGACCCCATGAACCGCAGCACGCCAGGCCTCCCTGTCCATCACCAGCTCCCGGAGGTCACTCAGACTCGCATCCATCGAGTCAGTGATGCCATCCAGCCATCTCATCCTCTGTCGTCCCCTTCTCCTCCTGCCCTCAATCCCTCCCAGCATCAGAGTCTTCTCCAATGAGTCAACTCTTCGCATGAGGTGGCCAAAATACTGGAGTTTCAGCTTGAGCATCATTCCTTCTAAAGAAATTCCAGGATTGATCTCCTTCAGAATGGACTGGTTGGATCTTCTTGCAGTCCAAGGGACTCTCAAGAGTCTTCTCCAACACCACAGTTCAAAAGCATCAATTCTTCGGCGCTCAGCCTTCTTCACAGTCCAGCTCTCACATCCATACATGACCACAGGAAAGACCATAGCCTTGACTAGGCGAACCTTTGTTGGTAAAGTAATGTCTCTGCTTTTGAATATGCTAGCTAGGTTGCTCATAACTTTCCTTCCAAGGAGTAAGCGTCTTTTAATTTCATGGCTGCAGTCACCATCTGCAGTGATTTTGGAGCCCAGAAAAACAAAGTCTGACACTGTTTCCACTGTTTCCCCATCTATTTCCCATGCAGTGATGGGACCAGATGCCATGATCTTCGTTTTCTGAATGTTGAGCTTTAAGCCAACCTTTTCACTCTCCACTTTCACTTTCATCAAGAGGCTTTTTAGCCCCTCTTCACTTTCTGCCATAAGGGTGGTGTCATCTGCATATCTGAGGTTATTGATATTTCTCCCAACAATCTTGATTCCAACTTGTGTTTCTTCCAGTCCAGCATTTCTCATGATGTACTCTGCATATAAGTTAAATAAACAAGGTGACAATATGCAGCCTTGACGTACTCCTTTTCCTATTTGGAACCAGTCTGTTGTTCCATGACCAGTTCTAACTGTTGCTTCCTGACCTGCATACAGATTTCTTAAGAGGCAGATCAGGTGGTCTGGTATTCCCATCTCTTTCAGAATTTTCCATAGTTTATTGTGATCCACACAGTCAAAGGCTTTGGCATAGTCAATAAAGCAGAAATAGATGTTTTTCTGGAACTCTCTTGCTTTTTCCATGATCCAGCGGATGTTGGCAATTTGATCTCTGGTTCCTCTGCCTTTTCTAAAACCAGCTTGAACATCAGGAAGTTCACGGTTCACATATTGCTGAAGCCTGGCTTGGAGAATTTTGAGCATTACTTTACTAGCGTGTGAGATGAGTGCAATTGTTCGGTAGTTTGAGCACTCCTTGGCATTGCCTTTCTTTGGGATTGGGATGAAAACTGACCTTTTCCAATCTTGTGGCCACTGCTGAGTCTTCCAAATTTGCTGGCATATTGAGTGTAGCACTTTCACAGCATCATCATTCAGGATTTGGAATAGCTCCACTGGAATTCCATCACCTCCACTAGCTTTGTTCGTAGTGATGCTTTCTAAGGCCCATTTGACTTCACAGTCCAAGATGTCTGGCTCTAGGTCAGTGATCACACCATCATGATTATCTGGGTCGTGAAGCTCTTTTTTGTACAGTTCTTCTGTGTATTCTTGCCACCTCTTCTTAATATCTTCTGCTTCTGTTAGATCCACACCATCTCTGTCCTTTATTGTGCCCATCTTTGCATGAAATGTCCCTTTGGTATCTCTGATTGTCTTGAAGAGATCCTTAGTCTTTCCCATTCTGTTGTTTTCCTCTATTTCTTTGCATTGATCACTGAAGAAGGCTTTCTTATCTCTTCTTGCTATTCTTTGGAACTCCGCATTTAGATGTTTATATCTTTCCTTTTCGCCTTTGCTTTTCGCTTCTCTTCTTTTCACAGCTATTTGTAAGGCCTCCCCAGACAGCCATTTTGCTTTTTTGCATTTCTTTTCCATGGGGATGGTCTTGATCCCTGTCTCCTCTACAATGTCACGAACCTCATTCCATAGTTCATCAGGCACTCTATCTATCAGATCTAGGCCCTTAAATCTATTTCTCACTTCCACTGTATAATCATAAGGGATTTGATTTAGGTCATACCTGAATGGTCCAGTAGTTTTCTCTACTCTCTTCAATTTCAGTCTGAATTTGGCAATAAGGAGTTCATGGTCCGAGCCACAGTCAGCTCCTGGTCTTGTTTTTGCTGATTGTATAGAGCTTCTCCATCTTTGGCTGCAAAGAATATAATCGATCTGATTTCGGTGTTGACCATCTGGTGATGTCCATGTATAGAGTCTTCTCTTGTGTTGTTGGAAGAGGGTATTTGCTATGACCAATGCATTTTCTTGGCAAAACTCTATTAGTCTTTGCCCTGCTTCATTCCGTATTCCAAGGCCAAAACCACCATATGACCCACTAATCCCATTACTAGGCATATATCCTGAGGAAACCAAAATTGAAAAAGACACATGTATCCCAATGTTCTTTGCAGCTTTATTTACAATAGATACGACATGGAAGCAACCTAGATGTCCATTGACAGATGAATAGATAAAGAAGGTGTGGTACATATACACAATGGAATATTACTCACCCACAAAAGGAATGCATTTGAGTTAATCCTAATGAGATGGATGAACATAGAACCTATTATACAGAATAAAGTAAGTCAGAAAGTGGAAAACAAATATTGTATACTAACACATATATATGGAATCTAGAAAGATGGCACTGATGAAACTGTTTGCAGAGCAGCAGTGGAGACACAGACACTGAGAACAGACTTACACATATGGCTGGTGGGGAGGAAGGAGAAGGTGGGATGTACAGAGACAGCAAAATAGACAGCCACATATAAAATAGATAGCCGATGGGAATTTGCTGTATGACTCAAGGAACTCAAGCTGGGGCTTGGTGACAACCTAGAGGGGTGGGATGGGTGGGGAGATGGGAGGGGTGTTCAAGTGGTGGTGCCATGGGTCAACCTATGGCTGATTCATATTGATTTTTGGTAGAAACCAACACAATAGTATAAAGCAATTATCCTTCAATTAAAAATACATAAAATTTTAAAATGTGCAGCTTAAAAAAAGAGAAATTTCTGAGTTTCTTTTTAAAAAAAGAAAAAAGAATTGGTAAAAAATTCTGTGTGGCATATAACGCCATTAGGACCACAACTCTCCATGAATAAAGCAGATGCCATCTGTATGGATTCTAAGTTGATGATGCATAGTTGAGCTGCACAGTATTTTGGTCTTCAGATCCTCTTCTAGCATTTATGTTACCTAGGCAACCCATGTTTAAGGATTCTACTTGCTATAAACCATGTACAGTAATCATTACTCTTCCTTTCCCTATGGAAATGGAAATCATCAATGTCTAAATGGAGCTCATGCAAGATAACAAAAGAGGTGTTAGAAAGAGACTCACCACAGACATGTTTCAGGGTTGGGCAAAATAAGCTCAGAGGAATAGTCATGATGAATGATCACAGTTGTCTAGCAACAGATATTATTTCAAATCCAAGAAAACAGTTGAACTCTAGGGAGTCTGTCTGTATAGAAAGCGAATTAACATCAGGACTAGTTGCAGGGAGAAATCTCTAATTCTGAGAAACAAAGCAGGATTCTCTTATCCTTGTAGAAGTTGGGAATTGAACAGGCAACCAAAGTTGAGGTTCAGTTGCTGGTACTCTGTGTGCTAGAAACCTTGTTATGCATCAGTGTAAAACCAATATCAAGGCAATCTGGTACTAAGTTCTCCAACTGGAAATCTTGGGTTTGCTGAATTACATGCCTGAATAGGAATGGGGCTGGTCAAATTCAGGAGAGGAGGTTACATACACAAATACTTTGAGCTCTACATGGTGATTAAGTTTACACCGCTATGGGGGCTGGATTGATAAGAGACAAAGGGTCTAAAAACTATTAGAATCAGACTAAAAGAAAGTGCTGATGACTCTAAATGCCCTGAAATAAATTGTTAGAGAAGAAAGGCCAACACTCTCTAATTCAATTCAGAGGGTTGAGTGATTTCTTATCACTTAATACATTTCTTCATATCCACATTGAGTCAGTCATCCTGAATTAAATATAGAACCATGGATCTCTATATCTGTAAGTCTGTTTCTGCTTTGCAAATAAGTTCATCTCTACAATTTTTCTAGATTCCACATATAAATGATATTATACGATAATTGTTTTTCTCTTTCTGACTGACTTCATTCTGCATGACAATCTCTAGATCCTAATGGCTATAATCTCTTTCCTAATGGGGGGAAGAGGAGGCAGGATGAATTGGGAGACTGGGACTGACATATATACCCAATCATGTATAAAATAGATAACTAATGAGAACCTACTGTATAGCACAGGAAAAAAATCTAAAAATGAGGGGATATATGTATACATATGACTGATTCACTATGCTGTACAGCAAGAAATTAACACAACATTGTAAAGCCAATAAAAATTGAGGCAAAAAATAAATGAAAATAGAACCATAAGTCAAGGATTTTCAAAAGATTTAAAAATTTTTTTCTAATCCCGAATTAATCATCCTTCCTTATTAGGCAAACAAGAATCTGTCCAGATATCATCCTGTCTGTACCCACGCTTTGCTAGGAATTATGGAATAGATTCAGTGTCACACAAATGTGGTGAGAAGATGGCACAGCATGGCAGCACCTTGCTGGCCAATTGAGAAGGCAATTGTCTCTGGGCATATGCACATTACAATCTTAGCCATAGCTCTACCATATGGTACTGATCTTACAGTTGCATTTCCTAAACACTCAGCAAAATGACAAAGGAGACGGTGATTCTTTCCTTGTCAACTAATTACTTTATGGAAAGTCACTAGTTACTTCTACACCCATCCAAGTGATGTTCCAGGACATGGCATGACCGATTAGAATGAACTGGACAGTGTAAGAAGGACCAGGTCCTAAACTGGGGCAGAGAAAAAAAAATAGTTCTAAATTACATCTATGTAACTGATTATTCAAGCATATTTTTAAAAAATAGTGGCAACTATTATTACTCTCACCTATTATTGGCCACATATTAAATTTGCATTAATACTCCACATCTCATTTAAACAGTAAAGGCACAAGACTACTTATCTGATGAAATTTCTGGGTTTAGCAATCTGGATATAGGGGATTGGGGGTAGGGGTGGAATATGTCCTTTTGTCATTTGCAAAAGTTTTATCTAAAAACAGGAAATGAGGTAAAAAATTGGGCAGCATGTTGTTTTTCCACTATCTTATGAGGGCACTGTTTAACAGATGCACCCTAAGATATTTAGGAGAATATATTTTGTCCAAACTTAGTGAAGATACATGTTACATGTTAATTTATAGATGTTTGATAGAAATATAAATAATTTCTTCTCATTTGCAAAGATAACACTAGGAGTTATAGTTCATTGTTTTGTAGGCATTTTGTATCTATTAGCAAATTCATATTAATCATTCTTTTGTGCTATTGACTGTGTAACTCTCTATTTTTAAGTCTTCTTTGCACCAGCCTTACAATCTTGCTGATTTGCTTATTACTTATCAAACTGATTAAAATATTTGATGATATGAAGTCTATATTTACATTAGAGTCATATTCTTAACTTTTAGTAAATGAAAGCAAATATTCTGGAGACATGGCCATTGCTGCTGTTGTTGGGACCAAGCAACAGCTGCAGTCCTGCCAAATATTACTAAAACTACCACATATTCTTCTGTATCCCAGAGCTGACAGCTGCTGCAGCTGAATGCACTACTAGAAGCAGAAAAACAATAGCTTCTCTCTTCCGCCCAACTTCCCAGCCCTTTGCAGAGCCAGCAGAGCCTTCTTTTGCACAAGGTAACCAAAAGAAGATTAGCCAGAGTCAAGAAAGTTTGTGTATTTCTTGCTAACTATGATATTTGCAAGAAGACAAAAAGGAAGAGATGGAATTGAGAACTAAAAGGCAAACAAATAAATGCAGATGGAAGGGGGCACTAAAAATACTCCTTATATTATCTATAAGTACATGGAAGGCACATTAATTATAAATCCTATTTATAAGAAATACAAGTGCAGAGAAGTTAAGTAACTCATCCAAACCACACAGCCATTATGTGTCAGAACTGTGATTTGGATGTAGGATTAATTCTAAGATTGATTATTTTCCATTAAGCTATATTGCCTCCCACCTTACAAGGTGGGAGACAAACAAGAATAGTTGGGAGTTCAATAGGGTAGTAAGTATTGAAAAGATTATAAACAAGAACTAATGGATCCAGGGTGATGGAAATCCAGGAATGAGCAATATTTGGAAATCTGAGCAAGCAGGCAAAAATTTGTGGCCCTTCAGTTCAGTTCAGTTCAGTCACTCAGTCATGTCCAACTCTTTGCAACCCCATGAATCGCAGCATGCCAGGCCTCCCTGTCCATCACCAACTCCTGGAGTTCACTCAGACTCATGTCCATCGAGTCAGTGATGCCATCCAGCCATCTCATCCTCTGTCGTCCCCTTCTCCTCCTGCCCCCAATCCCTCCCAGCATCGGAGTCTTCTCCAATGAGTCAACTCTTCGCATGAGGTGGCCAAAGTACTGGAGTTTCAGCTTTAGCATCATTCCTTCCAAAGAAGTCCCAGGGCTGATCTTTTTCAGAATGGACTGGTTGGATCTCCTTGCATTCCAAGGGACTCTCAAGAGTCTTCTCCACAGTTCAAAAGCATCAATACTTCGGCGCTCAGCCTTCTTCACAGTCCAACTCTCACATCCATACATGACCACAGGAAAAACCATAGCCTTGATTAGACAAACCTTTGTTGGCAAAGTAATGTCTCTGCTTTTGAATATGCTGTGTAGGTTGGTCATAACTTTCCTTCCAAGGAGTAAACGTCTTTTAATTTCATGGCTGCAGTCACCATCTGCAGTGATTTTGGAGCCCAGAAAAACAAAGTCTGACACTGATTCCACTGTTTCCCCATCTATTTCCCATGAAGTGATGGGACTGGATGCCATGATCTTCGTTTTCTGAATGTTGAGCTTTAAGCCAACTTTTTCATTCTCCACTTTCACTTTCATCAAGAGGCGTTTTAGTTCCTCTTCACTTTCTGCCATAAGGGTGGTGTCATCTGCATATCTGAGGTTATTGATATTTCTCCTGGCAATCTTGATTCCAGCTTGTACTTCTTCTAGTCCAGCGTTTCTCATGATGTACTCTGCATATAAGTTAAATAAACAGGGTGACAATATACAGCTTTGATGAACTCCTTTTCCTATTTGGAACCAGTCTGTTGTTCCATGACCAGTTCTAATTGTTGCTTCCTGACCTGCATACAAATTTCTCAAGAGGCAGATCAGGTGGTCTGGTATTCCCATCTCTTTCAGAATTTTCCAAAGTTTGTTGTGATACACACAGTCAAAGGCTTTGGCATAGTCAATAAAACAGAAATAGATGTTTTTCTGGAACTCTCTTGCTTTTTCCATGATCCAGCGGATGTTGGCAATTTGATCTCTGGTTCCTCTGCCTTTTCTAAAACCAGCTTGAACATCAGGAAGCTCACGGTTCACATATTGCTGAAGCCTGGCTTGGAGAATTTTAAGCATTACTTTACTAGGGTGTGATATGAGTGCAATTGTGCCGTAGTTTGAGCATTCTTTGGCATTGCCTTTCTTTGGGGTTGGGATGAAAACTGACCTTTTCCAGTCCTGTGGCCACTGCTGAGTTTACAAATTTGATGGCATATTGAGTGTAGCACTTTCACAGCATCATCTTTCAGGATTTGGAATAGCTCCACTGGAATTCCAACACCTCCACTAGCTTTGGTCATAGTGATGCTTTCTAAGGCCCACTTGACTTCACATTCCAGGATGTCTGGCTCTAGGTCAGTGATCACACCATCGTGATTATCTGGGTCGTGAAGTTCTTTTTTGTACAGTTTTTCTGTGTATTCTTGCCATCTCTTCTTAATATCTTCTGCTTCTGTTAGGTCCATACCATTTCTGTCCTTTATTGAGCCCATCTTTGCATGAAATGTTCCTTTGGTATCTCTAATTTTCTTGAAGAGATCTCTAGTCTTTCCCATTCTGTTGTTTTCCTCTATTTCTTTGCACTGATTGCTGAAGAAGGCTTTCTTATCTCTTCTTGCTATTCTTTGGAACTCTGCATTCCGATGCTTATATCTTTCCTTTTCTCCTTTGCTTTTTGCTTCTCTTCTTTTCACAGCTATTTGTAAGGCCTCCCCAGACAGCCATTTTGCTTTTTTTGCATTTCTTTTCCATGGGGATGGTCTTGATCCCTGTCTCCTGTACAATGTCACGAACCTCATTCCATAGTTCATCAGGCACTCTATCTATCAGATCTAGGCCCTTAAATCTATTTCTCACTTCCACTGTATAATCATAAGGGATTTGATTTAGGTAATACCTGAATGATCTAGTGGTGTTCCCTACTTTCTTCAATTTCAGTCTGAATTTGGCAATAAGGAGTTCATGGTCTGAGCCACAGTCAGCTCCTGGTCTTATTTTTGCTGACTATATAGAGCTTCTCCATCTTTGGCTGCAAAGAATATAATCAATCTGATTTCGGTGTTGACCATCTGGTGATGTCTATGTATAGAGTCTTCTTGTGTGTTGTTGGAAGAGGGTGTTTGTTATCACCAGTGAATTTTCTTAGCAAAACTCTATTAGTCTTTGCCCTGCTTTATTCCATATTTCAAGGACAAATTTGCCTGTTACTCCAGGTGTTTCTTGACTTCCTACTTTTGCATTCCAGTCCTCTATAAGGAAAAGTACTGGAGAAGGAAATGGCAACCCACTCCAGTGTTGTTGCCTGGAGAATCTCAGGGACGGGGAAGCCTGGTGGGCTGCCGTCTATGGGGTCACACAGAGTCGGACACAATTGAAGTGACTTAGCATAGCATAGCATAAGGAAAAGTGAAAGTGAAGTCCCTCAGTCGTGTCCGACTCTTTGCGACCCTATGGACTGTAGCCCACCAGGCTCCTCCCTCCATGGGATTCTCCAGGCAAGAGTACTGGAGTGGGTTGCCATTTCCTTCTCCAGGGGATCTTCCCGACCCAAGGATTGAGCCCAGGTCTCCTGCATTCCAGGCATACGCTTTAACCTCTGAGCCACCAGGGAATCTTTTTTGGGTGTTAGTTCTAAAAGGTCTTGTAGGTCTTCATAGAACCATTCAACTTCAGCTTCTTCAACATTACTGGTTGGGGCATAGACTTGGATTACTGTGATATTGAATGATTTGCCTTGGAAATGAACAGAGATCATTCTGTCGTTTTTGAGATTGCATCCAAGTACTGCATTTCAGACTCTTTTGTTGACCATGAGGGCTACTCCATTTCTTCTGAGGGATTCCTGCCCACAGTAGTAGATATAATGGTCATCTGAGTTAAATTCACCCATACCAGTCCATTTCAGTTCGCTGATTCCTAGAATGTCGACATTCACTCTTGTCATCTCTTGTTTGACCACTTCCAATTTGCCTTGATTCATGGACCTGACATTCCAGGTTCCTATGCAATATTGCTCTTTATAGCATCAGACCTTGCTTCTATCACCAGTCACATCCACAGCTGGGTATTCTTTTTGCTCTGGCTCCATTCCTTCATTCTTTCTGGAGTTATTTCTCCACTGATCTCCAGTAGCATATTGGGCATCTACTGACCTGGGGAGTTCCTCTTTCAGTATCCTATCATTTTGCCTTTTCATACTGTTCATGGGGTTCTCAAGGCAAGAAAACTGAAGTGGTTTACCATTCCTTTCCTCAGTGGACCACATTCTGTCAGATCTCTCCACTATGACCCTCCCATATTGGGTTGCCCCACAGGCATGGCTTAGTTTCATTGAGTTAGACAAGGCTGTGGTCCTAGTATGATTAGATTGACTAGTTTTCTGTGAGTATGGTTTCAGTGTGTCTGCCCTCTGATGCTTTCTTGCAACACCTACCGTCTTACTTGAGTTTCTCTTACCTTGGCGTGGGGTATCTCTTCACTGCTGCTCCAGCAAAACACAGCCATGGCACCTTACCTTGGACGAGGGTTATGTCCTCACCGCCACCCTTCCTGACCTTCTAGCTCCTCTAGGCCCTCCTGTGCCCACGCAGCCATGGCTTCTTGGACTTGGGGTTGGTCCTCTGGGCTGCGGTCCCTGGCCTCGGGCGTGGAGTTGGTCCTCCTGGCCGTCTCCCCTGGCCTTGGGTGACATCCAAATCCATCATTTTGAAACTTTGATTCCAGTTCCAGACTTTAGAGTACTTAAGGAAAAATGAAGGAGAAAAGATGAGGTATTAATTACTACATAGAAGTTCAGTCACAGAACAAGTCAAGAATTCTTTATTAGCTAAGTCACAGGATCAAGGTTAGAAAGCTACATGGTCCAGGCTATAAGATTTAATTAACTAACTGAAGTCTGTATTGGAAATTCCAGAAGATATCATAATTGCATCTTAGCTGGTTATTTTTTTCCCTCCCTGTCATCATTCTATAGTGATTAAGGATAGGATGAACTTAGATGAGTGTTTGCTCTCCCCAGAGAATTGGCGCTAAAGGCTTGCTCATCAATTGCCTGGTCTCTGATAATACACATGAAACTCTAAGAGAATGAGCTTAAATTAAAATACAGGAGAATGTGTACATACCCAATTCCACTTTAGAGAATGCTGATCAGTGAGATCTTTTATCACTTATTTATCATTGACATACTCATTAATTCATTTAAACACATAAATTAACCACTGGACTAAATCCTGGGAACACAAAGATGAATCAAACTCATTCCTTGCCTTTACGGTTCTTATCACTTGGAGAGGAGTCAAATATGTATTGGCAGCT
Source organism: Tragelaphus eurycerus (assembly GCA_935064755.1). Lineage (NCBI taxonomy): Eukaryota > Metazoa > Chordata > Mammalia > Artiodactyla > Bovidae > Tragelaphus > Tragelaphus eurycerus. The sequence goes on from CAKXYN010000064.1 coordinate 7,708,900, forward strand.
ATCTGTACTATAAAGCAGAATTAAATAAATAAACAAGTAAAGAATTGCAGGATAAGAGGAAAGAATGGCTTAAATTCTGAGGGGGTGAGGCAGGCTGCTTTGTGGTGATTCTTAGTTAAAGCAGGATTACACTACATATATGAGAATTGTGTGTATTTTTAAAATTTTATATTCTGATGATGCTAGGAAATGTGGATGTACCACCTCTTTTAATAGCTATTTTTTCACTTTTAAATTTATATTCCTTGCCCAACACACACACACACACACGTTTGCATTTGAAGTGGGGTGAAGTGAGGAGTGAGATGAACAGATGTCTTGTATTATTTGGTTCATTTAGTATTATTCTGATTGATATTTTTAGGATAAGCATGAAATATCTTTATAATAAATGATCTTTCATAAAAAATGCTTCCCCTTTTATAGATCAATGTGATTCTGACAGGAAAAGCATGGTTAGACTAGGGGTGCTGCTGCTGCTAAGTCGCTTCAGTCGTGTCCGACTCTGTGCGACCCCATAGACAGCAGCCCACCAGGCTCCGCCGTCCCTGGGATTCTCCAGGCAAGAACACTGGTTGTTGTTGCTAAGTCGCTTCAGTCGTGTCCGACTCTGTGCGACCCCATAGACGGAAGCTCACCAGGCTCCCCTGTCCCTGGGATTCTCCAGGCAAGAATACTGGAGTGGGTTGCCATTTCCTTCTCCAATGCTTGAAAGCAAAAAGTGAAAGTGAAGCCGCTCAGTCGTGTCCGACTCTTAGCGACCCCATGGACTGGAGCCTACGAGGCTCCTCCGTCCATGGGATTTTCCAGGCAAAAGTACTGGGGTGGGGTGCCATTGCCTTCTCCATTGTGTGAAAGTGAAAAGTGAAAGTGAAGTCGCTCAGTCGCGTCCGACTCGTAGCGACCCCATGGACTGCAGCCTACCAGGCTCCTCCATCCATGGGATTTTCTAGGCAAGAGTACTGGAGTGGCTTGCCCCTGCCTTCTCCGTGGACTAGGGGTAGAGGAAAGGAAATGGAAGACAGTATACAGTTTTGAAGCAAAGAATTATAGAGCTTGAGGATAATGTGTTGGGCCCTAAGGGCTTGAGTTTTCAGAAATCTTTTAACAGAAAGCAATAGAAAACTGGACTTAATCTGGTTTAAGCACAAAGGGGAATAATTATCTAAAGTAACTGGAGAGTCTTTTTTCAGGCATAGCTGAATCCAGGTGCTTAAGCACTAAATTCAGAAATAATGGCTTGGCCAAAATGTGGCCTTTTGGGCCACTTTGGAAAAAGACCTTATGGAATATCCCAAACAAAGTTTTTGGCCAACCCAATATTTATTTCTTCATTTCTTGCCTCTACTTTTCTATAGCTGGGCTTATTATCAGGCATGAAAATGGTACTGGCAGCCCCAGGCTAATATCCTATTGTATATTACCTGAATAGAAAGAAATCTTTATATTTCCCCAGATCTAACAGAAATCTCAGAGCCAGATCTCTTTAGTCTGACTTCAGCTATGCCCCTGTGAAGACTTGCTGGTTCGCAGGGAGCTAAGGGCTGCATTCAGTGCATTTGCCTCATTTTCCCACTTCAAGAATATCTTCCCCTGAAAATAAGACACGAGCAAAAAGTTTAAGGGACATACTTAAGGAAGTTATCAGAAGGGGGAATAGATTATGGGCAGAAAAACACAACAGAAAAGTCATGTTAAGGGATTTTTGGATTTAAGGAATAGAGGTATGAAATCTTCTATAAAGCCCTTAACATTAGTGAGAAATGAGAAAGTCCAGCTAATGACACACAACTACAGTGTTGGGAATGTTTGTGTTCCCTGCATGCATGACAAAAATGACTTCGGAGACCACAGTAGATGATGAGTTATTCATAAGTATCACTCTGTATTTCCAGGAGAGTAAAAAATCATATTGCAAGATATGAATACATAGTCCCAAAGCAGGTAATTTGCTTGTAAGGTTATCGTCCAGTATTGGGAGAATAAGAATTGCATGCAGATGACCCAAAGACTCACTGTCACTGAAACATGTAAGTCTTTTTTTCTTTAAATTAATCAGAATGTGCTCTGTTTGCCCATGAGCAGCAGCTTATCTTCTCAGAGCTTTCTTTCTAGCTCCTTCTCCTGCTTATTCATTCTCCTCCCTCACCCCTCTTATTGATTAACTAAAATGGTATTATTTTTGCTATTACTGCAGAGTCTTGTAAAGTGAGTAGTATAATGCTTCCATTTGGCATCTGCCTTTTTTGGCTGATTTTAAGCCTACGTCTCTATCACCTTGATTTCAGTCCTGAGTGCTTTTTTCCCCTCTGTTTCTTAACGTTGGTTTCAGCACTGGCAGCAGATTTGTTGAAGGGGGCTAAGAACTGTGTGTCTGCTAAAGCATTTCTCATAAGGGAGTGTGCCAAGAAGAAGTCTGAAAGACTGAAAATGCATACACACACAATTGTGAAGTAGAATCTGGGCTCACCCACTGCCTCACCATTTTCCCATCCATGTCATCACTATGACTGCAGATATGATGCTGTTTCACTAAGAGTTGCCATAGTTTTGTTACTTTTTGAAGTCTAGAATATATAAAGTATCATCCATTATGTAGATTAATTATAGGGGAATAAATACACCATGCTCACATTTGTATATTCTTCATTGTCTTGATTTTCTGTCTAGATACCTGTTGTGGGGGGGATGTGGGATTGAATGATTTTCTGTCTAGATACCTGTTGTGGAGGGGATGTGGGATTGAATGACATGAGCTTTAAGATTCCTTTCAACATATTTAATACTGAAATTCCAATGGATCTATGATTTTATGAATTCACATCAAAATCTAGCTTTGCTTCATTCCTCAGTGAAAACCTGAGATAGCTTCTTGCCACTCCTAAGGTGTTGCACTATTTTTTAGGAAATAAATCACAGAATGTTTGCTGTAGTATCATGAATAGTTAGAAATAAAATAAATTTGTCAAAATAAATAAACAAATTTTGCTTTATGAGCTAGTGTTCTTTAGTTTTTAATCATATTTGAATATGATGAATTATCAGATCAGATCAGATCAGTCGCTCAGTCGTGTCCGACTCTTTGCGACCCCATGAACTGCAGCTCGCCAGGCCTCCCTATCTATCACCAGCTCTCGGAGGTCACTCAGACTCACATTCATCGAGTCAGTGATATCATCCAGCCATCTCATCCTCTGTCGTCCCCTTCTCCTCCTGCCCCCAATCCCTCCCAGCATCGGAGTCTTCTCCAATGAGTCAACTCTTCACATGAGGTGGCCAAAATACTGGAGTTTCAGCTTTAGCATCATTCCTTCCAAAGAAATCCCAGGGCTGATCTCCTTCACAATGGACCAGTTGGATCTCCTTGCAGTCCAAGGGACTCTCAAAAGTCTTCTCCAACACCACAGTTCAAAAGCATCAATTCTTCGTCGCTCAGCCTTTTTCACAGTCCAGCTCTCACATCCATACATGACCACAGGAAAGACCATAGCCTTGACTAGGCGAACCTTTGTTGGCAAAGTGATGTCTCTGCCAAATGCCAAAATGATGAATTATAAATACCCTAATATGTAGGAATGCTCCTTGTTATTAATTAGAAATGGCAAGTGGATATAATACAGCATTTTGTACTCTGTTACATTTTTACCTCAGTTCTGGTTCCAACTTTGGTTGCTTTTACCAGATGGGCAGCCTTGAATAAATATTAACCTCTCTAAGTCCTGGTCTCCCCTTTCCCAAAATAATGTAGCTACTAACTTGGCACAATTGCACTCATCTCACACACTAGTAAAGTAATGCTAAAAATTCTCCAAGCCAGGCTTCAAGCAATACATGAACCGTGAACTTCCAGATGTTCAAGCTGGTTTTAGAAAAGGCAGAGGAACCAGAGAGCAAATTGCCAACCTCCACTGGATCATCAAAAAAGCAAGAGAGTTCCAGAAAAAGATCTATTTCTGCTTTATTGACTATGCCAAAGCCTTTGACAGTGTGAATCACTGTAAACTGTGGAAAATTCTGAAAGAGATGGAAATACCAGACCACCTGATCTGCCTCTTGAGAAACCTGTATGCAGGTCAGGAAGCAACAGTTAGAACTGGACATGGAACAACAGACTGGTTCCAAATAGGAAAAGGAGTACATCAAGGCTGTATATTGTCACCCTGATACTTTAACTTATATGCAGAATACATCATGGGAAATGCTGGGATGGAAGAAGCACAAGCTGGAATCAAGATTGCTGGGAGAAATATCAATAATCTCAGATATGCAGATGACACCACTCTTATGGCAGAAAATGAAGAGGAACTAAAAAGCCTCTTGATGAAAGTGAAAGAGGAGAGTGAAAAAGTTGGCTTAAAGCTCAACATTCAGAAAATGAAGATCATGGCATCTGGTCCCATCACTTCATGGCAAATAGATGGGGAAACAGTGTCAGACTTTTTCTGGGCTCCAAAATCACTGCAGATGGTGACTGCAGCCATGAAATTAAAAGACGCTTACTCCTTGGAAGGAAAGTTATGACCAACCTAGATAGCATATTCAAAAGCAGAGACATTACTTTGCCAACAAAGGTTTGTCTAGTCAAGGCTATGATTTTTCCAGTGGTCATGTATGGATGTGAGAGTTGGACTGTGAAGAAAACTGAGCGCTGAAGAATAGATGCTTTTGAACTGTGGTGGTGGAGAAGACTCCTGAGAGTCCCTTAAACTATAAGGATATCCAGCCAGTCCATTCTAAAGGAAATCAGTCCTGGGTATTGATTGGAAGGACTGATGTTGAAGCTGAAACTCCAATACTTTGGCCACCTTATGCGAAGAGTTGACTCATTGGAAAAGACCCTAATGCTGGGAGGGGTTGGGGGCAGGAGGAGAAGGGGATGACAGAGGGTGAGATGGCTGGATGGCATGACCAACTTGATGGACATGAGTTTGGGTGAACTTCAGGAGTTGGTGATGGACAGGGAGGCCTGACATGCTGCAGTTCATGGGGTCACAAAGAGTTGGACACAACTGAGAGACTGAACTGAACTGAACTTAGCATATATGGCAGAGTATTTTGAACACTAATCACAGAAATGTAGATTAAAAGATTTTGATAAATTATAAGCTACATATAATTTTAAAATATAAAGTATATACAGCTTTAGGATTTGGTTTGAATGCAGACCATAAACTCTTTAAGAGTAAGGATATAGTCTATTTTATTTGTAACAGCACCTGGCACAATAGACACTCAATAGATACAAATAAATAATTGTAAATGGATAGTGAATGACTACATCTAGACTACTTAACACTGCTGCTGCTGCTCTTAGTGACCCCATGGACTGCAGGCCTACCAGGCTCCTCCATCCATGGATTTTCCAGGTAAGAGTACTGGAGTGGGGTGCCATTGCCTTCTCTGTACTTAACACTAGGCCAGTGTTATAGATTGAATTATGTTTTGCTCCAAAAGATAACACTGGGACCTCAAAATAAGATCTTATTTGGAAATAAGGTTATACCAGATTAAGTTGGGCCCTAATCTAATGACTGATGTCCTTATAAGAAGAGAGAAATCTGGATTCAGAAACAGAGAAGAACATGTGAAGAGCAGATGGAGAGATTGGAGTGGTGCATTAACAAGATAGTAAATGCCAATAACCACCAGAAACTAGAAGAGTCAAATAAGGATCCTTCCCCAGAGCCTTCAGAAAGATCATGGCCCTGCCAACACCTTAATTTCAGACTTCTAGCCTGTGAGAATGCACTTTTGCTGTTTTAAACCACTTAGTTTGGTTTTGTGGAGAAGGAAATGGCAACCCACTCTAGTGTTCCTGCCTGGAGAATCCCAGGGACAGAGGAGCCTGGTGGGCTGCCATCTATGGGGTCACAGAGTCGGACACGACTGAAGTGACTTAGTAGCAGCAGCAGCAGCAGCAGTTTGGTTTTGTTATGGCAGCCATAGGAAACAGATACAGTCAGGATCCTGAACAATGTGGCACATGTTTGTGATCACTGCTTAATGAAAGTGATCACTGCTTAATTTCAGTCTTCATATTTAGAAGGTTTATTTGAAAAGAATTTCATTTATCTTGATTTATATGAATGCCTGGAACAATTAAGTATCACAACAGAGGTTTCTCTATTATTGTAAGGGAAAACAGCAATATCTATTAAGTATTATTAGTAATAATTCTGTTTTGGGTAATTTTAAATCCACCCAACTGTCTAAATCTCCTGTTTTCTGCTAAACAATTACTTCTATCTAAATTATTTCTCAACAAACACTATCAAAACTTAGATGTTAATAGTTTTTTGATTCCTAAAAGATAGATGGTTTATCATTGTACAAGTGATATTTTCAGAAAGAAATATTCTCTTTGCCATATATGATTTTCTTGCTATAGTCTGCTATTTGCATAACTGGCATAGTCAACTACTGCTTGCCTATAGAGTTTAAATTCAGTGTGCTTATGGGCTATGGGGAAACTATCTCAAAATATTTAGTGAGCACACAGAAATGTGAAACCTGGAATAGACTTCTAAGATAGATTACTCTTGATCCACAGATTTTGCAGAGCAATGGAACTGTTACATCTATGTTGTGGATATCATTAAATGATAAATATTTGTTGTTAACAATTTTAAGCCCCATATCAATAGCTTACAATCATCATTAGGATACAACCCTTCCCACTTTCCCAAAATCTATAAAATGATTTTTGTGATTCAAAAATCATTCTTATGAGGTACTCTAACTCTTCAATTTAGTCTTTTCATAGGATCACATACTTTACATTGGAAAATCCGTAATGGACATTTCTTTCTTTTTCTTTGCAAGACACTTCTGAATTATTATACAAATATGAAAAGCTTTCTCTAAGTTCATTGTAGGACAGAAAGTATAGCAACTTCTTCTATCTGGCTGCTGCTGCTGCTGCTAAGTCGCTTCAGTAGTATCCGACTCTGTGAGACCCCATAGATGGCAGCCCACTAGGCTCCTCTGTCCCTGGGATTCTCCAGGCAAGAACACTGGAGTGGGTTGCCATTTCCTTCTCCAATGTATGAAAGTGAAAAGCGAAAGTGAAGTCACTTTCACTTCTATCTGGGCACCCAGTTAATATTCACTGCTAAGTCACTTCAGTTGTGTCCGACTCTGTGCGACCCCATAGACAGCAGCCCACCAGGCTCCCCTGTCCCTGGCATTCTCCAGGCAAGAACACTGGAGTGGGCTGCCATTTCCTTCTCCAATGCATGAAAGTGAAAAGTGAAAGTGAAGTCTGTCAGTCGTGTCCGACTCTTAGCGGACCCCATGAACTGCAGCCTTCCAGCCTCCTCTGTCCATGGGATTTGCCAGGCAAGAGTACTGGAGTGGGGTGCCATTGCCTTCTCCAAATTAATATTCAAGGACATTTCAAATATGCCAGGACTTATCATGAATTATGCATTGTTTTAGATTTTTATAATCTCCTTACTTTCTTTGAAATATGTGCTATAAATCCTGCTCTGATTCCTCTAGTTTCTGATATAACATTTTTATTTGAATCATTTTTCTGTTCTAGCTTTTTTCCAAGGAGCAAACACAGTATGATGATTTGTTAAAATTAGAATGAAGCTTTTTAAAAACCTCAAAACACCATAAGTCGCACAAAGTTGTTTTTGTTGTTTTTCTTTATGTGCATAGCTGCCAGTACTGTGTAATGGCATTTTATTTTTAAATTTTTGTGCATAGGATCGTCTAAGATTTGCTCAAATATATTAGGTTTCATTTTCTTGGACTCCTTTAGTCAGAAAAACAACAGTCTCCATGCCAATGTCCAAGCTGACCCCAGTAAACTCCATTAAAAATATAGCATATTATTGTATTTTTGTCCCAACAGCCAATGTCAAACCATGGTAAAGCTTTCTTTTTCATGTTATTTTGGAGACATCCATTTACCTGTACCTGGAACTCTAGGCAGATGTATTTGTGCAAGATACTTCAATTAAAAAAGGGAGACAAGGGTAATGTCATATAGAGTGGGAAGAGTGTTTTACAATTTATTATTAGTATGATTATTAGTTTCTCATTTAAAAAACACTCCCTTAAAAACATTTGCTATAATGCTATCATTCAAAGAAATACTTGCATCATCCATATTTTGGCGGGAGAACATGAAAAAATCATGTCTGGAAAATGAACAGTATATCTGATATTATAATATCAAACTTTTTGTTTTGTTTAATCAATGCTGAAATAGATGAAGTTTTGCTTAATTTTCTCATTTTTGGAATCACATTAATAGATCAAAAAATTAGAGGTGTTTTGATTAAACCATTATTCTTCCTGAAAAAGAAAGTATCTTTGGTAAATTTTATTCATTAGAATTTAACAAACTGGGTTTTTAAAGCCTATAGGGTTTGGTATAGAAAAAAATCTCAATTCATTAGATCACAAGAGTAATTGTGAGAGATATATTATGCAGATATATTTTTGTAAGACTTTTTTTGTTTTGCTTATATGAACTTTTCCATTAAATTGATTGTATATCCTTAAGTCACCTCTGTTTCACCATTTCTCTTGGTGTTCTAAAGTATATGCCCATTTCTCCAAAATTTAAGCTGCTTAAAGGCAAAAAGGCGTAGTAAAACCTTAGCCAAAATTAATCTCTTCTAGTCCTTAAATGTCAGACAAATTATACAGGTATATACTTCTAATGAACTATGAAGTGCAAGAGTATTCTTCAAAATCTGCTCTCCACTTCTCCATTCCCATAGACCCTATGTCAAAATCCATTTTCCTATTGTCTTTTGGCCTGTGTTACTCTTGGCTTCCACTCTGCCTCATTTTTATTTTTCTAATCTTTATAGGTAAAGACTCCCAGACTTAAAGAGGTTTAAATAACTTGTAATTTACAAGTTATTTAAATAACAAGTAATTTTCGGATGACATCTTTAGGATTTTCTATGTATAGTATCATGTCATCTGCAAACAGTGAGAGTTTTACTTCTTTTCCATTATGAATTCCTTTTTTATTTATTTTTCTTCTCTGATTGGCATGACCAAGACTTCCAAAACCATGCTGAATAGCAGTGGTAAGAGTGGGCATCCTTGTCTTGTTTTTCACCATTGAGAATAATGATTGCTGTTGGTTTGTCATACATGGCTTTTATCAAGATGAGGTATGTTTCTTCTTTGCCTACATTCTGCAGAGTTTTTATCATAAATGGGTGTTGAATTTGTTGAAAGCTTTCTCTGTGTCTATTAAGATGATCATATGGTTTTTACCTCTCAGTTTGTTAACATAGTATATCATACTGATTGACCTTGCATCCCTGGGATATAGCCCACTTGATCATGATGTATGATCCTTTTTATGTGTTGTTGGATTCTGTTTGCTAGAATTTCATTGAGGATTTTTTCATCTATGTTCATCAGTGATATTGGCCTGCAATTTTTTTCTTAATATCTTCATCTGGTTTTGGTATCAGGGTGATGGTGATACAGAATGATTTTGGGAGTTTAGTAAAGTTGCAGGATACAAAATTAATACACAGAAGTCTCTTGCATTACTACATAGTAACAATGAAAAATCAGGAAGAGAAATTAAGGAAACAATCCCATTTACCACAAAAAGAATAAAATAACAAAAAGAATAAAAAGAAAGAGTAACAAAAAAATAAAATACCTAGGAATAAACCTACCTAAAGAGACAAAAGACATGTATACAGAACACTATAGGACACTAATAAAAGAAATCAAAGATGACAAAAACATATGGAGAGATATACCATGACCTTGCATTGAAAGAATCAATATTGTGAAAATGATTCTACTACCCAAAACAATCTAAAGATTCAATTGCAAACCCTATCAAACTACCAATGGTATTTTTCACATACCTAGAACAAAAAATTTAATAATTTGTATGGAAACACAAAAGACTTGAATAGCCAAAGAAATCTTGAGAAAGAAGACTGGAGCTGGAGGAATCAATCTTCCTGACTTTAGACTGTCCTACAAAGTTATAGTCATTAAGACAGTATGGGACTGGCACAAAAACAGATTTACAGACCAATGGAATAAGATAGAAAGCTCAGACATAAACCCATACACTTATGGCTACTTTATCTTTGACAAAGAAGGCAATAATATACAATGGAGATAAGACAGTCTCTTCAATAAGTGGTGCTGGGGAAAGTGGACAGCTAGCTACATGTAAAAGAATGAAACTAGAACATCTCTTAACACCACACATAAAAATAAACAAAATGGATTAAAGACTTAAATGTAAGGCCAGAAACTATAAAGCTCTTAGAAGAAAACACAGGCAGTAAACTCTTTGACATAAATCACAAGATCCTCTTTGATCCACCTCCTAGAGTAATGGAAATAAAAACAAAAATAAACAAATGGGACCTAATTAAACTTAAAAGCTTTTACACAGTAGAGGAAGCAATAAGCAAGATTAAAAAACAGCATTCAGAATGGGAGAAAATAATTGCTAAGGAAACAATAATTGACAAAGGATTAATCTCCAAAATATATAAGCAGCTTGTACAGCTCAATATGAGAAAAATAAATAGCCCAATCAAAATGGATCAAAAATTAAAAAACAGACATTTATCCAAAGAAGACATACAGATGGCCAATAAACACATGAAAAGATGCTCAATTTCACTAATTATTAGAGAAATGCAAATCAAAATAAAATGAAGTATTACCTCACACTAGTCAGAATGGCCATCATCAAAAAAAAATCTATAAACAATGTATGCTGGAGATAATGTGGAGAAAAAGGAACTCTTGTACAATGTTGATGAGATGTAAACTGATACAACCATTATGGAGAATAGTATGGAGATTCCTTTAAAAAGTAGGAAAAAACTACCATATGACCCAGGAATCCAACTACAAGGCATATACCCTGAGCAAACCAAAACTGAAAAAGACACATGTACCCCAACATTCACTGTAGCACTATTTACAATAGCTAAGACATGAAAGCAACCTCTATATCCATTGACAGATGAATGGATAAAGAAGCTATGGTCATAAGTACAATGGAATATTACTCAGCCATAAAAAGGAATGCATACGATCTAGGAATCCCACTATTGGCCATATGCCCTGAGAAAGCCACAATTCTAAAATATACATGTACCTCAATGTTCATTATAGCACTATTTACAATAGCTAGGACATGGAAGAAATCTAGATGTCCATCTAGAGATAAATGGATAAAGAAGATGTGGTACATGTACAATGGAATATTACTCAATCATAAAAAAGAATGAGTTAGAGTCAGTTTTAGTGATATGGATGAACCTAGAGCTGGTTACACAGAGTGCAGCAAGTCAGAAAAAGAAAAACAAATACCACATGTTAACACATATATATGGTATCTAGAAAAATGATACTGATGAACCATTTGCAGGGAAGAAATGGAGATGCATATATAGAGAATGGATGGTGAACATAGTAGGAAGGAGACAATGGGAAGAATGGAGAAAGTAGCATCAATATATATACTCTATATTTCATGTGTAAAATAGCTAGGGAGAAGTTGCTTTATAATACAGGGAGCCTAGCCTGGTGCTCTGTGATGACCAAGAACTGTGGGGTGTGAGGAGGGGAGGGAGGCTCAAGAGGGAAGGGATATTTGTATAATTATGGCTGATCTGCATTGTTTTACAGCAGAAACCAACACAACATTGTAAAGCAATTTTCTTTCAATGGAAAAAAAAAAAAAAAAACTTGCCCAAAGTCACAAAAGTAGGAAGTGTTAACACCAGTCTGCCACCTAAACTCTTATTCTTTCTTCTATTTCAAAAACTCCTCCAGCAAGAGTGATTCCCTGTACACTTACATGCTGGTTATTGAAAGTAAATATATTAGAACAATGCTTCTCAAATGTTAATGTTCCTACACATAGACTAGTGATGTTGTTAAACTGTGTATTCTAACTCAGGGAGGCCTGATCTTCTGTATTTCTCACTACCTCCCAGCGGTTGCCAAGGCTCCCGTATTTTCAGTAGGAAGGCCTTGTACAATATAGCAGATGTTTGATGTTATTAATAAAGCTACTATTGGATTTAGCTTACTACTTTTCTTATAAACACTCCACAGTTTTTAGTGTATATTATCTTATTCATTCTTAAATATTTTTAAGTGATGATCACAAGTCAAATATTTTGAATTTATTGTTAAAATAAATGAGATTCAAATAAATTAATAATCAGGATTATTGGCTAATCTGTCAGTTCCTCATGTCCTTAGTAGAAATGGTGAAGCCATAATTAATAAATGAATTGAATATGATCTATTCCAATAGGCCACTTTCTCAAGAGATGCAATGGGAATTATGTGGACAATTTTGAACATGTACTGTGTATTGCCCCTCCAATATTTTTATCTAGGTGAAAATGCATTCAAGGAGTATGACAAACAACCTTGAAGGAGATACAAATTCTCAAGGGGCAGACAGAATAACAGGTATGATAGTAGGAAGGGGGCTGTTCTTGGAGATGTACAGGGTGGAGACAAGGTTTCATGAACCAGACAAAGTTAAGTTGGAATCATGGCTTGCCAGTTACTAAGCATATGACTTTGGGTAAGTCATTTATCCTTGCTAAGTTTAGTTTTCTAATCAGTAAACATCTACCCTGCAATATTATTGTTATAACAGAATGATGGATGTAAAAGGACCTGACACAGAGTAGGCAAGCCATAGACTGATATCCTTTTCTCATTTCTGTGTGAAGTTGAGCTGCTAAGTGCAGATTTTAGGCATACACTCTTGAGGGGGTTTTCCCAGCTTTTTCTTTCCTGTCCCTTCTTTGGAGTTTCTGTTCAGTTGTCCTTAGGCCCAAAAAGCATCAAAGAACAATGTCTAGTAGAATCAATCCAATCCTAGACAAGGCACTCTCAGTGTTATCTGGGTCACTCAACATCCCACTTATATTTGCACATACATTATGATACTGTGGGTCATAAATATTTTACCAATTAATGCAATTGGGACTAGGCCCATCACTATAGTCATTAAGTTAAGTCTGCTTGGTTTGGTCAAAAAGCATTACTTGACATACTTGTGCAAAATAAATCTTGCATGTGTTTTTGATGCAGAGAGAAGCCAGAAAGTTTAAACAACAACCAATTAAAATTCTGAAAATAATGAATTTCTCCATTTTTTAAGCAAATCCTTTGGTGAATTCTATTAGCATTTGACATTTAGATCTTTAGTCCTAGTTAGCACAAACAAGGTTTCTCAGCACCAAGCTCCACTTTCCCAAATCTCTGATAACCAAAGGTAGTAAGTACTTCAGAGCAATTTTAGACACCATTTTAACCGGTAAGTAATGAGGCATGAAGAGCAGGGTGAAGGTAGGAAGTTAGGTCTAGGAGTCTTCAATATGCTCAGCAATACAGCAAAGTGGGAATTTTTCAGCCTCTGGATTAAGGGGTTTGAAGTGAAAAAACCTTTCTGGGAAGACACATTCATCTCTATAGATAAGATGGCAGCAGGGCCTATTTTAGAGCTTTTGGTCTGTGGATAAGGTAAGTGTTTCTGGGTGTCCAACAACCGAGAGAATACAATATCACTAAATATATTTACTACTTCTAATTAACTGATTTCTCTATTTCCTTAATAGCCATTATTCTCTACTTTCCCTCATCTCCATGGTTATCTAGCCTGGATTTCACAGCCCAGTATCACAATGAGTCCCTGACCCCTCTCCTCTGTAACACATCTCCCTGACAAAATCCCATTCTGAATGAACCCATCACTCATATTTGTTGAGCCTTCACCAGAGCAGCTAAGTACATGGCAGAGAAAAACTACACTGCCGGATAGACTTATATTGTTCATTTGCCTCTCCTCAGTCCTTGACTTTACATTCACTTTCCACTTTCATGCATTGGATAAGGAAATGGCAACTCACGCCAGTGTTCTTGCCTGGAGAATCCCATAGACGGAGAAGCCTGATATGCTGCAGTCCATGGGGTCGCACAGAGTCGAACATGACTGAAGCGACTTAGCAGCAGCAGCAGCAGCAGTCCTTGACACTGCCCATAAACCTCTTTTTCCAATAAGCTTGATCTTCCATCCATAGTAACTTCCAGTTTATACTTTCTCTATTCTCCTCTGACCTCCCATATACTCCTTCCATCATTGCCATTTCTTTGCTAATGACATTGCATAAGACATGTTAGAGGAAATAGAAGTTATCAGAAGTTTCCTTATACTTTGTCACCAAAATTACAATGTAATTTCCTATCTCACTTCCACTCATTTTTTTTTTTTTTCTGGATGACCATTCTTATGGGCTAAATTGGGTCCTCCTATGACTCATGTAATTGAAGTCCTAACCTCCACTATTTAGAACATGGCTACATTTGGAGATAGAGCCTTAAAGACCTCCCAATATAAATTAAGCTTTGTTATTATATTTTGATACAGGTATTTTTCTCCATAGTATTTACCACAATTAGCAGTGATTTATTTATTTACTGTCTATCTTCCTCACTAGATTTTGGGGTGAAGGACAGGGCTATGGGCAGTATCAAAGGATAGGAAGGTGGTTATGTACCATTTAACATCTTCCTGCATTACTTGATATGCACAATTGGCATTTCATCAGTGGCATGTCAAGTGTTACACAAAAAAAGATTCAAGACAAATGTCCTGCCCTTCTTTCAACCAGTTTTTACTTCTAAGCCTCTTTTGCATAGAAATTATAAAACTGATTCTCACTAGGACAATGTTTCTGATTCCTAGTACCTTGTATTCCTAGTGCCTAGCCCCTATACCTGCTAGCATTTGATCAACAAATTTTTCTGGAAGGAAGGAAAGAATGAAGGGAGGCTGGGAGGGAGAGAGAGGAAGAAGTAGTAGTTGGGACTGTAAGGAAAACCAATTACTTATGCCTCAGATACAGCTAACATAAGGTAAGTTGACAGCTTTCCATTCAGGGATTTTAAACTTGGTGTCTATGGACTTAAGTACTAGCATATCTATCAAGTTCCTTGTGATCATGGATTAATTGAGGGATCTGGAATTTCACTAGGTAACTGTTTGCCTGGTTCTTCTTTTTGTTTTTGCTTCTGGATGTATTGTGATTTATTAAGACTGTGATGATTAACTTTATGTGTCAACTTGACTGAGCCATTGGGTGTCCAAATACTTGGATAAACTAGATGTGTCTGTGGAATGAAATTTGAATTGAATGTCTATTTCTATTGAATTGAAATTTGAATTGAATGAATTGAATTGAATTCTACATTTGAATTGGTAGACAGAGTAAAGCAGATTGCCTTCCCCAATGTGGGTTGGCACCATCCAAACCACTGAGGGCCTGAATAGAGAACAAAAGGTCAAGTGAGAATATTTGCTTTCTGACACAGTTGGGACATTAGACTTCTACTGCCTTCAGACTTAGACATGGGATACAACTTATACCATTGTCTCCACTTGGTCCCCAGCCAATTCCTTACAAAAAATCACTATTTATCCATCCGTCTAATTTATCTATCTTATTCCTATATGCTACAAAGGTTCTTGAGAATTTTGTGTGTAATGGTCCATATATGCATTTATGTATATGTAGCCATACATGTTTCCAAAGAGAAGCTGCTAGATTTCATCAGTTTCTTCAAAGAATTTTTATTATGAAAAAATTTAAACATATACAAATATAGAGAGAATAGTATTATAAACCTTTAGGTAACTATCACCTAGCTTCAACAATTATTAACTCATGACCAATCTTACTTCATATTCACTCTCTCCCACTATTTTGAAAGATATCCCAGACATCATATCATTTTATGAATAAATGCCAAACAGCTAATTTACAAATACATTTTAGAACACAATCCTCTACTTATTTGAATATTGGTTGTATTTACACTTTGAATCAAATAATTATTTATTATTATTATTCCTTATGATATTCTCTTTTCTACTTATGTAGTCTATTTTGAGTAGGGAGTCAAATTCTGGTTCTGTTACTAAGTATAAACTTTGGGCAAGATTTTAGCTCTCTGAATTTTCTTCATCTATAAAATGCAAAAATGCATGAGGATTGTGCCCATGACACAGCATTCATAATGCTGACTGAAAAGTGAAAGTGAAGTCTCTCAGTCGCATCCGACTCTTTGTGACCCCATGGACTGTAGCCTGCCAGGCTCCTCCGTCCATGAGATTTTCCAGGCAAGAACACTGGAGTGGGTTGCCATTGCCTTCTCCAGTATATCTTCCCGACCCAGGGATCAAAACCGGATCTCCCGCACCACAGGCAGACTCTTGACCATCTGAGCCCCCAGGGAAGCCCAATGCTTGCTATTATTATTATTATTATTTAATGTGACAACTAGAGCTAGAATATGCAGGTGAAAGAGATGACTCTGTAGTTAGTAACTCTAACAGTCAAGTATATAGCAGATGTTCACAAAATGCCACCAAGGAGCAAATAATTCACCTTTCCATCTTAGAGAATGCCAAGTGTCCTTGTGTGCCCTTATAATAGCTTTCTCCCATGCCGAAGGGATAACAGGGCAGATTGATACCCTCTCTAATGGCACACAGTCTCAGCTTACGTCTGGTGATAAATAATGAAGCAAGGTAACGAATCCTGCCTGTAGTCAATTATCTCAGGTCCCTGTTTCTTAGTCTTCCCAGGGGCCCTCAATAGGGACTTACATAGCCACAGAAACAAGAGAAAAATGGAGAAATAAAGAAAAAACAATTCCATCTGTCAAACTGAAGATGGATGCTGTCCAAACCTGTGAACAAAACCTGAAGTGCTAATTCTATGCACTGCTGATGCTTTTAATTATGGGACTTTGACAGATGGAAAGATCATCATGCAGTTTTTATTTAAGAAGCTGATGCAAGTGTAGCTATTGTGCCAGGGGTAGTCACTAAAGAACTTGTCAAAAATTAAACTCTACCTTATTTATAGCTTACTAGGTCCTAATTATGCTTCATAAATTACCAGTCATATAATAAGGCAAATACAAAATATACACAACTGCAAATTACTACAAATTCCTACACAGCAGTTACATGTCAGAACAGGCTTCCATTTCAAACCACATAATACTTTTGTGGCAATATGCAGCAAAAACACTTCAGATAATACCTTATTGAGGCAGAATTCCCAAAGATCTGAAATGATATTTTTCCTCAGTCCTGGTTTCAGCAAGACTTTCAGAAAGCTACAGAACAAAGATTGTTTGCCATACACACATGTGTGCACACACACATGCACACTCATTTCTCTTTGTGTAGTCTGTGCTTATATGGTTCTATCTGACTGCAAGGATTTTCCATCCCCTCCTGCCAGTTCTCTATAGTGCCTTTAGCGTTCCCTGCATTGGTGTTTCACTTATCCCTGAATCACACCATCTTAAGATATTTTACTTTTCTTTCCTCTTGTAACCCTGTCTTGGTGGGAATTTCACTCACCACTTCCCCAATCTCCTAATCGTGGCCTTCTTCTAAAGAGCAGACCTAGAGATCCAGACGGAGAAGACAATGGCACGCCACTCCAGTACTCTTGCCTAGAAAATCCCATGGGTGGAGGAGCCTGGTAGGCTGCAGTCCATGGGGTCGCTACGAGTTGGACATGACTGAGCGACTTCACTTTCACTTTTCACTTTCATGCATTGGAGAAGGAAATGGCAACCCACTCCAGTGTTCTTGCCTGGAGAATCCCAGGGACGGGGGAGCCTGGTGGGCTGCCGTCTATGGGGTTGCACAGAGTTGGACACGACTGAAGTGACTTAGCTGCAGCAGCAGCAGAGATCCAGAGCCTGGAGGGAGCCTTGGATGTATAATCTAAGAGTGATTACTAAACAAATAGAGGTGTCTGATATTTTCTGTTCTTTGGCTACTTTGCATTCCAAACTTTCATCACACTACTACAATTCTATGCTTCTGGTCTCCTCATTCCTTTCCCCTCCTGACTTAACCTGCATGCACGTGCAAGAAGGATCTTCTTAAAGCACTATCTTCACACTTTTCCTCTGCTCAAGAACCTTCCATAGATCCCTTGACTCTAGAATAAAACCCAAAGCCTGGCTTCATGACCTACCCATCAACCTTTCCATTCCTGTACCTCTGCTTATTAATGTATACTCTCTGCTCTAACTTTAATGGACTATTTAACATCTCTTGGCCTCTCTCTTCTAATCTTCTATTCATTTGCACATTTCCATTGATCTGCATTAAACACCTTTTCAAATCGTCTTTGCTTCTTTGAACCCTAGACTTCTTGGCCAGTTGAGGCAGAAGTCTTCCAATGTGTTCAACTTCAATGCAGCTTTGAACACTGGTCATGTATATGGATATTATATTCACTTGGAACATTATAAATTATTTTTCCTCCTTTTTGATATTTTGAGTTTTTCCCTTCCCAAACAGTCAGTTTTTTGAGGGCAGAAACCACATATGAATCTGGTTAGATTATAAGCTACTCAAGTTTGGGACTCTCATAGGTAAAACAGTGAATGTAAAGAACATGAGAATTAGCCTCAAACAGATTAAAACTCTGATCTTGGCACTTGCTGGCTGTATGCCATTAGATGAGTTATCTAAACCCTGTGAACCCAAGTTCCTTCACCTATAAAATAGGGGTAACAGTATTCTATCTTAGAAGGCCGTTGGAAGGAGTAAATGGCATGATAAATTAAACATGCTCAATAAATTATAGCTATTAGGATATTAAATTTCTCTTGTATCTTCAGTGCTTAGTACAGTGACTGGCAAATAGTTGGCATTTAATAAACATTAATTGAATTAAACTGCATTTATGTTCATAGCATTTATCTTAGGCTACTACCACTCCTGATATTAAAAAAGGATGTTCCAATTTAGTTGAGTTCCTTAAAATCAAGCATAAGTACTGTTTTTAACTTGTCAATATAAAAATAATATTCTAAGCTTTACTATTATTTATTAATAAAATAAAAATGTCTTCAGTTAAGAACATGTGGATTTCAATTGAATGTAAACCTTTATATGGTTTAAATGATGGGATAGCTTCTTGAAAATCAAGTTAACATGTACTTAGCAACAGTGTGAATCAGATACAATAAATACAAATACCACTGAAATTCCAGTAAAAGAAACATCTTGCCAGTATAAAATTAAGTGTTAGAGAAAAAAAGAATGGAAAAGGAAGAGAAAATCTTCAGAACTTGGGGAGGTAGGTTGATTAATGGAGACAACAAAGACAGAGGGTAGCAGAAGTAGTTCTATTTTTTGCCCCAAACTAAGCTTCACTTAACACTTGTATTTATAATTTGAGGGGATTAGAATAAACTATAATTTCATGTACTTCATCATTTGTGAACCATCTTGATAATTTTTTGCCATAACTGAGTACCATGTGAGCTGTTATTTACTTAATATTTATTTGAATTAACTGACCTTTATTTTACTAAAATAAATTTATTAGAAAAGTAAATGACATATCATTACCTAGAAAATCAGACTCAGTTGCCATTCATAGAAGATACTTAACAACTAAGAAAATAAAAACAGATTCTATCTTATAAAAAAGAATTAAGGAGATAAACTTTCCCACTGAAAGATTTAAGCCTGAATTTTGGCTTTCTTTGAAAAAAAGAGACTATCAATTATTAAGGAGATGTTAAATAAAAATAGCACAAAAATAACATTCCTTCTCTCATGTAATACAAATATGTTGAAAGAAAATTGAAAAGAAAACGACTTACTCACTTGGTGACTCATTGTTAGTGGTTACCATGCCCCTAGACTATCAGAGTCTTAGACGCTCAGGAACGGTATGAACCCCTACTAGGTAATCTAGATCTATATAGATTAAATTTAAACATCCAATCATATATAAAATGTGGCGGACAAATCAGGAGTGAAAAGTCTGTACCAAAGTCTACAGCCCAGGGTATAGTATGACAAAAATTTCTGGTTGTATTGTAGTTTTGTATTCAATTGATGATTTCATCTGACAATTTTAAATTCTCAAAGTGCAGAATCTCTCAACAATCTCAGTAATCAGTCAAGCAACATTTACAGTACATACTTTTAAAGCTTGCTTCACCTCACACAAAATAACAAAATACTTCATCTCATTTGATCATCTGTGAGTAAGAAGAAATAACTATCAATTTTTGAACCAATCTGAGTAAGTTCAGGTCCAAAATCTTTACTATCTAAGTCTACAGCTTTGAAAACAAGTATTTAATCTCATTTATTTCTGAAGATGTTCTTTAAAGATAGCAATATAGGAGGCTCCTAGACTTCTCCCAGATCAGATCAGATCAGATCAGATCAGTCGCTCAGTCGTGTCCGACTCTTTGTGACCCCATGAACTGCAGCATGCCAGGCCTCTCTGTCCATCACCAGCTCCCGGAGGTCACCCAGACTCATACCCATCGGTCAGTGATGCCATCCAGCCATCTCATCCTCTGTCGTCCCCTTCTCCTTCTGCCCTCAATCCCTACCAGCATCAGAGTCTTCTCCAATGAGTCAACTCTTCGCATGAGGTGGCCAAAATACTGGAGCTTCAGCTTTAGCATCATTCCTTCTAAAGAAATTCCAGGATTGATCTCCTTCAGAATGGACTGGTTGGATCTTCTTGCAGTCCAAGGGACTCTCAAGAGTCTTCTCCAACACCACAGTTCAAAAGCATCAATTCTTCGGCGCTCAGCCTTCTTCACAGTCCAGCTCTCACATCCATACATGACCACAGGAAAAACCATAGCCTTGACTAGGCGAACTTTTGTTGGTAAAGTAATGTCTCTGCTTTTGAATATGCTATCTAGGTTGGTCATAACTTTCCTTCCAAGGAGTAAGCGTCTTTTAATTTCATGGCTGCAGTCACCATCTGCAGTGATTTTGGAGCCCAGAAAAACAAAGTCTGACACTGTTTCCACTGTTTCCCCATCTATTTCCCATGTAGTGATGGGACCAGATGCCATGATCTTCGTTTTCTGAATGTTGAGCTTTAAGCCAACCTTTTCACTCTCCACTTTCACTTTCATCAAGAGGCTTTTTAGCCCCTCTTTACTTTCTGCCATAAGAGTGGTGTCATCTGCATATCTGAGATTATTGATATTTCTCCCAGCAATCTTGATTGCAACTTGTGTTTCTTCCAGTCCAGCATTTCTCATGATGTACTCTGCATATAAGTTAAATAACCATGGTGACAATATGCAGCTTTGACGTACTCCTTTTCCTATTTGGAACCAGTCTGTTGTTCCATGACCAGTTCTAACTGTTGCTTCCTGACCTGCATACAGATTTCTTAAGAGGCAGATCAGGTGGTCTGGTATTCCCATCTCTTTCAGAATTTTCCATAGTTTATTGTGATCTACACAGTCAAAGGCTTTGGCATAGTCAATAAAGCAGAAATAGATGTTTTTCTGGAACTCTCTTGCTTTTTCCATGATCCAGCGGATGTTGGCAATTTGATCTCTGGTTCCTCTGCCTTTTCTAAAACCAGCTTGAACATCAGGAAGTTCACGGTTCACATATTGCTGAAGACTTCTCCCAAAGACACACTAAATGTGAAGTGATTCCCTCTGAAAGAAATACAGAAACCGAGTGACTCCTACACATTGGTTAAACAAGAAAATCTGCATCAAAACGGACCACTTTGAGCCACTAGTATCTCTCTGGAAGGACCTTTAACACAGCTGCACCCCAGGTTTTGTGGCTGCCGTTCAAAGCACAGGTCCCTAGGTAGTCTGTTGTGATAGCCAATGTGGTTTTCAATTAGGAATTCCACATGACTGTAGCAAGCAAAGAAGCATTTCTTAAATGGTTATCCCTCCAGATATTGATGAAAGAAATTAAAGAAGACACAAATAATTGGAAAGATTCTATTTTCATAGATTGGAAGAATTAATATTGTTAAAATGTCCACAGTATTTAGCAACTGGCAGATTCAATGTAATCTCCATCAAAATTCAAATAGCTTTTAGCTCCACAGAAATAGAAAAAAAATCCTAAATTTTGTATGGGACTGCAAAAGACCCCACATTAGCCAAAGTAATCTTGAGAAAGAAAAAAGCTGAATAATATGTAAGTTTAAATTTTAAATTTTTTGAGAAATCTCCATACTGTTTTTCACAATGAGTGTACCAATTTACATTCCCACCTACAGTTGCCATTACTCTACATCCTTAAAAATATTTGTTATTCTTTTTTTTATAATAGTCATCCAAGACATGTGAGGTATCACATTGTGGTTTTGATTTGCATTCCCCTGATAATTAGTGATACTGAGCACCTTTTCATATATATATTGGCCAACTGTATATCTTTTTTTAAAAATGTCTATTCAGGTCCTTTTCTCTTTTAAAAATTGGACTATTTATTTTTGCTATTGAGGTGTATGAGTTTTTTATGCATTTTGGATGTTAAACCCTTATCAGACATATGGCCTGCAAATATCTTTTCCCATTCCATTGGTTGCCTTTTCAAATTATTTATCATTTCCTTTGCTGTGCAGAAGCTCTCTAGTTAGATGTAGTCTCACTTGTTTATTTTTGCTTTCATTGTCTGTACTTCTAGACAAATAATTACCTAGACCAATGTCAGAGCTTTTTCTATATGTTTTTTAGAAATTTCAGTTTCTGGTTTTACATTCAAGTCTTTGACTCATTTTGAGTTAATTGTTCAAATGTGTAAAATAGGGATCCAGTTTCTTTCTTTTTCATTTGGATATCCAGTTTTCCCAACATCATTTATTGAAGAGACAGTCCTTTCCCCATCATATATTTTTTGCACCCTTTGTCAAAAATTAGTTTGGCATGCTGCTGCTGCTGCTAAGTCACTTCAGTCGTGTCCGACTCTGTGCGACCCCATAGACGGAAGCTCACCAGGCTCCCCTGTCCCTGGGATTTTCCAGGCAAGAACACTGGAGTGGGTTGCCATTTCCTTCTCCAATGTATGAAAGTGAAAAGTGAAAGTGAAGTCGCTCAGTCGTGTCCAACTCTCAGTGACCCCATGGACTGAGATTCTCGGTCCATGGGATTCTCCAGGCAAAAGTACTGGGGTGGGGTGCCATTGCCTTCCCCGTAGTTTGGCATACATATGGGTTTATGTCTGGGCTTTCTGTTCTGTTCCAGTGGTCTATGTATCTGTTTTTATGTTAATATCACACTGTTTTGATTACTATTGCTTTGTAATACAGCCTGAAATCAGGAAGTGTGATGTATCCAGTGTTTTGTTTTGTTTTGTTTTTTTCCTTCCTTTCTCAGGATTGCTTTGACTAGTCAGGTTTTTTTTTTTTTTTTTTTTTTTTGTAATTTCACACACACATACATACATGTGTGCACACACACACAGAATGGAATGTTTTCAATCATGAGAAAGAAGGAAATTTCATCTTTCACAAAAACATGGATGAACTTTAAGGATATTAGGATAACGGAAGTAAGTCAGACAGAGAAGAACAAATATTGCACGCATCACATATATGTGAAATTCATAGAAACAGAAAATAAAATGATGGTATCAGGGTGGGAGAAATGGGGAAATACTGGTGAAAGAATATAAACTTTTCAGTGATAAGATGAATAAGTTCTAGAAATCTAATATACAACATGGTCATTAGAGTTAACAGTACTATATTATTCTTACAAGTTGCTAAGAGAGTAGATCTTAAATGTTCTCACCACACACATACAAAAAAGATAATTATGTGATGTGATGGAGGCATTAATGAACACTATGATGGTAATCATTCTGCAGTATATAAGTGTAGCTAATCAACACACTGTATTTCTTAAACTTTCACAATATTTTATGCAATTACATCTCAATACAGATAGAAAAAAATCTCATTTATTTCTCTTTAATCATTTGAAAAATGAGATTAATACATCTCACTTCACCAACTGTTATAAGAATTAGAGGTAATACACATAAAGAAACTAATACTTAATGAGATTTCAGAACTGACAGCTCATTTTTACGATTGACATGTACAGTCACCTGACAAAGTGGGCAGGGCAGTTATTTTCATTTCTATTTCCATTCGTCAATAGCAACTGAAGCTCTGGGAAGATCAAAATGGAAAACACAGTCACTAGTAGGTAGTGGCTTAGGTTTGAATTTAAGCTTTTGATTTCCAGCCCAACTTTTTTTTTCTATCTGTTCTGTCTCCTTTCTTCATTCCTATACATGGAAGCAGGGAACTGGCCTGAAGATGAAGGTGTTGGAAGATGAAGAGTCTAATGTTTCCGCCTGTGTGCTCATGTGTATCTATACATTTAAAACAAGGAAGTGGATAAATATAGTCTAAAACACCCCTTGCACTCTTTGCTTAGCTTACTTTTAGCACTTTTTCTGAAGGGCTTACAATGTAGGTGATATCTGTATTCTTATTAATGTGGATGTTTTCCCCCCAAATATACCAAGCATTTGTATTGTCTTTGATCTATTTGTTAACTTCTGAAATATACTTCCCTATAGCATTCTTGGCCCTGTAAACAAAACAGAAATCTGGCCCCCTCAAAACAAAATACCCTACAAAACAAAAGCCTTGAGCCCAAACCAAAGATCATGTCTTTGTTCTAGCTTCCCCTTCCCCTTTCCAAAGAGAAAAGATTCCCTCCTTATTTGTCCTTTTTGCATCTGTAGTTACATTATTTTCACATTTTGGAACAGGTTTCTTTTACATATTTGTATCACTTTCTTGCCTGTGAGCTCTTTAATAAGGAGAATATGTGCATGCCACTTTTATAACCAGTATCTGGCATGTTGTCTGGTAGTATTAATACATTGTATTTGCTCCACAAATGCAGGTTGATGTAAATTCAATTGAATTTGTTCTTTCGAGAGAATATAAATAGTGAAAGAAATGTAATTTGCCTATATATAGAATAATTAGAGACACCAACAAAAGTGTTTAGCATAAAACTGGCAACTGTGGAATTATGATGTTGCTGCTGTATCTTTGTTTGCAAATGATATAATAATAATATATATATATATAAATTCATACATCTATTAAAACACAAATAATACAGCAAAGTAGAGAACATAGATGCTGAGGCTTGGAATTTTCTTATCATTTTGGACTTTGCTAAAAAAAAAAAATACAAGAGCTATATTAAGAGTGCTAAGTTGAAATTGCCAGCCTATCCAGTTATTGGGGGAATGTGGTAAGATGTAAAGTTATGTAAATGAACACAGGAAATTGATCAAACTTAAATAATGAACAAAATAGAAGAAAATGAAACTTAACTGCCCAAAATGCCATCAAGGTCCTTGCTTTGCTCCCCTGGGGAATTTTTTTTTGTCACTGCAAGATACCCTTGCACCAAGTAACAGATAATTCATTTTAAAATGAGATGGCCTATTTTTGGAGTACTGCCCTGAATTTTTCCTTTTGCCTATAATAATCTATTGTCCTGGATACCAAAAATAGTGTGGGGCAGGGATTATTTAAAGCTCTTTAGCAGAAGGCAGTTATGCAGCCTGCTGAACCTCTTAGAACAAAAGAGCTAAGTTTCAGTTAAAGAGAACTTTGAAATAGTCTACAGCAGCAGAGCCACGTATGCTGGTACCATCAGTATTGCTGTTTTCCTTTATTTTCTCAGAGTTGGAGAAAGTTCCCAAGACCAGACAGGGTAGAAATTTGACATCATAAAAATGAGTTGATAGGCTTTAGTTGGGAAAACCCACCTCAAAAACAAATAAGCAAAACATAGGGAACCATTTTAGAACAGTGATATTTATATAAGTTGGATGATGCTGGGCACCAGAAAGTGCCACTGCTTTTTGCTTAAATATTTTTAAACAAGAGTCTCAATCCTTCTGGGCTACATGATTCTTTATTGAGAGGCTTGAGAAGCTATAATACTCTTCAACTATTTGAAGCATCTTTTTGTTTCCTAACACCACTGTAAAAGATTACCAAGACCTTAGTAGAATTAAACCTTTAAAAGCTTAAGCCTTTAAAATAGCACAAATTTTTACTATGAGAATTCTGAATTTCATAAGTCTGAAATCTGATTCACCTGGCTAAAGTCAAAATGTAGGCAGAGTAGGGTCTTTTTAGAAGCTCTGGAGAAAGAATCCATTAATTTGCCTTTTTCAGCTTCTAGAAGCCAACTTCATCCCTTGGGGGCTTCCCTTGTGATTCAGTGGGTAAAGAATCTGCCTGCAATGCCGGAGACCTGGGTTCAATCCCTGGGTTGGGAAGATCCCCTGGAGAAGAGAAAGGCTACCTGCTCCAGGATTCTGGCCTGGAGAATTCCATGGAGAATAGTCCATGGGGTTGCAGAGAGGCAGGCATGACTGAGCGACTTTCAGTTCATTGTTTGGATGGTGGTTCCTTCCTTTGTCTTCAAAGCACATCACTCTAGTCTCTGTGTTCATCATCAGTTTGCCCTCTCCTATATAGGCAAATATCCCCCTCTCTCTGCCTTTTAAGAATATTGTGATTATATGTAGGTTCACTTAAAGGATCCAGGGTAGTCTACCCATCTCAAGATTCTTAATTAGACCTGCAAAGTTGCTTTTGCCATATAAGGTAACATTCACAACTTCTGAGAATTAGGATGTGGATAACTTCTGGCAGAGGGTAGGGGACATTAATCAGTCTACCACAAACGGTTATCAAGTAGAAGAGGAATTAACCTTGTTTTGTGCGACCCTGAATATAATCAGCCATGGATGGCAAGATA
The DNA here is from genome assembly GCA_935064755.1 of Tragelaphus eurycerus. Taxonomy (NCBI): domain Eukaryota; kingdom Metazoa; phylum Chordata; class Mammalia; order Artiodactyla; family Bovidae; genus Tragelaphus; species Tragelaphus eurycerus. Next base: position 7,735,552 of record CAKXYN010000064.1, read on the forward strand.
CACTTTTAAAATTTGAAAAGAAGTATTTTTGGTTAGCGCTTTCCATTGGGTGTATGAAAAGATGTTGAACTGGGATTACAAAGATGGCACCACAATATAATACTTAACAACATTCCAAAGAGAAGTGCTAGACAAATACACAGATTTTCAAAGAAAATGACTTCATGAGGCTACTATCAGGAGGTCAAGAGATTAGACATGGGAAAGGATTTTCAAAAAGATTTCTTTACGGGGATATTATCTCTTTTTTCCTCACAGGGAATGAGGCAAGGGTACTCTCTCCCTTATGTCCAGCCTAGAGAGAATGGGCTTCAGAGAGACCATTCTATAAGAGAGGAGCATTGGATTGGGGTGTGACCAACAAGAGGCTTTGGCCATCAGTCTCAATGGGTAGAGCAAAAGAAACAGATTCTCTGTATTGGAAGAAATTGCTCTTTATCTAATAGTGAATCAAAGATGCATAAGACCCAAAGAACATATTTAAGAAACTTTAGTAAAGTCCTGTTTAAGAGGATATCTACTGAAATGTGAAGGGAGTCCAGTGGAGGATCTGGATGAGGAGGATCACAGAAAAATCAGAAGCTGAGAAAGGAGGCAGAGCAATAAGCCAAAGGGTGGGACCTCTTATATCCTGGGAGTCACCTCAGAAGGGCCCAGCAGGAGAGCCTAGGAAGAATCTGCCAACTCCATATACCCAGGAACTATCAGTTTTAATCATCAGCCAGAATCATGGGCAGTGGAGCCAACTTAAGGCAAAACTTGTGACTCCAACTTTCATGAGGTCTTAAATTAATAGATATTGAGAGGCTCTTTTTTAAAAAAAAGAATAAAGCATCACAAACACAAAATTAGCTAAAAGGCATGGAAGAGTTCATTGCAAAAGAAGAGCTCTGAAGCTTGATTTCAGAAGTTCTATGGTTAAGTTCATGAAGAAACAATTTTCTGCTGCCTATCCCCCTTCTCTATACACCAAATCCAGGAGTCTGAATAACAAGCTTAGCTACGAAAGCCAAGAAGAAAGGGGAAGATCACCCACTAAAGGGTTGGAAGAGATTTGTGTCTCTGAGAGTGAAAAGGCTGGCTTAAAGCTCAACATTCAGAAAACGAAGATCATGGCATCTGGTCCCATCACTACATGGGAAATAGATGGAGAAACAGTGGAAACAGTGTCAGACTTTCTTTTTCTGGGCTCCAAAATCACTGCAGATGGTGACTGCAGCCATGAAATTAAAAGATGCTTACTCCTTGGAAGGAAAGTTATGACCAACCTAGATAGCATATTCAAAAGCAGAGACATTACTTTGCCAACAAAGGTTCGCCTAGTCAAGGCTATGGTCTTTCCTGTGGTCATGTATGCATGCGAGAGTTGGACTATGAAGAAAGTTGAGTGCCAAAGAATTGATGCTTTTGAACTGTGGTGTTGGAGAAGACTCTTGAGAGTCCCTTGGACTGCAAGGAGATCCAACCGGTCCATTCTGAAGGAGATCAGCCCTGGGATTTCTTTGGAAGGAATGATGCTAAAGCTGAAACTCCAGTATTTTGGCCACCTCATGCGAAGAGTTGACTCATTGGAGAAGACTCTGATAGGGAGTCTTTGGGATTGGGGAGGGATTGGGGGCAGGAGGAGAAGGGGACGACAGAGGATGAGATGGCTGGATGGCATCACTGACTCAGTGGATGTGAGTCTGAGTGACCTCCGAGAGCTGGTGATGGACAGGGAGGCCTGGCGTGCTGCAGTTCATGGGGTCGCAAAGAGTCGGACACGACTGAGCGACTGATCTGATCTGATCTGATCTGATGAATACTGAAATGTTGAAAGATATATTGGATTGAGTATTTAATTACAAAATTGAAAATGGACTTTTGTGACTTAAAAAGACTGTAGCACTCTACATTAGCCATGAGTGACCAGAAACCACTAGTTCTATCCATTTTTATTTAGAGGCTGAAGTAAACTTCTCCCACAACTATCTATTAAAGTGACAATGGATAGTGAAAATTTGTATTTTGATTGCATTCCATGAGTTGTCCTTATTCAGTATACAGGCTATAGGCATGGGTGAGCTCAGCATCAATAGTATGCACCAAGGGTGATAACGGATATTGTAGAAGAGCTTGAGGCATGTCAAGTGAATTAAACTAAGTGATCTTTAAGTTCTGATGATTTCTAGTTCTTCTGTGCTTCTCAACCACTGAAAATAGAGCCTTTCCTAAAAAAGGTTTTGATAGGGAAGATGAGAAGCAAGTGAAAAGGCAGGAAGATGGTGTTTGGTTGATTATGTAAGTTTATATAGGTATATAAAAAGGAGAGTGAAAAAGTTGGCTTAAAACTCATCATTCAGAAAACTAAGATCATGGTATCCAGTTCCACCACTTCATGGCAAGTAGATGGGAAAACAATGAAAATAGTGAGAGACTTTATTTTTGGGGGCTCCAAAATCACTGCAGACAGTGACTGCAGCCATGAAATTAAAAGACACTTGCTCTTTGGAAGAAAAGCTATGACCAACAAAGACAGCATACTAAAAAGCAGAGACATTACTTTGCCAACAAAGGTCCATCCAGTCAAAGCTATTGTTTTTCCAGTAGTCATGTATGGATGTGAGAGTTTGACTGTAAAGAAAGCTGAGAGCCAAAGAATTGATGCTTTTGAACTGTAGTGTTAGAGAAGACTCTTGAAAGTCCCTTGGACAGTAAGGAGATCAAACCAGTCAATCCTAAAGGAAATAAGTCCAGAATAGTCATTGGAAGGACTGAGGCTGAAGTTGAAACTCCAGTATTTTGGCTACTTGAGGAAATAACTGACTCATTGGAAAAGACCCAGATGCTAGGAAAGATTGAAGATTGGAAGAGAAGGGGATGACCGAGAATGAGATGGTTGAATGGCATCACCGACTTAATGGACATGAGTTTGAGTAAGCTCCACGTGCTGCAGTCCGTGGGGTTGCAAAATGATAAGTATATAGTATATATGATTATGCATAAGTGAAATGAATGACTGCAATGACAAGGGACAGGAAGGACGAATTAGGATTATACTATTACTACAAGGTAGTGAAATGTCATAGTGTTATTTGAAAGTCAACTTGGATTAGTTGTATATTGTAAATTCCAGGACAACTACTAAAAGAAAAAAAAAGTATAACTGATATATTAAGAAAGCAGAGAAGATGAAATAATAAAATTCTCAGAAAAAGAGAGGAAGATAAAAATAGGAATAAAGAGTAAATGCAAAAGATAGAAAATTACCATGAACATAGTAGATTATCAATCTATATCAATGATGACTCTAAACATCAATGGTCTAAATACTCTAAGTAAAAGACAGAGATTGCCAGAGTTGATACAATACTCAAATATATATTGTTTACAAGAAACTTGCTTTAAATATAAAGACACAAATAAAAGCAAATGAATGGAGAAAGACATATCATGCTAACACTAATCAGAAGAACGCATGAAAAGTTACATTAATTTCAGACAAAGCAGACTTCAGACGAAGAGTCATCAGTAATAAACAGAGGCATTACATAATGATAAAGGGGTCAATTATTCACGAAGACTTAAGAATCCTAAAAGTCATATGCCTAACAAAGAAGCATCAAAATATGTGAGGTAAAAACTGACAGAACTGCCAAAATAAATAGATGAAACCTTTACATGCAGAGACTTTAACACCCCTCTATCAGAAATGGACAGATCTGGCAGTCAGAAAATTAATACGTGCATACTTTAACTCAACACCATTGTCACTGGCCTAGATATCATTGACATTTATGGACTATTTTATTCAACAAGGACAGAATACACATTCTTCTCAAGCTCACATGGAACATCCACCAAGACAGAGTACATTCTGGGCCATAAAACACACTGTAACAAATTTAAAAGACTAGGAATAATTTAATACCTATTATCAGATCTTGATAGAATTATACTAAAATTTGATATCAGAAAGATAGCTGGAAAACTCAAAATATAATTGGAGGCTAGACAACATACATCTAAATAAAACAAGGGCAAAGAAGAAATTTCAAGGATTTTTAAATATTTTGAACTAAATGAAAATAAAATATAAATTATAAAAATTTGTAGGATGTAGTGAAAGCAGTCCTTAGAGGAAAATAATAGCATTAAATGCTTATACTAGAAAAGAGTAAAGATCTAAAATTAACAGGAAACTAGAAAAATAGAAAAAGAACAAATTAAACTATAAGAAGAGGAACAAATTACATTCAAATGATCAGAAGAAAAATATAGCAAAATATAGAACAGAAATCAATGAAATTAAAAATAGTTAACAGAGAAAATCAGTGAAGCCAAAAGTTAGTTCTTCGAAAAGTTCAATAAAATTGATAAGCCTTTAGTCAGGTTGACTAAGAAGAAATGAAAAATGAAAAATTACTAGTATCAAAAATGAAAGTGAGGACATCACTAGAGATCCTATGGACTCTAGGAATAATCAAAGAATTAGAAAAGGAATTCAAAGAAAAGAATAATCAAAGAATTAGAAGAAAACTACAAACCAATGTCTCTCATGAATATAGACAAAAATTCTCAACAAAATATTAGCAAATTGAATTAAACAATGTATAAAGAGAATTTATACCACAACCAAGTGGAATTTATTTGAGGTGGCTAAGGCTGGTTCAACATTCTGCTGCTGCTGCTGCGTCGCTTCAGTCGTGTCCGACTCTGTGCGACCCCACTGACAGAAGCTCACCAGGCTCCCCCGTCCCTGGGATTCTCCAGGCAAGAATACTGGAGTGGGTTGCCATTTCCTTCTCCAATGCATGAAAGTGAAAAAAGTGAAAGTGAAGTCGCTCAGTCGTGTCCGACTCTTAGTGACCCCATGGACTGGAGCCTACCAGGATCCTCCGTCCATGGGATTTTCCAGGCAAAAGTACTTGGGTGGGGTGCCATTGCCTTCCCCTCAACATTCTAAAATCTATTTATGTAACATATCATATCAACAGCCTAAAAATAAAAATCACATGGTATCAATAGATGCAGGAAAAGCACCTGACAGAATCCACCAGTCATTCATAATAAATGCTCTCAGTAAGCTAGTAACAGAGGATAACTTCAACTTGATAAAGAATATCTACAAAACCCTGACAGCTAACATCAGATTCAGTGGTGACAAAGTTGAAGCTTTCTACTAGAATCAGGGACTAAGCAGTGATGTTCTGTCTCACCACTTCTTTTCAACATTGTACTGCATGTCCTAGTTAATGTAATAAGACAAGAATCTGCCTGCAATGCAGGAGACCTGGGTTCAGAAGATTCCCTGGAGAAGGAAATGGCAACTCACTCCAGTATTCTTGCCTGGAGAATCCCATGGGCAGAAGAGCCTGGCAGGCTACAGTCCATGGGGCCGCAAGAGTCAGACACGATTTAGTGACTAAACCACCACCACTAGGATCAGGAACTGAGCAATGATGTTCTGTCTCACCACTTCTTTTCAACATTGTACTGGATGTCCTAGTTAATGTAATAAGACAAGAAAAGGAAATAAAAGGTATCCAGATAAGGAAGGAAGAAATAAAACTGTCTTTGTGCACAAGTGACATGATTGTTCATACATAAAATCTGAAAGAATTGACCAAAAAACAAACTAACTAACAAAATGGAATTAATAAGTGCTTATAGTTAGGTTGCAAGACATGTGATTAATATACAAAAGTCATTCACTTTCCTATATGCATGCAATAAATAAGTGGAATTTAAAAAAAAAACAAATATCATTTATATATCCAACCAGTCAGTCCTGAATATTCACTAGAAGGACTGATGCTGAAGCTGAAACTCCAGTACTTTGGCCACCTGATGCAAAGAGCTGACTCATTTGAAAAGACCCTGATGCTGGGAAAGATTGAAGGAGGGAGGAGAAGGGGATGACAGAGGATGAGATGGTTGGATGGCATCACTGACTCAAAGGACATGAGTTTGAGTAAACTTCAGGAGTTGATGATGGACAGGGAAGCCTGATGTGCTTCAGTCCATGGGGTCGCAGAGTTGGACACGATTGAGTGACTGAACTGGACTGATCATTTATGTTAGCAATCCCTCCCCCAAAATACTCAGGTATAAATCTCTCTTTCCCTCCCTCCCTCTCTCTCTCTATATATATGTGTGTGTGTGTGTGTGTGTGTGTGTCTGTGTGTGCTCAGTGGTATCCACCTCTTTGTGACCCCATATCCTGTAGCCCACAAGGCTCCTCTGCCCATGGAATTTTCCAGGAAAGAATACTGGAGTGGGTTGCCATTTCCTACTCTAGGGGATCTTCCTGACTCAGGGACCAAACCCAAGTCTCTGGCATCTCCTGCAAGGACAGGAAGATTCTCTACCACTGCACCACCTGGGAAGCTCACATAGATAAACAGAGATATAGATATGTAGTCTATATGAAGAAAACTACAAAACCTTGATGAAAGAAATCAAAGAACTAAATAAACTGAGACATATTTTATGTACGGGAAGACTCAATATTGTCAGCGTATCAATTCTTCCCAACTTGGTATATAGATTCAATACAAACCCAATCAAACTTTCAGCAGGTTATTTTATGGATATCAACAAACTGATTTTATAGTTTATACAGAAAAGCAAAAGACCTAGAATTCTTAACACAAAACTGAAGGAGAATAACAAAGTACTAGAGCACTGAAACAACCCAACTTCAAGATTGCCGGGAGAAATATCAATAACCTCCGATATGCAGATGACACCACTCTTATGGCAGAAAGTGAAGAGGGGCTAAAAAGCCTCTTGATGAAAGTGAAAGTGGAGAGTGAAAAGTTGGCTTAAAGCTCAACATTCAGAAAACGAAGATCATGGCATCTGGTCCCATCACTGCATGGGAAATAGATGGGGAAACAGTGGAAACAGTGTCAGACTTTGTTTTTCTGGGCTCCAAAATCACTGCAGATGGTGACTGCAGCCATGAAATTAAAAGACGCTTGCTCCTTGGAAGGAAAGTTATGACCAACCTAGATAGCATATTCAAAAGCAAAGACATTACTTTACCAACAAAGGTTCGCCTAGTCAAGGCTATGGTCTTTCCTGTGGTCATGTATGGATGTGAGAGCTGGACTGTGAAGAAGGCTGAGCGCCGAAGAATTGATGCTTTTGAAGTGTGGTGTTGGAGAAGACTCTTGAGAGTCCCTTGGACTGCAAGAAGATCCAACCAGTCCATTCTGAAGGAGATCAATCCTGGAATTTCTTTAGAAGGAATGATGCTAAAGCTGAAACTCCAGTATTTTGGCCACCTCATGCGAAGAGTTGACTCATTGGAGAAGACTCTGATGCTGGGAGGAATTGAGGGCAGGAGGAGAAGGGGACGACAGAGGATGAGATGGCTGGATGGCATCACTGACTCGATGGATGTGAGTCTGAGTGACCTCCGGGAGCTGGTGATGGACAGGGAGGCCTGGCGTGCTGCGGTTCATGGGGTCGCAAAGAGTCGGACACGACTGAGCGACTGATCTGATCTGATCTGATATAGTAAGCTATAGTAACCAAGAGAGTGTGATATTGGTGAACTAATGGACAAATATATTAATGGAATAGACTGGTGAACTTAGAAATAGACCATATAGATGGAGTCAACTGATCTCTGACAAAGGAGCAAAGGCAATATATGGACTAAAGATAGTCTTTTCAACAAATGATGCTGGATGCACTGGCCATCCATATGCAAAAAATTAAATCTAGACACAAACCTTATGCCCCTCAAAATTAACACAAAATGGACCATAGAATTAAACTTAAAACTCTAAACTACAAAACTCCTAAAAGATAACATATGAGAAAATCAAGATGATCTGGGGTTTGGTGATGGCTTTTTTAGATAAAATACCAAAGGCATAATTCATGAAAGAAAGAATTGAAAAGCTGGAACTCATTAAAATTTAAAAAAAAAAAAAAGTTCTGCTCTGCAAAAGACATTTTCAAGGGAATAAAAAGACAAGCTACAGACAGAGAAAATACTTGCAAAAGACATATTTGACAAGGACTATTATCTAAAATATATAAAGAATTCTTAAAACTTTACAAACAACTAGGAAACAATAATCTGATTTTAAAAATGAGCCAAAGATTTTAACAGATACGTTTATTGCTGTTGTTTAGTCACCAAGTCATGTTCGACTCTTTTGCATCCCCATGGATGATGGCCTACCAGCCTCCTCTGATTATGGGCTTTCCAAGGCAAGAATACTGGAGTGGGTTGCCATTTCTTTCTCTAGCGGAGCTTCCTGACCCAGGGATTGAACCCAAGTCTCCTGCATTGCAGATGGATTCTTTACTGCTAAACCACTAGAGAAGCCCTAACAGACATCTTACCAAGAAAATATACAGAAAGCAAATAAGAATATGAAAAGATGCTCCACATAATATGTCATCAGGGAAATGCAAATTAAAATAACAATGAGATACCACTACATATCCATCATGTGACCAAGCTTGGAAAAATTGATAAATATCAAATGCTGACAAGGATATGAAGCAACAGGACCTCTCATTCATTGCTAGTGAGAATGCAAAATGTCACAATCACTTAGGAAGACTGGCAGCTTTCTACAAAACTAACATACTCTTACCACATGATTCAGCAATTATGTTCTTTAGTATTCACCCAAAGGAAGTGAAAACATGTCTACACAAAAACCTATACATAGATATTTATAGCATCTTTCTTCATGATTGCTAAAACTTGGAGGCAACCAAGAAGTCCTTCAGGTGGTGAAAGGGTTAAGCTGAGGTATATAAGAAAATGGAATATTATTTGCTGCTAAAAGTGCTATAAAAAACCTTAAATGCATATTTTAAGTGAAAGAAGCCAGTCTAAACAAGCTGCATATCACATGATTCCAGTATGGCATTCTAGACAAGGCGAAAGTGTGGGGACAGTAGAAAGATCAGTGGTTGCCAGAGGTTGGGCCAGGAGAAGGGATGAATAGGCAGAGCACAAAACACATTCAAAGCAGTGAAATCCTCTGTCTGGTACTATAATGGTAGATAATGTCATTATAAACTTGTCCCATTCCAAGGAATACACAACACCAAGGTGAACCCTGTGTAAACTAGACTTTGGTGATCATGATGTGTCAGTGTAGGTTCATCAGTTGTAATAAACATGCCATTCTGGGGGGATATGTTAATAATAGGGAGGCTACACATGTGTGGGCAATCTCTGTATCTTCTGCTTAATTTTGCTGTGAAACTAAAACATTTCAAAAAATAAAGTCCATTAGGAAAGTAATTAAAAAATACTACTGCCCACATTCAAACATTTGCATGCCTTTTGGGGGGCACCTGTTCAAAATATATGCTAATATGGAAGAATAAGTTTACAGCCAAAATTCATTTTTAATGTTGGTTTATCTCCAAATGTATGAGTGTTTTATTACTGTTATTATAAATGCCCTTTAATGCAGGACTTCTCATTCATTAGCTTAAAGAGTTCTAAAGTGAAATGAAAAACAACAGTTTCTTGACAAGCTTACAGACTTTAAAGCCTTTAGAGTGGGTGGAAGAAGTGAGTGTTACAAAGCTTTATAGATATTTGATAAGATTGCTTTATTCTGAAATGATGACATAAATAAGCCTCTTTAAAGGCTTCACTGAGTCTATCATAGAAATTTCCATGTAAATTTTGGGAACTTGATAAGCTTTGGAACTTGGGCATAAATAATGTATTTCCCAGAAAAACTTGAGACAATACTTTTATTGGCATGTTCACAAATTTCTAAAGTGTCACAGTGGCAATTTCCAAAAGGGCAAACTTTAAGCTAACATTTTTTGTGTGCATATAATTGTCTGATTTGAATTGAGGAAATACATTTTCTCTTAAGAAAATAGGAAAGGTTGATGTTTAATATTAACTGTGTGCCCAATACTTAAGCTATCTGATTTTATCCTGACAACAAATTGATTGTCAATCCTAAAGGAAATCAACCCTGAATATTCATTGGAAGAACTGATGCTGAAGCTCCAATACTTTGGCTACCTGATGAGAAGAGTTGACTCATTGAAAAAGACCCTGATGCTGGGAAAGACTGAGGACAAGAGGAGAAGGGGATGACAGAGGATGAGATAGTTGGATAACACCACTGATCCAATGGACATGAGTTTGAGCAAACTCTGGGAGATGGTGAGGGGCAGGAAAGCCTGGGGTGTTGAAGTTAATGGGGTTGCAAAGAGTTGGGCAAGACTTAGTGATTTAACAAACAACAACAAATTGGTAAGGTCAGTACTGTTATCTCTTTGAGATATAAGGAAATTAAGAGGCACTGAGAATAACAGTAGCTAAGGTTTATATGACACTATGTATCAGGCAATGTTTCAAATGTTGTTTGCGTATATGGGTTGATTAATAGTTCTTCATGACAACTTTATGGAAAAGGTCAGTTTTCATTCCAATTCCAAAGAAGGGCAATGCCAAAGAATGTTCAAACTACCAACAATTGCGCTTATTTCACATGCTAGCAAGGTAATGCTCAAAATCCTTCAAGCTAGGCTTTAGCAGTACGTGTACTAAGAAATTCCAGATGTACAAGTTGGGTTTTGAAGAGGCAGTGGAGCCAAAGATAAATTTGCCAATATCTGTTGAATAATAGAAAAAGCAAGGGATTTCCAGAAAAACACCTACTTTTGCTTCACTGACTATGCTAAAAACCTTTGGCTATGTGGATCATATACTGTGAAAAATTCTTAAAGACATGGGAATACCAAACTACTTTACCTGTCTCCTGAGAAACCTGCATCCAAGTTAAGAAGCAACAGTTAGAACCAGACATGGAACAACAGACTGGTTTAAAATTGGGAAAGGAGTTATGTCAAGGCTGTATATTGTTACCCTGCTTATTTAACTTATATGCAGAGCACATCATGCGAAAAGCTGGGCTGAAAGTGAAAGTGCAGTTGCTCAGTCGTGTCCGACTCTTTGCGACCTCATGGACTGTAGCCTACAAGGGTCCTCCATCCATGGAATTTTCCAGGCAAGAGTACTGGAGTGTGGTGACATTTCCTCCTGCAGGGGATCTTCCCAACCCAGGGATAGAACCCAGATCCCCTGCATTGCAAGCAGACAATTTACCATATGAGCTACCAAGGAAGCCCTAAAGCTGGGCTTAGATGAATTATAAGCTTCAATCAAGACTGCTGAGATAAATATGAATAACTTCAGAAATGCAAATAATACCACTCTAATGGCAGAAATGGCAGAAAGCAAAGAGGAACTAAAGAGCCTCTTGATGAGCGTGAAAGAAGAGAGTGAAAAAGCTGGCTTAAAACTCAATATGCAAAAAATGAAGATCATGACATCTGGTCCCATCATTTCATGGCAAATAAAGGGGAAAATGTGAAAGCAATGACAGATATTCTTTTCTTGGACTCCCAAGTCACTGCAAATGGTGACTGCAGCCATGAAATTAAAAGACACTTGTTCTTTGGAAGAAAACTATGACAAACCTAGACAGCATATTAAAAAACAAAGAAATCACTTTGCTGACAAAGGTCCATCTAGGCAAAGCTATGGTTTCTTCAGTAGTCATGTATGGATGTGAGAGTTGGATCATAGAGAAGGCTGTGCACTAAAGAACTGATGCTTTTGAATTGTGGTGCTGGAGAACACTCTTGACAGTCTCTTGGACAGCAAGGAGTTCAAACCAGTCACTCCTAAAGGAAATCAGTCCTAAATATTCTTTGGAAGGTCTAATACTGAAGCTGAAATGCCAATATTTTGGCTACCTGCTGTGAAGAGCCAGCTCATTGGAAAAGACCATGATGCTGGGAAAGATTGAAGGTAGAAGGAGAAGGGGCATCAGAGGATGAGATGGTTGGATAACATTACCAATTCAATGGACATGTCCGGGAGATAGTGAAAGACAGGAAAACCTGGCACCCTGCAGTCCATGGGGTCGCAAAGAGTCAGACATAATGTACCAACTAAACAACAACTCAGTTCAATTCAGTTCAGTCCCTCAGTCGTGTCCGACTCTTTGCGACCCCATGAATCGCAGCGCGCCAGGCCTCCCTGTCCATCACCAACTCCCGGAGTTCACTCAAACTCACGTCCATTGAGTCGGTGATGCCATACAGTCACCTCATCCTCTGTCGTTCCCTTCTCCTCCTGCCCCCAATCCCTCCTAGCATCAGATTCTTTTCCAATGAGTCAACTCTTCCCATGAGGTGGCCAAAATACTGGAGTTTCAGCTTTAGCATCATTCCTTCCGAAGAAATCCCAGGGCTGATCTCCTTCAGAATGGACTGGTTGGATCTCCTTGCAGTCCAAGGGACTCTCAAGAGTCTTCTCCAACACCACAGTTCAAAAGCATCAATTCTTCGGTGCTTAGCTTTCTTCACAGTCCAACTCTCACATTCATACATAACTACTGGAAAAATCATAGCCTTGACTAGACAAACCTTTATTGGCAAAGTAATGTCTCTGCATTTGAATATGCTATCTAGGTTGGTCATAACTTTCCTTCCAAGGAGTAAGCGTCTTTTAATTTCATGGCTGTAGTCACCATCTGCAATGATTTTAGAGCCCCCAAAAATAAAGTCTGACACTGTTTCCACTGTTTCCCCATCTATTTGCCATGAAGTGATGGGACCAGATGCCATGATCTTAGTTTTCTCAATGTTGAACTACAACTACAACTTTAAAAAGGCAGGAACCATTATTATGCCCTTTTTGCAGATGAGAAAACTGAAGCACACAGAGAGATCAGTACTTGTTCAATGTAAGTGATATAAGCTAGGATGGAGATAGTTTCTGAAGGTAGTCTGGCTCAAATTTGACCTTTTAACTATGAAGATGTAGCCTTAAAAGTAACAAAACATCTTAAGAGCAAGGCAGTGGTATGGTTATTTTTCCTTATCTCTCTAACCCCTGAAGTCTTTGTCTTTCTTCAGGGCTCAAGTTTCCACTAAAATGAGAGTCATTATTATACCTTCACTCTTAGGGTGCTGTTGGGATTAATTGTTTCCCTGAGCTGCCATAGCCATATTATTTGTAGTTCTACTTAGCAAGTATTTAATTCTGATTTAGCTGTTTATGTGTAAGCTCTTTGAAGATAGAGAATAATGTCTTATTATCTCTAAGCAACCAACATTTATATAGTACTGGCTGCTCTGGACATTTTGAAATGAAAAAGAGGACTATTTATTGCAATTTTTAAGCAACGGTATTGTTTTTCTTCTTCTGCTTCTGTTTTTTTTTTTTTTTTTTTTTTTTTTGGCTACATACTAAAGGGGCAAATATAACATGAGTGAAAAGGTCTATAGCTGATGATATATAGAGGATTGAGTAATTTAAGCCTGAATTGATAACATTCACCAGGAAAGAATATCAACTAAATGACAAACTTCAGCTAACAGAAGTAATGCCATTTAAACTGATAGAAATTTCACAATGCACTAAACACAATAAAATTACTGACTTCTGTACATAAACTTCTCTTAAACCACACTGGCCAGTGGACAACAATGAACATGTGTTCTTTGAAATACGAGCAGCCATGTGCAGCCCTGAGCGACTCACTGGGTTACTGGGAGTACATGGCCTTTATCATCAAGAAAACACTCACTTTAGATTCTTCAGAGCTGAGATGCAAAGCCCGGTTCCCAGGGACAGAGACTTCCACCTGCTCTGGGTGATCAGGCTCAGGTGGGTTGGCCCAGGAGTGTTTATTGTAGCTCTGAACATGAAATCGCACGATCTGGGCTTACAGCCCAGGCCTGAAACTCCCTGGTTGTGTGCTATTCTGCGGTTCCTTCATTTGCATAATGGTTGTAAAAATACTGCCACACTGTGTTGATTAAAGTGTTGATTGAGTTTGTTTTTGCAAGTACCTAGCCCATTAATCCGTTCAGTATGTGGAGAATGTGAATTCTGTCCATTCCTGTCTTGGCTGCCTCTGACATGCACTGTTGCTCTGGCTGCTGCAACCTAGGCTCTCACTACTCTGGCTACCTAAGGTCCTCGGTCTACTCAGTGCTGACTTCAACTTCAGAAGACACCACAGGAGGCTTGAACTTTCCTGCACTTTGGCCAGAGCTCTCTGCTTTGCTGCTGCCATTGTTTCCCTCCTAGCCCCCAGCATGTACCTTACTACAGATTTCATGTTTTTTCAGGCTTTCTTGAGTCCCGTCAGCTGTCGTCACCACCTCTATGGAGACCTTCCAGCCTTGTCTGTCTTTAGCCTGCTAATACTTATTTCCCAGACTCCATGTTCAGCATCCAAGTGGTCCACAAACACTAACTGAAGGACCTACTGGCCTACTAAGTACCAGGTCAAACACTGGAGTTACTGGGTTGTTGTCCTCAAGGAACTCAGAGTTGAGAAGGAAAATAGACAGAGAAACCAACCATAACAGTACAGAAGAATATGTGTTAAGAAAGAGAGAAGCAGAGACTAGACTTCATCTGTGGACTCTGTCCCTCTGCAGTTCTAGTTTTGCCATCCAGACCGTCCTGTGTTTAAGGCTTTGGATGCAGGAGAAAGTGACCATGGATCCCAAAGACTGACCTTGAAGAGGCCTTGCAGGGCTGTCATTATAACTTTCTGTGCTGTGTCCTGAGGGTGGGAGTGGATACGGCATGTTCATGTTCCCTCATGCTAACAACACGCTTTGCTTCTTAAGCCCCACACTGGAAGCAATCTTGTGTGTGATTTCTACCCCTGGTGGCCTCTCTCCTGCTAATATGAATAGGCCTCCCACGCTTCTTGGGCTTCCCTCGTAGCTCAGTGGGTAAAGAATCTGCCTGCAATGCAGGAGACCTGGCTTCGATTCCTGGGTCCGGAAGATTCCATGGAGAAGGAAATGGCAACCCACTCCAGTATTCTTCTCTGGAAGATTCCATGGACAGAGGAACCTGGCAGGCTACAGTCCATGGGGTTGTAAGAGTCAGATACCACCCCATGCTCCTTAGGTTCTACCATGCACAAGCTCATTTATTCATCCATAAACATTGATTCTATGGTATGAAAGCTTTACAAAGGGCCTCATGGTTAAATAATAATTCCTCTATGAGACCTGATCTTTGGTTTCTTTTCCCACGAGTGAAGGTGCATTTGGGCTAAGACTCAACTCTGTCACTTGCTTCCTATGCAACCAGTGGGAGACATTCACAAACATCACTCACAAAAGATTAGGGTGTGAGCTCTTTACAAGTTATGTGACGATATTGGCCCACAAGCAGATTGAGCTCAGAACCTTAATTTCATTAGAGGTATGCTCTAAAATCCTGGCCTAAAACAAAGTCATTATTAACTCAGAGGACAGGTTCAATATATGGACTCAGGGCCACAATTACTTTCATGATATGGAGTTGGTGAGTCAGTTCTAAGAAGTACACTATAAAGATGAGTATGTGCATATTCTTACAGTTTCCATCAACTAATGGATTAACAGAATGGAATAATTGATAAAACAGATAAAACAGTATATGAACAAAAGAGCCATGTTAAGAGAAAGACATTCTTGCATAAAAATATTTAAAAACTTAGCCTTTGAGTCACAGGTTCTTGAGGGAGGGATATCAATTCACCTCTGTATTCTCAGAACCTAGGAGATAGTTTTTTGAACATTACTTAATAAATATTATACAAAAGAGTTCACAATTACTTGCCAAAAATTTGAAATAATGAAGCTATGATAAAGCTGTCAGTTGGAAGAAAGTATACTCATTATGGTAAGTCAAAATCAGAATAAAATATAAATCTATCTTATAAAATGTATATAAATACCTTAGATCAGATATCACTATAAGTTAAGAACATAAAGGATATGAACCAAGAGCTGGCAAGGAAGAAAGATCTATAAATGCTTTCAAAGTTGTTGAAAATGTTTACTAGCCAGTTTTTACACAGTCTGTGACTAAAAAGACAACTCAGCAATTTACAACAAAGGGAAGGGAAGGAGAGCTTAAAACTTGCTGAAAATATTTATTTCCCTCTGTCTGTTGTGAATTTATCAATCCCAAAGAGATTTTTCATATTTTTAATTTCCCCATGTAATCTGTAGAAAATATGCGTCAGCTGGACTTTCAGAGTAACAAGATCTTTAAAAATTATTAAAAATTATTTTCATTGTTGTTCATTAAACCAGCCATTTCTAGATTGTTAAATTACCTCTGGCTACTAAATAGGATTATTCACAAATATTTCATTTTGGTTCATTGAAATGAATTCCTTTATTGCTCAAAAATAAAACAGTCCTTTAAAAACAATCATTTTTAAATAAAATAACGTACCAAGAAAATTTAAAAATAAATAAAAGAGCCAAATAAGAAAGTCCTTTGTAAGAGACTACGTGATGTTCCAACAGGACACTTGCCCCTCCTCTCCTACATTCTGCAGTGCCTCTGGGGCCCCCAGAGCCTGGGCATAAATGACCCGAAGTAGCCCCTGATGTAGCATTCCTGTCTCCAGGCAGTCATCCCTCCGCCTGGCACTGCAGCAGCCGGAAGGTGATTGACGTGCCCTCTGGCTGCCTTCTAATCATTCTAACCACAGCCTAAGTGTGCATTGTTTAATGCCTCCACCCAATTGCTCTCTAGAACTAGCTGGATGGAAGCTGCTACCAATCAATGACTGGGATCCATTACCTCCTTGAGCATTTAGGTCCAGGGTGAGAAAGCCTGAATTTAGAAATGATAGGGCAGACTGAGCAATACCACAGGAAGGAAGTGTCTTCCTAGGTTGACACACTCCCCAGAGAGCTACTGGGAATGAAGGGAGAAAGAAGAAAAGAATCTGAGATGTTTATTTCAGACTTCAAAATTAAACTAATTACTTGTTCATTTTGTTGTTGCTATTTTCTTTAAATTAGAATATTATCCCAATGAGGGTTAAAACCAAACACACTTTGTCACAGAAATGGAGTTGAAATCATATAATACGTAACTTGATTTCATAATAAGCTTAATGGTTATTTTTAAAATGTAGGTACTGGTTTTCTTAAGAAAGAAACATTTTGAAAATTTTGAAAATAATCTCTGTGCACATATAGTTTAATTTGTCTTCGTTCATTCATTACCATGTATTGAATACTTATGCTGGCCCTGTAGCACTATCCCAAGAAAAGCAGTGTGATGTAGAGACCCTTACTATTCAAAGTGTGGCCCAGACCAAAATATGGATATCAGCAGGGAGCTTGTTAGAAATGCAGAGTCTTAACCGTATCAGACACAGTGAATCTGAATTTTGCATTTAACAAACTTGCCAGGTGATTTAGGTACTTTGGGGTGGCTAACTATGTAGACTCGGGAAAGGCAATGGCACCCCACCCCAGTATTTTTGCCTGGAAAATCCCATGGACGGAGGAGCTTGGTGGGCTCCAGTCCATGGGGTCGCTAAGAGTTGGACACGACTGAGCGACTTCACTTTCATTTTTCACTTTCATGCTTTGGAGAAGGAAATGGCAACCCACTCCAGTGTTCTTGCCTGGAGAATCCCAGGGACGGGGGAGCCTGGTGAGCTTCCATCTATGGGGTCGCACAGAGTCGGACACGACTGAAGTGATTTAGCAGCAGCAGCAGCAGCAGCAACTACGCAGACTAGGAGATGATCCCGCTCATGACCAAGCAAGTCCCTGAGTCCTGCTGTGTCAGTGTCACTCAGGGCTGTGGAATCAGTTTCAAGGTGAAGGAGGTCCACACTGAGGACTGTGTAGAGAAGACTGGGAGCTGGCTGAGGAGCAATGTGCTGGTGGTGGCTGCAGCAGCCCTGAGCACTGCCTTTCTGAAATTCCTGGGCACTGTCTTTGTCTATAAATCATAGAGAAAAACCCTACAAACTTTTTGGCCAACCCAGTAGATGCACCTTATCAAACATACTGAAAAACAAACACTGACCACGTATTTTGTTCTATGCACTGTGCTATTTACTGCATATACAGAGAGAATAATTCTGTCTTCATCTTAACAAAACATCCTAAAAATCCCAAATAGCTTGTGTGTCTTCTAACCATTTCCCCTGCCATCAATCCTTGTGGATGGCTTAGTTCTGTAGAAGGGAAGTCTAACTTGTTCATATGCAAACAGTTGGTAAGTAAATGGAGGCTATTTTATTTGGATAGCACTTCATCATTGTCATTTCTATAACTTTTTTTTTTTTTATTTTGCTTAACTTTACAATATTGTATTACTTTTACTATACATCGAGATGGATCCGCCACCAGAATACACTTGTTCCCCATTCTGAACCCTCCTCCCTCCCCGCTTCCCACACCATCCCTCCAGGTCATCCCAGTGCTCCAGTCCCAGGCATCTGTTATAGGGCATCATACCTGGACTGACTCGTTTCAGATATGATATTATACATATTTCAATGCTATTCTCCCCAATCATCCCACCCTCTCCCAGTCCCAGAGTCCAAAAGTCTGTTCTATACATCAGTGTCTCTTTTGCTGTCTCATAAGCAGGGTGATTGTTACCATCTTTCTAAATTCCATATATATGCGTTAGTATACTGTATTTGTGTTTTTCTTTCTGGCTTACTTCACTCTGTATAATAGGCTCCAGTTCCATCCACCTCATTAGAACTGATTCAAATGTATTCTTTTTAATGGCTGAGTAATACTCCATCGTGTATATGTACCACAGCTTGCTTATCCATTCATCTGTGGATGGACATCTAGGTTGCTTCCACGTCCTGGCTATTGTAAACAGTGCTGCTATGAACATTGGGGTACACGTGTCTCTTTCAATTCTGGATTTCTCAGTGTGTATGCCCAGCAGTGGGATTGCTGGGTCATAAGGCAGTTCTATTCCCAGTTTTTTGAGGAATCTCCATACTGTTCTCCATAGTGGCTGTATTAGTTTGCATTCCCACCAACAGTGTAAGAGGGTTCCCTTCTCTCCGCACCCTCTCCAGCATTTATTGCTTGTGGACTTTTGGATCGCAGCCATTCTGACTGGCGTGTAATGGTACCTCATAGTGGTTTTGATTTGCATTTCTCTGATATTGAGTGATGTTGAGCATCTTTTCATGTGTTTGTTAGCCATATGTATGTCTTCTTTGGAGAAATGTCTATCAAGTTCTTTGGCCCATTTTTTGATTGGGTCGTTTATTTTTCTGGAATTGAGCTGTAGAAGTTGCTTGTATATTTTTGAGATTAGTTGTTTGTCTGTTGCTTCATTTGCTATTATTTTCTCCCATTCTGAAGGCTGTCTTTTCAGCTTGCCTATAGTTTCCTTTGTTGTGCAGAAGCTTTTAAGTTTGATTATGTCCCATTTGTTCATTTTTGATTTTATTTCCAATATTCTGGGAGGTGGGTCATAGAGGATCCTGCTGTGATGTAAGTCAGAGAGTGTTTTGCCTATGTTTTCCTCTAGGAGTTTTATGGTTTCTGGTCTTACATTTAGCTCTTTAATCCATTTTGAGTTTATTTTTGTGTATGGTGTTAGAAAGTGTTCTAGTTCCATTCTTTTACAAGTGTTCAACCAGTTTTCCCAGCACCACTTGTTAAAAAGATTGTCTTTAACCCATTGTATATTCTTGCCACCTTTGTCAAAGATTAGGTGACCATATGTGCGTGGATTTATCTCTGGACTTTCTATTTTGTTCCATTGATCTATATTTCTGTCTTTGTGCCAGTACCATACTGTCTTGATGACTGTAGCTTTATAGTAGAGCCTGAAGTCAGGCAGGTTGATTCCTCCAGTTCCGTTCTTCTTTCTCAAGATAGCTTTGGCTATTCGAGGTTTTTTGTATTTCCATACAAATTGAGAAATTATTTGTTCTAGCTCTGTGAAGAATACCGTTGGTAGCTTGATGGGGATTGCATTGAATCTATAAATTGCTTTGGGTAGTATACTCATTTTCACTATATTGATTCTACCAATCCACGAACATGGTATATTTCTCCATCTATTAGTGTCCTCTTTGATTTCTTTCAGCAGTGTTTTATAGTTTTCTATATATAGGTCTTTAGATTCTTTAGGAAGATATATTCCTAAGTATTTTATTCTTTTCATTGCAATGGTGAATGGAATTGTTTCCTTAATTTCTCTTTCTATTTTCTCGTTATTAGTGTACAGGAATGCAAGGGATTTCTGTGTGTTAATTTTATATCCTGCAACTTTACTGTATTCATTGATTAGTTCTAGTAATTTTCTGGTGGAATCTTTAGGGTTTTCTACGTAGAGGATCATGTCATCTGCAAACAGTGAGAGTTTTACTTCTTTTTTCCAATTTGGATTCCTTTTATTTCTTTTTCTGCTCTGATTGCTGTGGCCAAAACTTCCAAAACTATGTTGAATAGTAATGGTGAAAGTGGGCATCCTTGTCTTGTTCCTGACTTTAGAGGAAATGCTTTCAGTTTTTCACCATTGAGGGTTTGTCGTATATAGCTTTTATTATGTTGAGGTATGTTCCTTCTATTCCTGCTTTCTGGAGAGTTTTTATCATAAATGGATGTTGAACTTTGTCAAAGGCTTTCTCTGCATCTATTGAGATAATCATATGGTTTTTATTCTTCAGTTTGTTAATGTGGTGTATTACGTTGATTGATTTGCGGATATTGAAGAATCCTTGCATCCCTGGGATAAAGCCCACTTGGTCATGGTGTATGATCTTTTTAATGTATTGTTGGATTCTGATTGCTAGAATTTTGTTAAGGATTTTTGCGTCTATGTTCATCAGTGATATTGGCCTGTAGTTTTCTTTTTTTGTGGGATCTTTGTCAGGTTTTGGTATTAGGGTGATGGTGGCCTCATAGAATGAGTTTGGAAGTTTGCCTTCCTCTGCAATTTTCTGGAACAGTTTGAGTAGGATAGGTATTAGCTCTTCTCTAAATTTTTGGTAGAATTCAGCTGTGAAGCCGTCTGGGCCTGGGCTTTTGTTTGCTGGAAGATTTCTGATTACAGTTTCAATTTCCGTGCTTGTGATGGGTCTGTTAAGATTTTCTATTTCTTCCTGATTCAGTTTTGGAAAGTTGTACTTTTCTAAGAATTTGTCCATTTCTTCCATATTGTCCATTTTATTGCCATATAATTGCTGATAGTAGTCTCTTATGATCCTTTGTATTTCTGTGCTGTCTGTTGTGATCTCTCCATTTTCTTTTCTAATTTTATTGATTTGATTTTTCTCCCTTTGTTTCTTGATGAGTCTGGCTAGTGGTTTGTCAATTTTATTTACCCTTTCAAAGAACCAGCTTTTGGCTTTGTTGATTTTTGCTATGGTCTCTTTTGTTTCTTTTGCATTTATTTCTGCCCTAATTTTTAAGATTTCTTTCCTTCTACTAACCTTGGGGTGCTTCATTTCTTCCTTTTCCAGTTGCTTTAGGTGTAGAGTTAGGTTATTTATTTGGCTTTTTTCTTGTTTCTTAAGGTATGCCTGAATTGCTATGAACTTTCCCCTTAGGACTGCTTTTACAGTGTCCCACAGGTTTTGGGTTGTTGTGTTTTCATTTTCATTCATTTCTATGCAGAATTTGATTTCTTTTTTGATTTCTTCTGTGATTTGTTGGTTATTCAGGAGTGTGTTGTTCAGCCTCCATATGTTGGAATTTTTAATAGTTTTTCTCCTGTTATTGAGATTTACTCTTACTGCATTGTGGTCAGAAAAAATGCTTGGAATGATTTCAATTTTTCTGAACTTACCAAGGCTAGATTTATGGCCCAGGATGTGGTCTATCCTGGAGAAGCTTCCGTGTGCACTTGAGAAAATGGTGAAATTCATTGTTTTGGGATGAAATGTCCTATAGATATAAATTAGTTCTAACTTGTCTATTGTATCATTTAAAGTTTGTGTTTCCTTGTTAATTTTCTGTTTAGTTGATCTATCCATTGGTGTGAGTGGGGTATTAAAGTCTCCCACTATTATTGTGTTATTGTTTATTTCTCCTTTCATACTTGTTAGTATTTGTCTTACATATTGCGGTGCTCCTATGTTGGGTGCATATATATTTATAATTGTTATATCTTCTTCTTGGATTGATCCTTTGATCATTAGGTAGTGACCTTCTTTGTCTCTTTTCACAGCTTTTGTTTTAAAGTCTATTTTATCTGATATGAGTATTGCTACTCCTGCTTTCTTTTGGTCCCTATTTGCATGGAAAATCTTTTTCCAGCCCTTCACTTTCAGTCTGTATGTGTCCCCTGTTTTGAGGTGGGTCTCTTGTAGACAACATATGTATGGGTCTTGTTTTTGTATCCATTCAGCCAGTCTCTGCCTTTTGGTTGGGGCATTCAATCCATTTACATTTAAGGTAATTATGGATAAATATGATCCCGTTGCCATTTACTTTGTTGTTTTGGGTTTGAATTTATATATCCTTTTTGTGTTTCCTGTCTAGAGAATGTCCTTTAGTATTTGTTGGAGAGCTGGTTTGTTGTTGCTGAATTCTCTCAGCTTTTGCTTGTCTGTAAAGGTTTTAATTTCTCCTTCATATTTGAATGAGATCCTTGCTGGGTACAATAATCTGGGCTGTAGGTTCTTTTCTTTCATCACTTTAAGTATGTCTTGCCATTCCCTCCTGGCTGGAAGAGTTTCTATTGAAAGATCAGCTGTTAGCCTTATGGGAATTTCCTTGTGTGTTGTTTGTTGTTTTTCCCTTGCTGCTTTTAATATTTGTTCTTTGTGTTTGATCTTTGTTAATTTGATTAATATGTGTCTTGGGGTGTTTCGCCTTGGGTTTATCCTATTTGGGACTCTCTGGGTTTCTTGGACTTGAGTGATTATTTCCTTCCCCATTTTAGGGAAGTTTTCAACTATTATCTCCTCTAGTATCTTCTCATGGTCTTTCTTTTTGTCTTCTTCTTCTGGAACTCCTATGATTCGAATATTGTAACGTTTAAAATTGTCCTGGAGGTCTCTGAGATTGTCCTCATTCCTTTTAATTCGTTTTTCTTTTTTCTCCTCTGATTCATTTAATTCTGTCATTCTATCTTCTAATTCACTAATTCTATCTTCTGCCTCTGTAATTCTACTATTTGTTGCCTCCAGAGTGTTTTGGATCTCATTTATTGCATTATTCATTATATATTGACTCTTTTTTATTTCTTCTAGGTCCTTGTTAAATCTTTCTTGCATCTTCTCGATGCTTTTCTCCAGGCTATTTATCCATGATTCCATTTTGCTTTCCAGATTTTGGATTAATTTCACTATCATTATTCAGAATTCTTTATCAGGTAGGTTCGCTATTTCTTCCTCTTTTGTTTGGTTTGGTGGGCATTTATCCTGTTCCTTTACCTGCTGGGAATTCTTCTGTCTCTTCATCTTGTTTAAAATGCTGAGTTTGGGGTGTCCTTACTGTATTCTGGCAGTCTGTGGAGTTCTCTTTATTGTGGCGTTTCTGCACTATATGTGGGTTTGTACCGGTGGCAAGTCGAGGTTTCTTGTTTATGGAAGCTTGTATCGATGTTCTGGTGGGTGGGGCTGGATTTCTTTTCTCTGGGGTGCGGTGGAGTGTCTAGTGGTGAGTTATGAGATGTCTATGATTTTGAGGTCGCTTTGTGTAGCCTGTGAATTGGAGCTCAGGGCTGTGTTCTTGTTTTTCTAGAGAATTTGCTTGGTATGTCTTGCCGTGGAGCTTGCTGGTCTTTGTGTGATGCTTGGTTTCAGTGTAGGTATGGAGGCATTTGATGAGCTCCTGTCAATTAATGTTTCGTGGGATCAGGGTTTGGACTTAAGCCTCCTGCTTCCTGTTATCTGTCTTATTTTTGCAGTAGTCTCAAAAAGTTCGTCTTCTATATTGCATTCCACAACTAGACTGCTCAGAGATGTTCACGGAGTTATACAGAGAAGGAGAAAGGGAGGAGGGAGATAGAGTTGGTCAGGAGGATAAAAGGAGGGAGTGTAAAGGAGAGAGACAGATCCAGTCAGTAATCAGTAAAGAAAAGAACAAAGGAAAGAAAAAAAGCAAAGGACAAAAAGAAAAAAGAGAAAGAAAACAAACAAACAAACAAAAAAAACCCAAAACAGGGTCGCAAAAGTTATATCTAACAGTGGAGATTAAAGAAGTACTAGAGGATAAAAACATAAAAATAAAAGAAACAAACAAAAAAAAATTAAAAGGAAAAAAAATTTTTCCTTTTTTTTTTAATAAAAAAATAATAAAATTTAAAAAAACATATATTAAAAAAAGAAAAAAAAGGAAATAATGATGGTAAAAATAGTAACAATATGTATAAGAGTTTCTCTTTTATTGCTGTGGGTTCAGTTCATTTTCGGCTAGTTCCTTGTTCCGGCTTAAGTTTCTCAAGATCTATAGGCCCCTTTCTCTGTAGTTGGTCTGTATAGTCCTTTGTTCTGTGCGCGGGCCCCGCAGTGTCTTGGGCCGGGGCCGGCCTCTCCTGTGGTCGGCGCTGCAGTCTGGTCTGCCAGCCCAAACTACTCCCGGCGGAAACGGCCCGCGCGGCAACGGCTGGCGGGGGAGCAGCGGCGAGGGGATGGTTTGCACGGGAACGGTGGGCGGTGGGGGGTCGACCCGCGCGGGAGCCGCCGGCGCAGGGGGTGGGTGCGTGCCCGCGCGGGAGCCGCTGGCGGGGGGGG
Organism: Tragelaphus eurycerus; assembly: GCA_935064755.1. NCBI lineage: Eukaryota > Metazoa > Chordata > Mammalia > Artiodactyla > Bovidae > Tragelaphus > Tragelaphus eurycerus. The sequence goes on from CAKXYN010000064.1 coordinate 7,760,061, forward strand.
GGGGAGGGGAGCGCTCCTCGGGGGGAGCCTCCCGCGGTGGAGCGGCCGGCGGCGTGGGGAGCAGCCCGCAGCGTCTCCCCGCCCAGCCCCGGCTTGCTACTGGCGGAAGCGGGTGTTTGCGATGATGCCTTCCCGCTGCGGAAGCTACCGCAGGGCTCGTAGTCTGTGGGTCTTAGTTGTTCAATTGTTTTCCTCCCTGTTATGATATTCTCCGTGCTTCCTAGGTTGGCACAGACTCTACAGGGAGAGTGTTTCCCGGTGTTTGGAAACTTCTCTTTTCCTTTCAAGGCTCCCTTCCCCGGACAGAGGTCCGCCCCTCCCTCTTTGTCCCTCTCTGGCTTCTATATTCTTTCCTACCTCCTTTAGAGGGGAGTGAGTTGCTTTTCTGGGTGTCCGATGTTCTCTGCCGGCATTCCGAAGCTGTTTGAGGAATTTACTCGGCGTTTAGATGTCCCCTTGATGAATTTGTGGAGGAGAAAGTGTATTCCCCGTCCTAATCCTCCGCCATCTTAACCGGAACCTCCCATTTCTATAACTTCTTAAGAGCTGTCAATACAGTAGTAAATAGGCAAATCTGGCTATTTAAGTTAATTAAAATAAAAGAAAATAAATCAGTCATTCAGTCAAACTAACCACATTTCATACTCTTCTGGAGTTATTTCTCCACTCTTCTCCAGTAGCATATTGGGAACCTACTGAACTGGGTATGAACACTCTGAAAAGGCAAAAAGACATGACACTGAAAGATGAACTCCCCAGGTTGGTAGGTGCCCAATATGCTACGGGAGAAGAGTGGAGAAATAACTCCAGAATGAAGAGATGCAGCCAAAGCAAAAATGACACCCAGTTGTGGATATGACTTGTGATGGAAATAAAGTTCAATGCTGTAAAGAACAATATTGCATAGGAACTTAGAATGTTAGGTCCTTGAATCAAGGCAAATTGGAAGTGGTCAAACAGGAGATGGCAAGAATAAATATTGACATTTTAGGAATCAGTGAACTAAAATGGACTAGAATGGGAGAATTTAATTCAGATGACCATTATATCTACTACTGTGAGCAAGAATCCCATTGAAGAAATGGAGTAGCCTTCATAGTCAACAAAAGAGTCTGAAATTGAGTACTTGCGTGCAATCTCAAAAATGACAGAATGGTCTCTATTCTTTTCCAAGGCAAGTCATTCAATATCAGAGTAATCCAAATCTATGCCTCAACCAGTAATGCTAAAGAAGCTGAAGTTGAGTGGCTCTATGAAGATCTATAAGACCTTTTAGAACAAATACCCACAAAAGATGTCCTTTTCATCATAGGGGACTGGAAGGCAAATGTAGGAAGTCAAGAAATATCTGGATTAACAGGAACAATTGGCCTTGGAGTACAGAATAAAGCAGGGCAAAGGCTAACAGAGTTTTTCTAAGAGAACACACTGGAAATAGCAAACACCCTCTTCCAACAACAGAAGAGAAAACTCTATGCATGGACATTGCTAGATCAGATCAGAACAGATCAGTTACTCAGTCGTGTCTGACCCTTTGCGACTCCATGAATCTCAGCACGCCAGGCCTCCCTGTCCATCACCAACTCCCAGGGTGCACTCAGACTCACGTTCATTGAGTCAGTGATGCCATCCAGCCATCTCATCCTCTGTCGTCCCCTTCTCCTCCTGCCCCCAATCCCTCCCAGCATCGGAGTCTTCTCCAATGAGTCAACTCTTTGCATGAGGTGGCCAAAGTATTGGAGTTTCAGCTTTAGCATCATTCCTACCAAAGAAATCCCAGGGCTGATCTCCTTCAGATTGGACTGGTTGGATCTCTTTGCAGTCCAAGGGACTCTCAAGAGTCTTCTCCAACACCACAATTCAAAAGCATCAATTCTTCAGTGCTCAGCCTTCTTCATAGTCCAACTCTCACATCCATACATGACCACTGGAAAAATCATAGCCTTGACTAGACGAACCTTTGTTGGCAAAGTAATGTCTCTGCTTTTCAATATGCTATCTAGGTTGGTCATAACTTTCCTTCCAAGGAGTGTCTTTTAATTCCATGGCTGCAGTCACCATCTGTAGTGATTTTGGAGCCCAGAAAAATAAAGTCTGCCACTGTTTCCACTGTTTCCCCATCTATTTCCCATGAAGTGATGGGACCAGATGCCATGATCTTCGTTTTCTGAATGTTGAGCTTTAAGCCAACTTTTTCACTCTCCACTTTGACTTTCATCAAGAGGTGTTTTAGTTCCTCTTCACTTTCTGCCATAAGGGTGGTGTCATCTGCATATCTGAGGTTATTGATATTTCTCCCAGCAATCTTGATTCCAATTTGTGTATCTTCCAGTCCAGCGTTTCTCATGATGTACTCTGCATATAAGTTAAATAAACAGGGTGACAATATACAGCCTTGACGTACTCCTTTTCCTATTTGGAACCAGTCTGTTGTTCCAGGTCCAGTTCTAACTGTTGCTTCCTGACCTGTATACAAATTTCTCAAGGGTAAGATCAGGTGGTCTGGTATTCCCATCTCTTTCTGAATTTTCCACAGTTTATTGTGATCCATATAGTCATAGGCTTTGGCATAGTCAATAAGGCAGAAATAGATGTTTTTCTGGAACTCTCTTGCTTTTTCCATGATCCAGCAGATGTTGGCAATTTGATCTCTGGTTCCTCTGCCTTTTCTAAAACCAGCTTGAACATCAGGAAGTTCACGGTTCACATATTGCTGAAGCCTGGCTTGGAGTATTTTGAGCATTACTTTACTATCGTGTGAGATGAGTGTAATTGTGCAGTAGTTTGAGCATTCTTTGGCATTACCTTTCTTTGGGATTAGAAGGAAAACTGACCTTTTCCAGTCCTATGGCCACTGCTGAGTTTTCCAAATGTGCTGGCATATTGAGTGCAGCACTTTCACAGCATCATCTTTCAGGATTTGGAATAGCTCCACTGGAATTCCATCACCTCCACTAGCTTTGGTCATAGTGATGCTTTCTAAGGCCCACTTGATTTCACATTCCAGGATGTCTGGCTCTAGGTCAGTGATCACACCATCGTGATTATCTGGGTCATGAAGATCTTTTTTGTACAGTTCTTCTGTGTATTCTTACCACCTCTTCTTAATATCTTTTGCTTCTGTTAGGTCCATAACATTTCTGTCCTTTATCGAGCCCATCTTTGCATGAAATGTTCCTTTGGTATCTCTGATTTTCTTGAATAGATCCCTAGTCTTTCCCATTCTGTTGTTTTCCTCTATTTCTTTGCATTGATCACTGAAGAAGACTTTCTTATCTCTTCTTGCTATTCTTTGGAACTCTGCATTCCGATGCTTATATCTTTCCTTTTCTCCTTTGCTTTTCGCTTCTCTTCTTTTCACAGCTATTTGTAAGGCCTCCCCAGACAGCCATTTTGCTTTTTTGCATCTCTTTTACATAGGGATGGTCTTGATCTCTGTCTCCTGTACAATGTCACGAACCTCATTCCATAGTTCATCAGGCACTCTATCTATCAGATCTAGGCCCTTAAATCTATTTCTCACTTCCACTGTATAATCATAAGGGATTTGATTTAGGTCACACATGAATGGTCTAGTGGTTTTCCCTACTTTCTTCAATTTCAGTCTGAATTTGGCAATAAGGAGTTCATGGTCTAAGTCACAGTCAGCTCCTGGTCTTGTTTTTGCTGACTATATAGAGCTTCTCCATCTTTAGCTGCAAAGAATATAATCGATCTGATTTCGGTGTTGACCATCTGGTGATGTCCATGTATAGAGTCTTCTCTTGTGTTGTTGGAAGAAGGTGTTTGCTATGACTAGTGCATTTTCTTGGCAAAAGTCTATTAGTCTTTGTCCTGCTTCATTCCATATTCCAAGGCCAAATTTGCCTGTTACTCCAGGTGTTTCTTGACTTCCTGCTTTTGCATTTCAGTCCCCTATAATGAAAAGGACATCTTTTTTTGGGTGTTAATTCTAAAAGGTCTTGTAGGTCTTCATAGAACTGTTCAACTTCAGCGTCTTCAGCATTACTGGTTGGGGCATAGACTTGGATTACTGTGATATTGAATGGTTTGCCTTGGAAACAAACAGAGATCATTCTGTTGTTTTTGAGATTGCATCCAAGTACTGCATTTCAGACTCTTTTGTTGACCATTATGGCTATTCCATTTCTTCTGAGGGAGTCCTGCCCACAGTAGTAGAAATAATGGTCATCTGAGTTAAATTCACCCATTCCAGTCCATTTGAGTTCGCTAATTCCTAGAATGTCGACATTCATCTTGCCATCTCATGTTTGACCATTTGCAATTTGCCTTGATTCATCAACCTGACGTTCCAGGTTCCTATGCAATATTGTTCTTTACAGCATTGGACCTTGCTTCTATCACCAGTCACATCCACAGCTGGGTATTCTTTTTGCTTTGGCTCCATCCCTTCATTCTCTCTGGTGTTATTTCTCCACTGATCTCCAGTAGCATATTGGGCCCCTACTGACCTGGGGAGTTTGTCTTTCAGTATCCTATCATTTTGCCTTTTCATACTGTTCATGGGGTTCTCAAGGCAAGAATACTGAAGTGGTTAGCCATTCCCTTCTCCAGTGGACCACATCCTGTCAGATCTCTCCACCATGACCCACCCATCTTGGGTTGTCCCACAGGCATGGCTTAGTTTCATTGAGTTAGACAAGGCTGTGGTCCTAGTGTGATTAGATTGACTAGCTTTCTGTGAGTATGGTTTCAGTGTGTTTTCCCTCTGATGCCCTCTTGCAACACCTACCGTCTTACTCGGGTTTCTCTTACCTTGGGCGTAGGGTATCTCTTCATGGCTGCTCCAGCAAAGGACAGCCATTGCTAGATAATCAATACCAAAATCAGATTGAGTATACTCTGTTCAGCCAAAGATAGAGAAGCTCTGTAGAGTCAGCACAAACAAGACTGGGAGCTGACTGTATCTCAGATAATAAACTCCTTATTCTCAAATTCAGGCTTAAATTAAAGTAGGGAAAATCACTAGACCATTCAAGTATGATCTAAATAAAATCCCTTAGGATTATACAGTAGAAGTAACAAATAGATTCAAGGGATTAGATCTGATAGACACAGTGCCTGAAGAACTATGGATGCAGGTTAATTACACTGTACAGGAGGCAGTGATCAAGACCATACCCAAGATAAAGAAATGCAAAAAAGGCAAACTGGTTGTCTGAGGAGGGCTTACAAATTGCTGAAAAAAGAAAAGAAGCTGAAGGCAAAGGAGAAAAGGAAAGATATGTCCACCTGAATACAGAGTTCCAAAGAATAGCAAGGAGAGATAACAAAGCTTTCCTCAATGATCAGTGCAAAGAAATAGAGGAAAACAATAGAATTTGAAAGACTAGAGAGCTCTTCAAGAAAATTAGAAACACCAAGGGAATATTTCATGCAAATATGGGCACAATAAGGACAGAAATGGTATGGACCTAATGGAAACAGAAGGTTTTAGGAAGGGGTGGCAAGAATACACAGAAGAACTATACAAAAAAGATCTTCATGACCCAGATAATCACGATGGTGTGATCACTCACCTAGAGCCAGAAATCCTGGAATGTGAAGTCAAGTGGGCCTCAGGAAGCATCACTACAAACAAAACTAGTGGAGGTGATGGAACTCCAGTTGAGCTATTTCAAATCCTAAAAGATGATGCTGTGAAAGTGCTACACTCAATATGCCAGGAAATTTTGAAAACTCAGCAGTGACCACAGGACTGGAAAAGGTCAGTTTTCATTCTAATCCCAAAGAAAGGCAATGCCAAAGAATGTTCAGGTTCAGTAGAGTTCATTTCAGTCATTCAGTCGTATCCAACTCTTTGCGACCCCATGGACTGCAGCACACCAGTCCTCCCTGTCCATCACCAACTCCTGGAGTTTACTTAAATTCATGTTCATCGAGTCAGTGATGCCATCCAACTATCTCATCCTCTGCCATCCCCTTCTCCTCCCACCTTCATTCTTTCCCAGTATCAGGGTCTTTTCAAATAAGTCAGCTCTTTGCATCAGGTGGCCAAAGTATTGGAGTTTCAGCTTCAACATCCGTCCTTCCAATGAATATTCAGGACTGATTTCCTTTAGGATGGACTGTTTGGATCTCCTTCCAGTCCAAGGGACTCTCAAGAGTCTTCTCCAATACCACAGTTCAAAAGCATCAATTCTTCGGCGCTCAGCTTTCTTTACAGTCCAACACTCACATCCATACATGACTACTGGAAAAACCATAGCCTTGACTAGACACACCTTTGGTGGCAAAGTAACCTCTCTGCTTTTTAATATGCTGTCTAGGTTGGTCATAACTTTTCTCCCAAGGGTGAAATTAGAAGGGTCTTTTAATTTCATGGCTGCAGTCATCATCTGCAGTAATTTGGAGCCTGAAAAAAATAGTCTGCCACTGTTTCCACTGTTTCCCCATCTATTTGCCATGAAGTGATGGGACCAGATGCCATGATCTTTGTTTTCTGAATGTTGAGCTTTAAGCCAACTTTTTCACTCTCCTCTTTCATTTTCATCAAGAGGTCCTTTAGTTCCTCTTCACTTTCTGCCGTAAGGGTGGTGTCATCTGCATATCTGAAGTTAATGATATTTCTCCTGGCAATCTTGATTCTAGATTGTGCTTCATCAAGCCCAGCATTTTTCATGATATACTCTGCATATAAGTTAAACTATTACACAATTGTACTTATCTCACACGGTAGCAAAGTAATGATCAAAAGTCTCCAAGCCAGGCTTCAATAGTACCTGAAGCATGAACTTCCAGATGTTCAAGCTGGATTTAGAAAGGCAGAGGAACCAAAGATCAAAATGCCAACATCCCTTGGATCATAGATAAAGCAAGAGAATATCAGAAAAACATCTACTTCCACTTTATTGATTATGCCATAGCCTTTAACTGTGTAGATCACAACAAACTGTGGAAAATTCTTAAAGAGATGTAAATACCAGACCACCTTACCTGCCTCCTGAGAATCCTGTATGTAGGTCAATAAGCAACAGTTTGAATTGGACATGGAACAACAGACTGATTCCAAATCGGGAAAGGAGTATGTCAAGGCTGTATATTGTCACCCTGCTTATTTAACCTATTTGCAGAGTACATCTAGCAAAATACTGGGTTGGATGAAGCACAAGCTTGGGATCAGGATTACTGGGAGAAGTATCAATAACCTCAGAGATGCAGATGACACCATAAGGGAGGTGATGCATAACCACCCTTATGGCAGAAAGCGAAGAAGAACTAATAAGCCTCTTGGTGAAAATGAAAGAGGAGAGTGAAAAAGCTGGCTTAAACCTCAACATTCAGAAAACTAAGATCATGGCATTCAGTTCCATTACTTCATGGTAAATAGATGGGGAAACAATGGAAATAGTGACAGATTTTATTTTCTTGGGCTCCAAAATCATTGCAGATAGTGCCTCAAGCCATGAAATTAAACAATTCTTGCTCCTTGGAAGAAAAGCTAAGACCAACATAGACAGCATATTAAAAAGAATAAACATTACTTTGCGGCAAAGTTCTATCTAGTCAAAGCTATGGTTTTTCCAGTAGTAATGTATGGATGTGAAAGTTGGACTATAAGAAAAGCTTAGTACCGAAGAATGATTCTTTTGAACTGTAGTGTTATAGAAGACTCTTGAGAATCCCTTTGACAGTAAGGAGATCAAACCAGTCAATCCTAAAGAAAATCAATCCTGAATATTCATTGGAAGGACTGATGCTGAAGCTGAAATTCCAATTCTTGGGTCACCTGATGCAAAGAACTGATTCATTGGAAAAGACCCTGATGCTGGGAAAGATTAAAGACAGGAGGAGAAGGGTGACAGAGGATAAGATGGTTGGATGGATTCACCAACTTGATGAACATGAGTCTGAGCAAGCTCCAGACTTGGTGTTGGACATGGAAGCCTGGTGTGCTGCAGTCCATGAGGTCTCAAAGAGTTGGACACAACTGAGCAACTGAACTGACTGAACTGAACCACATTTCAAATGCTCTAGTGGCAAGTGTGTTAGATAGGGCAGGTATAGAATATTTCTATCATTTCAGAATGGTCTATTAAACAAAACTATTTTAGAGTATGGCTTTTTTCTTTTAAAGATATGTCTTTGGTTATAAACTGAATATTTATTTCCCAGAGTTAATACTCCTAAATTTTCATAGCATCAAATTACTGAATATGTCAGTGTTGTGTTTGTGTGCTCATTTGTGTCTGCCTTTGTGATCCCATGGACTGTAGCCCACCAGGCTCTGCTGTCCATTACTGAAGCCCAGATGAGATAGATATACAAATATGCATATATTCAGATGCATATGCAGATACGGATATAGAACTAGATATGGATATTTATTCTATACAGGTACTAACTCCTGACATTCATTCTTAAGGAACAGAAGAATCAGTCAATTAGTAATTAACACAATTAACCCTCTGAACTTTAAATCTGAGTGGGTGACAGCTTCAGCAATTCTTTGTGGCTTTTATACTATGATTGAATTTTTCCTGGCTGGTGTACTCTCAATGGTGATTTTGTTGGAAAGTATAAAGTCTGTAATTACTGCATTAGCTCACAGAAGAATTAGACAGGATATGTGCTTTGTAAATGTCATTTGATATTTGCATGTGGCATTTAAATTCTTCCCAGTGTTAATGCACTACCAAGATTTTTGTATTGTTTCTGAGTTGTTTCTTTTGTTAATTTTGATTCTGCTTACAGCAGGCATCTTAAAAGTTACTGGAAAAGTTAGACTTTTGTGTTTTATAATACCACTGACATTCAGTAAGCTTAATAAAGAAATGAGAACTCAAGAACTATGTGAGGAGATTTTAATCTCTGAAATACTGTTTCCTTGAATTAATTACTGGAGAAAGTAGAATAGGCTCCCCAAATCTGATCCTCTGAGTTCAAGAAAGGGAAAGAAATAAGTACAGATGAACATATTGAACAGCATTACAAGTGGATTAAATGTCATACTGGGTGCATGTCCCCATGTAATCTTTTTTAAAATTTTACTATTATGGTTTCTATTAGTGTGTATTAGGATGTTAAGTTTCCCTTTACTTGAGGAATTTTCCTCAACTTTGTAAGTGATTCGTTTTGGCTCTTGGCACTATTTCTTAATAGTATCTTTAACAGTCAAGCATTCTTAAATCTTCATTGTTATTAAAATAGGTGTATATTTTCATGAATGAAACTCTTCATCTTGTAAATCTTATTTGACTTCGACTATTTTTAAATTTTGCAGATACTCTGGGTTTGTTTCTGTCATATAAGCAGGGTTGTGCATATAGTGGCCTCTGGACAACTTTGGCACTTCTCTGTTTTATAAAATCCTCACTGGGGCTCTTAGTCATGTACTCATCTGCATATGTTCACCCCCACATCCCCTCATCCCCTTTTAATTAATAACAAGTGTGATCTGACAGAATGAACTCAAATTGTATAACTTCTAGTGGATTTCCTTTCGGGGAAGGCAATGGCACCCCACCCCAGTACTTTTGCCTGGAAAATTCCATGGACAGAGGAGCCTGGAAGGCTCCAGTCCATGGGGTCGCTAAGAGTCGGACACGACTGAGCGACTTCACTTTCACTTTTCACTTTCATGCATTGGAGAAGGAAATGGCAACCCACTCCAGTGTTCTTGCCTGGAGAATCCCAGGGACGGGGGAGCCTGATGGGCTGCCGGAGCCTGATGGGCTGCCGTCTATGGGGTCGCACAGAGTCGGACACGACTGAAGCGACTTAGCAGCAGCAGCAGCAGTGGATTTCCTTTAAAAAGTTCATTATAGTTTTAAAATTGCAGTTTAAAACAAAATTAAAGAACATAGATAAGCAAATTTTTATTTTCTTAAAAGGAATATTCATAGTCTCTTCCCTGCCCTGCAAAGATAGGCACTGTGAACATCAGGGTGAGGTCCTTTTCTCAATGTATACACATTTTTCACAAATATAGGATCGCATATGCTATTTTATAATGTGGATTTTTTTTTTTACCATTTATTCTATCTTTCCTATCCTATAATCTGTTAAGAAATGATAAACTGTTCTAGAACATCACTTCTAATGTAAATACATAATTTACTTAACTATAGAACTAGACATGAAACAACAGACTGGTTCCAAATAGGAAAAGGAGTTCGTCAAGGCTGTATATTGTCACCCTGCTTATTTAACTTATATGTAGAGTACATCATGAGAAACGCTGGACTGGGAGAAACACAAGCTGGAATCAAGATTGCTGGGAGAAATATCAATAACCTCAGATATGCAGATGACACCACCCTTATGGCAAAAAGTGAAGAGGAACTAAAGAGCCTCTTGATGAAAGTGAAAGAGGAGAGTGCAGAAATTGGCTTAAAGCTCAACATCCAGAAAACTAAGATCATGGCATCCGGTCTTATCACTTCATGGGAAATAGATGGGGAAACAGTGGAAACAGTGTCAGACTTTATTTTTCTGGGCTCCAAAATCACTGCAGATGGTGACTGCAGCTATGAAATTAAAAGACACGTACTCCTTGGAAGGAAAGTTATGATCAACCTAGATAGCATACTGAAAAGCAGAGACATTACTTTGCCAACAAAGGTTCGTCTAGTCAAGGTTATGGTTTTTCCTGTGGTCATGTATGGATGTGAGAGCTGGACTGTGAAGAAGGCTGAGCGCTGAAGAATTGATGCTTTTGAACTGTGGTGTTGGAGAAGACTCTTGAGAGTCCCTTGGACTGCAAAGAGATCCAACCAGTCCATTCTGAAGGAGATCAGCCCTGGGATTTACTTGGAAGGAATGATGCTAAAGCTGAAACTCCAGTACTTTGGCCACTTCATGTGAAGAGTTGACTCATTGGAGAAGACTCTGATGCTGGGAGGGATTGGAGGCAAGAGGAGAAGGGGACGACAGAGGATGAGATGGCTGGATGGCATCACTGACTCAGTGGATGTGAGTCTGAGTGAACTCCGGGAGTTAGTGATGGACAGGGAGGCCTGGCGTGCTGCAATTCATGGGGTCGCAAAGAGTCAGACACAACTGAGAGACTGATCTGGTCTGATCTGATCCGTATCACTGGATATCATGCTTATTTGTGACATTGTGTCTTTATTGTCAATAATCTTTTAATTTGTTCACTCTAGTATATATTTACTTTTTATATTAGTAAATTTCTGCAAATTATTAGAAATAGCCAAACATTAGTATTCTTATATTCTTTTTCAATAATCTACATTAATTTTGCTCACCCAATAATTCATAACATATTTGAGTCAGCCCTGTGAATTTGTACATTGTCTCAGCATTCAGTTCCTCAACTTTTTACCTACTTGTCAACACCTCTTTACTATACTTCCTCTTCCTCTCATCCTCTATCTTCCTAAAAACCTACTCCTATGTAATTTATTAACAGGAAGGCACAATCAATTAAAAACAATGATTTCCTCCCTGAATTTATTTGCATTTTAACAAGGATCAAACTCTTATATTAACAAGATGAGGCTTTAATGGAGGAATTGTAGGCATCCACCAGAAGATTGAAAAAGACCCCTAAAAACAAATCATACGATAGGTTGCTTATTTTTCTTATTTTAAGGTTTTGGGAGTAAATGTTACCTGCTCTGTTTACTCATTTTAAACCACAAATATGCTTTATATACATCAAGTCCCTCACACCTTCATTTATCAAGGTAACAAAATAGAGAGTTAACAATTTTAGGCCCAGATTACCTGCTGTTGTACTGCTGGGATGCCCAGCATAGTGTCAAGCATACAACAGATGAACAACAACTCTGTATTGTTTAATTGATCAACCAACAGGAAAGGCAACCCACTCCCGCATTCTTCCCTGGGAAATCCCATGGACAGAGAACCTGAAAAATTGTAGTCCATGGGGTTGCAAAAGAGTTGGACACTACTCTGTGACTAAGCAACAACAACACCGATTCCTAGATTGCTGACTTTATTTGCTTTTGCTGCCAATCCCTGCAATTCTTTACAGAAGACATGCAGGAGATATTTGTGAGCTATATTCAGGATTCCTTCACATTTAGGAAAGAATGGTCCTACCAAATCAGGAACATTTGCACTGAGTCAAGGGAAAGGAATAAGAAACTGTAAATTATCCCCATTATGCAAAAAAAATAGGAGCAAGACATGGTTCCACCAACAGTCCAATAAGGGAGATAATTATTTAAATAAGTCACTATTACAAATGAAATAATAGAATAATATGCATGGTAAAAACAGCACCAAAAGAATGAGCCATGAACTTTGCCTGGAGAGGTCAGGGAAATCTTTACCCTAAGCAGTAGACACTGCTTAAGCAGGGTCTTAAAGGACAAATAAAAGTTTGTTAGGTATATGGGAAGAGAGGAAGGAACATTGTATTAATATAAAAGGGTGAAAGAATGTATCAAATTCAATAAATGGTAGATATTATGATCACATGCTAGCAAAGTAATGCTCAAAATTCTCCAAAGTAGGCTTCAATGGTATGTGAACCGAGAATGTTCAAGCTGGATTTAGAAAAAGCAGAGGAACCAGAAATCAAATTGCCAACACCCATTGGATCATAGAAAAAACAGAAGAATTTCAGAAAAATATCTACTTCTGCTTCATGGACTATGCTAAAGACTTTTAACTGTGTGGATCACAACAAACTGTGGAAAATTCTGAAAGAGATGGGAATACCAGACCACCTTACCTGCCTTCTGAGAAACCTGTGTGCAGGTCAGGAAGCAACAGTTAGAATCGGACATGGAACAGTGGACTGGTTCCAAACTGGCAAAGGAGTATGCCAAGGCTGTATATTGTCACCCAGCTTATTTAACTTATATACAGAGTACAGCATGAGAAATGCCAGGCTAGATGAAGCACAAGCTGGAATCAAGATTGCCAGGAGAAATACAGTAAGTTCAGATATGTAGATGACACCACCCTCATGGCAGAAAGTGAAGAGGAACTAAAGAGCCTCTTGATGAAAGTGAAAGAGGAGAGTGAAAAAGTTGGCTTAAAGCTCAACATTCTGAAAACTAAGATCATGGCATCCAGTCCCATCACTTCATGGAAAATAGATGGGGAAATGATGGAAACAATGACAGACTTCATTTTCTTGGGCTACAAAATCACCATGGATGGCAACTGCAGCCATGAAATCAAAGGATACTTACTCCTTGGAAGAAAAGCTATGACAAACTTAGTGTACTAAAAAGCAGAGAAATCACTTTGCTGACAAAGGTCCAGATAGTCAAAGCTATGGTTTTTCCAGTAGTCATGTATGGACGTGAGAGTTGGACCATAAAGAAGGCTGAGCACCGAAGAATTGATGCTTTTGAACTGTGGTGTTGGAGAAGACTCTTGAGAGTCCCTGGGACAGCAAAGAGATTAAAGCAGTCCATCCTAAAGGAAATCAGTCCTGAATATTCATTTGAAGGACTGATGCTGAAGCTGAAGCTCCAATACTTTGGCCACCTGATGGGAAGAACTGACTCATTGGAAAAGACCCTGATGCTGGGAAATATTGAAGGAAGGAGGAGAAGGAGACGATAGAGGATGAGACAGTTGGATGGCATCACTGACTCGATGGACATGAATTTGAGCAAGCTCCGGGAGCTGGTGAAGGACAGGGAAGCTGGAGTGCTGCAGTCCATGGGGTTGCAAAGAGTTGGATATGAGGGAGTGAACAACAACACTTATGATACCAGAGCATAAAGTATCAGGCAGAGAGTAGCAGAGAATTAGATTGGATTTCTCACACTGGAATTATTATGAAGGGTTTGTGTACTGTGCTTAGTTCTATTCTCTAGGCCAGTGGTTCATCATCCCAGCTGCGCATTATTATCACCTGGGGAGACTTTTTTAAGTACAAATACCCCAAACTCACCTACATGCATTTGAAGGGGTAGCAGAGATGTTAGCTCACCTTTGAATGTGACTAGTTGAGGATATCTGTGAAGCATTGAAGATGGAGATGTAAATAACCCATGAGTGGTGGGGACACATGAGCCTGGAGCTTTGCAGAAGGCTGCTGCTGCTGCTGCTGCTAAGTCGCTTCAGTCATGTCCGACTGAAGTCGACTCTGTGCGACTCCATAGACGGAAGCCCACCAGGCTCCCCCGTCCCTGGAATTCTCCAGGCAAGAACACTGGAGTGGGTTGCCATTGCCTTCTCCAATGCATGAAAGTGAAAAAGTGAAAGTGAAGTCGCTCAGTGGTGTCCGACTCTTAGCGACCCCATGGATTACAGCCTACCAGGTTCCTCCATCCATGGGATTTTCCAGGCAAGAGTACTGGAGTGGGGTGCCATTGCCTTCTCCGGATGAGCCCTCAATTTTTGTGGATATTGAGCACATGGTATGTTAGCCTAAGTATAGGTAAAGTTGTGTTTGAGTCTCAAGCTAACGACATGGCAGCTCTCCTGGGCAAATGACTTCTCTTTGAGCCTCAATTTCCTAATTTGCAAATGAAGATGCCGTGGGAGCCAAATGAGAGCTATATGAGAATTTTGTAGATTATTATATGGCTGCAGAAGGAAATGGCAACCCACTCCAGTATTCTTGCTTGGAGAATACCATAGGTGGAGGAACCTGGCAGGCTATAGTCCATGGGGTCACAAAGAATTGGACACAACTGAGTGAGTAACACACACATGCAGTTTATTATCATTAGTGACTTGTGTATATATAATGAAAATATTTTCTTTGTATGTACATGGTTCAGAAGAAAATATCAGACCAGGAAGGAGTGATTTGTCTTCAAGCCTCAATTTTGTTACTCTGTTAGGTACTTTACATCACTTATACTTCAACATCCTTATACTTCAACATCCATAAAGTGAAAGTTGGATGAGATTAATGGTTTTGAAACTCCTCAGTGGAGCCTCAGCATATTTCATTGAGATATCTCAGGGGCTCCAAAAGGATTGGGTATGGGGAGACTACAACAGTTCTACTTTCAGTTGGCTTATGTGTTAGATTTTTCTGTAGAGTTTTAAAAGAAATGTTTTAAGGCCAAAAATAGAAAAGTGTGAAAACTTCGGAGTTAAACAATCTCAAAGGAACTTTACTTTTGGAACGTTCTATGGTCCTACAGTATTAAAAATGATCCAGTCTCCAAATCATGGCCCTCTCCACAAGGTTTTATGGAGGAGTAGTTATGAAAAAGCTCCCAAAGCTGTAAGATAAGTCTCTAAACTTGTTTATTAACAATATTCAGATACCAAGTGAGACTACTCACATTCACAGTGTTGCTTAACTGAATATTTTATTCTTATTCTTTAATATTTTATTCTTTATTCTTTGGTGTCTCAGATGGTAAAGAATCTGTCTGCAATGTGGGAGACCTGGGTTTGATCTCTGAGTCAGGAAGATCCCCTGGAGAAGGAAATGGCAACCCACCCCAATATTCCTGCCTGAAGAATTCCATGAACAGAGGAGCCTGGTGGGCTACAGTCCATGGTGGTTGCAAAGAGTTGGACATGACTGAGCAACAAGTAGACATGTATAAATATTACAGGATATGGACGAAAATACTCATCACACATGCCAAGTCTACTGGCTGCCCAGACCCCATGATGACCTGGTTTCAGTGTCTGCATTTGGGTTTTCCAGTAAAGAATGCTGTGATCAGCTGTTAATTTCTAACATAAAGCATAGAAAAAAATAGGCACATATATTAGTATTTTTCATTCCTTTTAGAAGCAAAAATTTGCTTTCTGTGTGGCCAGTACAGTTTAATTCCAAAATAAGCCTCTGACTTGTACTTTTGCATACAGGGCTTTTGTGCCCATGGGAACTACAACTAAATTTCACAGCTGAAGTCTCTCCTGTGACACCAAGGGAGTTCTATTAAAAAGAAGTCTCATTCAATAAATGTAAGGTAACTTCCTTGGCCTGATAAAAGGCATTTTAGTGGTGAAAGACTTACTCCTAAAGTCAGGAACAAGGTAAGGATGTCTAATCCCACCATTTCTATTTAATAATGTACTGGATATTCTCACCAGTATGATAAAGCAATAAACAATTAAATAAACAATAAATGTTTCTGGAAATGGCCAGAATGTATAAAGAATTCTTAGCTCCAGTAGAAAGAAGATAACCCAATTTAAAGATGAGCAAAAAGATTTTAATAGACATGTCAAAGAAGATATATAGATGTCAAATAAGCACACAAAAATATGCTCAGTATCTTGAGTCATTGGTGAAATGCAAATAAAAACTGCAATGATATTATCCCTACATATCCACTTTAACAGCTAAAATAAAGGTTGTTTACACAAAATGTTGACAAATACACTGAGCAACTGTGGATGGAAGTGTAAAATGATTTAACTACTTTTGAAGGTATTTTGACAGTATATTTAAACACATACCTCCCATATTACTCCAATGTTTAACTCACTCCAAGGTATTTACCCAAGAAAAACAAAAGCAGATATTGACTCAAAGACTTTTACACTATACTCATTGTCACTTTATTTTTAATAGCCTCAAATTGGAAAACCCAAACGTACACATTTACATCTGTCTAGGTAAATGAATAAATTAATTTTAGTAGCTATAGAATGGAATATTTCTCATCAATAAAAGGGTACAACTATTGATACATGTAAAAACAGGGATATACCTCAAAATAATTTTATGAAGTGAAAGAAGTCAGATGAAACAAATACGATGTAATTTTATTCATAAAAATTCTAGAAAGTGAAAATTTAACTATAATAATAGAAAGCCAGATCAGTAGTGTCCAACTCTTTGTGACCCCATGGACTGTAGCCCGCCAGGCTCCTCTGTTCATGCAAGAATACCAGAGTGGGTTACCATTTTCTTCTCCAGGGGATCTTTCTGACCCAGGGATGGAATCTGGGTCTCCTACATTGCAGGCAGATTCTTTACCATCTGAGGAATCAGAGAAGCCCATATGAAGTTTATTGTGTTAATTAGAGCTCAATAAAGTTTTAACAGAAATTAACTACCTGTCATTTTTGGTGACCATCAGTTCAGTTCAGTCACTCAGTCGTGTCCAACTCTTTGTGACCCCATGAACTGCAGCACTCCAGGCCTCACTGTCCATCACCAACTCCTGGAGTTCACTCAAACTCACGTCCATTGAGTCGGTGATGCCATCCAGTCATCTCATCCTCTGTCATCCTTTTCTCCTCCTGCCCCCAATCTCTCCCAGCATCAGAGTCTTTTCCAATGAGTCAACTTTTTGCATGAGGTGGTCAAAGTATTGGAGTTTCAGCTTTAGTATAAGTCCTTCCAATGAACACCCAGGACTAATCTCCTTTAGAATGGACTGGTTGGATCTCCTTGCAGTCCAAGGGACTCTCAAGAGTCTCCTCCAACACCACAGTTCAAAAGCATCAATTCTTCGGCACTCAGCTTTCTTCACAGTCCAACTCTCACATCTATACATGACTACTGGAAAAACCATAGCCTTGACTACCATAGTAGTCTTCTATTTGTACTTCATTAGAAAGAAATCCATGACTTGCTGTGGAACCTGAGCAAGTTATGAACATCATGGGGATGAATTCATTTTTTTTCAGTTTTTAGAAAGAGTTGACTTCTACAATGATAAAAGATCCCTTCCATCATCTCTAATCTATGATACACAAGTTACATTCAGGAAGATGGAGGAAGTCTTAAACTCTGATACCTAAATTTTAATGATAAAAACAATTTCTGGAATAAGGAAGGGTGGCAGTATTATAATTTGACATATAGACTCTGACTATGGCTCTTGTACCATCAGCTGCTATGGATCCTTTTATTGATTTTTCAGTTTGTGAGGCATCTGTGGAATATTATGCCTGAACCCAGGCTAAGCTGGTTCCAGGGTGATAATCAACCAACAGGAGGGTTGAGGTATCTGTGTGCCCCTGTGTCAATTGAGATTTCTTTTTAGACCTCATACAATTAATATAAATTTGTAGTGACCATGAGATTGAAATTGATGTGGGCTGAAAAGTCAGAATGCTTTAAAATTCTGTTCCAAAAATCCTTAAGTGTTTATAGACAATGCTTTATGAAATTATAGGAATTGAAAGGAATGTAAATAACTTTATTAATAATAATACTTATTTTCCAAATAAGAATGTAAAAACCTAATAAATAATGTTAGCATTTATTGAATGCTTATTTGTCCCAGGAACTCTGCTTAATGCTTTGCATGTATCATTTAACCCTCAAAACTATTCTATGTTGCTGCTGCTGCTGCTAAGTCGCTTCAGTCGTGTCCGACTCTGTGCGACCCCATAGACGGAAGCCCACCAGGCTCCCTCATCCCTGGGATTCTCCAGGCAAGAACACTGGAGTGGGTTGCCATTTCCTTCCCCAATGCATGAAAATGAAAAGTGAAAGTGAAGTCGCTCAGTCATGTCCGACTCCTAGCGACCCCATGGACTGGAGCCTACCAGGATCCTCCGTCCATGGGATTTTCCAGGCAAAAGTACTGGGGTGGGGTGCCATTGCCTTCCCCGATTCTATGTTATATTTACTTTAAAAAAAGGATGCCACTACTTAGATAATGCCCAGTGCCATAGTTAATGAAGTGCCAAGTGTTAACTATTTTCACCACAGTATTTATAGATCATGAATTTAACCTGAGTCATGTAGGTTTTTGATCGTTTCATTCAATTTCTAACTTACAGACTGGCCTTCAGAAAGTCACTAACCTTATTCATATTCTGGTGCCTGTGATTTAAAAATGAAGATAATAATTTTCTTATAAACACATGGAGGACATAAGAAATATGGCATAATCAAATGGCACAGAAATCTTAATGGAAATAAGATATGGAAATCATATCTTAATGGAAATCATAATGGAAATTTTATTTTGCTTAACTTTACAATATTGTATTGCTTTTGCCATTCATCAAAATGAATCCACCACAAGTATACATGTGTTCCCCATCCTGAACCCTCCTCCCTCCTCCCTCCCCATACCATCCCTCTAGGTCGTCCCAGTGTACCAGCCCCAGGCATCCGTTATCAGGCATCGTACCTGGACTGGCGACTCGTTTCAGATATATTATACATATTTCAATGCTATCCTCCCAAATCATTCCACCTTCTCCCTCTCCCAGAGTCCAAAAGACTGTTCTATACATCAGTGTCTCTTTTGCTGTCTCGTATACAGGGTTATTGTTCAGATCAGATCAGATCGGTCGCTCAGTCGTGTCCAACTATTTGCGACCCCATGAACTGCAGCACGCCAGGCCTCCCTATCCATCACCAGCCCTCAGAGGTCACTCAGACTCATATTCATCGAGTCAGTGATGCCATCCAGCCATCTCATCCTCTATCGTCCCCTTCTCCTCCTTCCCCCAATCCCTCCCAGCATCAGAGTCTTCTCCAATGAGTCAACTCTTCGCATGAGGTGGCCAAAATACTGGAGTTTCAGCTTGAGCATCATTCCTTCCAAAGAAATCCCAGGGCTGATCTCCTTCAGAATGGACTGGTTGGATCTCCTTGCACTCCAAGGGACTCTCAAGAGTCTTCTCCAACACCACATTTCAAAAGCATCAATTCCTCGGTGCTCAGCCTTCTTCACAGTCCAGCTCTCACATCCATACATGACCACAGGAAAGACCATAGCCTTACTAGGCGAACCTTTGTTGGCAAAGTGATGTCTCTGCTTTTGAATATGCTATCTAGGTTGGTCAGAACTTGCCTTCCAAGGAGTAAGCGTCTTTTAATTTCATGGCTGCAGTCACCATCTGCAGTGATTTTGGAGCCCAGAAAAAGAAAGTCTGACACTGTTTCCACTGTTTCTCCATCTATTTCCCATGTAGTGATGGGACCAGATGCCATGATCTTCGTTTTCTGAATGTTGAGCTTTAAGCCAACCTTTTCACTCTCCACTTTCACTTTCATCAAGAGGCTTTTGAGTTCCTCTTCACTTTCTGCCATAAGGGTGGTATCATCTGCATATCTGAGGTTATTGATATTTCTCCCGGCAATCTTGATTCCAGCTTGTGTTTCTTCCGGTCCAGCATTTCTCATGATGTACTCTGCATATAAGTTAAATAAACATGGTGACAATATACAGCCTTGACGTACTCCTTTTCCTATTTGGAACCAGTCTGTTGTTCCATGACCAGTTCTAACTGTTGCTTCCTGACATGCATACAGATTTCTCAAGAGGCAGATCAGGTGGTCTGGTATTCCCATCTCTCTCAGAATTTTCCACAGTTTATTGTGATCTACACAGTCAAAGGCTTTGGCATAGTCAATAAGACAGAAATAGATGTTTTTCTGGAACTCTCTTGCTTTTTCCATGATCCAGCGGATGTTGGCAATTTGATCTCTGGTTCCTAGGAAGTTCATGGTTCACATATTGCTGAAGCCTGGCTTGGAGAATTTTGAGCATTACTTTACTAGCATGTGAGATGAGTGCAATTGTGCGGTAGTTTGAGCATTCTTTGGCATTGCCTTTCTTTGGGATTGGGATGAAAACTGACCTTTTCCAATCTTGTGGCCACTGCTGAGTTTTCCAAATTTGCTGGCATATTGAGTGTAGCACTTTCACATCATCATCTTTCAGGATTTGGAATAGCTCAACTGGAATTCCATCACCTCCACTAGCTTTGTTCCTAGTGATGCTTTCTAAGGCCCACTTGACTTCACATTCCAGGATGTCTGGCTCTAGATCAGTGATCACACCATCATGATTATCTGGGTCGTGAAGCTCTTTTTTGTACAGTTCTTCTGTGTATTCTTGCCACCTCTTCTTAATATCTTCTGCTTCCGTTAGGTCCATACCATTTCTGTCCTTTATCGAGCCCATTTTTGCATGAAATATTCCTTTGGTATCTCTGATTTTCTTGAATAGATCCTTAGTTTTTCCCATTCTATTGTTTTCCTCTATTTCTTTGCATTGATCGCTGAAGAAGGCTTTCTTATCTCTTATTGTTATCATCTTTCTAAATTCCATATATATGAGTTAGTATACTGTATTTGTGTTTTTCTTTCTGGCTTACTTTACTCTGTATAATAGGCTCCAGTTCCATCCACCTCATTAGAACTGATTCAAATGTATTCTTTTTAATGGCTGAATAATACTCCATTGTGTATATGTACCACTGCTTTCTTATCCATTCATCTGTGGATGGACATCTAGGTTGCTTCCAAGTCCTGGCTATTGTAAACAGTGCTGCTATGAACATTGGGGTACACGTGTGTCTTTCAATTCTGGTTTTCTCAGTGTGTATGCCCAGCAGTGGAATTGCTGGATCATAAGGCAGTTCTATTCCCAGTTTTTTAAGGAATCTCCATACTGTTCTCCATAGTGGCTGTACTAGTTTGCATTCCCACCAACAGTGTAAGAGCAACTCCTACAGCTCAATTCCAGAAAGATAGCACCATCTTTTATAAAAACTTTAAAAATAATTTTTACAGGTTAAGTATTTCTCACTTATAGGTATACCAAACTGTCAACCAAATTAATCTTCCTTTTTGTTTAAAGATTATCATAAAATTGATTCAACCCTCTTATCCTTTCAGGAAGTAGAAAACCTATCCCCTTCCCCCACCATCCAGCCTTTAGAGAGTTATCTACTGACTGGTGTTTTCATGGACAGCAGTAGTTCTCATTTCCAATTCCAGATGAACTCTTGAGTTTCTCACTATTATCTCATCCCCAATGACTATATTTTTTGCTCTGTCTTACACAAAATTAGAAGGCACAAAGACTTTTTCTTGATTCCAAAATAGTGTCTATTTGTATAGATGACTCCTCTGAAACATTAAGGCAATGGAAGAGTGGAGTGACAGCACAGAATTACATAGAAAACATTTTAAAACAGAGCATTAGACAATTCTTTTCTTAAAACTCTTATAGAATCTCTGTTAGCAGATATTCACCAACTTACTCTCTTTGGGCACAAGTCTTCTGCCATATAATCTGAGCACTTCTCCAGTCTGATGCTTACCTCTGTCATTTTTCTCTTCCTCACTGAAATACCCAAATTTGTGATAACTTTCCGTGATGAACAGTTTAGCTAATACTTTCATACATTTCCTTCCAAACTATAATTCTTCATCCTCATTTTCTACACTAAACAGGTAGTTTCGTTTTCAAAAATATTTGTCTCCCTTCAGAGGCCATCCACTGACATACACTTTTTTAAAACTTCATCTCATATTTAATATACCAATACCTTGCTAATTTGCAGTTACTTGTCTGATAACCTTAATACAAACCAGAAAATAAGCATATATGGATCTCAGGGAGCCACAATCACCATCTCACATAATTTATTTATAAAAATAAAATTGTGTAAGAAGTAACAGTTATGATCAAAATGGTAAGAAAAACATTCAAAGAGTTTATGTTACAGCTACATGTAAATCAATGAAACTATAACACTCCCTTACACTGTATACAAAAATAAACTCAAAATGATTTTATGATCTAAATATAAAACATGACACCATAAAACTTCTAGAAGTGAATACAGACAAAACAAAAAAAGTGAATACAGGCAAAACAAAAAAAATACAGGACATAAATCATAGCAACATTTTCTTAGATCTGTCTCCCAAGGCAAGAGAAATAAAAGCAAAAATAAACAAATGAGACCTAATCAAACTTAAAACTTTTGCAGAGCAAAAGAAATCAACAAAATGAAAGAACAACCTTCAGAACGGGAGAAAAACATTTGAAAATTATGTGAGTGACAAGGGGTTAATATCCAAAATATACAAACAGTTCATACAACTCAGTATCAAAAAGCAAATAGCCCAATCAAAAAAATGGTCAGTAGACCTAAATAGACATCTCTCCAAAGAAGACATACAGATGGCCAACAGACATATGAAAAGATGCTCAACATCACTGATTGTTAGAAAAATGCAAATCAAAACCACAATAAGGTATCACCACGTCTGTCAGAATGGCTCTCATCAAAAGTATACAAATATTAATGCTAAAGTGGGTGGGGAAAAGAGAACCCTTCTACACTGCTGGTGGGAATTAAAATTGGTACAGTCACTATGGAAAGTAGTATGGAAGTTCCATAAAAACTAAAAATATGATCCAGTAACCTCACTTTGGGCATATATCCAGAAAAAGCAAATTCAAAAAGATATTATACATGCACCCCAATGTTCATAGCAGAACTATTTACAATAACCAAGACATGGAAACAACCCAAGTGCCTGTCAAAAGATGATTGGTTTAAAAAGATGTGGTAAATATAAACAACGAAATGCTGTGCATGCTGTTGTTTGTAGTGTCTGACTCTTTGGGAGCCCATGGCCAATAGCCCACCAGGCCCCTCTGTCCAGGCAAGAATACTGGAGTCGGTTGCTATGCCCTTCTCCAGGGGGATCTTCCCAACCCAGGGATTAGAACCTGTGTTTCTTATGTCTCCTGCATTGCCAGGCAGGTTCTTTACCACTAGTGCCACCTGGGAATACTATTCAGCCATAAAAAGAATGAAGTATTGCTATTTGCAGCAACATGGACAGACCTAGAGAATATCACACTAAGTGAAAAAACAGAGAAAGACATATATTATATGGTATTCTATATGTGGAATCTATGTATAGAACAGACTTTTGGACTCTGGGACCGGGAGAGGGTGGGATGATTTGGGAGAATAGCATTGAAATATGTATAATATCATATCTGAAACGAGTCGCCAGTCCAGATACGATGCCCGATAACAGATGCCTGGGGCTGGCGCACTGGGACGACCTGGAGGGATGGTATGGGGAGGGGGGAGGGAGGAGGATTCAGGATGGGGAACACGTGTATACTGGTGGCGGATCCATCTCGATGTATGGTAAAAGCAATACAATATTGTAAAGTTAAGCAAAATAAAAAAAAATAAAATAAAAAAATAAAACAAAGTAAAAAAATAAAATAAAAAATAAAACAGCAAAAAAAAATAAAAAAATAAAAAATACAAATGAATCTATATACAAAACAGAAATAGACTGACAAATACAAAAAATAAACTTATGGTTACCAAAGGGGAAAGAGAAGAGAGGTAGGGATAAATTTGGAGAATGAGATTAACAAGTATAAAGTACTATATATAAAACAGAAAAGTAACAAGAATTTAGTATATAGCACAGGGAACTATATTCAATATCTTGTAATATCCTACAATGGAAAATAATCTGGGAAATATATATATATATATATATATATATATATATATAAACACTGAATCACTTTGCTGTACACCTGAAACTGACACAATATTGTAAATCAATTACTTTTCAATCAAAAATTTGATTATCTTAAATGTAAAACAAACGAATCCTCAAAAGTCAAAGATTCTTTAGTAACAATGTTTACTTCTATTGTTTAAAAAGATGAGCATAATTAAGGAATATGAGAACAGTTCTGGTTATGACATGCTCTCAGATATGGCCATAATATATTAATAAATTAATTTATGATGTGATGAATAATTAGAAAATAGCAAATATAATAAAATAAGGTACACATGAAGATAAGTCAACTTTGCCATACAAATAGGAAAAGAAAGAAAGAAAGAAAGAGACCCTAGGCACTATGTAGGAAAAAAGCAAAAACAAAAAATAACCAGCACTGGAATACAAAAGCCTAGAATTTTGTTTTTAACCAGTAACTGGTAGAGGCAGTATGAAGTTTTAATTCAAATACCTGAAATTCACTGCTAATTTTAAATCCAATACCACCAGCTAGAATGTCAAATAAATTTTGTAAAAGAGGAAAAAAGGTTGGAATAGTTACATATTTTAGCATAAGATTTTAATAAATGTAAATAAACAGATTATTAGTCCTACTTTGTACAGCAAAATCTTTAAGAAGGAGACACTACTGACTTAGACTTTAAAGGATGAATGACATTTACTAGGTTTAGAGCCATGACACTCCAACAGCGGGAAGCACAACAGCCGAGGCACAAATGTGCCAATTACTTTTTATTCCACCAGAAAGACCCTAAGATTACGATGAATGTATAAAATGTAGCTCCTGGAATAAAAAGCTGAGAGGTCACTACTCCAATGAAATGAGTGACAGAATGATTAATTTAAATTAAAATAAGTATTGATATTTCTTTGGAGTATGTGTGGAGTGAATAAAAAGGCATGAATTTCTTTTTCTTTTTTTTAAGATGGGTTAGAGCGGGATTGCACAGAGTCGGACACGACTAGAGTGACTTAGCAGCAGCAACAGCAGCAGCAGCAGAGGGGTTTGAGGAAGGGAATTTAACACTGAGGCTAGTTATTAACAAAAAATATGCATTTAACTTAAATTTACAAATTAGTCTTATGATGTGACTAATACCATTGTCTAGTACAAATGTTTGAACACTTTTTTTCTATGTACTTATATTGGAATTTATTATTTCTTTATTATATGTACGTTATGTTACTTATCAAGGAACCCTAAACATCTGGAATATCTAAACTTTGTATGTAAGGAAGTAAGTAACTTACTTGAACAGTCTAGTGTGCATTCCAAGGAAAAACATGCCTTCTCCATGTCTCCCAAATCTCAGGCTATTTTTATATTCTCCTCCCACAGACTGAGAACCACAGACTGAGAACCACTTAAAGAAGTTAGAACTACTCCAGGGAATTTTACCTTTAGCACCTCACCTAGGTCACTAGTCTCTGCCCATGTTCCATATTTTAATATAATATACTAATGTTTGAACACTGTTTTCCAGATAATAGTTTTCTTTGAATCACCTAGCCACAAGTACACACCATATTAGCAATTCATTATCCTGAAAGATGATGCTGTGAAAGTGCTACACTCAATATGCCAGCACATTTGGAAAACTCAGCAGTGGCTACAGGACTGGAAAAGGTCAGTTTTCATTCCAATCCCAAAGAAAGGCAATGCCAAAGAATGCTCAAACTACAACACAACTGCACTCATCTCACACGCTAGTAAAGTAATGCTCAAAATTCTCCAGGCCAGGCTTCAGCAATATGTGAACCGTTAACTTCCTGATGTTCAAGCTGGTTTTAGAAAAGGCAGAGGAACCAGAGATCAAATTGCCAATATCCGCTGGATCATGGAAAAAGCAAGAGAGTTCCAGAAAAACATCTATTTCTGTCTTATTGACTATGCCAAAGCCTTCGACTGTGTGGATCACAATAAACTGTGGAAAATTCAGAAAGATGTGGGAATACCAGACCACCTGATCTGCCTCTTGAGAAATTTGTATGCAGGTCAGGAGGCAACAGTTAGAACTGGTCATGGAACAACAGACTGGTTCCAAATAGGAAAAGGAGTTCGTCAAGGCTGTATATTGTCACCCTGTTTATTTAACTTCTATGCAGAGTACATCATGAGAAACGCTGGACTGGAAGAAACACAAGCTGGAATCAAGATTGCTGGGAGAAATATCAATAACCTCAGATATGCAGATGACACCACCCTTATGGCAGAAGGTGAAGAGGAACTGAAAAGCCTCTTGATGAAAGTCAAAATGGAGAGTGAAAAATTTGGCTTAAAGCTCAACATTCAGAAAACGAAGATCATGGCATCCGGTCCCATCACTTCATGGGAAATAGATGGAGAAACAGTGGAAACAGTGTCAGACTTTATTTTTCTGGGCTCCAAAATCACTGCAGATGGTGACTGCAGCCATGAAATTAAAAGACGCTTACTCCTTGGAAGGAAGGTTATGACCAACCTAGATAGCATATTGAAAAGCAGAGACATTACTTTGCCAACAAAGGTCCATCTAGTCAAGGCTATGGTTTTTCCTGTGGTCATGTATGGATGTGAGAGTTGGACTGTGAAGAAGGCTGAATGTCGAATTGATGCTTTTGAACTGTGGTGTTGGAGAAGACTCTTGAGAGTCCCTTGGACTGCAAGAAGGTCCAACCAGTCCAATCTGAAGGAGATCAGCCCTGGGATTTCTTTGGAAGAAATGATGCTAAAGCTGAAACTCCAGTACTTTGGCTACCTCATGTGAAGAGTTGACTCATTGGAGAAGACTCTGATGCTGGGAGGGATTGGAGGCAAGAGGAGAAGGGGACGACAGAGGATGAGATGGCTGAATGGCATCACTAACTCGATGAATGTGAGTCTGAGTGAACTCCGGGAGTTGGTGATGGACAGGGAGGCCTGGCGTGCTGCGATTCATGGGGTCGCAGAGTCAGACACAACTGAGTGACTGATCTGATCTGATGTTTAACATCAATGCCTCAGGTCAAGTTCTAACAAGCCACAAAACAATATATTCTGAAAAGTATTGGGTTCTACCTTTTGATATTTTAAGGGTGTATTTCTTTCTTTCAAGAATTCAAAAGTTGTATTTTCTGGGTTTAACCTCTGTCTTAAGTTGTCAAGATGATAACCATCTGTTTGGTAATCTTTTCTTTTTTTTTTTTTTTAACATAAATATTTTTATTCAAAGTTAATTTTTCAAAACAAAAGTTAGAAGAGTGGCACCGTTTTACATTTGTGCAAATCTCTTTTATATCTGACTTAGCAGACGACAGCTGGATTCGCTGCTCTGCTTCTTCATTCAATACATTGCTTTGGTTGAAGGAAAAAAAGAAAAATTGGCCTTGTACAGACATGCAGCTGGAAAAGGAACTTCGTGAACCTCCTGAAAGTGTTTCCATTACTTCTGCAAGTCCTCAGCACACACACTTTGAGAATCACTGCAGTAAATTAACCCGCCTCTTAAAGACTAAGAGATTGAAGTAGTGTTAGAACTGGCAGTTTCATCCACGGCCAAGGCATTTTAAACAAATTACAAAGGGTGGTCGTGGGGAAGGGAAACCTGAATTGTCCCGTTAACTCTAAATGACACTGATTTCCAATTTGAGTTCACACATTACTCCATTGCCAGCCAAGATAATATATTAATTTTTTTTCAAGTTAACTTTTCTAAACTGAGAAAGCAACACGTCATACACAAAGTTAACACTTGTACAGTGTTCTCACAGTTTATAAGGCCTCTTTCTGTGCCAGATGATCCTGTTTAGTCCTTAGCAGCCACTTCACGGAGGAGGAAGAGCTCGGAGCAGAGAGATCACTTGCCCAAGATCACCATCAGCAGCCAGGCTGTGGACCAGGCTTCCTCGAGACCAAGCGACGTGCTCGCAGGACGATCCTGCTTTGGCTCTGATGAACAAACATCTCACTTTCAAAACCTGGCTTTCCAACCTAGAAAGGGGCGGGAGGGCTCTTTACTTGCATTCACTTTTTGCACATACACAAGAGACAGCGTCTGTTCTAGAATCCAGCTGGGTTTTATTTGACACAGAATACAGTATGGCTGCCAGAATAGCAAACTGAAAAGACAAAGCAGAAGAGACACGGTTCTATCTAATTTATAATTAAGTAACAGGAGGGCAAGTCATTCAGTGGATAACAAAAACAGTTGAGCTTGATCGAAGAATTCTCTTTTTCTAGTTGCCCATACTTTTGGAATTCCCACTCTCTGTTGTCCAACGGACACACCTGCCGTGTTTTGAGCCAGCGAGAGATGCAGTGGAAGTGAAAAGCATGGTTACAGACGCCCCATGCCACGGTGCACTCTTCAGAAGTAGCGGACGCCTGGTTGGCTTGACATTCTATGCAAAGATCCATAATGTGGTTCCTGCAGATGGCACAGTTATCAACCACAATATCCCAGGCCCAGAGGGCTACTGCATTCCACTTTTTCACTTCAAAGCGCTTCTTGCCCGCGCCGCTGTTGGTGCCGCTCGGCATATCCACATCCATCGCTGCCGCCATTTTGGAAACACACGGTCTGTCCTTTTCTTTTCTTTTCTTTTTTTTTTTTTTACTATGTTTCATACTTTTGTTTCTATGACATTCTTCTTAGCAATTTTATGTGGTGATCAAAATATTTAATATGCAACTTTCCTATTTGCCTTCAATAAGATGGTATAAACTATGCTCAAAAATATATTTTAAGTCCTTATAAGACTTAAAATATATTTAAGTCCTTATAAGACCATGTTATGAACTTTGTACATAAAAAAGGTATAAAGGATCTAGGAAACTGGCTCTTGTTCCCATAAAACTTTAAAATAAGATTTAAAGTATATAATAAAACAATCTTTAAAAATACACACAAAAACAACTGAGCTAAGAACAGGAAAAAATAGAAATTTGATGACCAGAACAGATTTTCTGGCAAAGAATTGATGCTTTTGAAATGTGGTGTTGGAGAAGACTCTTGAGAGTCCCTTGGACTGCAAGGAGATCCAACCAGTCCATCCTAAAGGAAATCAGTCCTGAATATTCATTGGAAAGACAGGCTGAAGCTGAAACTCCAATACTTTGGCCACCTGATGCGAAGAACCGACTCATTGGAAAAGACCCTGATGCTGAGAAAGATTGAAGGGGGGAGGAGAAAGGGATGACAAAGGATGAGATGGTTGGATAGCATCACTGATGTGATGGACATGAGTTTGAGTAGGCTCCAGGAGTTGGTGATGGACAGGGAAGCCTGGTGCGCTGCAGTACATGGGGTTGCAAAGAGTCGGGTATGACTGAGTGACTGATCTGAACTGAGAGATTTTCATAGTGAGCTCAGAAAAAAAATCAAGGTTCAGTTTGCCAAACAAAATAAAACCTGTAAGGCAATTAAAGGTTTCACAGGTGGATTGACCCAACTATCACTCTCCTCCTCCTCCATCTTAGTATGGAGAGGAATTGTAGTGAAAATTCTGCAGTGATTCTTTATACATTGTGAAAACTGCCTAATTTTCAGCTTTTGAAAAGCTATAGAATCTAAATTACCATTATAGCTTCATAGGATTTGGAATCTGATTGATCCAAATTTTGTCCAGATGCCATTGGTATGTGGCAAAAAAAAAAAAAAAAAACAAACAGACAATTTTCTGTCTTTCTGAACTACACATTTCAGTTTCTATACCAGAAAAATGTATCCTAACACCCCAGCCCCCTAAATCCCCTGCACAGCGGTGTTAACATGATTTTTCATGGAGAAGTACACAGGCTACTCCTCAACAACCAACTATTTCACAGATTGACTTTTCCCTCAAATTTGGCTCCTGATGCCATAGCACCCACCTGAGCAAACATATCCTGTATCTTCAGATGAGAGAGATAAACAAACTCCATAGACAGCAATATGAATCTAAGATAGAAGTTGAGAAGGAAAATCAAACCCCTTACTTTTTTTTTTTTTTAAACAGAACTAGAAAAAGTTGTGTGTGTGCTTACCTGATGGAAGTGAGCTTGCTCTCTGTGCCAGTGAAATTAATCCTGAAGCCGACATGAACTTCACCTCACTTCAGAATGGCAGCTTCTCCTATTATCTGACAGCATCACCCTTTTAGAGAGTCTCTGGGTTTGTGCTGTGGACATCTGCTTCCTGCAAAGATAGTTGATTGGATAGTTTGACTTTGTGAAGGTTGGGTGAATCTAATGACATTTCCCCCATGTAAGTTGTATGCATGTGAGTTGAAATGAGACATGATTAAGAGGAGTCTTTTCTGCCCATTTACCCTTTGCATCATTTACCAGGTGCAGATATCTTAGGAAAATGCAATTTAATTTTTTAAGTTACTTTGGATGCTTAAGTAAGTTCTGGGTGAACATGAAGGTTGGATGAGTCAACTAGAATTCTGGGCTTGGCCAGACATTCTTGGGAGCTAGGACTTGCAGCTGGCAACTGGGCAGTGATTCAAGAGGTAGCTGATGCAAAAAGGAAAAAAAAGAAAAAGAAAAGAAAGTATAATACTTACATGTTTATAAGCAGCTCCTAACCTCTTTTAAAACACCCCTAATTTCCCTTGTGGTGGTTTCTTTTTCCATCCAAATAGTTTCTGGATGTTAATTTTAAATGATTTCATTAGGACGCCAATGTGGAGAGAATAAAGGGCAAGGCAGCTGAAGAGCTGAGTGATTTTTATCTGAGCTTCAATCAGCCACGGGTGCCTCTGGCTAAAAACACCAGAAAAATGAAAATGACGGAAATAGCTAAAAGCAAATTTAAGAAGAGCAGCTAGAATGCTCAAGTCTAAACGTGGTTACTAGAGGAAGGAGAAACTCAGAAATTAATATGTAATTAATGCATAATGGTGAAAAGCTGGTAGAAGAAGAAGGGGAGGAGACAGGAGGGAACAAGGAAGAAGAGAAGGGAAAAAGGTATGAACTTCATTATTTGATTAGAGCTAGGTCCTCAGCTTCGGAGAAGGTAATGGCACCCCACTCCAGTACTCTTGCCTGCAAAGTCCCATGGATGGAGGAGCCTGGTGGGCTGCAGTTGATGGGACCGCAAAGAATTGGACACGACAGAGTGACTTCACTTTCACTTTTTACTTTCATGCATTGGAGAAGGAAATGGCAGCCCACTCCAGTGTTCTTGCCTGGAGAATCCCAGGGACGGCGGAGCCTGATGGGCTGCCATCTACGGGGTCTCACAGAGTCAGACACGACTGAAGTTATTTAGCAGCAGCAGCAGCAGCAGGTCCTCAGCTTAAGCTTAGTTTTGCTGTCAAAAGATTACCCCAACATCTTAGTAACTTATAACAATAACATTTCTTTTTCTTTCATACTGCATGTCTCTCATAGGTCAATTGCTGCAGTCACAAAGCCAGCCCCAAAGTGGCCCTTTCTTGTTTTATAACAAGATATGTATGGCTGAATTCCTTTGCTGTTCACCTGAAATTATCATGGCATTATTAATTGGCTATATTCCAATATAAAATAAACAGTATTTTAA
This sequence comes from Tragelaphus eurycerus, assembly GCA_935064755.1. Classification (NCBI taxonomy): domain Eukaryota; kingdom Metazoa; phylum Chordata; class Mammalia; order Artiodactyla; family Bovidae; genus Tragelaphus; species Tragelaphus eurycerus. The sequence goes on from CAKXYN010000064.1 coordinate 7,791,726, forward strand.
AAAAGATACTGAGTTATTTTTCAGAGACAAAAGAACAAAACCTGAAGCATATCCAGAGGAGAAGATCTTGACCTAAAACAACACCCAGAACTAAAGTTTCTCCCCGACAAAGACCCAGATGTGGACTGGAACCTGAAAGCAGGAACCCTTTCAGAAGCAGAGGGCCCAGACTGAAGTCCTTTTACTGTACCACAATGACCAAGTTCCAAAGTCTCACTTGCATTTCTGAATCCCAACCCTCTTCTCTAACTTATAATAGTTTGACTGAGCCCCGTCGCATAGTCGTGTCCAACTCTTTGTGACCCCATGGACTGTAGCCTACCAAGCTCCCCAATCCATGGGATTTTCCAGGCAAGAATATTGTAGTGGGTTATCATTTCCTTCTCCAGGAGATATTCCTGACCCAGGGATTGAACCTGGGTCTCCTGCACTGTAGGCAGACACTTTACTGTCTGAGTCACCAGGGAAATCCTTGACCGAGCTTGTTTGGCAAAATTCAACCATACCTCCTGTCTCATTGCTAGTTGACCTTCACAATAATGTTTATTTTCTCAAAAGCCAGCACAAAAATATTGGCTTCTATGTGCATCAGGCAGCAAGCCCTTTGCTTGGTAATGAGATAGAAAAGGAAGGGGCAGGATCCAATTACTAGATGAATGAAGAAGGGGCACAACTGTTAGGATGCAAAAAAAACCAGCTGGAAGCCCCTGAAGCCAATATGGCTTCCAGAATAGTCAGGTGACTTACCTTTAGCTCATTATACTTTAATTGTAATACAAAAAGTCACTCCCCCTTAGCCCACTGACAGTTCTGATCATGAATGTGTGCTTAGTTGTGTCCGATTCTTTGTGACTCCCTAGACCATAGCTTGGAGAAGGCAATGGCACCCCACTTCGGTACTCTTGCCGGGAAAATCCCATGGACACAGGAGCCTGATAGGCTGCAGTCCATGAGGTCACTAAAAGTCGAATACAACTGAGTGACTTCCCTTTCACTTTTCACTTTCATGCATTGGAGAAGGAAATGGCAACCCACTCCAGTGTTCTTGCCTGGAGAATCCCAGGGACGGGGAAGCCTGGTGAAATGCCGTCTATGGGGTCGCACAGAGTCGGACACAACTGTAGCGACTTAGCAGCAGCAGCAGCAGCAGACCATAACTTGGAGAAGGCAATGGCACCCTACTCCAGTACTCTTACCTGGAAAATCCCATGGACGGAGGAGCCTGGAAGGCTGCAGTCCATGGGATCGCTGAGGGTCAGACACGACTGAGCGACTTCACTTTCATGCATTGGAGAAGGAAATGGCAACCCCCTCCAGTGTTCGTGCCGGGAGAATCTCAGGGACGGGGGAGCCTGGTGGGTTGCCGTCTATGAGGTTGCACAGAGTCGGACATGACTGAAGTGACTTGTAGCAGCAGCAGCAGCAGCAGCAGCAGCAGACTATAGCTTGCCAGGCTCCTCTGTTCCACAGAATTTTCCATGTAAGAATACTGGAGTGAGTTGCTATTCCCTTTTCCAGGGGATCTTCCCGACCCAGGGATCGAACCTGCGTCTCCTACACTGGCAGAAGAATTCTTTACCACTGAACCACCTGGGAAGCCATGACAGTTCTGAGAAAACTATAAAAGGCTAAAAAGTAGGTGGTGGTCCAACTCCTGGGAAATCCCCATCTTTCCCCAAAGTAGCAAGAATATTGCTCCCACTTGTTAGCATGTGATAGTACTCAGACCATAAAAACCAACTCTCCTGTCATGGGGCCACCCTGACTTTCTGAGACAGTTAGCATTCTGCTTATGGTGCTGCTGCTGCTAAGTCACTCCAGTCGTGTCCGACTCTGTGTGACCCCACAGACGGCAAGCCCACCAGGCTCCCCCATCCCTGGGATTCTCCAGGCAAGAACACTGGAGCAGGTTGCCATTTCCTTCTCCAGTGCATGAAAGTGAAAAGTGAAAGTAAAGTCGCTCAGTCGTGTCTGACTCCTAGCGACCCCATGGACTGCAGCCTACCAGGCTCCTCCATCCATGGGACTTTTCAGGCAAGAGTACTTGAGTGGGGTGCCATTGCTTTCTCCGACTCTCTCTAAATAAACTTGCTTTCCCTTTTCTTTGGCTTCATTTTTAATTCCTTCCTGCATGAAACCAAGGATTCTCACTTGATCTGCCCTAAGGACTTCTCCATGTCCCAGGACATGACATTTCCTTCTCCTGCCATAGTAATGCAGCTGCTGGGCAGCTGATTGTCTTCACTTAGGATTTTGGCTGATAAACCAAGAAGCTTTAATGGAGGTTTCAGAGGGAAAACAGCATGACAAAATCACAGGACAGAAGCTCATAGGGACACACTTCATCTCTACTCACATTTCATTTGTCAAAGAAAGTCAAATGGCCAAGCCTGACAGCAGTAGGGTAGAAATGTGTATTTTGAAAATACAGAATGATCAAATAATTTGTAATAACTAAAAATCTTCACAAAGAAAGATGCCATTTCTTCCTTCTTGGGAGTACTGGTCAGGACATTTTGTAGACTGTCCTTCAATTTACGTTTTTCTGATGTTTTCCCTCATAATTAGATTGGGGTTTAGGGGAGGAAGACCACCGAAGAGAAGTGTCATTCTCAGCACAGGATATCCAGGGTAGGTACTATCAGCATGACTCATCACTATTGAAGTCACCCTTGGGGAGGACTTGTCAGATTTCTCCATCGTAAAGTTGCTTGTTTTTCTGCTTTTTCGTAGAGTATTCTTTAAAAGGAAGTCATTATGCACAGACCACACTGAAGAAGTAGAGACTTTAGTAATACATTTTGAGGGCATTTCATTCTTTTAATTTGGGTTTTTTACTTAGGCATTCATTTGGGTTTCCCAGGTGGTGTAGTGGTAAAGAATCCCCCAGCCAATGCAGGAGAAATGAGACATGGGTTTGATCCCTGGGACAGGAAGATACCCTTGAGTAGGAAATAGCAACCCATTCCAGTATGTTGCCTGGAAATTTTCATGGACAAAGGAGCCTGGTGGACTCCTGGTCCATGAGGTCATAGAGTTGACCACAACTGAGCACACAAACACTTTTTTTTAACAGGTGAGCAAACAGGTTTGGAGCATTTATGCCCAAGTTAACATAGTTAATTTAACTAAGTAGCATCAAGATTGAAACTCACATCTGTCTGACTTATAAAACTATTATTTTTACAATTCTACACATAAATTAGCACAAAAATAGGGAAATGGTTAGAAAAATATATCTATGCATTTGTTTTAACAAAGCATGTTGAGAGGCAAGGTGTTCCCAGTGCCTCAGTGGTAAAGAATCCACCTGTCAATGCAGAAGACACAGAGATGAGGGTTCAATCCCTGGGTCAGGAAGATCCCATGGAGGAGGAAACAGCAACCAGCTCCAGTATTCTTGCCTGGAAAAATCCCATGGACCGAGAAGTCTGACAGCTATAGTCCATGATAGAGACACACAGACAATAATTCCTTAATTGGATACTCACTAGCATTGAGGCAGTAAAGTTATGCTCTTTGATGTTTATAAAACTATATAGCACTATCCAACTAGCAGAGACATCACTTTGCCAACAAAGTTTCGTCTAGTCAAGGCTATGGTTTTTCCTGTGGTCATGTATGGATGTGAGAGCTGGACTGTGAAGAAGGCTGAGCGCTGAAGAATTGATGCTTTTGAATTGTGGTGTTGGAGAAGACTCTTGAGAATCCTTTGGACTGCAAGGAGATCCAACCAGTCCATTCTGAAGGAGATGAGCCCTGGGATTTTTTTGGAAGGAATGATGCTAAAGCTGAAACTCCAGTACTTTGGCCACCTCATGTGAAGAACTGACTCATTGGAGAAGACTCTGATGCTGGGAGGGATTGAGGGCAGGAGGAGAAGGGGACGACAGAGGAGGAGATGGCTGGATGGCATCACTGACTTGATGGATGTGAGTCTCAGTGAGCTCTGGGAGTTGGTGATGGACAGGGAGGCCTGGCGTGCTGTGATTCATGGGGTCGCAAAGAGTCAGACACGACTGAGTGACTGATCTGACCTGAACTATTGTCTTAATAAGACCTTATTATTAATCTTTCTGCAAATGTGCCCTGACTCCATTCTAATCACTAAGCCATTTTTCAAAATTGAAACCAAGTTCTCTGAGTGCTGTGAGTGGAAGGTACAGAATGTATATGATTTTATCTGCCCTTCTTATTATGGCTTCTAAGCAGTGTGGTGCTTTCCTTTTTTTTTTTTTTTTTTTTGAGACAGTTATAACTTCAGATCTGACTAATAAAGAGAAGGCATGTTTCTGTCACAGAAATAGCTTTTGTACAAATGGGAAACTGTCACTAAGGCTGAGAAGCAGAGCAACAAGATGGTCTGTGTCTGGTGGGTGAAAATTGTGCGAGGTTTTTCCTTCTTACCATGGTGATATAATTTAATGTTGACATTTTAAAGTATGTGTCAGGTCCCATATCTAGTTTTCTTTTAAAGTGTCATTGACAATGCAATTCAAAGACAGAAATGACCATGTAACAGTATTTTGTGTTTTCTGAATTAGGATCACATCTCTCTTCTGACAAAAAAATTCAGTTACACATAATGTATAAAGATAAAACAGAATTTGTGGACATTCTCTATATTTTACATGAATATGGAATTCTCTATCCATTTTTATAAACAGAATATAGACCACCTGATGCCTGGGTCACATATGCATACCATACATTTAACTGTAAACAAATACTACTCCTGAACATGATTATTTTAAAAATTCTCAGGTGCAGCAATTTCTAAGTTGACTAAGCTCTTGGATGGCAATCAGGAAGTCAAGTTATTCACCTCTATTTCTCATACTAGAGACATGTATATTATCAGAAATAATTTTCTCTTTCAATTGCTGAAATTATCTGGACTTTCTGAGGCTGTTATGTAAATCCTACACAATGAGCTTTTAGGACAAAAACTGTTTTGTTTACCGTTGTGTCCCAGCACATGGTACATTCTAGAACACTGTATACACTTAGCAAATATTGGTTAAATGAATTGAATAAGTGTTTTCAAGAAAGAAGCACTGTGTAAATTTAAGATAGTCATAAAGTACATAACTGGTTCTAAAATGAAAGGTCATGTTTAAAGTCTAAGATCGTTAATTTCCTTCAGCTCAGAATAAAGCTTATTTTTAAGACAGCAAACATAATAAAGTCTGAATAATATAACTTGTGTAATGGGACATTTTCTTCCAAATATCCTGATCAAAGACAAAAACCCCAAACATGGATATTAATAATTGACTTCTATGAAATACCTTCAGGAAATCACTAAAATTTTTAACTATTAAACAATAATTCATATGAACAGAATCTAATTTTTCTTTTGATAAGTCAAATAAATTCTATTTTCTTTACACCAAACAAAATTGATTGAAGAATAATAAAGTTGATGAGAGCATGTTGAGAGATTTACTCTCCTCTACTGATGCTATGAGAGTATTTTGATACATTTTTTTCTGCAAAATAATCTGGGAATATATGCAAAAATCCTTTAAAGAGTTCATAGACATTTTTAAACAAAAGAATTCTACTTCTATCAGATCAGATCAGATCAGTCGCTCAGTCGTGTCCGACTCTTTGCGACCCCATGAACTGCAGCATGCCAGGCCTCCCTGTCCATCACCAACTCCCGGAGGTCACTCAGACTCGCATCCATCAAGTCAGTGATGCCATCCAGCCATCTCATCCTCTGTCGTCCCCTTCTCCTCCTGCCCTCAATCCCTCCCAGCATCAGAGTCTTCTCCAATGAGTCAACTCTTCGCATGAGGTGGCCAAAATACTGGAGTTTCAGCTTTAGCATCATTCCTTCCAAAGAAATCCCAGGGCTGATCTCCTTCAGAATGGACTGGTTGGATCTTCTTGCAGTCCAAGGGACTCTCAAGAGTCTTCTCCAACACCACAGTTCAAAAGCATCAATTCTTCGGCGCTCAGCCTTCTTCACAGTCCAGCTCTCACGTCCATACATGACCACAGGAAAGACCATAGCCTTGACTAGGCGAACCTTTGTTGATAAAGTAATGTCTCTGCTTTTGAATATGCTATCTAGGTTGGTCATAACTTTCCTTTCAAGGAGTAAGCGTCTTTTAATTTCATGGCTGCAGTCACCATCTGCAGTGATTTTGGAGCCCAGAAAAACAAAGTCTGACACTGTTTCCACTGTTTCCCCATCTATTTCCCATGCAGTGATGGGACCAGATGCCATGATCTTCGTTTTCTGAATGTTGAGCTTTAAGCCAACCTTTTCACTCTCCACTTTCACTTTCATCAAGAGGGTTTTTAGCCCCTCTTCACTTTCTGCCATAAGGGTGGTGTCATCTGCATATCTGAGGTTATTGATATTTCTCCCGGCAATCTTGATTCCAACTTGTGTTTCTTTCAGTCCAGCATTTCTCATGATGTACTCTGCATAGAAGTTAAATAACCATGGTGACAATATGCAGCCTTGACGTACTCCTTTTCCTATTTGGAACCAGTCTGTTGTTTCATGACCAGTTCTAACTGTTGATTCCTGACCTGCATACAGATTTCTTAAGAGGCAGATCAGGTGGTCTGGTATTCCCATCTCTCTCAGAATTTTCCATAGTTTATTGTGATCCACACAGTCAAAGGCTTTGGCATAGTCAATAAAGCAGAAATAGATGTTTTTCTGGAACTCTCTTGCTTTTTCCATGATCCAGCGGATGTTGGCAATTTGATCTCTGGTTCCTCTGCCTTTTCTAAAACCAGCTTGAACATCAGGAAGTTCACGGTTCACATATTGCTGAAGCCTGGCTTGGAGAATTTTGAGCATTACTTGACTAGCGTGTGAGATGAGTGCAATTGTTCGGTAGTTTGAGCACTCCTTGGCATTGCCTTTCTTTGGGATTGGGATGAAAACTGACCTTTTCCAATCTTGTGGCCACTGCTGAGTTTTCCAAATTTGCTGGCATATTGAGTGTAGCACTTTCACAGCATCATCATTCAGGACTTGGAATAGCTCCACTGGAATTCCATCACCTCCACTAGCTTTGTTCGTAGTGATGCTTTCTAAGGCCCATTTGACTTCACATTCCAAGATGTCTGGCCCTAGGTCAGTGATCACATCATCGTGATTGTCTAGGTCTTGAAGCTCTTTTTTGTACAGTTCTTCTGTGTATTCTTGCCACCTCTTCTTAATATCTTCTGCTTCTGTTAGGTCCACACCATCTCTGTTCTACTTCTGTATGTTTATGTAAAATAAATATTCAGAGATTTTGTCAGGGATTAATGTTCTAAAGTATAAGGATGTTTGTTACATAATAATACTGACCATGAGCAAGTGTCTTATTTAATTGTGCTCTAATAATGGGGACAATGTTTATTTTTTAATTCAGTGCTAATTTTTTATCACAGTTACACATGATCATAATTTAGAGAGTCAAACTGCTGTACAAGACTTATTATAGAAAAAAGCAGAACTATGACTACCTCTTTTCAATTTCTGTTCCCTACAGGTAGCCACTTTCATTTCTTTTAACAGACTCTTAGCATGTTTTCCTCCATACTTCCATCAATCTAAAAACAAACAGGCTGTGACCCTAAGATGGTGGAGGAATAGGATGGTAAGATCACTTTCTCTCCCACAAATTCATCGAAAGAACATTTGAATGCCAAGCAAATTTCACAAAACAACTTCTGAATGCTGGCAGAGGGCATCAGGCACCCAGAAAGGCAGCCCATTATCTTCGAAAAGAGATTAAGTGCCTAACAGCAACTCCCAGTGGAGCAGCAGCCCAGACACTCGCATCCCCCATTAGCAAGTGGGGGCTGGACAGGGAGGCGTGGGCTGCATTGCTTAGGGTAAGGACTGGGCCTGAATGCTCTGAAAGCAGTCTGAGGGAACTAGCTTGAGTTAGCAACTCAGACTGTGGGAGAGCTATCCCACAAAAAGCCCTAACCTAGCCATGAAATTAAAAGACGATTACTCCTTGGAAGGAAAGTTATGATCAACCTAGATAGCATATTCAAAAGCAGAGACATTACTTTGCCAACAAAGGTCCGTCTAGTGGTTTTTCCAGTGGTCATGTATGGATGTGAGAGTTGGACTGTGAAGAAGGCTGAATGTCGAAGAATTGATGCTTTTGAACTGTGGTGTTGGAGAAGACTCTTGAGAATCCCTTGGACTGCAAGGAGATCCAACCAGTCCATTCTGAAGGAGATCCACCCTGGGATTTCTTTGGAAGGAATGATGCTAAAGCTGAAACTCCAGTCCTTTGGCCACCTCATGCAAAGAGTTGACTCATTGGAAAAGCATCTGATGCTGGGAGGCATTGGGGGCAGGAGGAGAAGGGGACGACAGAGGAGGAGATGGCTGGATGGCATCACTACTTGATGGACGTGAGTCTGGGTGAACTCCGGGAGTTGGTGATGGACAGGGAAGCCTGGCGTGCTGTGATTCATGGGGTCGCAAAGAGTTGGACACGACTGAGTGACTGAACTGAACTGAACTGAACTAAGACATCACCAGGTTCACTCACAGAACAATGGACTGAGCAGAGCTAGCTGGCTGTGGACCAGCCCATCCCCCATCAGAGACAGGCAGGTGAGGGCAGTCAGAGCCAGAAGGAGGCAATTGCGGCCCCAGAGAGGCATCCTAAAGCAAACTGCAAGCAGACTTCATTGCTAACCAAGACTTCTTGGGATTCAGGATGGTCGACATCCACCGGGAGGGTTGCAGCCATAGATCAGCTCCCCAGAAGAGACACACAGCACACTTGAGAAGGCATGCCTGTTGTACACCCAGAAAACCAAGCGGCTGGGACGGGGGAGGCGATAAGTTGCAGCCTTCAACTGGGGGTGACTGTGCTCGCCAAGCACCTGGTCACCTGAGCTGCTCGGACCTGGGACAAGCACAAAACGCAGGCTCAACCATGTCTGCGCCTTTGTGGAGTACCCAAGAACCTGAAACTGAACAACTTGACTTGGGGAGTGCATGCAACCCAGGGCCAGCATCAGATAGTTCCTGGCAGAGCAACCTAGAGCCTGAGCAGTGTAGACTGGTAAAGCACATATGCCATGAGTGGGGGCAAACCCAGTGTGGCTGAATCACTGTGAGCACGCACCAGTGATATTTGTTTGCAGTGTTCCTCTCTCTACACAGCACGACTGAACAAGTGAGCCTAAAAAAAGTGACCACACCCTTGTGTCAGGGTGGAAATTAGACACTGAAGAGACCAGCAAACAGAAGAAGCTAAAATAAACAGAGGGAACTGCTTTGGAAGTGACAGGTGCAAGAGATCAAAACCCTGTAGTTAGCACCAACTACATAGGAAGGGGCCTATAGACCTTGAGAAGTGTAAGCTGGACCAAGGAACTATTTGAAAATGAACTGACCCCACACTGTCCAAAAGAGCTCCAGAAAAAGTCCTAGATATATTTTTACTATGATCATTTATTTAATTAAAAATTTTTTTTTATTTTCAAGTCCCCTACTACTCCTTTAATTTTCATTTTTATAACCTATTACCTTGCTAAAAAAAGACCCTATTTTAAAAGCAAACTTCATATATATATTTTATAATTTTTGTGACTTTGTTTGTTTGTTTATTTTTTAATATTGTATTTTTGAGAATATAACCTCTACTCCAGATTTCTAATCTTTGCTTTTTGGTATATGTTATCAACTTTGTACCTTTAAGAACCCAATCTTCAGTACCCATTTTTACTTGGGAGTGAGATCACTGGTCTGATTGCTCTCTCCCCCTTTTGACTCACCTTTTTCTCCACCAGGTTGCCTCTATCTTCCCTCTCCCCCTTTTCTTCTCTACCCAACTCTGTGAATCTCTTTGTGTGTTCTGGGCTGGGGAGAACACTTAGGGAACTGATTACTGGCTGGATCCCTCTCTTTCCTTTTGATTCCCCCTTTTATCCTCCTGGCCACCTCTGTCTCATTTTGCCCTCTTCTCTTCTCTGTGTAACTCTGTGAACATCTCTGAGGGATCTAGACTTGGAAAGCACATAGGGAAGTGATTACTGGCTAGCTTGCTCTTGCCCCTTTTGATTCCCCCTCTTCTCCTCCTGGTCACCTCTATCTCCCTCCTCCCTCTTCTCTTCTCCTCTCCATGTAATTTTGTGTACCTCTCTGGGTGTCCCTCACTGTGGAGAAACTTTTCATCATTAACCTAGATGTTTTATCATCGGTGCTGTATAGATGGAGAAGTCTTGAGGCTACTGTAAGAATAAGACTGAAAACTTAAGCAGGAGGCTTAAGTCCAAATCCTGAGAGCACCTGAGAACTCCTGAATCCAGGGAACATTAATTGATAGGAGCTCATCAAACGCCTCCATACTTACACTGAAATCAAGCACCACCCAAGGGCCAACAAATTCCAAAGCAAGACAAACCATGCAAATTCTCCAGCAACACAGGAACATAGCCCCGAGCTTCAATGCACAGGCTGCCCAAAGTTACACCAAACCCACTAACATCTGAAAACTCATTACTGGACACTTCATTGCACTCCAGAGAGAAGAAATCCAGCTCCACCCACCAGAACACTGACACAAGCTTCCCTAACCAGGAAACCTTGACAAGCAACCCATCCAACCCCTCCCACAGTGAGGAACCTCCATGATAAAGAGGAACCACAGACTACCAGAAAACAGAAAGGCCACTGCAAACACAGCAATATAAACAAGATGAAAAGGCAGAGAAATACTCAGCAGGTAAAGGAACAGGATAAATGCCCACCAAACCAAACAAAAGAGGAAGAGATAGGGACTCTACCTGATAAAGAATTCCAAATCATGATAGTGAAAATGATCCAAAACCTTGAAAACAAATTGGAGTTACAGATAAATACCTGGAGAAAAGGATTGAGAAGATGCAAGAAATGTTTAACAAGGACCTAGAAGAAATAAAAAAGAGTCAATATATAATGAATAATGCAATAAATGAGATCAAAAACACTCTGGAGGGAAGCAACAGTAGAATAACAGAGGCAGAAGATAGGACAAGTGAGGTAGAAGATAGAATGGTAGAAATAAATGAAACAGAGAGAAAAAAGAATTTAAAGAAATGAGGCCAACCTCAGAGACCTCTGGGACAATGTTAAACACCCTAAAATTCAAATCATAGGAGTCCCAGAAGAAGAAGACAAAAAGAAAGACCATGAGAAAATACTTGAGGAGATAATAATTGAAAACGGAGGGTTCAGGATGGGGAGCATGTGTATACCTGTGGCGGATTCATTTTGATATATGGCAAAACCAATACAATATTGTAAAGTTAAAAAAAAAAAAAAAGAAAAGAAATGATAATCCAAGGCCAAGAAACCCAGAGAGTCCCGAAACAGGATAAACCCAAGGCAAAACAACTCAAGACATATATTAATCAAATTAACAAAGATCAAACACAAAGAACAAATATGAAAAGCAGCAAGGGAAAAACAACAAATAACACACAAGGGGATTCCCATAAGGATAACAGGTGATCTTTCAATAGAAACTCTTCAGGCCAGAAGGGAATGGCAAGACATACTTAAAGTGATGAAAGGAAATAACCTACAGCCCAGATTATTGTACCCAGCAAGGATCTCATTCAAATATGTAGGAGAAATCAAAAGCTTTACAGACAAGCAAAAGCTGAGAGAATTCAGCACCACGAAACCAGCTCTCCAACAAATGCTAAAGGATCTTCTCTAGACAGGAGACACAAAAACGGTGTATAAACTCGAACCCAAAACAATGAAGTAAATGGCAACAGGATCATAAGTATCATTAATTACCTTAAACATAAATGGGTCGAATGCCCCAACCAAAAGACAAAGACTGGCTGAATGGATACAAAAACAAGACCCATACATATGTTATCTACAAGAGACCCACCTCAAAACAGGGGACACATACAGACTGAAAGTGAAGGGCTGGAAAAAGATATTCCATGCAAATAGACATCAAAAGAAAGCAGGAGTAGCAATACTCATATCAGATAAAATAGACTTTAAAACAAAGGCTGTGAAAAGATACAAAGAAGGACACTACATAATGATGAAAGGATGGATCCAAGAAGAAGATATAACAATTATAAATACATATGCACCCAACATAGGAGCACCGCAATATGTAAGACAAATGCTAACAAGTATGAAAGGGGAAATTAACAATAACACAATAATAGTGGGAGGCTTTAATACCCCACTGACACCTATGGATAGATCAACTAAACAGAAAATTAACAAAGAAACACAAACTTTAAATGATACAATAGACCAGTTAGACCTAATTGATATATGTAGGACATTTCACCCCAAAACAGTGAATTTCACCTTTTTCTCAAGTGCACACGGAACCTTCTCCAGGTTAGATCACATCCTGGGCCATAAATATAGCCTTGGTAAATTCAAAAACATTGAAATCATTCCAAGCATCTTTTCTGACCACAATGCAGTAAGATTAGATCTCAATGACAGGAGAATAACTATTAAAAATTCCAACATATGGAGGCTGAACAACACGCTGCTGAATAACCAACAAATCACAGAAGAAATTAAAATATACATAGAAACGAATGAAAATGAAAACACAACAACCCCAAACTTATAGGACACTGTAAAAGCAGTGTTAAGGGGAAGGTTCATAGCAATACAGGCTTATCTCAAGAAACAAAAAAAGAGTCAAATAAATAACCTAAGATTGAAATGGTTATTTATTTGACTGACATCTTAAAACTCATTACTGGACACTTCCTTGCACTCCAGAGAGAAGAAATCCAGCTCCACCCACCAGAACGCCGACACAAGCTTCCCTACCCAGGAAAACTTTTTCTAAAAAAAAGAAAACTGCAGGCCAATATCACTGATGAACATAGATGCAAAGTGTAGACTGAGATGTCTACACCCAAAGCAACTAGAAAAGGAAAAAATGAAGAACCCCAGGGTTAGTAGAAGGAAAGAAATCTTAAAAATTCGGGCAGAAATAAATGTAAAAGAAACAAAAGAGACCATAGCAAAAATCAACAAAGCCAAAAGCTGGTTATTTGAGAAGATATATAAAATTGAGAAACCATTAGCGAGACTCATCAAGAAACAACGGGACAAAAATCAAATCAAAAAAATTAGAAATGAAAATGGAGAGATCACAACAGACAACACGGAAATACAAAGGATCCTAAGAGACTATTATCAGCAGCTATATGCAAATAAAATGGACAACTTGGAAAAAATGGACAAATTCTTAGAAAAGTACAACTTTCCATAACTGAACCAGGAAGAAATAGAAAATCTTAACAAAACCATCACAAGCACAGAAATTGAAACTGTAATCAGAAATCTTCGAACAAACAAAAGCCCAGGACCAGAAGGCTTCACAGCTGAATTCTACCAAAAATTTAAAGAAGAGCTAACACCTATCCTACTCAAACTCTTCCAGAAAATTGCAGAGGAAGGTAAACTTCCAAACTCATTCTATGAGGCCACCATCACGCTAATACCAAAACCTGACAAAGATGCCACAAGAAAAAGGAAACTACAGGCCAGTATCACTGATGAACATAGATGCAGAAATCCTTAACAAAATTCTAGCAAACAGAATCCAACAACATATTAAAAAGATCATACATCATGACCAAGTGGGCTTTATCCCAGGGATGCAAAGATTCTTCAATATCCACAAATCAATCAGTGTAATACACCACATTAACAAATTGAAAAATAAAACCATATGATTATCACAAGAGATGCAGAAAGAGCCTTTGACAAAATTCAACATCCATTTATGATAAAAACCCTCCAGAAAGCAGGAATAGAAGGAACATACCTCAACATAATAAAAGCTATATATGACAAACCCACAGCAAACATTATCCTCAATGGTGAAAAACTGGAAGCATTTCTCCTAAAGTCAGGAACAAGATAAGGGTGCCCACTCTCACCACTACTATTCAACATAGTTTTGGAAGTTTTGGCTACAGCAATCAGAGCAGAAAAAGAAATAAAAGGAATCCAGATTGGAAAAGAAGAAGTAAAACTCTCACTGTTTGCAGATGACATGATCCTCTACATAGAAAACTCTAAAGACTCCACCAGAAAATTACTAGAGCGAATCACTGAATTGGAGAAGGCAATGGCACCCCACTCCAGTACTCTTGCCTGGAAAATCCCATGGATGGAGGAGCCTGATGGGCTGCAGTCCATGGAGTCGCTAAGAGTTGGACACGACTGAGCGACTTCACTTTCACTTTTCACTTTCATGCATTGGAGAAGGAAATGGCAACCCACTCCAGTGTTCTTGCCTGGAGAATCCCAGGGACGGGGGAGCCTGGTGAGCTTCCGTCTATGGGGTGGCACAGAGTCGGACACGACTGAAGCGACTTAGCAGCAGCAGCAGCAATCACTGAATTGGAGAAGGCAATGGCACCCCACTCCAGTACTCTTGCCTGGAAAATCCCATGGATGGAGGAGCCTGATGGGCTGCAGTCCATGGGGTCGCTAAGAGTTGGACACGACTGAGTGACTTCACTTTCACTTTTCACTTTCTTGCATTGGAGAAGGAAATGACAACCCACTCCAGTATTCTTGCCTAGAGAATCCCAGGGATGGAGGAGCCTGGTGGGCTGCTATGTATGGGGTTGCACAGAGTCGGACACTACTGAAGCGACTTAACAGCAGCAGCAATCAATGAATATAGTAAAGTTGCAGGATATAAAATCAACACACAGAAATCCCTTGCATTCCTATACACTAACAATGAGAAAACAGAAAGAGAAATTAAGGAAACAATTCCATTCACCATTGCAATGAAAAGAATAAAATACTTAGGGATATATCTACCTAAAGAAACAAAAAGATCTATATATAGAAAACTATAACACACTGATGAAAGAAATCAAAGAGGACACAAATAGATGGGGAAATATACTGTGTTCATGGATTGGAAGAATTAATATAGTGAAAATGAGTATACTACCCAAAGCAATCTATATGCAATCCCTATCAAGCTAGCAACAGTATTTTTCAGAGAACTAGAACAAATAATTTCACAATTTGTATGGAAATACAAAAAACCTAGAATAGCCGAAGCAATCTTGAGAAAGAAGAATGAAACTGGAGAAATAACCTGCCTGACTTTAGGCTCTACTACGAAGCCACAGTCATCAAGACAGTATGGTACTGGCACAAAGACAGAAATATAGATCAATGGAACAAAATAGAAAGCCCAGAGATAAATCCATGCACCTATGGACACCTTATCTTTGACAAAGGAGGCAAGAATATACAATGGAGAAAAGACAATCTCTTTAACAAATGGTGCTGGGAAAACTGGTCAACCACTTGTAAAAGAATGAAACTAGGGGCTGGTTTTCGCTGTGCCCCATTGGTGCGCGCTGGGTCGTAGGGGCTTGGGGACTGTCGGTTCTCTTATCCTCTCTGAGAGGGCAGGAGCCTGTTAGGGCAACGATCCCGCGATAAAAAAAAAAAAAAAAGAATGAAACTAGAGCACTTTCTAACACCATACACAAATACAAATTCAAAATGGATTAAAGATCTAAACATAAGACCAGAAACTATAAAACTCCTAGAGAAAAACATAGGCAAAACACTCTCTGACAAATCACAGCAGGATCCTCTATGACCCACCTCCCAGAATATTGGAAATAAAAGCAAAAAATAAACAAACAGGACCTAATTAAAATTAAAAGCTTCTGCACAACAAACGAAACTATAAGCAAGGTGAAAAGACAGCCTTCAGAATGGGAGAAAATAACAGCAAAGGAAGCAACTGATGAAGAATTAATCTCAAAATATACAAGCAGCTCCTGCAGCTCAATTCCAGAAAAATAAATGACCCAGTCAAAAAGTGGACCAAAGAACTAAACAGATATTTCTCCAAAGAAGACATACAGATGGCTAACAAACACATGAAAAAATGGTCAACATCACTCATTATCAGAGAAATGCAAATCAAAACCACTATGAGTTACCCTTTCAAGCCAGTCAGAATGGCTGCTATCCAAAAGTCTACAAGCAATAAATGCTGGAGAGGGTATGGAGAAAAGGGAACTCTCTTACACTGTTGGTGGGAATGCAAACTAGTACAGCCACTATGGAGAACAGTGTGGAGATTCCTTAAAAAACTGGAAATAGAACTGTCATATGACCTAGCAATCCCACTGCTGGGCATACACACTGAGGAAACCAGAACTGAAAGAGACACGTGTACCCAAATGTTCATTGCAGCACTGTGTATGATAGACAGGACATGGAAGCAACCTAGATGTCCATCCACAGATGAATGGATAAGAAAGCTGTGGTACATATACACAATGAAATATTACTCAGCCATTAAAAAGAATACATTTGAATCAGTTCTAATGAGATGGATGAAACTGGAGCCTATTATACAGAGTGAAGTAAGCTAGAAAGAAAAACACCAATTCAGTATACTAACGCATATATATGGAATTTAGAAAGATGGTAATGATAACCTTGTATGCGAGACAGAAAAAGAGACACAGATGTATAGAACAGTCTTTTGGACTCTCTGGGAGAGGGTGAGGGTGGGATGATATGGGAGAATGGCATTGAAACATATAAATTATCACATGTGAAACGAATTGCCAGTCCAGGTTCAATGCATGAATCAGGGTGCTCGGGGCTGGTGCACTGGAATGACCCAGAGGGATGGGATGGGGAGGGAGGTGGGAGGGGGCTTCAGGATGGGGAACACATGTACACCCATGGCAGATTCATGTTAATGTATGGCAAAACCAATACAATATTGTAAAGTAAAAAAATAAATAAAACAGATTAAAAATAATTAAAAATTTAAACAAAGAAACAGCTTAATTTTTCAGTTTTAGGCATTACATATTGATTTCCTACTTTGGAAAATACAAATTTAGGTTTCTTTCACTGCTTCTATCCCCATCCCCAGCTTACACGTACACACTTACTCTTTCCCTTTCTCAACAGAGTTTCATCATAATTTTGGTTTACCATTACAGTGTGTATAGTATTATGACCTTATAAACCTGAGAACTTGCTGAGTCATATTGGGTACTGTTATTACTTTTCCCTTTCTGAACAAGTTTTGGTTTTCCTTGTTGTTATATTTTTTAATTTTTAGGTGATGCTATTGTTGTCTATTCTTAACTTTCTATATAATTATAGTTCACTTTTCCAGTTGTGCAAATCTCCTTTATATACACAGACATTATGTATCAATATTATCCTCCTTCAAACAAAGTCATGAGCCTTTGACTTTCCATATCTGTATGGCTGAAGCTTAGCTCTTATTTGGCATCTCCTTTCACCATGATCCTGGGGATTTTCTTTCCATCTTTTGCATAAAATTTTTTCCCTGGATTCTATGCCTTCCTCTCTTAGTTTTATTTATTTTGGTAGAACATAGATTCCTAAGGAGCTGCACATAAGAGGAAAAAAATTTTGAGACTGTGCACTCTGAAAATTTAAAAATTTTACTCTCTTAACTTAATAACTGGCGGGGAATAGAATTCTAGACTAGAAAACATGTACCCTCAGAATTATGATGGCATTGATCTATTGCCTTCTAGCTTCTAGAATTGCTAATAAGAGGCTCAGTAATAAAGTAATGAGAGTAATAAGAGGCTCAGTAATAAAGGCTAACATTCGCTCAGCACTAAATATGTGCCAGTCACACGTCCATATGTATTTATGTTTATTATCTCATGTAATTCTCACAACAAACCTATAAGTTGGGTATTACTTTAATTTCCTTTTTATGGGAAACTGAGACACAGGGTTTCAATGACTTTCCCAGAGTTAGAGGGCTAGTCTGGGACTTGAATTCAGCTGAGTTGGATGACAAGCTCATGCTCTTAGCCTCTATGTCATACTGACAAATTGATTAGTAATCTTCTTAATGAATTGTGAACTTTCAATCTAAATACTTTTGTTATTATTTTTATTATTCTGAATTTGTATTCTGAAATTTCACAATGCTGTGTCTTGTGGTGTACTTTTCTCATTCCTAATTGTGAAGACACAGTGAGCCATTTTAGTCTGAATATGATGTGCTTCAGTTCTTGCAAAGGTTCTTGAATTATTTCAGTGTTGATTTCCTCCCTTCCTCTTCCTCTGTTCTCTGCTTCTAGATTTCATGGACTGGTCCTACTAATTTACCTATTCTCTGCCTATTTTATCTTCCATAGCTTTACTTTTTTGCTTCACTTTTGATAAACTTTCCTCAACTTTATCATCAAGAATTTCTATTGAATTTTTTATTTCTGCTATTATATTTTAACATCCAAGAGCTCTTCTTTGTGACCATTGAATGCACTTCTTTAAAACATTCTGGGTTCTTTTTTCCCATAGGTTTATCATCTCATGACTCTCTCATATATTCATATTCACATCAATCAGAATGTTTTAAGTCTTTAAAAAAATTTATCCAGGTTTCCATTTTTATATTCACTTGTATTTTGTCTGTGTATTGTCTGGTGGCCATAGGATATTTGTATTAGAGATTTGGCTGGAAGCTTTGTACACGAGAGTGGAGTTTGTTGACTGGATAGTGAAATGCCTGGACTGTTTCATTAGGGAATTCTTGATGTCAGGGTCTTTCACCTCGGGATAGTCTGATTCTTAATAGATAAGTGTTCCAGTCTCCTCCCGGAATGGGAAGAATCTGGCTGTCAGCATTTGGAAAAGCCCTTCAATGTACACATGTATCTAATGCCTCTGCTTTTGACATAGCATCCATACCCCTGGATACACTGGTATCTTCCATGTGAGGGACCCTCCATTTTACTCTTTCCCTGGATTAAACCTCTAATATCCTTCTGGGGAAGGATGGGAAGAGGAGGAGAAGGTGTTTCCATGTGTAGAGCAGGATTCCAGATATGGGGCTTCAAAATCATCAATGATTTCTCCAGTTTTCAGTCCCATCTTCTCTGGCACTTTTTGGTGCTCTGTTGAGTTCTAAGGTCAGTAACAAATGGAAAAATGAGTTGTTCTTCAAATTTTCTCACTGTCAGTTTAGAACTCAGCTTTCTTGGATTTATTCCATCAATCACATTTGTCTATTTGCTTTTTACTGCTCTTGTACTCTCAGAGAAGGCAATGGCACCCCACTCCAGTACTCTTGCCTAGAAAATCCCATGGATGGAGGAGCCTGGTAGGCTGCAGTCCATGGGGTCGCTAAGAGTCAGAGATGACTGAGTGACTTCACTTTCACTTTTCACTTTCATGCATTGGAGAAGGAAATGGCAACCCACTCCAGTGTTCTTGCCTGGAGAATCCCAGGGACAGGGAGCCTGGTGGGCGTCCATCTCTGGGGTCACACAGAGTCGGACACGACTGAAGTGACTTAGCAGCAGCAGCAGGTCTTGTACTCTTAGTTTCAGGGTGGATAAGCCTTTTCAAAAACCCTCCTTTCAGTCATTTTAGTAAGGTTTGAGGAGTTGAAAAAAGCAAAAAATGTATGGTTGGGGAAGGGTGGTGTTAGTGAGAGCAGTAAACTTGCCATTCCTAAACAGTACCTTCTGTTCAAGAGCTTTAAGCTTGCGTTTCCTCATGTGCAAAATTAAGATAATAATACTTACCCCTCAGAGTTGATATAAAGATTAAAAGACATTAAATGAGATAAATGAACATAAAATGTTTGGAATAATGTCTTTCACGGTGAAAGCAAGTTAGTCATTATTAGCACATATTTATATGGTATCTTAAGAACAGAAACATATTTAAATTAATTTTAAAATATGTCTAGAGAAAAGATACAGAGAAGTGTTTTGGAATCCATTTGGAGGAAAGACAGAAAGGTCTCCCTGCAACTGGAAATGCCTCTGGCAGCTGTTCTTCCTGTCTCCCCCATCTTCCTGGACACAAAATTGTTCAGTTTCTTACTTCTGCTCCTTTCTGGGTACCTCTTCCATTTCCTTGTTTTTCCTTTCAGACAAGCTTTCTTTGCTTAATGGGCCCACTGTTGAAAATGGCCTCAAGCTTCAGTACAGACCTCTGAATGCCTGATTCATTTTCTGTTCCTCAATTTCATTTTCTTGGGCAAGATTGGTGGAGAGCCTGGCGGGCTACAGTCCATGGAGTCGCTAAGAGTAGGACAGGACTGAGCGACTTCTTTCACTTTTCACTTTGATGCATTGGAGAAGGAAATGGCAACCCACTCTAGTGTTCTTGCCTGGAGAATCCCAGAGACAGGGAGCCTGCCATCTACGGGGTCGCACAGAGTCGGACACGACTAAAGCGACTTAGCAGCAGCAGCAGCAGAGCAAAGAGTCCATTCTTGTTCAGTTAGTCAAGAGGTGGTATCATGAGATCTTAATGTTGTTCCTTGCAGGCCATGGGGTGGGGTGCCATGGAGTGATAACTAATTCTAGTGCACATGAAGTACTGCTCATAATGTAATCTTTAGAGATGAGAGGATTTAAAATGGACATACATATGAATGTTACAAAGTTTAGTATGTGTGTATCTATGAATATATGTCTACTAAATACTAATTAATATATGTACACTCATTCAAGAGGTTGTTGAGTTATATGAGAAATGCATGTCAAGTATTTAGCATAGTTTGTGACACAGCAGGAGACGGCACTGGCACCCCACTGCAGTACTCTTGCCTGGAAAACCCCATGGATGGAGGTGCCTGTTAGGCTGCAGTCCATGGGGTTGCTAAGAGTCAGGCACAACTGAGCACTTTCATTTTCACTTTTCACTTTCATGCATTGGAGAAGGAACTGGCAACCCACTCCAGTGTTCTTGCCTGGAGAATCCCAGGGACAGAGGAGCCTAGTGGGCTGCCGTCTATGGGATCGCACAGAGTCAGACATGACTGGAGTGACTTAGCAGTAGCAGTGACACAGTAAATTCAATAAATGTTGTATGCTATTATTATATTTAAATACATAAAAAAACTGCTATTTAGAAATTCACCAAAATAGTAATTGTAAGTTTTTTCTAGAAGATGTAGTTATGGGTAATTATTACTTACTTATCTACATTTCTTTGCTATTTATTTTCATAATGAACTTGTATTTCTTTTTAAGCAATTTTTAAAAAGTTGAAGTATAATGAATTTACAATGTTGTGTTAGTTTTAGGTATACAGTAAAGTGATTTATTTATACATATATTATTCTTTTTTCAGATTCATTTCCTTATAGGTTATTATAAGATATTAAATATAATACCCTGCACTATATAGTAAATCCTTGTTACTTTTCTGTTTTATGTATAACAATTTGTATTTGTTAATCTCATACTCCCTATTTATCCCTCTATCCCTTCTCTTTCCCCTTTGGTAACCATAAGTTCTTTGTCTGTATCTGTGAGTCTATAACTATTTTGTAAATAAGTTCATTTGTATCCTTTTTTAGATTCTACATATAAGTCATATCATAGGGTATTTGTCTTTCTCTGACTTCACTTAGTGTGATATTCTCTAGGTCTATCCATGTTGCTGCAAAATGGCAATACTTCATTCATTTTTATGAGTAGTATTTCATTGTATGTATATACCGTATCTTCTTTATTCATCTGTCAATGAAGATTTAGGTAGCTTCAGTGTCTTGGCTATTGTAAATAGTGCTGCTATGAATATTGGGGTGCATGTATCTTTATGAATTAGAATTTTCTCAGGATATATGTGCAGGAGAGGGATTACAGAATCATGGTAACTCTAATTTTAGTTTTTTAAGGAACCCCCATATTGTTCTCTCTAGTGGTTGCACAAATTTACATTCCCACCAATAGGGTAAGAGAGCTCCTTTTTCTGTGCATCCTCTCCTGTATTTGTTATTTGTAGAGTTTTAAACGATGGCCATTCTGATTGATGTGAATGATACCTCATTGTAGTTTTGATTTGCATTTCCTGAGTAATTATTAATACGTTAAGCTTGAGTTGGCCATCCGTATGTCCCGTTTGGAGAGATGTCTATTCAGGTCTTCTGACCATTTTTTGATTGGGTTGCTTGTTTTACTGATATTAAGCTGTAAGAGCTGTTTGCGTATGTTGGTAATCAATCCTTTGTTGGTAGCATATTTGCAGATATTAGTATTTTCTTCCATTCAGTAGGTTGTCCTTTTGTTTTGTTTATGGTTTTCTTTGCTATGCAAAAGCTTATGTTTGCCTAGGCCCTATTTGTGTATTTTTGTTTACGTTTCTATTACTCTAAGATAGGGAACCAAAAAATATTGCTGTAATTTATGTCAGTGTGTTCTGTTTATGTTTTTCTTTATGAGTTTAATAGTATCTGGTCTTACATTTAAGCCTTTGATCCATTTTGAGGTTTTTATTTTGTATTTGGTTAGAGAATGTTCTAATTTTATTCTTTTTTAAAAATTAATTTATTTATTTTAATTGGAGGTTAATTACTTTACAATGTTGTAGTGGTTTTGCTATACATTGACATGAATCAGCCATGGGTGTACATGTGTCCCCCATCCTGAACCCCCCTCCCACCTCCCTTCCCATCCCCTCCCTCAGGATTGTCCTAGTACACTGGCTTTGAGTGCCTTGTTTTATGAGTTGAACTTGGACTGCTAATCTATTTCACATATGGTAATATACACATTTCATTGCTACTCTCTCAAATCATCTCTATTCTTTTATCTGTAGCTTTCCAGTTTTCTCAGCACTACTTGTTAAAGAGACTGTTTTCTTTTTATTTCTCTACTGTGTATTCTTCACTGCTTTGTCATAGATTAAGTGTGCAACTTTATGTCTGGGCTGTCCATCCTGTTCCATTGATCAATGTGTCTGATTGTGCCAATACCATAGTATTTTGATTACTGTAGCTTTGTAGTATGGACTGAGGTCAGGGAGCCTGATTCCTCCAAGTCTATTCTTTTTTCTCCAGATTGTTTAGGCTATTCAGGGACTTTTGTGTTTTCATACAAATTAACAAAAATTTTTTTTTGTTCTAGTTCTTTGAAAAATATCATTGGCAATTTACTAAGGATTGCACTGAATCTATATGGTCATTTTAACAATATTAATTTTTCCAGTCCAAGAACATTAACATGGTATATCTTTCCATCTGTTTGAGCTGTTTTCAGTTTCTTTCATTCATGTCTTACAGTTTTCAGAGTATAGGTCCTTTGTCTCCTTAGGTAGATTTTTTTATCCAGGTATTTTATTCATTTTGTTATGATGGTAAATGGGATTTCTTCCTTAATTTCTCTTTCTGATATTTCATTGTGAATATTTAGAAATGCAATAGATTCTATATATTAATTTTGTATCCAGAAACTTTACTGAATTCATAGATGAGCTCTACTAGCTTTCTAGTAGGCAAAATAATTCCATAAACCTGTTGATATAAAAAAAAATGTATATATGAAGACAAAAAGTTGTCTTTATCTCCCAGCAAGCAGATCTTTTACTTATTTGACAGCTTGAAATTTTTTTTTATAAAATAATACTTTCCTTTTTATGTTTTTATTTTTTCCAGTTTTCTAAATTTTTATGGTAAGGTGGAGAACCTGAGAGTGTGTGGGTGGGCCTCGTAATAGATGGGAGGATTTGAAGAGTTTGATTTTTCAGCTGCATTTACCAGTACAGTTTCCCAATTGATGATACTCAGAGCAAGAAGTCAGAAATGAAGAGCTGCTATATAGGAAAAACTATGTCTAAAATCTTTATACAAAAATTAAACATTCTAAAATATTATAGAATTAATACATTAAGGCATTCAATGGGCCATTGTTATCTTTCTGGTACTCTGGCACTCACAATCATACTGAACACTGTTTTCCTTTTTCAGGGCAACCCATTTTGTTCATCTCAGTCCAGAGTGTAAGTGCAAACAGATTCTCACAGCTAGCAAGGTAGATTAAATGTCATCTACTTCAAAATCAGAATTTTTCAGATGAAAACATACAGAATAAGAAAGTTTCTCTCCTTTGGGGTGATTATAAAACTAGTAATAAATAATGGTGTCAGATATTTTCAAATTTGAGCTTGATATCCTGTCTGCTGCAAGCGTTTCCTACTTACCTGTGTTTTGTTCATCATAAATTTCTAGGTCATCACCCACCAAGTCAAGTCATATTGTCTTGGCTTTTTGAAGGTGCCTATTAAGTCACAGGTGATCTTTGTGGCAGCAATAGATTATAAAGGTTGATTCTCAGTTTAAAGACTCATTACCAAACTGATAACCACAGCATTTTAAGTGGGAAAAGGAAAAGGCCTACACCATTCAAGTTATATTTACTTACAACAAATGTGTTCCTTAGTGGGAAACAAAACACAACCAAAGATATTCCTATATTATCTGCTTTTATAAAATTGTCACTGACTCAGGAATCGTTTCCTTTGGTGGGGGCCTTATAGGAAACTCAGAACCAAATTATGAACAAACACATCTCTAGCAAGATCTTTCAGCATTTTTTTGGTAATATCATTACCTCTCAGCTTTGAGATCTCCACCTACCTTTACTTTCCCTTTAAATTAATTTCCTTAATCATATCACTTTTAATGACATTGTTTCATAAATAATTTCAAGAATTTTTTTGAATAAGGCATTATAAAGACAAACAAGTGAAGCAATTTTTGTACATTGTATTCAATGTACCAGCTGGTATAGGTATATATACTTTTTAAAAAAACTTGTTCCATTTTATTGAGTAACAAGTCTATTTTCATGTTTATTCAGTGTTCACTGTAGAAAGGCCCCATATTACCCTCTGTGAGGTTATAAAATAAAATTAATAATTTTAAGACTTAGAAAGTTTTTTAGCTTATAAATCAGCACTACCCTTGAATCTCCATTCAGTCTAATTAAGGCATATCTTTTTCCATAGTTTTTGACAGATATTTATAATCAAAGTAGAATTTATATAATGTTATGTGAAAGAAAGGAGAAGGCAATGGCACCCCACTCCAGTACTCTTGCCTGGAAAATCCCATTTACGGAGGAGCCTAGTGGGCTGCAGTCCATGGGGTCGCTGAGTTGGGCACAACTGAGCGACTTCACTTTCACTTTTCACTTTCATGCATTGGAGAAGGAAATGGCAACCCACTCCAGTGTTCTTGCCTGGAGAATCCCGGGGACAGGGGAGCCTGGTGGGCTGCCATCTATGGGGTCGCACAGAGTTGGACATGACTGAAGTGACTTAGCAGCAGCAGCATGTGAAAGAAAGAGACATATTAGATATACACACATACATACACATACACATCTTCAAAGATGGTCTCAATTTACCTAAATAGGAATTACATAATTTGTATGGGTTGGCCAAAAAGTTTGTTTGGGTTTGTCTGTAAAATGTTATGGAAAAACCTGAATGAACTTTTTTGCCAACTCAATATTTATGCAGGCATCTCACTGGAAAATTATCAAAAATTATCTAGGTATCAGAGGTACCTGGAAAAATGTTTGGTTAGTAGTGAATGCTCAGATTAAATCACCCACTTAGACCTTATCTAACCCACTAGTTCTCATAATAGAGACTCAACAATGGTTACCATGTCTATTTACTTACGTCAGTAGGACATAATGCATATTGTGACATATCATTTTATTTATAATTATGTGCATTCTGAGATTAATATATGAGAAAATTATAACCTTAATTCCAGGTAATGTATAATTTTGCAGTTCTTAGTGTAAAAAGGTTGATGAACTTTTATGTATGTAATCATGCCACTAGCATATCTACATGGTATGGCATATAAGGAATATGATTCTTGTATAACTCACAGGTTATTCATATATTTACCTTTGTATGATATACATGGTTTGTATTATATATAAAATATAGTTTTTATTGCTTCATTACCCTTGAAGTATTTCTTATTCATTATTTTATCAAATCCTTTAAATAGCCCTACAAGTTTCAGTTTTGACACTGCTTCAAATGTATGGAAACTGAATTCCAGGGAGACTGTGGGATTGAAGGTCACACAGCAGTAAAATGATTTCACAGTACTGTGTGACCAGGTGGGCAGTTCTCCTCGTTCTCAGTTCAGGGTGCTTCTAATGCAGCCATTATAACTTCCAAGCTTCTAAAAATCAATACCAGCTCCTCCTCAGATCCCCACATAGCTCCTTATGAAGCTGACCTCATCCTGTTCTAACCCTTATTAATATTAAACATCAATAGCTGAAGGAATGGGGGATAGCTTGCATATCCATCCTTTACTACCAGTGTTCCCACACTGTACTTTCATTGGGTGACTATCAGACCCCTTTTCAAAACATTAAGGCCTGGGCTTTCTTGGAGTCTTGTCAAACTCTCTTACATATTTAAAACTTGCATAGATACTTTTAGTTTGCACAGAGGAACTTTTCAGAAAATTCCCTTTACACATCAGAACATTATCTAATACAATATAGCTTTGTATATGAGTTCAAAGAACACAATTCTTTTGAAATAAGGTGGGCTTGAAGCTAAATAAAAATATAAAGTAAATACACTTATAAAGAAAAAACTACAATGTTAATAGGTATTTTCCTTTGAATTAGAGCACTCTAAGTTTTTTTTTTTTTTTTAACTTTACAATATTGTATTCGTTATCCCCTCAAAAATTCAAGTCCAGCATCTCAAATTTACATCTAATTAGGACTCTTGAATTTCTTCCCTTCTCACCACACAAACCAGACAGATGCACTCTGCCCAGCTTTCACAAATTATTAATTATCTCTCCATTCTCCTTTTGCTCAGGCCCCAAACCTAGGAGTCATCCTTACCTCCTTTCTTTAGAGCAAAATACATCCTGAATTTGACCACTTCTGAGTCGGACACAACTGAGCGACTGATCTGATCTGATCTGATAAGCTCTATTGCCATCTTCCAAAATCTTATCTAGATTTACTTCAATAGCCACAGATTGGCTTCTCGGTTTCCATTCTTGACCAATCCTTCTCCCCACCCAACTCCCCCAGGTCAATTCAATGCACCACAGCTATAGTTTTAGTAGTACACAATTCAGACCATGTTGTTCTGTATTTCTTCTTCAATGGCTTCCTCACATCTTTCCCTGGGCTGTGCGAGATCTGGTTCTGCCCTACTTCTCCAGCTTTTAACCATCCACATCTTACACTTGTTCATCTTTGAAGTGATCATGATTGTTCCCACCTCTGCATTTGTTAATCCCTCTTCCTGGCACACACTTGTCCAGGTCCCTTCAGATATAGCTTTTCAATTCATCCCTACACAGAGTCAAATTCTTGAGAGAGTCTCCTGATTCTACCTAGAATATTACTCCTTCAACTCTTTTTTCTTATCTGTTTTCTCCTGCTGCTTTATTTTCCTTTATAGAACTATCACTACCTCACTTCAGCTGAATGTATATACATGTATATATATTGAATGTATATCAGTTCACTTCAGACACTCAGTTGTGTCTGACTCTTTGCAACCCCATGGACTGCAGCATGCCAGGCCTCCCTGTCCATCACCAACTTCCAGAGCCTACTCAAACTCATGTCCATTGAGTCAGTGATGTCATCTAACCATCTCATCCTCTGTCAGTCCCTTCTCTTCCACCTTCAATCTTTCCCAGTATTAGGGTCTTTGCCAATGAGTCAGTTCTTCCCATCAAGTGGCCAAAGTATTGGAGTTTCACCTTTAGCATCAGTCCTTCCAATGAATATTCAGAACTGATTTTCTTTAGGATGTACTAGTTGAATCTCCTTGCAGTCCAAGGGATTCTCAAGAGTTTTCTCTAATACCACAGTTCAAAATCATCAATCCTTCAGTGTTCAGCTTTCTTTATAGTCCAACTCTCACATTCATACATGACTACTGGAAAAACCATAGCCTTGACTAGACAGATCTTTGTTGGCAAAGTAATGTCTCTGCTTTTTAATATGTCATCTAGGTTGGTCATAATTTTTCTTCCAAGGAGTAAACGTCTTTTAATTTCATGGCTGCAGTCACCATCTGCAGCAATTTTGGAGCACAAAAATATAAAGCCTCTCACTGTTTCCATTGATTTCCCGCCTATTTGCCATGAAGTGATGGAACTGGATGCCATGATCTTAGTTTTCTGAATGTTGAATTTTAAATTCTCTAAGCCGGGCTTCAACAGTATGTGAACCGTAAACTTCCAGATGTTCAACTGGATTTAGAAAGATAGAGGAACCAGAGATCAAATTGCCAACATCTGCTGGATCATCAAAAAAGCAAAAGAGTTCAAGAAAAACAACTACTTCTACTTTATTGACTATGCCAAAGCCTTTGACTGTGTGGATCACAAGAAACTGTGAAAAATTCTTAAAGAGATGGGGATGACAGACCACCTGACCTGCCTTTTGATGAATCTGTATGCAGGTCAAGAAACACCAGTAGAATTGGACTTGGAACAACAGACTGGTTCCAAATTGGGAAAGGAGTACATCAAGGCTGTATATTGTCACCCTGCTTATTAACTGCAGAGTACATCATGAAAAATGCTGGGCTGGAAGACACACAAGCTGGAATTAAAATTGCTGGGAGAAATATAAATAACCCCAGATATGCAGATGACACCACCCTTATGGCAGAAAGTGAAGAAGAACTAAACAGCCTCTTGATGAATGTGAAAGAGGAGAGTGAAAAAGTTAGTTTAAAATGCAACATTGAATGTATATATGTACATTTATAATCTACCTTCCCCTTAAGATGTAAGTTGCACTGAGGATAGCGGCAATGTTGTTGAGTGCTTCATCACCAAGCTTACAGCAGTTCCTGCTCCATAAATATTTTCTTTCAAGTTATAAAGTAGTACTTTATAATCAGAAATAAAATACATACCTTTGCCTAATCATGAGCCAAAACACCAATTATAGACTGAGAACACTCCACTCTGCAAAGTACAGCTTTGACAAAGGCAAAGAATGAGCTGTCAGGAGAATTGAGAGGTTAAGTGAAGAAAGTGGAAGTTGAGCTGAGCCTGACCTGAACCAAGACATTACAGAACTAAGGAGATGAGAAATAATGGGAGAAGGAAAATAAGACTGCAATTAAAAATAGAAAGGTTACTGAAGGCCAGCTTCCGCTTCCAAGTGACTAAGTACCAGAGAGAACCAAATTCTATAATGGGCTGCAGAGAGGGGTTTGGCACCTGGCACTGGGATGCCAAGGTTATTATTCTGTAACAGAGCTCTGTGGATCCTTTAATGATGACAGAAGGCACTCTGTTAAAAGGTTAGCTGCAGAGGGCATTTGAGATGGAAAGTGAACAGCAAAGTGCATGACACAATATGGCTTAAATCTAGTAACTGCACCTGCAAAAGACTGAAATGTTTGTTGTGTGGAAACTGTAAACAGAACAGGCACCTGAGACAGTGCCCCACCTGTTTTCAATGATTAGGTTTGCTAGAATCCAAAATGAAGTTAACTCTAAAATATCCACAAAAAGAAAATACTCCAGGCCAGAAAGAAATGGTAAGAGGAGAAGAAGACAGGGGTTCCTATGCATATGCATAGTCAGTTGACCACCCTTATACACATAATGTTGTAGGGGGAAACAAGAAGAAATCTGAATGGAATCAGACTCTTTCTTTCTTCTTTTTATTATATCAGTATAAGATGATGGACATTAACTATACTTATTGTGGCAATCATTTCACAACATATGTAAAGTCAAGCATTTATTGTATACATGTGAGATTCATATGATGCTATGTCAATTATAAAAACAGAAGAAATATTGCATAAATTCTCTCTCTCTCTCTCTAACATCGTATTATACAGATGAACATATCTATGTGGAACCAATATAAGATCTGTTAATAACCATCTGGTAGCACTGTGAATCAAAGTCAGAATACCTGGAGTCTAGAACAGGTTAGATCACAGATTGATCCTATGTGAGTCATTTCACTCCTCTAAGCTTCACTTGTCTCCTGAGTGAAATAAGAGAATTTAACTAGACAATTCCAAATTGTGGGCACGCTCATCATTTGGTCATGTTTGACTCTCTGCAACCCCATGGACTGTAGCCTGTGAGGCTCCTCTGTCCATGTAACTTTCCACACAAGCATACTGGAGTGGGATGCCATTTTATTTTCCTGGATTGTAGATGATGGCTAAAGTCCATTCCAGTTCTTACAATCCCTATCATTGTAGCCATTCCTAATGATTTGAACTAAATGAAGTACATCATAAGCTCCTAAAAATTGAGTCACTTCCCTATTCTGCATGTACTTAATCAAGTATCATTCATTCATCATCCATGTATCCTTCATACAGTGAACATTTATTGAATTACTATGACATGCCAACCACCACCCTAAGAATTTCAACAAAGTCCTTGTCCTTAAAGAATTCTACCAAAAGTTTGACACTATAGGTTTTAAAGGTTAATTTTTTTCAAGACTTAGATAGGGCTCTAGTCAACAGAGCAAGACTGGTTAATTTGCCAAGATGTAGATTTCTGTATAAATGTATTTGTATCTATGTTCTCTTATGAAGAAGAAGGCAATGGCACCCCACTCCAGTACTCCTGCCTGGAAAATCCCATGGATGGACGAGCCCAGTGGGCAACACAGTCCATGGGGTCGCACAGAGTTGGACACGACTGAGCGACTTCACTTTCATTTTTCACTTTCATGCACTGGAGAAGGAAATGGCAACCCACTCCAGTATGCTTGTGTGGATACTGGTGATGGGGGAGCCTGGTGGGCTGCCGTCTATGGGGTCGCACAGAGTCGGACACGACTGAGCGACTTCACTTTCACTTATGAAACAAATGTTGGAATTTATCTGCAAAGTTTGTATAAATGCCTATACCAAGAATGTATATACATGTTATACATACCCATGTTTTTCCAAGCTTCTGAAGTTGGCTAACTATACTGATAGTGATAAACGTGTTATTTCCAGCTCAGTCCTACCAATTACTTCACAGGACTCTAGTCTCTCTTAGGCTCCACACTTGTGTCATACTACTGCTTGTGCAAACAGCTGCAAGAGTCATTGTGTTCACACTGAGGTGAGCTCACTGGATGGCTCCCACAGAGCAGAGCCTCTTCCCAGAGAGTTAGGTTTTGCATTGGTCCTAGTTAAGAGACTGTTCATTTCTGACACTGATGCCTGTTTATTAAAGAATGAATTCATTTTTCATTCTCCCCTCTATTGAGGAGGGTCCCCATCACTTGAATCTTTTTTTTAACAGTCATCTCTGGAAATTCATCTTCTCATTCTTCTGGTTTACCACATATCCCTACCATTCATTCACTCAGTTTCACCAGGACTTTATGTTTCACTCTGAAGCATTAGTTATCAGAAAAATAACTGACTCTTAAACAGCCAAACAAAACTATTTTGGAATTTGTGTCTCCTTTTTTAAGGAATGCAGACAGACACCCCAAAGGGCCTGCATTCTTTAACACAACCACCACCTACTAAATAAAAAACTCACACTTATTAAAGAGCCAGATGGTTATTTCCTCCTCTTCTGTTTCACCTAGTAACCTAGAAATATGTGAATTTAAAGATAAACCTTAACTTTTAATCAAGAACATCATTCTTTTTAACTTAAAAAAGAAAAATATACAAATATTTAATAATAGATGAATTATTATTTTAGCATAAATCATATTTTTCTTATTATTTTGTGAGAGATGCTTAAAATAGCATCCCCCAATCACTGATGTGGAAATGCACTGCTCAGCTCTGCTTTCAAGGAAGGACTTGCTGTCACATGCAGGGATGTGATCAGCAGGGAGCCTCTATCCATTGGTCTTTTAGGATCTGTGTTGGCAGTAGAGAACCTAGGCTGCTACTCTTCTCAGGGCTGTCTCCATCCAGTGACTCCACAAGGCAGGGTGTAAGTGGACAATCATCTTGATCCAACATGGGACATTCAGATGGGCTTATATCCCTCAGGAATAAGGGTTTGGGTAGTGCTACCAGTTATGCTGTAGAGAAGAGTTGATGTAGTACTTAAAGTGAGGAGGTCCTGGAAAGTAGAGTGGAGGATGGAGACTGTGAGTACCAGTTGTTGGTACCTACTTTAACCATGGCAGCTACAGTTCATACTACTAATGTCTCTTTTCCAAGTTTCTCTCAGGAAAGAGGTCCATCAAAATCCCCAAGAATCGGCTGCCAAAATGAGTGGAGAAGGAGATCCAAGAGGGACTATGATAGACACAGAAATGAGCTGCCTGTATCCTTCTTCCAGGAATGAATTTCCGCCTTGCTGTAGGAAGCAATCAAGAGTAGAAAGCCTCAAATCACTGGCTTCTTCAGAGTTTGTCTCAACTGCAGACAGCCAGGGCCTCACTCTTCCTGGAAAAATTGGCAGACAATGACTGAGCAAGTTGGGAGAATATTTCTGCATAATTCACAATTCCTCTGATGGTCAATATTTGCTCTGCTGCTGCTGCTAAGTTGCTTCAGTCATGTCTGACTCTGTGCGACCCCATAGATGGCGGCCCACTAGGCTCCTCCGTCCCTGGGATTCTTCAGGCAAGAACACTGGAGTGGGTTGCCATTTCCTTCTCCAAAGCATGAAAGTGAAAAGTGAAAGTGAAGTTGCTCAGTATTGTCCGACTCTTATTGACCCCATGGACTGCAGCCTACCAGGCTCCTCCGTCCATGGCAAGAGTACTGGAGTAGGGTGCCATTGCTCTGGAGCTCCACAAAGTTGGCAGAGATCATGCCAGACCTGTATCATGATCTGAAATCTCCCCTTGCCCAATCTTGTTTTCTCCCCCTTCCCTTTCTTTCATAGATGTTTTGGTATCTAAGGATCTTCTTCTCAGGAACACAACCAGTGGCATTCATTCTTTCTCCCACTTACATGTAACAGGGTTTCTTACTTTGCCTCCTCACCTCTTATGTTAGTAGGACAAGAAATGAGAGTGGTGGCCAGCAGCATAGAGATCTGATGGTCAGAGTCTGAGGTAGTGGGAAAGGGCAGGAATAAAATTATTCCAGTGCTTTTTCACTTTTCTTCTCAGCCCTGAGATACAAGTCTCATCGTTAATGGCATGAGAGACACCCACAGCTCGATGTACAGTCAGTTTGATATACAGTATACCTTGCTGCTTATGGTAATAGACAAATCTTCAAGAAATGAAATGTTCTGAGGGTACTGATTAGTTAAAGGTATTTTATAATAACTCCTTTAGTCAACAAAATAAAGGCATTTTAGCCTATTTTAAAAACACAGATTTTCATATGTTAGAATTATATAAATTATATTTTAAAAAACTAAAATAGAACAGCTATTCTGACTGATGCTACCTCAAGGTTTGGGCTGGGGAAGGTAAGAAAACTGCCCTTATGTTCTTGTTTACTCACCCAGTCATGTCTGACTCTTTGTGACCCCATGGACTGCAACACACCAGGCCTTCCTGTCCATCACTATCTCCTGGAGTTTTCCCAAGTTCATGTTAATTGCACTGGTGATGCTGTCCAGTCATCTCATTCTCTGAAGCCCTCTTCTGCTTCTGCCCTTGGTCTTTCTCAGCATCAGGGACTTTTCCAATGAGTCATCTGTTCACATCAGATGACCAAAATCCTGGAGATATGGCTTCAGCATCAGTCCTTCCAGTGAATATTCAGAGTTTATCTCCCTTAATATCGACTGGTTTGATCTCTTTGCTGTCCAAGGTACTTTCAGGACTCTTTTCCAGCACCACAGTTCTAAGGCATCAATTCTTTGGCATTCTGCCTTCTTTACTGTCAAGCTCTCACAACCATACCCATGACCACTGGGAAGACCACAGCCTTGACTATACGGTTCTGTCTCTGATTTTCAACACATTGTCTAAGTTTGTCTTAGCTTTCCTGCCAAGAAAATTTGCCTGTCTTCTTTAATGGCTGCAGTCACCATCCACAGTGATTTTGGAGCCCAAGAAGAGGAAATCTGCCGTTACTTCCACCTTTTCCCCTTCTATTTGCCATGAAGTAATGGGGCCAGATGCCATGATCTTAGCTTTTTAACATTTAGTCTTAAGATGGCTCTTTCACCTCCTCTTTCACCCTCATCAAGAGGCTCTTTAGTTCCTCTTCACTTTCTTCCATTAGAGTGGTATCATCTGCATATATGAGGTTGTTGAGGTTTCTTCCGCCTATCTTGATTCCAGCTTGTATCCAGCCTTGCATTTCTCATGATGTCCTCAGTGTATAGGGGAAACAAACTGGGTGACAGCAGACAGCCCTGTAATACTCCTTTCTCAATCTTGAACCAGTCAGTTGTTTCATACAGGGTTCTAACCATTGCTTATTTACCCACATACAAGTTTCTCAGGAGACAGATAAGATGGTCTGGTATTCCCATCTATCTCTCTAAGAGCGTTCCACAGTTTGCACGATCTACACAGTCAAAGACCTTAGCATAGTCGATGAAACAGAAATAGATGTTTTTCTGAAATTCCCTTGCTTTCTCTATAACCCAGTGAATGTTGGCAATTTGATCTCTACCTCTTCCTTTTCTAAACCCAGCTTGGACATCTGGAAGTTCTTGTTTCATATAATGCTGAAGCCTACCATGCAAGGTTTTAAGCATGACCTTACTACCCTTGTAGCTCAGTTGGTAAAGAATCTGCCTGCAGTGCAGGAGACCTGGGTTTGATCCCTGGGTTGGGAAGATCCCCTGGAGAAGGAAATGATAACCCATTCCAGTATCCTTGCCTGGAAAATCTCATGGACACAGGAGCCTGGTGGACGGCAGTCCATGGGGTCACAAAGAGTTGGGCATGACTGAGCGACTAACACTAATTCACTACCATGTGAAATAAGTGCAATTGTCCAGTGGCTAGTATAGTCTTTGGTACTACCCTTCTTGGGAGTTGGGATGAGGATTGACCTTTTCCAATCCTGTGGCCACTGCTGGGTCTTCCACATTTGCTAACATAATGAATGTAAAACCTTGTTGGCATCGTTCTTTAGGGATTTGAATAGTTCTGCTGGAATTTCATCACATCCACTAGCTTTATTAACAGCAGTGCTTCCTAAAGCCCATTTGACTTTGCTTTCCAGAATTTATGACTCTGGTAACTAACCACACCATCATAGTAATCTGGTTCATTAAGATACTTTTCATACAGTTCTTCCATGTATTCTCTCCATCTCTTCTTGATCTCTTCAGTGTCTACTAGGTCTCTACCATTTTTATCCTTTATTGTGCCCATCTTTGGGCAGAATGCTCCCTTGATGCTTCAAATTTTCCTGAAGAGATCTCTAGTCTGTTCCCTTTTGTTGTTTCTTCTGTTATTAAGCATTGATCATTGAAGAAGTCTTTCTTGTCTCTTCTAGCTATTATTTGGAACTCTGCATTTAATTAGATGTACCTTTCCCTCTCTCCCTTGCTTTTCACTCCTCTTCATTCTTCCGCTTTTTGTAAAGGCTCCTCAGATAATCACTCTGCCTTCTTGCTTTTATTTTCCTTTGGGATGGTTTTGTTTGCCATCTCCTATACTATAGTACGGACCCCTGTTCATAGTTCTTCAGGCATACTTTTAACTAGATCTAGTCCCTTGAGTCTACTCATTACCTTTACTGCAAATTCATATGGGATTAGATTTAAGTCATACTTGATTGGCCTATCACTTTTCCTGGTTTCCTATAGTTTAAACCTGAATTAACATCAGCCTTAAGGTAGAAAATGAAGAAGAACTAAAGAGCCTCTTGATGAAAGTGAGAGAGTGAAAATGTTGGCTTAAAGTTCAACATTCAGAAAACGAAGATCATGGCATTCAGTCCCATTACTTCATGGAAAATAGATGGGGAAACAGTGGAAACAGTGGCAGACTTTATTTTCTGGGGCTCCATAGTCACTGCAGATGGTGACTGCAGCCATGAAATTAAAAAACACTTACTCCTTGGAAGAGAAGTTATGACCAACCTAGATAGCATATTCAAAAGCAGAGATATTACTTTGCCAACAAAAGTCCATCTAGTCAAGGCTATGATTTTTCCAGTGGTCATGTATGGATGTGAGAGTTGGACTGTGAAGAAAGCTGAGCGCCGAAGAATTGATGCTTTTGAACTGTGGTGTTGGAGAAGACTCTTGAGAGTCTCTTGGACTGCAAGGAGATCCAACCAGTCCATCCTAAAAGAAATCAGTCCTGAATATTCATTGGAAGGACTGATGTTGAAGCAGAAACTCCAATACTTTGGCCACCTGATGCAAAAAACTGACTCATTTGAAAAGACCCTGATGTTGGGAAAGATTGAAGGTGGTAGGAGAAGGGAACAACAGAAGATGAGATGGCTGGATGGCATCACCAACTCAATGGACGTGAATTTGAGTAAACTCCGGGAGCTGGTGATGGACAGGGAGGCCTGGCATGTTGCAGTCCATGGGGTTGCAAAGAGTTGGACATGACTGAGTGACTGAACTGAACTGAAGCCTGAATTTTGCTATGAGAAGCTGATTATCTGAGCCACAGTCAGCTCCAGGTCTTGTTTTTGCTGACTGGATACAACTTTTCCATCTTCAGCTACAAAGAATGTTATCAATTTTATTTTGGTATTGACCATTTGGGGATGTCCATGTGTAAAGCTGTCTTTTGTGTTTATGAAAAAGTATATTTCCTATGACTAGTGTATTCTCTTGGCAGAATTCGGTTAACCTTTGACATGCTTCATTTTATTCTCCAAGGTCAAACTTGCCTGTTACTCCAGGCATATCTTGACTTCCTACTTTTGCATTTTGATTAGTTAGAGGTATTTTATAATAACTCCTTTAGTCAACAAAATAATGGAATTTTAATCTATTTTTAAAAACACACAGATTTTCATATGTTTGAATTACATAAATTATATTTAAGAAAACTAAAATAAAGCAGGTATTTTGACTGATGCTACTTCAAAATTTAGGCCGGGGGAGGTAAGAAAAATGCTCTTAGTGTTATCCAA
This sequence comes from Tragelaphus eurycerus, assembly GCA_935064755.1. NCBI lineage: Eukaryota > Metazoa > Chordata > Mammalia > Artiodactyla > Bovidae > Tragelaphus > Tragelaphus eurycerus. The sequence continues at coordinate 7,828,516 of CAKXYN010000064.1, forward strand.
AACTGTATTTTTATTGATCAAGACTATGTGGACTTCCATTCAACAGTCACTGTATGTTGAAAATAGCATTCCTTTCTTTTTCCCAACCCTTTAACCTATTCCCACTCCCATTTTTTTCATGGCATTTACTCTTTTTTTAATGGGAATTAGCCCTGCCCCCTTGACCTGACACACAGAATTCTGGAAAGTGACTTAGAGTGCTGGCTTTGCTCCAGGACCTGGACAAGGAGGAGGAGGACCAGGCCAGCTGGTTCTTGCCTTTCTGTGGTGTGGCTGAGAACCACACAGATGGAGAACAGCTTCTCTCCCCCTGGGCTTTTCCACTTCTACAAAAAACACTCCAAACGAGGGCTGAGGAGGCGGATCACCTCTCCTTGTTTGTTTCTTCATCTGTACATTGAGGACCCTCACAAGCACAGACTTCCTGTGAAGTTAAACTGAGATGGCAAATAGGAGAAGGTCCAGGACAATGACTGACACAGGAAAGCTACTCAAAAAGTGGGTGTTTTTTCATACATGTATTCTTTTATTCCTGACCTTCTATCAGGAATCTGAAGATATGACAAATACTCATATCTGAGTATGTGTATCTATGCAGCTGGCAGAGTAAAAGGAGAAGAAATCCTTTAGGAGATAGGATTTCCTTATGGACTTAAGCTGTTTTGCCTCTACTGCTCTGCTCTAAACTGTCCCCCCCACCCCAATCCCTGGTGATTCCAAGTTCTGCATTATAATAACTCCATGGTGCCCCTAGTTCTAAGGGGATGTGTAAAAAGCACTCAAATAACCTACTCTGGCTTTAAATGAAAACAAACCATAAAAACAAAAAATGTTCATAGCCTTTGAGTATTTGAATGGCACCTACTATAATCAACACAAAAGACTCACTGGTTTGCAAAATACACTAATTACTTTTTATTTGCCCTTTATTGATAATTTACTATACGCTGGGCACTGGCACTTTATATACATTCTTTTAATTCATCTGTCATATAACATGTGGGATAGATTCTAGAGAAGTTGTGTATCTGCCATGAGGTCCCTAACTACCCAACAGGTGATTTTCTATGAAGTTGATGCAGGTTAGGCTTTAGCTCCTGTACTTCAAAGGCTCTGTGAGAAGTCATAGCATGCATTCATATGGTCATGTTTTCACTAAATCATCAAAAGTAAGGAATTTTAATAGAAATCAGTTAAGACTATTTTCCCTTTCCACTAAAACTTCCTCACCATCACACACTCTCTCATGGGATTGGAGTGGCCATAAACTTTTTGGGGAGATGGATACAGGCAAGTTGAGAGCTGTACTTAATTTGGAACTTCCCTGGTGGCTCAGTGGTAAAAGAACCCACCTGCCGAAGCAGGAGACCCAGGTTTGATCCCTGGGTCAGGAAGATTCCCCGGAGAAGGAAATGGAAACCTACTCCAGTATTGCCTGAAGAATTCCATGGACAGAAAGGAGCCTGGCGGTCTACACAGTCCATGGGATTGCAAAGAGTTGGACACAACTTAGCAATTAAACAACAACAAAGCAACAGAGGAGAGGCAAGGTTTAAGGTCTACAGACACAAAAGCTAGTCTGTGGGAAATGCTTCCAAATCTTAAATTCACATATGGGAGGATTAATTCAGGTTTTCCCAAATTTGGCAAAAACTCTACAAATTTATATGACAATATCAATAATGACTTATGAAGGCAAAAGGCATTTTTCTTAGCAACTATTTAAAAAGTTTATAGCAACCATGCTATACGAAGGACCGAATTGCATTTTTATTCTTATAATAGAAAATGATATTGCTAAACTACTGTATAAGAAGAAATGGCTAAAGAATTTTATTTCCTACAGAAATGTATGAAAGAAAGCATTATGGAAATCATGTAATGTGTATAGTTGTTAGAAAGTTAGTAAAAAAAATATATTGTTATCTTTCTGAAAATTGGAATGTTTTTGGTATTTGTTAACTTTAAATTTTTTAAGTGTATTATGATTTTGTTCAAAATAAAAATTCACATTGGTTCTAATTTTAGTTTCGTATTTTGTATTATTTTTCTTTCTTTCCCATTTTTTGATGCATAGTTGACAAACAAAAACTATACAATTTGATGTTTTATATATGCATACATTGTGAAATAACTGCTATAACCAAGCTACCTGACATAGCTACCATTTTCTTTGTGCATGTGTTGTGAGAACACTTAGATTTATGCTATTAGCAAATTTCAAGTATACAGTAAAGTATTGTTAACTGTATTTGAATTGCTGTATAATTGTCATATCTACCTGTTGAACTGACCTCTTAATCATTACATAATGACCTTCTTTGGCTCTAGAGGCAGTTTTTAACTTAATATCTTTGTCTGATACAAGCATAGCCTCTTTTTCCCTCTTTTTGGTTACCATTTGTATGGAATATTTGTTTCAATCTTTTCACATTCAACCTGAGTGTCTTCAAATCTAAAGTGAGTCTTTTGTAGACTCTGGCTCTTTAAAAAAAATCTATTTGGCTACTTTATGCCTTTTTATTAAACAGTTTATTCAATATAATTACTGATAAGTGAGGACTTACTATTTCTGTTATGTTAATTGTTTTTTGTTTTGCAGCTGTTTTATTCTTCTCTTCCTATCTTGCTGTCTTCCTTTGTTATTTGATGATATTTTTTGGGGGGTGATATGCTTGGATTCTTCTCTCTGTATCTTTTGTGTACCTATTACAGTTTTTTTTTTTTTCCTTTGTAATTAGCTCCAGGCTTGCATAAAGTATCCTGTCGTTATAACTTTCTATTTTAAGTTGATAACAACTTCAGTTCAATTGCACTGCAGATGTTCACAGTGTGAATGCTGCTGGGAATAAGTTACTATCAAGGGGCTCTTTCTTGGTGCCAAGGTCAGGGACAAAGGTATATGCACAGTGATAGCAATGCTAGCGTCTGGGACATGGGTGCCCATGTTGTGGCACCAGGACTGAGTAGACTGCAGTGAGGGAGAGTAGGGTGTGGCAGCTCTGGCCCTAGAGGGATGCAGTGACAGCTCTTGCTTAGTAAGCATACAGACACATATAGCTCTTGCTTAGCATGACTCTAAGAAGCTCTGTCGGAGAAGGCAATGGCACCCCACTCCAGTACTTCTGCCTGGAAAATCCCATGGACAGAGGAGCCTGGAAGGCTGCAGTCCATGGGGTCGCTGAGGGTCGGACACGACTGAGTGACTTCACTTTCACTTTTCACTTTCATGCATTGGAGAAGGAAATGGCAACCCACTCCAGTGTTCTTGCCTGGAGAATCCCAGGGATTGGGGAGCCTGGTGGGCTGCCGTCTATGGGGTCACACAGAGTCGGACACGACTAAAGTGACTTAGCAGCAGCAGCAAGAAGCTCTGTCAGCTGGGATCAGCTGTTCTTGGTGGTGAAGGTTTTTGGGGTCCTTCTGGTTTCCTTTACTCCCATGAGAGAGTTTTCAGTCCAGGGGATCCCTTTTGGCCCCAGGCTGTGCCAGGATGGAGGATGCGAGGTGCAGGTAAAGTGCTTTCCAACACAGCCATCCTCAACTTTAGTGCTCAACTATTCTGCTACAGTTTCTTAATCGTGGTCCATAGCTTTCCAGAGCTGTTTTCATCTATGAGTAGTTATTAAATTATTGTTTTTGTGGAAGCACGAGACTTATGAGTTTGCCATCTTGCTAATGTCACTGCTTATATTATTCTTCTTAAAGTGGGATTCTAAAACTGGATCAACCCTGCAGCTAGTAAGTGGCAGAGTCAGATTCAAACCCAACTCTGATTTCAAAACTACTGCTTGCTGTAGTTTTTTCCTTCTCATTCATTTATAGCTTAATTCTGTTCCTCCCTGACCATCTCTTCCATGATCCTCTGCTTTCTCCTTCCATTGAAACCCTACCCCATTACTAGGAAACAATATTGGGTCACTCTTTTAACTTTCTCCCTCAAAATGAGATGGTACTTTTTTATTAACAATTCCATTTCCTTGACAAGTCTATCCCCTTGAGGCAACCCATTATGCTATTTATTAAAATTCTCAAACCAAGGATAAGCTTGTTATTCCTAACTGCCATCCCTAGATATAGCTAACCTGTACAACAACCTCCTACCTCATCTCATGGTGTCCTCTGCAGCTACATTCCTTGGAAACTTTGGTATCTTCCCCCATTGGTGTCACAGTTCGTTGACCTTCTCAATACATATGGCTTTAAACTACTCACAGACATGACCACATCCTGCATCTTAAGTTCCCACAAAATAGCTCTATATCCAAGATCTATGAAACTAAAATTTCTCTTCTCCTACTCCTATGCTCTTTTTGATTCTTCATTTATCCTAAAGCTATGATTTACCTTCTTAGAGAAGGGCAATAGTCAATAAACTGGTTCATTTTGTTCCACAGTGGGTTCTTGCTGACTCAAATCTATTAACTCTTAAATCTACTTCGTATTTTAAAAAATCATCCACATTTGTCTACATATGACATTTTTGGAGAGAACATTTTCTCAATTGTTTTCTCCCTCATTAAATGTAATTTATTGCTATTCACTTCTTGAATAAAACCTCATCATCTACTTTACAGGAAAGATGAGGACTCCAAGTCATATGACTCTCTCTCCTTCCCAATAGTTTGCTTTTACAAGCTCTTATTTAATCTCCATCTCAGAGTAAGAAATTCTTTTTCAAGGCATCCCTGCAAAGATGGCCTCCACCCTTCTAGTGTTATCTCACTCTTTCTAACACTTCACACCATCTATTTTTCTTATTTCCTATTGTTACTTCTCTCTATTTTCTGTTGTTCCTTCTCCCTATCCCTCTATGTCTAGAATGTGCTTTCTGTCACTCACTTGAAATAACTAACCAACTTTCTGTGGCATCTGCTAGGATTGAAGGTGCATCTTGGACCTTTAGGGTGTCAATATTTCCAAATCCTAATTAAATATCAAGGAGGATACAAAAACTTGTTAGGGGAAATTTCAACAAGGTTCCAGAGTACAGAGGAATACAAGGACTGACACAATCTTTAAGGTAAGAATGGTAAGTAATAGAAATTCATCCAAAGTTGGGATGATTAGCTCCACCAATTTTTAAGTTTCAGGACATAGATCTGGGTCATCAGGAAATAAGGTGCCAAAGCTACTGCAGAAATTCCTAGCTGAGAAAGATTATTGGCAATCTTCTTGGACCTCAACCAAGGTATACAAACCCCTTTGGGGAAGAAAGCAGGTGTAGGAATAGAAGCAGCACTATGCACAGGTGTTGGAGAAGGCAATGGCACCCCACTCCCGTACTCTTGCCATGGGGTCGCTAAGAGTTGGGCACGACTGAGCAACTGCACTCTCACTTTTTACTTTCATGCACTGGAGAAGGAAATGGCAACTCACTCCAGTGTTCTTGCCTGGAGAATCCCAGGGACGGTGGAACCTGGTGGGCTGCCGTCTATGGGGTTGCACAGAGTCGGATACGACTGAAGCGACTTAGCAACAGCAACGCACAGGTGTCTCTATCTTAGAACACATTTATGCTTCCATATATCATTTTCAGAAAGTTGTAACTAGAAGCACATTTGAGATTCATCTAGTCCAGAGGTGAGTAATAGCCTTTGGCTCTATTCTGCTCATTGTCAATAAGCCTTCCTTGGATCATTCTGTATTTTTTGTAAAAATTGTACCAATACATTAAAATCTGAAGGTAACAAATATCACGTTTTGGTTCTCAGGAAGATTTGACAGCATGAGCTTGAAATTTCAGCATGGCAATCCGTGGTTGGATCTGAGTAATTTCCACCCCTTTAGACGGGGTATGTGCTGAAGAGCACATCATCATTTGGCATCATCATTCTCATTCATTCAGGAGGCACTGGCATCTGAATTTCCAACTTACAGGATAGTCCAATGTCCTAATATTACAAATGATGAAACTGGGACCTGAGAAATTTTCATGGCAACTCCAAAGTCACAAAAGCTAGTCAAAGTCTGTTGCACTGATTCCAAGTGCAGTGGCCACCTGCAACATTGCTTCACAAAGCTGCTTTAGGCTAACATTTTCAATGTGCAGAATCAATGAGCTTAATCTGAACAGAAGTACAAAACTCAGGTAACACATTTTGCCATTATTAGCTTTCTACCATCTTTTTGGTCAGTCAGGAAGGAAATCTTGTCACTGGGCAAATCAATAGCTCTGACCTACTTTATTATGTAACTTGCAATTGTGTTTCCATTATAAAACTCATTATCTAGTAAGGCAAGGAAAAAAATCCTCACTTACCTTTCTTAGAATCCTTTCTCAAACACCATATGCTGTTTGAGGTCAGAGATCCTTACCAGCTATATAGCAACTTTTTGGCTTTTGATAGGACAAGGAAAATTTAAAAGAATATAACTCAGATTCTATAATAAATTCTGATAGTAAATACCTGAATTAATGTTAGACAGCATTATGTATGCCATTCTGCTGCTGCAGCTGCTGCTAAGTCGCTTCAGTTGTGTCCGACTCTGTGCGACCCCATAGACGGCAGCCCACCAGACTCCACCATCCCTGGGATTCTCCAGGCAAGAACACTGGAGTGGGTTGCCATTTCCTTCTCCAATGCATGAAAGTGAAAAGTGAAAGTGAAGTCACTCAGTCGTGTCGGACTCTTAACGACCCCATGGAATGCAGCCTACCAGGCTCCTCTGTCCATGGGATTTTCCAGGTGAGAGTACTGAAGAGGGGTGCCATTGCCTTCTCCTGGGAATTCTTTATTTCCTTAGCATTTGTATACATTTTATCTGTATTTTGCTGCCAAAAGAGGTAAAAAGAAGGGAGACTTCTCCATTCCAAATCACGACATAGGGAGCATATTTCCCTTCCACTCCTCTCCTTTCCCTTCTTTTTTCTATGCATTTCTTGTTGTTTCCTTTCTATTCTTTTCCCATCCTTCTTCTCTTCCCTCCCTTTTGTTCTTTAATCATTTATTAGTTCCTCACTGCATACTAGTCATTGTATGGGAAAATTTGAGGTGAAAAGTCAGGTGAATAAATGCATAAATGATTACACAGAAGTACAAGATATGAGGTCTTCCCAGGTAGTGCTAGTGGTAGAAAACCTGCCTGCCAATGCAGAAGATGGAAGAGATGCAGATCTGAAGCCTGGGCCAGGAAGATTCCCTGGAGGAGGGCATGACAATCCACTCCAGTATTGTTGGTTGGAGAATCCCATAGACAGAGAAGCCTAGAGAGCTATAGTTCATGGGGTCACAAAGAGCTGGACCCGACTGAAGCAACTTAGCACACAGCTACACATAAGACATGAATAGCATACACGCTTAACACTCCACCCTGTTCCTTTAGCTCCCCTTACCACACATCAATTGGGCTTTAAAACAACACTGGTATCTTTGCAACACTGGTATCTTTGTTGGTGGGCTGCCCTCAGGCTTCCAGAATACACTATGCTTATGTGAACCACAAGCCAGAAGTGCCTGTACAGGTACAAGAGTAATTGTAACCAACGACTAGTTAGTGTAGAAATAAAAATACTCATCTCAGATCCCATTTTCTTGTCTGGGATAATACTGAGTACTAAATCTTGAATGGTTTTACAGTTTCCCTATGTGTGTAATTACCAGATACCCATGACAAGAGTTGACTTAATAATATATCTCTTAAAGGCTGCCTTCCCTTTCTTGATTACTTCCTTCCTTAACTATACATGTTCTTTGCACCTCTCCAAAGACTGCTTGACCCAAATCTTATCTATGTTAGTCTGCTTTGGGAGAAACCCAGACCAAGACAGAGTAGCTCATAACACTTGCTTAGTGGGAAATAGATCATTACAAGACCAAGGTCATATGAGAACAAGGAGAAAATTCTATCTGGCAGAGTTAACATGGGTCTTAGGAAACAAGTTACTAAATTTTGGTCCTTTTGGACCATGAATTTTCCAAGTTGTTTACCTGTCCACCTCCAGTTTTATTATTCCACTTTCCTAAAATAATTTTTAAATAATAACTGCGTCTTTTCAAAGCCATAATAAGTAATAATAGTAATAACTTCATCTGAGTCATTTAGTTCTCCTTCAGTTTATATCACTCTGCCTCTTTTACAAATGCTGGATTCTGGCACCTCGAAAATGCTGAAGGGGATGGTTCTTGGCCTCAGGGCTTTTACTTGCACTGTTCCATCTTGACCTCTCAAAACCCTTTTCTTTCTTTCTTTCAAAGTTCTGCTGAAAATAATAAGGGAGACTAATTGGGGAAAACATGGGGATTCTCTGTGCTATCTTAACAACTTTTCTGTTCATCTGAAACTACTCTAAGATTTTACTTTTCTAAAAAATTGATGATTCCAATTTGAAAAATCGTGTATACAGAATTTATATGTGGATGCCAGTTTGTGTTTGTATGTGCAAGAGAGAGAGAGAGAGCACCAGTAGGAGGCAGGAATCTGGGCTTAGCTAGCCTAAAAAGGAATACTTTAAGGTGAAACTGAAAAGCACTCTGGTTAGTCTGGCAGTAATCCAAAGGGTCACCATTTTCTCTAAGAGAATTAATATCTAACTCTGATAGGCAGCCTCCAAGATAGCTTCCAATGATCCACGTTTTCTGGTATTTATCCTGTTGTATTGGAGAAGGAAATGGCAACCCACTCCAATATTCTTGCCTGGAGAATCCATGGACAGAGGAGGCTGGCAGGCTACAGTCCATGTGGTCACAAAGAGTTGGATACAACTTAGTAAACGACTAAACCACCACCACCCTCTTGTATAAACTATTTTCACTTGAAATCAGGGCTGTCTCTAGTGACCAGTAGAATATAGTGAAAATGGTGGTATGTGAGTTCCCAGGCAAGCTCATAAATGATGCTGCAACTTTCTTGGGAACCAAGGAACCACTCCAGGGGAGTGGAGGAAAGCTAGCCACCATATCATGTGGGAAAGTCTTCATGGAGAGAAACCAAAGGCCCCAGCCAACTACTAGGACAAAGCTGCTAGCTATGCAAGTGCGTTTCATCACATCTTCTACTTCTTTCAGATAATTGCAACCCAATTTGACAAATGACTGCAAATGCATGAGAGACTCTAAATAAGAATGTCCCCCTGAATCCTTCTTAACTTCTTGATACACAGAAGCCAGGAGAAACAATAAGTCACCATTATTATTTTAATATATTAAGTTGAGGTGATTTATATGATGCAAAAACTAAAGCATCAGTGGTAAAGAACCCACCTGCCAATGCAAGAGATGCAGGGGATGCAGGTTCTATCCCTGGGTCAGGAAGATCCCCTGGAATAAGAAATGACAACCCACTCCAACATCCTTGCCTGGAAAATTCCATGGACAGAGGAACCTCGTGGGCTACATGAGCGGGTCAGACATGACTGAGCATGAAGGCACTCAGTATGTGCCAGGAATTCCACTAGGTGCTCTTGCAAACATTATTTCTGTAGCCAATCTTTTGGCATGGATTTATTTATGTTCATTTCACAGATTTAAACAAATTCAAAACTAAGATAATTTAGGATGGAATCAGGTAGGAGAGAGGGAAGGAAGTAGGACAAATCAAGAAAAGCACTATTTGGATTAAAATTGGTAAAGAGCTTTGAAGTAAAAATGGATTTGCCATGAGAGGCAGCTGGGAACTCACTGCCTATTAATAATTTATTTGAATCCAGCTTCACTTAATGAAGCTAAAAAATAATACAAATGAATCTGTATATTAATACAAAACAGAAACAGACTCACAGGCATAGAAAACAAACTTATAATTACCAAAGAGAGAAGGGAAGGGGAGAGAAATTAAGAGAATGAAATTAATAGATACAAATTACTATACATAAAATAGATAAGAAAATAGGATTTATTTCTCTTTATAGCACAAGAAATTATATTCAATATCTTATAATAATATAATAGAAAATAATCTGAAAAAATGTATATTTTTATATGTAACTGAATCACTTTGCTGTACAACTGAAACTAGCACAGTATCATAAATCAACAGAAAAGTAAAAAAAAAAGGCATTTTGTTGGCATATGTGTGACTGGATTAAACCAGAGAGAAAATACAGGTAACAGTGAGTCAGTCAATGCCTAAACTAAGATGGTGGTTACAAAAATATTTTTAACTGATAATCTCTGCTCCTAAGAAATTATTTATCAAGTTTAAGAGTTTGGTCCTTCTTCAAAATTTCATTAATAAGATCTTTTCTGCCTTTCCTTACCAAGAATTCTCATTCATGTGACTTTTAAACCTCCAGGAGCTTCATAAATATGCACATACACAAACAGAGTACTGATAGAGTCATGTAACTGCATGCATGAGTCAACACCTTGGGATCTATTTCCATAATCTTCAATTTTTAAGCCAAAGAACAGTTTGTTTTCTCATCTGCTCAGTAAGGTTTTAAAAGTATGATTGATTAAGTCCTTTTTCTGGTTTGCAACCAGTAACAAAAATGTTTCCAGTTTAAAAAAAGAAAAGCATAAGATTGAAGAATGAAAGTTTCCTGCATTAAGAATTGTACCATAACCTATAATTATATATCAGGATAGAAATTCTTTTTGAAAGATTATCTACCTTTAGTTAGTATCTGAAGACATCAATTCATGTGGTCTTGACACCAAATGTTTATTTTCACCATTTGGAGAAATGGTCATATGTCCCTTTTTAAAAAAATGTATTTTTACCCACTGCTTGAAAATGATGATCTGTGACCTGATCTCAGAAACATTTCTTTGAGAGGTATTTATTTTGGCACATCATTTTGGGATAATTATTGTAAACTTTAGAATCACTTAACATAACAATTTGACTTAATCTTTATTTCTTTTATAATATATACTACAGTTCTGAACTATGTAACTATTTGATTTTAATTGTAAACTATTATAATTGGCCTAAAAAATCATCAATGCATAAATTTATGAATTAGTTCACTTGGGAGGCTCTTAAGGCTTTCTGGGCTGTTATATAATATATAATCCCAGTGGACAGAATTTTCCCAATCAGCAGTTATTGTTGGAAAATTACATATAAATGAAAAAAATATGACTGTGAGATCGAAGATGCTGTTTAAAATGTTTAGCACTTTTTATTAAAAGCTTGTGATAGAACCAATAGGACCTTTAATTTATAAGCAACAAGTCTCACCAGTTGTATAGGTAACAGTAGCTACTATAAGAGATAAATCCCCATATCTCAGAGGCTTAGCATGAGAGAAGTTTATTTCTCACTTAGAAAATCCTAGGCAAAACCCTGATTGACAAGTAGCTTTCTACAAAATGGTCCAAGGACCCAGATTCTTCTATCTTGTGGCTCTATAGCTTCAACTGGGGCTTCCAAGGTCACTCTCTCCATTGCATCGAGCCAGAAGAGGATAAAAATTATGCATGAGAGACTTTATGGACCAGTTGTTGAAGGATATACATCATCTTTGATTGTATCCTATTGGCCAAAATTCACTCACATGGCCACATCTAACTGAAAATGAGTTTAAGAAATATAGTCTAAGTGTCCGGCAAGAAGAGAAAAGATTTAGCTACAGCAGCTAGCAATTCCTACCATAAGAGCTAAATGCTTTATTCTTTTTAATGTCAGTCTTAGAATCTGAGTACAAAATTTATGTTTACCAATATTTTGGGTAATACAAAACCACCAGCACTCTTTTTTCCAAGTGCTCTGATTTCTCATTGTCTAGCTTTAGGGAGTGAGAATGACTGTTACTCTGATTTCATACTGGTATTGACATAATTATCCATATTTATTCATTTATTGATTTTTATTTGGTTAAGCCATATGACAGAAAAGGAAATGGCAACCTACTCTAGTATTCTTGCCTGGGAAATACCATGGACAGAAGAGCCTACGAGCTAGAGGCCACGGGACTGCAAAGATTGGACACAACTGGATGCGTTCACAGCTGTGTAGTAGTAAGCCATAGAATCATGAGATCTTGATTTGTAAAGTGATTTTCATGTATCCCATTTTATCATTACTGACCGAAGTAGAACCGAAGAAGTGGTTTATGGTATCAAATCATCTTATTGTGTGGATCACGGAAACCCTATCCTCAATCATGATGACACCAAACTTGATAAACTCATTCTCCTGCCCTTTCCTTTTTAAAAAATACCCTGATAGCTTTTTTTTCCCCCCTTATTTTCTGCTTCTCAGTAAAACTCTGCAAATCTGTGCTATAATTAAAAGAAATAGTATTCTCTGGTAACAGGAATCATGGGAATGTTCTCAGACCAATTTGTTTCTCAGCTCAAGTTAACCGTAAGAAGCTGTTTTCGGTACAGGGACTCTCAAGGGAAATCAAGAGAATCTCAGATACTTGTTCAGAATTTCCAGGTTAAGTGGAACAGGGAATCCATGACAAATGGCTGTGCCACCTGCAATTTGATGAGCAGTTGGAGGCCCCCAAACTGAAAACATCTTCTCTATGTATTCACTAATTGCCCCTCCACAAACACACACAAATATTATTCCAGCTCAGCCCAACAAAGAATCATAACTTTAGAATATTCTCTTTCCTTATGATGTTAACATTACTGTTTAAGATTTCATAGATTATTATCAAGAAATAAATTAAAGAAGAAAAATGTTCATTATATACTATGTCAAACATTTATTTATTTTCTAAGTGACCTGAGTAACAGAAGTTAGTCCTTAGACCATCCTGACTACAAAATACTTCGGAAAAGTGCTACAGGACCTTTTGTCATAGCACTCAACTAGTAATTTTCATTTGTTGCTCTACATTAGTGATAATTAATGAAGCTTTCAAAAGGAAAGACATGCAATCTTATCATCCTAACGAATTAGCTGTTTCTAGCTTTACTAATTTATTTCTCATCCTTATTTATGTGTATTTAGGGTCTTGTTATTGCTGTTAATAATGTTCTTGTTAATATCTTTTAAATTTTTTAGTTCTTTTAGTGTCCTACAGAGCCTGATTCTGAATGTAGTATGTATTAATAAACGTTTGTTGACAAATATTTATTCACCTCCTACTGTGTACTAGATACTGTTCTGGGTCCTGGGAGACAGTGAGAAATGAGATAAAAATTCTGCCTCAAGTACTTTATGTTCTAGGGGTGAGGATGGAGAGATAGAGAATAAGATTTACGTAAAGACACAAGTTAGATAATGAGATAACTATGGGGAGCTGAGATTTGAATGGTGAGAAAGAGGCAGTTGTGTGAAGACCCAGGGATGAGTGATTAGTCCAGGCAGAAAACAACAGCTAAAAAATGTGCAGATTTGGTATATTCCAGGTATAGCACAAAGGCCACTGTTTGCCAAAATATAGTGAGTGACGAGAGAAAGGGAAAGAGGTCAGGTGGAGAAGTCAATAGGGAGCTTTGGAGTCCCTGTAGATATTAAAAATTTTATCAAGAAGCCATAGGAAATTGTTAAACTGAGGCATGCTAAGATCTAATTTGTGTTTTGATGACTCCAGTTTCCATGTGGCAGTTATATAGAAAGGAGGAAAGTCTGGGTGGGCAGATGAGTCTGGTTTTAAACTAGTACTATATTGGGAGTTAAGCTAAAACTCCAGTACTTTGGCCACCTCATGCCAAGAGTTGACTCATTGGAAAAGACTCTGATGCTGGGAGGGATTGGGGGCAGTAGGAGAAGAGGACGACAGAAGATGAGATGGCTGAATGGCATCACTGACTCGATGGACATGAGTCTGAGTTAACTCTGGGAGTTGGTGATGGACAGGGAGGCCTGGCATGCTGTGATTCATGGGATCGCAAAGAGTTGGATGCGACTGAGCGACTGATCTGATCTGATATTGGGGGAGATATTAAGAAATGCTTGGACTCTGGGTATATTTTGGAAGTAGAGGCAACAGGGTTACCATGAATTAAATGTGTGCTATGAGGAATTAAGTGTAATCAAGGAAAACTCTTAGAACTGTGGTACCATTTATTATGATAGAGATGATTTGATGATATTCACTCAAACATTTATTAAATGATTACTTTGTGTCAGACACTATGTTAAGCATTGTGAACAGGAAGAATCCCCTAAGGAATTCTAATCTAAGCAAGAGTGCTGAGGGCTGGCATTAAGGCAGAGGAAGAAGGATGAAGAGGAAATGACAAATTTAAGACATATGTGGGAGGTGGAATTGGCAGAATATGGTGCCTGATGTTGAGAGTGAGAAAAGATTCTAGGATGATTTGAAAATTTCTGATTTAAGTGGGTAGATGGCAATGCCATTAACATAGAGGGAATATATGTTAAGAAATGTTTGTGGAAAAAGTCCTTATTACATTAATAATGAAAGCTAATGATCACCAATCACTTCTTATGTACCCAGTACTGTGCTTAGTACCTAACACAAATGACTTCATTTAATTGTCAAAACATTATTGATATACAATTATTGCCTCTCCCCCTTTTATTTCAGGGGATTTATCTGGGAATTACGGAGATTAAATAACTTGCTCAATGCTGCATATGTAGTCAGTAGGGGAGCCAGGTCTTGAAACCATGACACCAGTATTTGTAGATGTTGGATTTAAATTGCCATAGATATATAATTATGGGCATTTTGTACATTTATAAACACGGATCTAGTCAAGGCTATGGTTTTTCCAGTGGTCAAGTATGGATATGAGAGTTGGACTGTCAAGAAAGCTGAGTGCCAAAGAATTGATGCTTTTGAACTGTGGTGTTGGAGAAGACTGTTGAGGGTCCCTTGGACTGCAAGGAGATCCAACCAGTCTATCCTAAAGGAGATTAGTCCTGGGTGTTCATTGGAAGGACTGATGCTGAAGCTGAAATTCCAATACTTTGGCCACCTCATGCAAAGAGTTACTCATTGGAAAAGACCCTGATTCTGGGAGGGATTGGGGGCAGGAGGAGAAGGGGATGACAGAGGATGAGATGGTTGGATGGCTTCACCCACTCGATGGACATGAGTTTGGGTGAACTCCGGGAGTTGGTGATGGACAGGGAGGCCTGGTGTGCTGCGATTCATGGGGTCGCAAAGAGTCAGACATGACTGAGCAACTGAACTGAACTGAAACATGGATCTAGAACTTGGAAAGTGACTTGGATATACAGATTTGAGGGCTGGCAGCATAAAAGTGATTGTTTGATTCCATATCCAGTAGTGGCTTCCTCCTTCCCTTCCTGGCTTTCCTTCACTCTAATGTGATTCCTGGGATCACCTTCCAAATAATCTACCTGCAATTGAAACCTCAACCCAGAGTCTGCTTCTGAGGGAATCCAAACCCAGACAGAAACTATCTGAAAGTAAATAGAAGTTGAAGAAGAAATGGCACAGCTTCTTTCTTAGGAGCTTTTCTATGAAAGGAGGGAAATTAATAGGGGTGACCACAATAGAGTGTAGAAATCATTTTTAAGAAAGGGAAAGAGCTAATTTTATGCGCTAGGAGGAAAGAGTTAGTAGCAAAGGAACATTGAAGAGGTCCTGGGAAAAATTCTATTATTTTCTGTGAGGTGAAGAAGTTCTCTGCTCAGAGAGAGTGGTGACAGAGAAAAGGTGAGGTGGGGTTTTCAGTGGTTGATGAGGGGTTGAAGACCACAGATTTTTGGTGATATCAGTCTAAGTGCTTGCATGATTTTTGCCATCAGAGCTCAGCAATCAGAGAGCAGAAGTGGAGAAAATGATGACAAGAATAATATAATAATGGATTAAAACTTCCAAAACTGACATCTTTGAGTAATCCAAGTGTCCAGAGTAGGAACAAAAGTGTTCAAGTGAAAGTGCAACAGCCTAGGTACTTCCAGCAGCTCTAGTTCTTGCTGACCTGGGCATAGACCACTTTACTGAGACTTGAAAACCCCAACCGTCTCTACTTTGTTTCCTTAAGTCCTATTTGCCTCACCAATTTCTGACCTACAGTTTCCCTGACCTTCAAACTTCATGAATATTGTTGTCTTTTTTTTTTTAAGTAAAATTAAAGAGTCATGAAGTCACTGAGTTGTTGAAGCTAGAAACAGTCCCAGAGAAGTACTCACTTGCCAAGATTATAATACAAGTTAGTGCAGAAGGCACGGGGCAGCTTTTTCTATTTACTATACTGAGACGTCTTACGTAAAGGTAGGAAAAAAACAGGCAAGAGCAGAGAGGGGAACAGGAAAAATGGAAAGTGGTTGGGTTTTGTCCTTTTTAAAAATTTTGGAGTTTACATTATACTTTTCTTAATTCTTGCCAAGTATTTTTATTCCCACAATTTATTAATTTGATTTCCATCAGAGACCAAATAAGCAATCTAATAACCCTGGTTCTCTCATGGGGACCATTATTACTTGGTCTTTCAAGGAATGACCTCCTTTCAGCTAAAAGGATGGGGTGATGCAGTAGATGAGATCACCATGGTCAGTTTAGAGCCCGCTGTCCATGACTGAGAGCCCCTCCATCTCCCCCCAGGAAGACCTCTGCACTCAGCTCTGTCCCAGGAGGCAAAGGGGGCAGGAGATCAGGCAGGCTAATTAACTCAAATCTCTCCCTTTGGCTGTAGAAATCATTAATCATAAAGCCACCACATGGCTACTGATCTTTTAATGATGATTTTAATTTGCATACTAAGCAAACAGTCTCAAGAATGTTGCTTTGGGTAGAATTTGTGAACCATGCCTAGGTAGGTTATTTCAAAGTCAATTGCACTTTAATATTCTTTTTTGAAAAGTCACTCTTTCATTTTGACAACTTCATTTTGTAAATACCATCACCGGGCTGTCATTTGCTTGGTGCTGAGTAAATTAATCCCAACCAAGCATGTATTAGTTTTAATAAAAAAAGAAAAAAGGTTAAATTTAAAATTGCTCTTAAAATTGTAATGGTTGTGGGATTTCTATCGTGGCCCACAGGCTAAGACTGCTCTACCAATGTAGTGGACCCAGGTTCAATCTCCAGTCAGAGTACTAGATCCCACGTGCCACAACTAAGACCCAGTGCCGTCAAATAAATTTTTTAAATAAATAAATAAAAATAAAATTGTAATGATTGTGAAATAGTCTGTGTTTTAGAACTAGAAAGGATTTTAGATATTAGCTACTTCAAGTGATTTGCAAGTAAAAGTAAGATCCAGAGATGTTAAGTGACTTAGCAGAGGTCACAGAGCAACTGACTGGCAGAATAGAACTGGATCAAAAGTCTGGTATTTTCCCCTCAAACTATTAATGAAATTAGATAGATTAAGATACCATAGTGCTTCCAAACAATATACTGTTTTTTTCAGAATTAATTAAATCCTACATAGTTGAGTGTATCTGCATTTCAAATTAGACACTTGGCTCACAACAAGCATTATTGCTGTCAAAAGCCATATCATCTCAAGCTAATTTTCTTAATTTGAAAAGGAAAATATACTTACTTGTTTTTCATTAAGTAATAAAACTTGTCTTGCACTAATGTGACCCAAAAATTGTAATCATGAAAAGAAACAGCTTAACTGCACTCAGAACAGTACTTAAAAGAAACATTTATATCTCAAAGACTTTGGAGTGTAATGTATAAGGAATAAACTGGCCTACCTTAATAAAAGATAAGATGTTCCAAGCAATTTACAAAGTTACAAGTGATCTCACAGCTACTTGAATTATTACAAATTATTCAATGATGTTACTATCTTTTTATAACTTAAGACACAGGGCTGTTATATGACTTGTTCAAAGTCACACAGCTGGTTGGTGACCCTGCCTAGATTAGTCTCCTGGGTCTCAGTTCTCCCACACTACCGTAACAGCTCTTCACTGAACTAAGTGTGATATTATGGTCATTCTGTGTTCTGGACATTGGCCAAGTGATCAGACGTTCACTCACTGAGTATAAAAAGCACTGCTAAATTCCTTGATTGAAATTTAATCTCTGGGAGAACTGGGACAGAGAGCATTACTCCCTATTTCATCAGATTCCTCCTAACTCCTGTGTGGACTCTGTCAACTCTCTGATTCACTGCAGGGCCACCTCCACCAGGGAGGACCATATCCCTATGGAAAATGCCCCTTTTTCATATTGTTAAGAAAAAGGAAAAAAAAGGTCCAAAATGGTGTCACTCATGCTAAATTAAGTCCATGATACCAAACCTAGATTTAACACCTATCAATAATATACTTGGGATTCCCTGGTGGCTCAGACAGTAAAGGGTCTGCCTGCAATGCGGGAGACCCGGGTTCAATCCCCAGGTCGGGAAGATGCCCCTGGAGAAGTAAATGGCAACCCACTCCAGTACTCTTGCCTAGAAAATCCCATGGACAGAGGAGCCTGGTAGGCTACAATCCATGGGGTCGCAAAGAGTCAGACATGACTGAGCAACTTCACTCAATAATATATCATAATTGTAGTCTCAACTTTCACCAGAAATGTAATCTTAATCACTCTTGTCAGCATCAGAGAGATAAGTTGTCACATGGGCCCTCTATCTTACCTCTGATCCACCAAGGGAAGAAGAGGCAATCTGCCTGATGAAACCTGTACAGTCCCTTTAGCCCTCCCAAAAGATAATGTCCTGTCCCCAAAGAACTGTTTCTTACCTTTTGCTAATGGCTTCCTCGACCCACCCTCGTTTCTATAAAAACCTCCATGTTATATAACTTCTTGGAGCACCCTTGTTGCTGCTAGATGGGATGCTGCCCAATTCATGAATCACTAAAGTCAATTAAATCTTCCAATTTAGTCAGCTGAAGTTTGTTTTTTAACAACATTCTGTGAGAAGCTCCACTGATGGCCTAAGAATATGCTCACTAAGGACTGTTAGAGGGTACAATAAAACCTTTTTAAAAAAACAGTCATGTAGCATTAACAGATAAAGTGAGAGGAGTGTAGAAACGGAAAGATGCACAGAGCTGTGAAGGCTACAGCTTCTGCGGCTATAGCCTGAGCAGTGCTGGAATGAGAAAGGAAACTGCTCCGGCAAAGTTCTTACACTTAGGAGGCAGCACATTTCTCTGCCCAGGGACACTCCCCCATCACACACCTGTTCAACATGCCAGACAAATTCAAGACATTCTGTTCCTACTCTTCATTTCAGGTGTGCAATGAGAGAAGGGGGCTTGTTTTAAATCCTTTGTAGTCTTGTTAACTCAGGCTAATTCCAAGGATGCTCGAAGTGTGGTATACTCCAGTGGCTTCTGTCAGTGCTCCTTCATCTCGTAAAAACTCAATCATACCCAACCTTCTCTCTGTAACAGGGTTGGTTTCATGATGATCAAGAGGGAAGGGATAATATAATTGGGATAATCTTTGCAGCATTCAGCTGTGTTTTCATGGAGTTTTCTCCTACTTGATTACCTTACACTCTAGTGTGTGCCTACTATCTCCACATAATGATCAAGAATATCCTTTCTTATTCTCAAAGTGTCCCTCTTTGCAATAATATGTTATTTGGTCATCATATTCATAATTTGTAAATGAATTTGCAATTTATTTGAACATACTGTATAACACATTGATTTTCCTATGCCATATATTCAATAAAAAACATTTATTGAATGGTACATATAAAATATTAGCTTAGAAGCTGTAATGCTAAGTGTAAATATGGTTCCTTTTGCCCAAAAGTTCATTATCATGATGAGACATAGACAATGAAAGGAAAAAATCAATACTGTGATAAATAGAATTTATGAACAAGGTTTCAATATTGTGCTGTGGGACAATGAGGAAGAGAGGATTCTAGGAATTGGGGAATTTTAAATGATGAGATTTAAGCAGGCATTCCAGACAGAGATAGTAAATGACAATAATAACACTAACAGCAAAAACAATAGCAGTTATAATTTATTAATGCCTACTATTTTCCAGGAATCATGAAAACTGCTTTAGATATATTCTTTTTAATCATATTTAATTTATACAAATCTGATTAAATCATAATTTCTATTAAGTCTAATCTACATTATTGATGTTAGAATCCAGGCAGAACTCATGATTAGAAAGGTTGGGAGATGTCTTGCTATTGAGGACCTTGAATACCCAGGTGAGTATTTGAGACTTCAACCTACAAGCAGCAGAAGCCATCTCAAGTGTGGATTTCAAGTGAGAACATGGTCAGATAGTAACTGTAGAAGGATGATCAGAGGGGAAGGAGAGGTAAGGCTCTCTAGAAGGCTGTATTAATATTGTGTTTATAGTGAGGGATTGAAGTAGGTGAGGGGGTAATAGAAATTAGGGGAAAATCTTGAGGCCAACTGCAAAAATGATATTAAGGTTATTTTTCAGTTTAATAAGATATGAGATTTTCTTGTTTGTTTTAATTAGCTCTAGTAAATTCTTAATTCTTAGGATAAACTGGTGGTGTGTGTGGAGGAAAGGGTTTTATTTGAAATTACTCTCCATCTTTCTCCCTTTCCCTCTCCATTCCTATTTAGCACATTATGTTTTAACTTATCTTGAGTTCAGTCAGTTCAGTTCAGTCACTCAGTCATGTCCGACTCTTTGCAACCCCAGGGACTGCAGCACTCCATGCTTCCCTGTCCATCACCAACTCCTGGAGCTCACTCAAACTCATGTCCATCATGTTGGTGATGCCATACAACCATATCACCCTCTGCCATCCCCTTCTCCCCCTGCCTTCAATCTTTCCCATCATCAGGGTCTTTTCCAATGAATCATTTCTTTGTATCAGGTGACCAAAGCATTGGACTTTCAGCTTTAGCATCAGTCCTTCCCATGAATATTCAGGACTGCTTTCCTTCAGGATTGACTGGTTAGATCTCCTTGCAGTCCAAGGGACTCTCAAGAGTCTTCTCCAACACCACAGTTTAAAAGTATCAATTCTTCAGTGGTCAGCTTTATTTATAGTCCAACTCTCACAACCGTACATGACGACTGGAAAAACCACAGCTTTGACTAGATGGAATTTTGTTAGCAAAATAGTGTCACTGCTTTTTAACAGGCTGTCTAGGTTGGTCTTAGGTTTTCTTCCAAGGAGCAAGCATGTTTTAACTTCATGGCTACAGTCACCATCTGTGATTTTGGAGCCCAAGAAAATAAAGTCTGTCTCTGTTTCCATTGTTTCCCCATCTATTTGCCATGAAGTGATGGGAATAGATGCCATGATCTTAGTTTTCTGAATGTTGAGTTCTAAGCCAATTTTTTCACTCTCCTCTGTCACTTTCATCAAGAGGCTCTTTAGTTCTTCTTCATTTTCTTCCATAATGGTGGTGTCATCTGCATATCTGAAGTTACTGATATTTCTTCTGGCAATCTTGATTCCAGCTTGTACTACTTCCAGTCCAGCATTTCTCATGATGTACTCTGCATATAAGTTAAACAAGCAAGGTGATAATATACAGCCTTGATGTACTCCTCTCCCAATTTGGAACCAGTCTGCTGTTCCATGTCCCGTTCTCACTGTTTCTTCTTGACCTGCATACAAATTTCTCAGGAGGCAAGTTAGGTGGTTTGTTATTCCCATCTCTTGGAGAATTTCCCACAATTTGTTGTGATTCACACAGTCAAAGGCTTTGGCATAGTCAATAAAGCAGAAATATATGCTTTTCTGGAACTCTCTTGCTTTTTTGATGATCCAATGGATATTGGCAATTTGACCTCTGGTTCCTATGCCTTTTCTAAATCCAGCTGGAACATCTAGAAGTTCACTTTTCACATACTGCTGAAACCTGGCCTGGGGAATTTTGAGCATTACTTTGTTAGTGTGTGAGACAAGTAAAACTCTGTGGTGGTTTGAATATTCTTTGGGATTGGAATGAAAACTGACCTTTGCTAGTCCTGTGGCCACTGCTGAGTTTTCCAAATTTGCTGGCATATTGAGTGCAGCACTTTCACAGCATCATCTATTAGGATCTGAAATAGCTCAACTGGAATTCCATCACCTCCACTAGCTTTGTTCATAGTGATGCTTCCTAAGGGCCACTTAACTTCACATTCCAGGATGTCTGGCTCTAGGTGAGTGATCACACCATTGTGGTTATCTGGGTCTTGAAGATCTTTTTTGTATAGTTCCTCTGTGTATTCTTACCACCTCTTTAATATTTTCTGCTTCTGTTAGGCCCATACCATTCTATACATTATTGTGGCCATCTGTGAATGAAATGTTCCCTTGGTATCTCTAATTTTCTTGAAGAGATCTCTAGTCTCTCCCATTCTATTGTTTTCCTCTATTTCTTTGCATTGATCACAGAGGAAGACTTTCTTATCTCTCCTTGCTGTTCTTTGGAAATCTGCATTCAGATAGGTATATCTTTCCTTCTCTCCTTTGCCTTTAGCTTCTCTTCTTTTCACAGCTATTTGTAAGGCCTCCCCAGACAGCCATTTTGCCTTTCTGCATTTCTTTTTCTTGAGGATGGTCTTAATCAATGCCTCCCGTTCAATGTCCAAACCTCCGTCCATAGTTCTTCAGGTACTCTATCAGATCTAATCCCTTGAATCTATTTGTCACTTCCACTGTATAATCATAAGGGATTTGATTTAGGTCTTACCTGAATGGTCTAGTAGTTTTCCCTACTTAATTTAATCTGAATTTGGCAATAAGGAGTTCATAATCTGAGCCACAGTCAGCTCCCAGTCTTGTTTTTTGTGACTGTATAGAGCTTCTCCATCTTTTGCTGCAAAGAATATAATCAACCTGATTTCAGTATTGACCATCTGGTGATGTCCATGTGTATAGTCTTCTCTTGTGTTGTTGGAAGAGGGTGTTTGCTATGACCAGTGTATTCTCTTGGAAAAACTCTGTTAGTCTGCCCTGCTTCATTTTGTACTACAAGGCCAAATGTTCCTGTTACTCCAGGTATCTTTTGACTTCCTACTTTTGCATTCCAGTCTCCTATAATGAAAAGTACATCTTTTTGGGTGTTAGTTCTAGAACGTCTTGTAGGTCTTCATAGAACCATTCAACTTCAGCTTCTTTTCATTACTGGTCAGGGTATAGACTTGGATTACTGTAATATTGAATGATACTACTGACATACTGCATAATGCATTTCTTCAAAGGGATTATTGCCAACAATAGCAGATATAATGGTCATCTGAGTTAAATTCATCCCTTCCTAAATTATCTTTAGGTCACTAAAAAAGTTCAGTAACTTTCAAGAAGAATTGGTTGCTCTTTGTAAATTATTTATCTCTTGTGCGTGTGTATGTGTTTAAATCACTTAAAGCCTTGTGCAGTAGCATGTAAATGACACTATGGAAAAAAACTGTCAAAAATGGATTTGCTCACTGGGAAATTTAAAAAGTAAAATAAATGCAGAGATAAAGAAAATCTCACTTAAGAGTGAATCTGTGCATGGCAAGGTGGTATTGATGATCACCAGCAGTAGTAAATTTGTTTTGAACTGTTTTTCTAGCTTTGCTGTTGGCTAGTTTCACCCATTGTTATTCTGTCAGCTGGCTGCTTGATTAGAATGGATCTGCATTAGGATCAAAACCTTCACTTTAATTTTATTTTGGCAATATCTTCATATCAACAAGAATGAAGGGCTGAGCTGGACTGAGTTCAGGCTCAAGAATCACAAAAATGTGATCTATATTAATAACTTTGAGTCATCAGGATGACATTTACCCTATTAATGATGAAACTTAAAAAGTTATTTTAAGAGTTTTTCTTTAAGTTCAGTATTAGATTTTTCAAAATGTATAGTCTTTCTTAAAGTTATCTATAAATTCAAAAGTGACATGCAAGTTCATGCCAGTAATGCAGCTATTCATTTTCTATCATTCAGAAAAAAAGTTACATCTTAATGTGAAGTGCTCAATAAGAATGTCTCTAATTTCCTATATTAGCTGCAAATAAGATTCTAAGCTCTAATAATTTATGATGAACTACTATGAATTATGGGTTCATCACATTTAAAAAGTGGCCATTTCCTACCACACTGTATCAAAATGTATCATCTGTCAGTTCAAGGATCATCTAACATTTTCTACAAAGTTCACATTAGTTGGACCATCTCTAAAATATCGTTCACCTAGAAATGCCCATACAAGTAATTTCTCTGTGCTTTCTTCATTAATGCTTTTCTCTTAATTCTACATTCTCTGTTCTGTGCTAGGGGATCAGAAATCTAAGTTTTTAGTGAAAAGAAAGTGACTTTGCCATCTGGAATATACCTTTGACTATACTTTGGAGAATGATGATTTCAGAATAAACTTTTCTTTCTCATTAATATGTTTTCCTATTTTCTTTTACAAATTGATGATAATAGTTAAAAACATTATTCAAATTTGTATAATACTTTATGCTTCACAGTATAATTTTACAAACATTATCTCACTTGATTCTTTAAAGAAACTGTAATAGAAGCTATGACAAACCCAGATGGCATATTAAAAAGCATTGACATCACTTTGCCAACTGTATAGACAATAGTGTATAGTCAAAGCTATGGTTTTTACAGTAGTCATGTACAGACATGAGAGTTGAACCATAAAGAAGGCTGAGTGCTGAAAAATTGATACTTTTGAATTGTGGTACTGGAGAAGACTCTTGAGAGTTCCCTGGACTGCAGGGAGATCAAAGCAGTCCATCCTAAAGGAACTCAGTCCTGAATATTCATTGGAAGAACTGATGCTGAAGCTGAAGCTCCAATACTTTGACTACATGATGTGAAGTGCTGATTCACTGGGAAAAGACCCTGATGCTGGGAAAGAATGAAGACAATAGGAGAAGAGGTTGGCAGAGGATGAGATGGTTAGCTAGTATCACTGACTCAATGGACATGAATTTGAGCCAGCTGCAGGAGATAGTGAAGGACAAGGAAGCCTGGCATGCTGCAGTTCATGAGGTTGCAAATAATATGACATGAATTAGTGACCGAACAACAACAATGGAAATAGGGCAGGTATTACTGTTTTGCATATTTAAAGATGAGAAAACTGAGGCTCAGAAAGATAAAAATCACATACAGAGCAAGTGGTGGAAGCAAGATTTGAACCTTGGTCTGAGTCCTTATGTAGTATGGCTGACACTGTATCCCAGAGACAATATTTGTGCCAGTCTTGAGGAGTAACAGGAGACTGGTGACAGGTTACAGTTCTCTGACAACTGAACATTTTATAGAAAAGGAAAATTTTTCTTACATTGCTAGTGACTGCTGGCTTGTATACTGCACATTGTACAGGCAGCCCTGGTACTTGGCACAGATGGTGAGATCTTCACCTGAGTAGGGCAGAGGATTTATCCATCAGCAGAGAAGAATAGGAGGAGAGTAGCAGGACTTGGGGCCAGGTGAGGGAGGCTGATTTATAAGAGTCCCACAGCAGGGGAGCATGTTACCATATTTAGTGAGATGGTCCATGCAGAGGCCATCTTCTTCCCAGGGTTCACATGCTGCCCATGAATGTGAGAAATGTCATGTTCAAGTACCTAGCTCAGAACCACTACTGCTCTCTGGCTGCTAGGTACTTCCTTCTTTTATTCCTCCCTCCCTTCCTGGCTTTCTTCATTCACTTATTTACTGAGGTGTAAGTTCAGTTCAGTTCAGTTGCTCAGTGGTGTCTGATTCTTTGTGACCCCATGGACTGCAGCATTCCAGGCTTCCCTGGAAGCTAACTAACTCTCGGAGTTTGCTCAAACTCATGTCCATAGAGTCGGTGATGCCATCCAACCATCACATCCTCTGTCGTCCCTTTCTCCTGCCTTCAATCTTTCTTAGCATCAAGGTCTTTTCCAATGAGTCATTTCTTTGCATCAGGTGGCCAAAGTATTGGAGTTTCAGCTTCAGCATCAGTCCTTCCAATGAATATTCAGGAGTGCATTCCTTTAGGATTGACTGGTTTGATCTCCTTGCAGTCCAAGAGACTCTCAAGAGTCTTCTCCAAGACCACAGTTCAAAAGCATCAATTCTTGGGAGCTCAGTTTTCTTTATGGCCCAACTCTCACATCCATACATGACTACTAGAAAAATCATAACTTTGACTATACAGACCTTTGTCCAAAGTAAGGTCCCTGCTTTTAATATACTGTCTAAGTTGGTCATAGCTTTTCTTCTGAGGAGCAAGCATCTTTTAATTTCAAGGCTGCAGTCACCATCTGCAGTGATTTTGAAGCCCCCCAAAATAAAGTTTGTCAGTGTTTCTATTGTTTATCCATCTATTTGCCATGAAGTGATGGGACTGGATGCCCTGATCTTAGTTTTTTGAGTGTTGAGTTTTAAGCCAGGTTTTTCACTTTCCTCTTTCACTTTCACAAAGAAGCTCTAATTATACTTCTATTATTGAGATATCAAGTCTGATGTCTCAATAATGACTTAAGCAAACCACACCCGAAGCTGTCCTTCTGATGGGGAGTTCACCCCTTCTTGGCAATTTGAATACCATCTAGTCATCTCTTCTGGGAAACACTGTTTAAATGCTTTATTTTCCTATGTTAGTCATTAGCTTATGGAAATAAACAAATGAGAGAGTGCAGTTCAACTAGCTCAACCAACTAACCATTCTAGTTTTTGGCTTTGGCTCAGTCAGGACACTCTTGACATTAAAAGTAGCATTATCAAATAATACTAAAGGATCTGACACACAGAACAATGTACACCATTTTCAAATTTGTAGAAGATTCACAGATTTGCTTTGGAACTTGTGCACAAATCTGAGAGAAGTTTATGTAGAGAAATCGGAGTTTGGAGCCAATGAGAGTCAAATATTTCTCTTTCAGAAAATTATAGGAATAAATATAGCAAAAACAAAAAAACAAAAAAAAAAAACCCTTTCCTCCCAAAACACTCTTCCCACTTTTCTAAGAGTAAGTCTTATAGAAGAAGACTGCCTTCCAACCAGGAACATATACATTACACTATTAGATGAGCATAGATAACCGTATAAGGTGCTGAGTTGTTGATATTTTGGTATTTGTTGGTTGAAGAGCTAGAGTTACCTAATTATATACACATCTCGAAGCAATGTAAACAAAATTTAAAAAATTAGCCATGCAAAAATTTCAGGTATCCTTGAATGCAGTGCTAAGGGAATCCCGGATACAGCAGGAAGAATATATAAACAGGCCAGGAGAACAGGAATACAAGGTACCTAATGGAATCTCTTAAAGTTGTGAAAGAACAGGAGAAAGAGAATTTGACTCAAAATTATTAGTGAATTGCTAAATAAGAACTTTGTCTTTCTACACATCTTTTCTGTTTGTAAAACATGATGGTGAGTGTAGCAGGGACTTGACCACTAGGTTTTGTTTTTTTATCAAAGATGCTTAACTTAAGTCTATAGTGATACTTTTTTTCTCCAAAAGGAAATATATTCTAATTTTAAAGAAAAAGCAAAAGTAAGATTCTCTGTACAAATTTTAAATTTGACCTTATTTAAACTCATCTGTTATATAAAGCGAAGATTAACTAGTACTAAATATTCACTGAATTTGCACGTATGACTTAAAGTATTTAAATAGCTATATTACTTATTTCCGTGTTTTGAATGTTCTGAAGATATTCATTTCTAAGATTCCTTTCAAAGACTATTATTGCAATTAATTTTTCTTGCTAGGAAAGCTTAAGGCCTCTCTTGTGAAGTTGTGATATATGACAAAAGGTCTTCCATCAGATCAGATCAGACACATCTGTTATATAAAGCGAAGATTAACTAGTACTAAATATTCACTGAATTTGCACGTATGACTTAAAGTATTTAAATAGCTATATTACTTATTTCCGTGTTTTGAATGTTCTGAAGATATTCATTTCTAAGATTCCTTTCAAAGACTATTATTGCAATTAATTTTTCTTGCTAGGAAAGCTTAAGGCCTCTCTTGTGAAGTTGTGATATATGACAAAAGGTCTTCCATGATGCAATTCAAAGGCCTAGTCATTTCCACAGGACAGAAGAAATTCTTCTTCCCAACAGCTTTACTTATGATAGAACTATCATTTCTCTCAGAGTGACCCAATACAGTCAGAACTAATTTCGTGAAAGGACATTTTAAAAATTATGGCTCCAAATCTTAGTTAAAAAATTGACCCATCTCAGATTTTTGCTCAAGTTTAAAAATGTGTATCTTTGATTTTGCTTTTCCTCCAGTTACAATAATTTCCTGAGGCCAAATAAATGGGGACTAGTGTGCTGAATATCAGCTGAGTTGTAGAAAGTTGCTAGTAATTCACTTTTTAAAATATTATATATTACTTTTCACTTCTTCTAGAATACTGAGTGGGCCTAAAGAGTACTTTACTAAAAAGTCCTCTTTACTCATCTTTCCATTAGCTGGATGCTGATACTGTGTTATATTACAAAGTTTAAAATAACAGAGTCAGCACCCAGAGTGAAATCAATGCTGTTGAAAACAATAAATAACGCACATATTAACATGTATTAATTTTTTTCATTTTTATTTTGCCTATCCAGTTATTGGCACATTTCACTTCTAATTTCAATCCCATTGTGATTTGTAATTCTTTTGTTGATACTTTTATAATACCACCTACATTTTTTAGCACAGTGGTTAATATATAAAAGATTTCCAATAAATTTTTAGCTTTCTGAATTTTTAAAATGAGACAGATAAACTATTTTGTGCTAGTTGATTTAGTTGAAGGTTCTAAATTTTTTTAACAAGCTCAAATCAGGATTTATCCTGTGGGAACTGTGCTCTTTCCTTTCAGGCCTGAAGGCAGAAATGCCAACACCAAGAGAGCTCTGTACCCAGCAGTCCAAAGGATTTCCCTCTGGACACTGTAGATGCCCTTCTTTCTCCTCCCTCTGCATTTCTCCAATGACTCCAAATCATTTAAAACTATAGTTAGGGGCGTCTAATGGATGTGAAAGTTGGACTACAAAGAAAGCTAACCACTTAAGAATTGATGCTTTTGAAGTGTGGTATTGAAGAAGACTCTTGAGAGACCCTTGGACTGCAAGGAGATACAACCAGTCCATCCTAAAGGAAATCAGTCCTGAATATTTATTGGAAAGACTGATGATGCTGAAGATGAAACTCGAATACTTTGGCCACCTGGTGCAAAGAACTGACTTATTGGAAAAGACCCTGATGCTGCGAAAGATTGAAGGCAGGAGGAGAAGGGGATGATAGAGGATGAGATGGTATAACCAACTCAATGGACTTGAGTTTGAGTAAACTCTGGGAGTTGGTGATGGACAGGGAAGCCTGGCATGCTGCAATCCAGGCTTCACAAAGAGTCAAAGAGTCATACACGACTGAGCAGCTGAACTGAACTGATAGTTAAGGGCAAGCCAACCAGGCAACTGCCTAAGATCTCAGTCTTTAAGGATTACTAAGACATCAACAGGATAAAGAGGTGCCAGTTAACTCAAGTTTCCATCCACAGTTGACTACCAGAATGCAAAGTGGTATTACTTCTGCCAAGCAGACATGCAAACAGTCCTGTTTGATGTCCCTATCTATTCTTGAGTATTCTGAGGAAACTGAAATCAGCGATCACAGCTGAAATTTCTGAAATAAAAGAATGGCAAAAGGTTATTTAAAGTGAACGCATGGTCTATTTCATTGTCCAAATGTTAAATTATTTAATATATTTCACACAAAGTTTTTCGGTTAAGAAAATTGACAAAGAACACTGAAGAGAGGACCAGGATGCCAGAAAAGAAGAAATGCTTCTAGTTTCTTTAGAAGACTGAATCTGCTTCAGTCAGTAGATGTGAGTTTAGTATGCTACCTTTTTTTGATGTGTATTAATAGAAAATCAATTTCTCCTCATTTCCACTTTAAAAAAATATTAAATAAGTAGTTAAATCTTGTCTGTTTGAGAGAAACAGCATATGTAGTATATCTCAGTCCAGTCTTGAAGTATTACTAGCAAATGGCTCTCCATTTTAATAAGGGTCGATGTTGTATAGACCTGATTCACTTTTGTTCTCTAATTTCAAACTATATTCATCCTGAAACTTGAGAATATGCACTTTGGCCCTTGATCTTTACTACTGTATGTGTCCTCTGTTTGAATAATGTGAGCAAGAGGAACATCAGCAGTACTATTACACTAAAGAAATGATGCCCAGTTGGGGTAACAGGTTGACTCAAAGGAGACAATGGTGCCCACTAGACAAGGAGGACAAGACGTATCCACTCAGTACAAGCAACCTGCAGAGATTCTGATGTCCAGCAGGACGTGAAGAGACATCTTTCCTCAGTTTTCCAAGCAAAGGAGGCCAAAACAGGATATGTGAAAATTATTATTGGATTTGGTTGCAAATCAGGAAAAAACTCGACTAACAGTAGTTTCAACAAATAGTAGTGTGTTTCTTACATGCCAAGAATTATAGCATGAAAGCTAGCTGCTGCATTGTTTCAGTCACTCAACAATGACTTCAGAGACCCAGGTTTTTCCAACTCTATGTTCTGCCAGTCTTAGCAATTCAGCCTTCATCCTTTTGTCCTAGCTCATGACTGCAATACAGCTGCTGTTGTTTAGATAATAAGTTCACATACAAGCCAGGAAGAGCGAAAAAGTGAAAGAAATCATGACAGAGTGTGCTACTTTTAATCAAGAAAGAAAAAGCTCTCCTAGAACCACCCCAGAACAAATTTGTTTTGGAGTCTCATTGACCATGGCAATGTGACAAGACCACCTCTGGCAAAGCCAGGACTAGGCCAGTCATAATTAGCTTAGACTAATCAACTATTCCAGAAAAAGCATCTACTTCTGTTTCATAAAGTGAAGTTATTCAGTTGTATTTGACTCTTTGCCACCCTATGGACTGTAGCCTACCAGGCTCCTCCACCCATGGAATTTTCCAGGCAAAAGTATTGGAGTGGGTTGCCATTTCCTTCTCCAGGCTATCTTTCTGACCCAGGGATTGAACTTGGGTCTCCAACATTGCAGGCAGACACTTTATCATACACTAAAGCTTTTGTGTGGTTCATAACAAACTGTGGAAAATTCTTAAATAGATGGGAATATCAGACCACCTCACCTGCCTTCTGAGAAATCTGTATGCAGATCAAGAAGCAACAGTTCCAATACAATATTGTAATTAGCCTCCAATTAAAATAAATAAATATAAATTTAAAAAAATAAAAATGCAAAGAAAAATTAAAAAAAAAAAAGAAGCAACAATAGAATCTTACATGGAACAATGGACTGGTTCAAAATTGGGAAAGGAGTATGACAAGGCTGTATGTTGTGACCCTGATTGTTAACTTATATGCAGAGTACATCATGTGAAATGCCCAGCTGGATGAATCACAAGCTGGAATCAAGATTGCTGGGAGAAATATCAATAACCTCAGATATATAGATGATACCACTCTAGTGGTAGAAAGTGAAGAGGAACTAAAGAATCTCTTGATGAAGGTGAAAGAAGAGAGTGAAAAATCTGGCTTAAAACTCAACATTCAAAAACCTAAGGTCATGGCATCTGATCCCATCACTTCATGGCAAATAAAAGGGGAAAAAGTGGAAGCAGTGACAGATTTTTTTTTCTTGGGCTCAATAATCACTGAGGATGGTGTGGCAGCCATGAAATTAAAAGATGCTTGTTCCTTGGAAGTAAAGCTGTGACAAAACTAGACAGCATATTTAAAAGCAGAGACATCACTCTGCTGACTAAGGTCCATGTAGTCAAAGCTATGGTTTTTCTAGTAGTTATGTATGATGTGAGAGTTAGACTATAAAGAAGGTAGAACACTGAAAAATTGATGCTTTTGAACTGTAGTGCTGGAGAAGACTCTTGAGAGTCCCTTGGACAGCAAGATCAAACTAGCCAATCCTAAAGGAAATTAACCCAGAACATTCACTGGAAGGACTGATGCTGAGGTTCCAATACTTTGGCTATCTGATTGATGTGAAGAGCTGATTCATTGGAAAAGACCCTGATTCTGGGAAAGACTGAAAGCAAAAGGACACAGGGGTGGCATAGGATGAGATGGTTGGAACGCATTACCAACTCGATGGATATGAGTTTGAACAAACTCCAGGAGATGGTGAAGGGAAGCCCGGTGTGCTGCAGTCCACAGGATCACAAAGAGTTGGACACGACTTAGTGCCTGAACAACAACATCAACTATCTATCCCTCTTACTGAGCACATTGTCATTCTGCACAAAGTCAGGATTCTTTTAGCAACAGAGAAGGTGAAAATTAGAGTAAATAACTAAAAGTGTTTGCCATTGCCAGGTGTCATGAAATGAGAAGTAAGTGGTAAGTGAAAGAGGAAATAAACAGTGGCTATCATCTCAAAGCTCAAGACCTATCTCTGAGCTCACATATAAGATATCCACTGGAAGTATCCTAGGGAAAAAACATGGACTACATGAAAGACTTAGACCATGAGTGATCCTATAATATAGGTTGGGCATGACTCTTGAATAGTTCCTACCAGTACTGGATCACATATTAAACCCAGGCTATAGCAGAGAAGATATAAACAAAAACCATTTTACACAACTTTAAAAGAAGAGGCTTTAATTTTATCTGTGGCAAGGATAATAATCATATTTTCTCCTTTACCAACACCACTGTCCCTCCTGAGAATTTTATTTCACATTGGTTTGAACTTTGGATCTACAGACTACTGATAATTTTAGGATATTCAGTAGAATATTCACTTGTTTTGAGGGTTTGAGCTATTTGGGGATCAATAGGAAGAGGAAAGTTCAATTCATTACATTTGGAAATTTGTGATCAGTTCAGTTCAGTCACTCAGTCATGTCTGACTCTTTGCAACCCCATGAATTATAGCACACCAGGCCTCCCTGTCCATCACCAACTCCCAGAGTTCACTCAGACTCATGTCCATCGAGTCGGTGATGCCACACAGCCATCTCATCCTCTGTCATCCCGTTCTCCTCCTGCTCCCAATCACTCCGAGAATCAGGGTCTTTTCAATGAGTCAACTCTTCGCATGAGGTGGCTGAAGTACTGGAGTTTCAGCTTTAGCATAACTCTTTCCAATGAACACCTAGGACTGATCTCCTTTAGAATGGTCTGGCTGGATCTCCTTGCAGTCCAAGAGACTCTCAAGAGTCTTCTCCAACACCACGGTTCAAAAACATCAATTCTTCAGTGCTCAGCTTTCTTCACAGTCCAACTCTCACATCCATACATGACCACAGGAAAAATATAGCCTCGAATAGACAGACTCTCTGCTTTTGAATATGCTAACTAGGTTGGTCATAACTTTCCTTCCAAGGAGAAAGCATCTTTTAATTTTATGGCTGCAGTCACCATCTGCAGTGATTTTGGAGCCCCCCAAAATAAAGTCTGACACTGTTTCCACTGTTTCCCCATCTATTTCCCATGAAGTGATGGGACAAGATGCTATGATCTTTGTTTTCTGAATGTTGAGCTTTAAGCCAATTTTTTCACTCTCCTCTTTCATTTTCATCAAGAGGCTCTTTAGTTCCTCTTCATTTCAGCCATAAGGGTGATGTCATCTGCATATCTGAGGTTATTGATATTTCTCCCAGCAATCTTGATTCCAGCTTGTGTTTCTTCCAGCCCAGTGTTTCTCATGATGTACTCTGCATATAAATTAAAGAAGCAGGCTGACAATATACAGCCTTGACGTACTCCTTTTCCTATTTGGAACCAGTCTGTTGTTCCATGTCCAGTTCTAACTGTTGCTTCCTGACCTGTATATAGGTTTCTCAAGACGTAGGTCAGGTGGCCTAGAGAAGCGAAAAGCAAAGGAGAAAAGGAAAGATATAAACATCTGAATGCAGAGTTCCAAAGAATAGCAAGGAGAGACAAGAAAGCCTTCCTCAGTATTCAATGCAAAGAAATAGAGGAAAACAACAGAATGGGAAAGACGAGAGATCTCTTCAAGAAAATTAGAGATAACAAGGGAACATTTCATGCAAAGATGGGCTCGATAAAGGACAGAAATGGTATGGACCTAACAGAAGCAGAAGATATTAAGAAGAGGTGGCAAGAATACACAGAAGAACTGTACAAAAAAGAGCTTCACGACCCAAATAATCATGAGAGCTTCATGACCCAGATAATCACGATGGTGTGATCACTCACCTAGAGTCAGATATCCCAGAATGTGAAGTCAAGTGGGCCTTAGAAAGCATCACTATGAACAAAGCTAGTGGAGGTGATGGAATTCCAGTTGAGCTATTCCAAATCCTAAAAGATGTTGCTGTGAAAGTGCTGCACTCAATATGCCAGCAAATTTGGAAAACTCAGCAGTGGCCACAAGATTGGAAAAGGTCAGTTTTCATTCCAATCCCAAAGAAAGGCAATCCCAAAGAATGCTCAAACTACTGCACAATTGCACTCATCTCACACGCTAGTAAAGTAATGCTCAAAATTCTCCAAGCCAGGCTTCAGCAATATGTGAACTATGAACTTCCAAATGTTCAAGCTGGTTTTAGAAAAGGCAGAGGAACCAAAGATCAAATTGCCAACATCCGCTGGATCATGGAAAAAGCAAGAGAGTTCCAGAAAAACATCTATTTCTGCTTTATTGACTATGCCAAAGTCTTTGACTGTGTGGATCACAATAAACTATGGAAAAAAATTTGTGATAGGAAATACCAAATTAAAAGAACCAGCCCAGCTTTTTTTTTTTTCTCCTAATATCAGAGTCACTATCTATAAATACATTTTTCATAGCTTTCAATTAGTAAAAAATGAATGGATATATTGAGTTTCTTAATTTTCTAGGATAGGTACATTGTTTCATTTTTATTTGAGGAAGCATGTTTGTAAAATTGACTGTCATATAAATGTTTGTCTGCCATATAAATGTTTTGATCATGAATCGTTGTGATGACCAGCAAGATTTTCTTTTTTTTTTCCTACTGTTTCAGTTTCCTGCTGCTATGAGGTATATTAGCAGTGAAAAAGTGAAAGCTTTTGTCTCTAAGATCAGATCAGATCAGATCAGTCGCTCAGTCATGTCCGACTCTTTGCGACCCCATGAACTGCAGCACGCCAGGCCTCCCTGTCCATCACCAGCTCTCGGAGGTCACTCAGACTCACATTCATCGAGTCAGTGATGCCATCCAGCTATCTCATCCTCTGTCGTCCCCTTCTCCTCCTGCCCTCAATCCCTCCCAGCATCAGAGTCTTCTCCAATGAGTCAACTCTTCGCATGAGGTGGCCAAAATACTGGAGTTTCAGCTTTAGTATCATTCCTTCCAAAGAAATCCCAGGGCTGATCTCCTTCAGAATGGACCAGTTGGATCTCCTTGCAGTCCAAGGGACTCTCAAGAGTCTTCTCCAACACCACAGTTCAAAAGCATCAATTCTTTGGCACTCAGCCTTCTTCACAGTCCAGCTCTCACATCCATACATGACCACAGGAAAGACCATAGCCTTGACTAGGCGAACCTTTTTTGGCAAAGTGATGTCTCTGCTTTTGAATATGCTATCTAGGTTGGTCATAACTTTCCTTCCAAGGAGTAAGCATCTTTTAATTTCATGGCTGCAGTCACCATCTGCAGTGATTTTGGAGCCTAGAAAAATAAAGTCTGACACTGTTTCCACTGTTTCTCCATCTATTTCCCATGTAGTGATGGGACCAGATGCCATGATCTTTGTTTTCTGAATGTTGAGCTTTAAGCCAACCTTTTCACTCTCCACTTTCACTTTCATCAAGAGGCTTTTTAGTTCCTCTTCACTTTCTGCCATAAGGGTGGTATCATCTGCATATCTGAGGTTATTGATATTTCTCCCAGCAATCTTGATTCCAACTTGTGTTTCTTCCAGTCCAGCGTTTCTCAAGATGTACTCTATATATAAGTTAAATAAACAGGGTGACAATATACAGCCTTGACGTACTCCTTTTCCTATTTGGAACCAGTCTGTTGTTCCATGTTCAGTTCTAACTGTTGCTTCCTGACCTGCATACAGATTTCTCAAGAGGCAGGACAGGTGGTCTGGTATTCCCATCTCTTTAATAATTTTCCACAGTTTATTGTGATCCACACAGTCAAGGACTTTGGCATAGTCAATAAAGCAGAAATTGATGTTTTTCTGGAACTCTCTTGCTTTTTCCATGATCCAGCGGATGTTGGCAGTTTGATCTCTGGTTCCTCTGCCTTTTCTAAAACCAGCTTGAACATCAGGAAATTCATGGTTCATATATTGCTGAAGCCTGGCTTGGAGAATTTTGAGCATTACTTTACTAGCGTGTGAGATGAGTGCAATTGTGTGGTAGTTTGAGCATTCTTTGGGATTGCCTTTCTTTGGGATTGGAATGAAAACTGACGTTTTCCAGTCCTGTGGCCACTGCTGAGTTTTCCAAATTTGCTGGCATATTGAGTGCAGCACTTTCACAGCAACATCTTTTAGGATTTGGAATAGCTCAACTGGAATTCCATCACCTCCACTAGCTTTTTTTGTAGCGATGCTTTCTAAGGCCCACTTGACTTCACATTCCAGGATGTCTGGCTCTACGTCAGTGATCACACCATCGTGATTATCTGGGTCGTGAAGCTCTTTTTTGCACAGTTCTTCTGTGTATTCTTGCCACCTCTTCTTAATCTTCTGCTTCTGTTAGGTCCATACCATTTCTGTCCTTTATTGAGCCCATCTTTGCATGAAATGTTCCTTTGGTATCTCTGATTTTCTTGAAGAGATCCCTAGTCTTTCCCATTCTGTTGTTTTCCTCTATTTCTTTGCACTGATTGCTGAAGAAGGCTTTCTTATCTCTTCTTGCTATTCTTTGGAACTCTGCATTCCGATGCTTATATCTTTCCTTTTCTCCTTTGCTTTTTGCTTCTCTTCTTTTCACAGCTATTTGTAAGGCCTCCCCAGACAGCTATTTTGCTTTTTTGCATCTCTTTTCCATGGGGATGGTCTTGATCCCTGTCTCCTGTACAATGTCACGAACCTCATTCCATAGTTCATCAGGCACTCTATCTATCAGATCTAGGCCCTTAAATCTATTTCTCACTTCCACTGTATAATCATAAGGGATTTGATTTAGGTTATACCTGAATGGTCTAGTGGTTTTCCCTACTTTCTTCAATTTAAGTTTGAATTTGGCAATAAGGAGTTCATGGTCTGAGCCACAGTCAGCTCCTGGTCTTGTTTTTGCTGACTGTACAGAGCTTCTCCATCTTTGGCTGCAAAGAATATAATCAATCTGATTTCGGTGTTGACCATCTCGTGACGTCCATGTATAGAGTCTTCTCTTGTGTTGTTGGAAGAGGGTGTTTGTTATGACTAGTGGATTTTCTTGGCAAAACTCTGTTAGTCTTTGCCCTGCTTCATTCCATATTCCAAGGCCAAATTTGCCTGTTACTCCAGGTGTTTCTTGACTTCCTACTTTTGCATTCCAGTCCCTTATAATGAAAAGGACATCTTTTTTGGGTGTAGTTCTAAAAGGTCTTGTAGGTCTTCATAGAACCGTTCAATTTCAGCTTCTTCAGCGTTATTGGTTGGGGCATAGACTTGGATTACTGTGACATTGAATGGTTTGCCTTGGAAATGAACAGAGATCATTCTGTTTTTTTTGAGATTGCATCCAAGTACTGCATTTCAGACTCTTTTGTTGACCATGATGGCCACTCCATTTCTTTTGAGGGATTCCTGCCCACAGTAGTAGATATAATGGTCGTCTGAGTTAAATTCACCCATTCCAGTCCATTTGAGTTTACTGATTCCTAGAATGTCGACATTCACTCTGGCCATTTCTTGTTTGACCACTTCCAATTGCCTTGATTCATGGACCTGACATTCCAGGTTCCTATGCAATATTGCTCTTTATAGCATCGGACCTTGCTTCTATCACCAGACACATCC
Organism: Tragelaphus eurycerus; assembly: GCA_935064755.1. Classification (NCBI taxonomy): domain Eukaryota; kingdom Metazoa; phylum Chordata; class Mammalia; order Artiodactyla; family Bovidae; genus Tragelaphus; species Tragelaphus eurycerus. Next base: position 7,866,114 of record CAKXYN010000064.1, read on the forward strand.
ACAGCTGGGTATTCTTTTTCTTTGAGAGATATACTATTCTTATTGGGCAAATCTGGACATTGAGCTCAGACCTCTGGGTCTGAAGAAGTGGCTACATGAATCTAACTAAGCTATAAAAAAAAAAAAAAAAAAAAGGATGAGTTTCCCAATGCTGAGGGGGTTGGGTTCAATCTACCCAATCCATATAAAAGGTAGGAGTTTCTCAAAAGAAAGGTTAGGGTTAAGGTTAGGGATACAGTTAGATTAAAACAAAGCAAAACAATAACAGCACCTGGTGACTGCTCACAGGGAAAATAAGTATTTCATGGAATCTAATGCTTAAAACAAGAGTCCCTTGGACTACAGGAGATCAAATCAGTAAATCCTAAAGGAAATAAATCCTGAATATTCATTGGAAGGACTGATGCTGCAGCTGAAGCTCCGATACTTTGGCCACCTGATGAGAAAAGCTGGCTCATTAGAAAAGTCCCTGATGCTTGGAAAGATTGAAGGCAGGAGGAGAAAAGGACTACAGAGGACAAGATGGTTGAATGGTGACACCAACTTGATGGATATGAGTTTGAGCAGGCTCTGGGAGATGGTGAAGGACAGGGTTGCACTATAAAGAAAACTGAGCACTGAAGAATTGATGCTTTTGAACTCTAGTGTTGGAAAGACTCTTGAGAATCTTTTGGACAGCAAGGAGATCCAACCAGTCCATCCTAAAGAAAATCAGTCCTGAATATTCATTGGAAGGACTGATGCTGAAGCTGAAACTCCAGTCCTTTGGCCATCTGTTGCAAAGAACTGATTCATTGGAAAAGACTCTGATGCTGGGAAATATTGAAGGTGGGAGGAGAAGGGGACAACAAAGGATGAGATGTTTGGATGGCATCACCGATTTGATGGACATGAGTTTAAGTAAGCTCCAGGAGCTGGTGATAGACAGGGAAGCCTGGAGTACTGCAGTCCATGGGGTTGTAAAGAGTTAGACATGACTGACTAACTGAACAACAACAACAAATGCTTAAAAATAAAAAAGTATCATTTACTTTTTGCTTTCCTTGAAGAAAATGTAATTATAGTTATTATCAGGAAGTACTAGGAAAACTTCGAAGACATAAAAGACTCTCATTAACTTAGATCAGTTTAGTATAATAATAGTTTCTACTAGCACTAAATGTCATGTTGGGCCAAGCATTGTATGAATCATACTTTTTTTTCCTGTTATCCCTAGGGCAATTACATTTTTCAAATTTGAAAAATTGAGGCTTATAGAAGATGAATAAGTTGTTTAAAATCACACAGGTAGCTAGTTGCAGAGATCTTCTGGCTTTAAAGGCCTACTTTTTACAATAAGATTCATAATTATCAACTGGTTGAAATCTGTTCATGTTGTTTTAGATGTTCCAAAACATCCTGAAATTGTTTTCTTGTTTTTAAGAATATCAGATCAGATCAGATCAGATCAGTCGCTCAGTCGTGTCTGACTCTTTGCGACCCCATGAACTGCAGCATGCCAGGCCTCCCTGTCCATCACCAACTCCCAGAGGTCACTCAGACTCACATCCATCGAGTCAGTGATGCCATCCAGCCATCTCATCCTCTGTTGTCCCCTTCTCCTCCTGCCCCCAATCCCTCCCAGCATCAGAGTCTTCTCCAATGAGTCAACTCTTCGCATGAGGTGGCCAAAATACTGGAGTTTCAGCTTTAGTATCATTCCTTCCAAAGAAATCCCAGGGCTGATCTCCTTCAGAATGGACCGGTTGGATCTCCTTGCAGTCCAAGGGACTCTCAAGAGTCTTCTCCAACACCGCAGTTCAAAAGCATCAATTCTTTGGCACTCAGCCTTCTTCACAGTCCAGCTCTCACATCCATACATGACCACAGGAAAGACCATAGCCTTGACTAGGCGAACCTTTGTTGGCAAAGTGATGTCTCTGCTTTTGAATATGCTATCTAGGTTGGTCATAACTTTCCTTCCAAGGAGTAAGCGTCTTTTAATTTCATGGCTGCAGTCACCATCTGCAGTGATTTTGGAGCCCAGAAAAAGAAAGTCTGACACTGTTTCCACTGTTTCTCCATCTATTTCCCATGTAGTGATGGGACCAGATGCCATGATCTTTGTTTTCTGAATGTTGAGCTTTAAGCCAACCTTTTCACTCTCCACTTTCACTTTCATCAAGAGGCGTTTTAGTTCCTCTTCACTTTCTGCCATAAGGGTGGTGTCATCTGCATATCTGAGGTTATTGATATTTCTCCCAGCAATCTTGATTCCAACTTGTGTTTCTTCCAGTCCAGCATTTCTCATGATGTACTCTGCATATAAGTTAAATAAACATGGTGACACCCAGCTAATAGTTAAAAAAATGTTACCTAGTATACGTCTTTGGTCTCCCCCTTTATACTATAAAACTATAAAATTTATTTTATATTTATAATTTATGAAGTTAATAAATATAAGAATGATGTAATCACCATATGAATTTCCTTTCTCTAAATTAATACTTAAGTATGTTTCCTTGAATTATTTAAACATTCTCGCCTACAAGCTTAAATTGTACCATCTTTGACATGTATTTTGTTAAGCTTGAGTTCAGTCCCTGTTTATATTTTCATAAACTTGAAATTAGTGGAAAGCCAATAATATGTTTTTCTCTATTAATAAGGCTAAAAAATAAGCCAATTTCTTCCTCTATTAGGATGTATACAGAGAAGCATTAGTAGAGTCATATATTTTGCTAGTTGTGTGTCATGCATTGGCATGAAAATTGAGAAACCAACAAGGAAAAATATGGGATTCCCTAACTTTAAGAAACATATAGTCTTGGAGACAGAACAGTATACACCTGACTAAACAGAGGCTTGGAGGCACACACACTAAGCTATGAAGAACCACAGAAAAGGCTCCTAAGACAACATAACTGATCAGGATTGGGTTGGAAAAACAATAACAAAAGATTCCTGAGAAGTTTGATGCCTGAGGTGAGTTGTGAAGGATAAATACGAGCAGTGTATGATAAGTGGGCAGAAAGGGTTCCAAGAGGATAGTCAGGGTGTGCTAGACCCACATCACCAAAAGGAGAGGCAGATGCAGGAAGGGGTGGGGATGGGGGAGATATTTAGAAACATAGAAATAGTTCAGTAAAATTTGAGGTGGAATGGGGTAGGGAAACAAGTAGGAATTGATAGGAAAAAATTTGGGTTCCATCACACCATTTTTGACGGCAGTGAGGAGATACCCCTCGTCCAAGGTAAGGAGCAGTGGCTTCACTTTGCTGGAGCAGCTGTGAAGCAATACCCCATGTCCAAGGTAAGAGAAACCCAAGTAAGAAGGTAGGTGTTGCAAGAGGTCATCAGAGGACAGACACATTGAAACCATAATCACAGAAAACTAGTCAATCTAATCACACTAGGACCACAGCCTTGTCTAACTCAATGAAAGTAAGCCATGCCTGTGGGGCACCCCAAGATGGGTGGGTCATGGTGGAGAGATCTGACAGGATGTGTTCCACTGGAGAAGGGAATGGCAAGCCACTTCAGTATTCGTGCCTTGAGAACCCTATGAACAGTATGAAAAGGCAAAATGATATGATACTGAAAGAGAAACTCCCCAGGTCAGTAGGTGTCCAATATACTACTGGAGATGGGTAGAGAAATAACTCCAGAAAGAATGAAGGGATGGAGCCAAAGCAAAAAGAATACCCAGCTGTGGATGTGACTGGTGATAGAAGCAAGGTCCGATTCTGTAAAGAGCAATATTGCATAGGAACCTGGAATGTCAGGTCCATGAATCAAGACAAATTGGAAGTGGTCAAACAGGAGATGGCAAGATTGAACATCTATTCTAGGAATCAGTGAACTAAAATGGACAGGAATGGGTGAATTTAACTCAGATGACCATTATATCTACTACTGGAGGCAGGAATTCCTCAGAAGAAATGGAGTGGCCATCATGGTCAACAAGAGAGTCTGAAATGCAGTACTTGGATGCAATCTCAAAAACGACAGAATGATCTCTGTTCGTTTCCAAGGCAAACCATTCAATGTCACAGTAATCCAAGTCTATGCCCCAACCAATAACGCTGAAGAAGCTGAAGTTGAACGGTTCTATGAAGACCTACAAGACCTTTTAGAAGTAACACCCAAAAAAGATGTCCTTTTCATTATAAGGGACTGGAATGCAAAAGTAGGAAGTCAAGAAACACCTGGAGTAACAGGCAAATTTGGCCTTGGAATACGGAATGAAGCAGGGCAAAGACTAACAGAGTTTTGCCAAGAAAATGCACTAGTCATAGCAAACACCTTCCAACAACACAAGAGAAGACTCTATACATGGACATCACCAGATGGTCAACCCCAAAATCAGATTGATTATATTCTTTGCAGCCAAAGATGGAGAAGCTCTATACAGTCAGCAAAAACAAGACCAGGAGCTGACTGTGGCTCAGATCATGAACTCCTTATTGCCAAATTCAGACTGAAATTGAAGAAAGTAGGGAAAACCACTAGACCATTCAGGTATGACCTAAATCAAATCCCTTATGATTATACAGTGGAAGTGAGAAATAGATTTAAGGGCCTAGATTTGATAGATAGAGTGCCTGATGAACTATGGATGGAGGTACATGACATTGTACAGGAGACAGGGATCAAGACCATCCCTATGGAAAAGAGGAGCAAAAAAGCAAAATGGCTGTCTGGGGAGGCCTTACAAATAGCTGTGAAAACAAGAGAAGGGAAAAGCCAAGGAAAAAAGGAAAGATATAAGCATCGGAATGCAGAGTTCCAAAGAATAGCAAGGAGAGATAAGAAAGCCTTCCTCAGCGATCAATGCAAAGAAATAGAGGAAAACAACAGAATGGGAAAGACTAGGGATCTCTTTGAGAAAATCAGAGATACCAAAGGAACATTTCATGCAAACAAGGGCTAGATAAAGGACAGAAATTGTATGGACCTAACAGAAGCAGTAGATATTAAAAGAGGTGGCAGGAATACACAGAAGAACTGTACAAAAAAGATCTTCACGACCAAGATCATCATGATGGTGTGATCACTGACCTAGAGCCAGACATCCTGGAGTGTGAAGTCAAGTGGGCCTTAGAAAGCATCGCTACGAAAAAAGCTAGTAGAGGTGATGGAATTCCAGTTGAGCTATTTTAAATCCTGAAATATGATGATGTGAAAGTGCTGCAGTCAATATGCCAGCAAATTTGGAAAACTCAGCAGTGGCCACAGGACTGGAAAAGATCAGTTTTCATTCCAATCCCAAAGAAAGGCAGTGCCAAAGAATGCTCAAACTACCGCACAATTGCACTCATCTCACAGGCTGGTAAAGTAATGCTCAAAATTCTCCAAGCCAGGCTTCAGCAATATGTGAACCATGAACTTCCTGATGTTCAAGTTGATTTTAGAAAAGGCAGAGGAACCAGAGATCAAATTGCCAACATCTGCTAGATCATGGAAAAAGCAAGAGATTTCCAGAAAAACATCTATTTCTGCCTTATTGACTATGCCAAAGCCTTTGACTGTGTGGATCACAATAAACTGTGGAAAATTCTGAAAGAGATGGGAATACCAGACCACCTGTCCTGCCTCTTGAGAAACCTGTATGCATGTCAGGAAGCAACAGTCAGAACTGGACATGGAACAACAGACTGGCTCCAAATAGGAAAAGGAGTACATCAAGGATGTATATTGTCACCCTGCTTCTTTAATTTATATGCAGTGTACATCATGAGAAACACTGGGCTGGAGGAAGCACAAGCTGCAATCAAGATTGCTGGGAGAAATATCAATAACCTCAGATAAGCAGATGACACCATCCTTATGGCAGAAAGTGAAGAGGAACTAAAACGCCTCTTGATGAAAGTGAAAGTGGAGAGTGAAAAGGTTGGCTTAAAGCTCAACATTCAGAAAACGAAGATCATGGCATCTGGTCCCATCACTTCATGGGAAATAGATGGGGAAACAGTGGAAACAGTGTCAGACTTTATATTTTGGGGTCCAAAATCACTGCAGATAGTGACTGCAGCCATGAAATTAAAAGACGCTTACTCCTTGGAAGGAAAATTATGACCAACCTAGATAGCATATTCAAAAGCAGAGACATTACTTTGCCAACAAAGGTCCGTCTAGTCAAGGCTATGGTTTTTCCTGTGGTTATGTATGCATGTCAGAGTTGGACTGTGAACAAGGCTGAGCGCCGAAGAATTGATGCTTTTGAACTGTGGTGTTGGAGAAGACTCTTGAGAGTCCCTTGGACTGCAAGGAGATCCAGCCAGTCCATTCTGAAAGAGATCAGCCCTGGGATTTCTTTGGAAGAAATGATGCTAAAGCTGAAACTCCCATACTTTCGTCACCTCATGTGAAGAGTTGACTCATTGGAGAAGACTCTGATGCTGGGAGGGATTAGGGGCAAGAGGAGAAGGGGACGACAGAGGATGATATGGCTGGATGGCGTCACTGACTCAATGGACATGGACCTGGGTGAACTCCGGGAGTTGGTGATGGACAGGGAGGCCTGGTGTGCTGCGATTCATGGGGTCACAAAGAGTGGGACACCACTGAGTGACTGAACCGAACTGAACTGAACACCAGTTATAGTAGACCATATTTTTGAACCTCTTGCCTATAAGTAGAGAGATTCCACCATCTAAACAAACAAGAAGCAGGTCAACACGCAATCCAAGAGGCAAGGTTCCAAGAGCAGCCAAAGTCCTAAACAAGAGGACACTAGCTGATGACAAGAGGTGTCCAAAGCTATAACTTGGGAGAGGATATGAATGAAATCTGGGGACAGAAAGTTTCAGAAGTAATAAAGATGTAAATGGAGCATCTGACAGAGCATTCTAATTAGGAGTACCAAATTGTTCCTTGATCTCTCTTTCCTTTAAAGTTCCATAGACTCTATAAGTTCTTTCACCTAATGAAACACATAGAAGTTACACATGCTTTGCTACCAGTGTGGAAAATGACTGCTTACTACAAACAGGAAGGATTACAGGACTTTGCTGCTCCAAAGATGAACAATGTTCTTAATGAGGCTGAGGGCATGGAAAGGCATAGCTATTTTAGGTCACTTAGCCTTCTTCTCTTCAATAAGAAATTGTGCTAGTACCCTTGGAAGGCTATAAAAAAACTTCTAATGAAGAAGGAAAAAAGAGACAGAATCACACATTTCCCTGCTGTACTTAGGGAAACACAATGTTAATGCCCTCTTGATATAAACAGAACTCTCAGAAATAAAAAAGTACTTTCTTGTTTATGAGATTGTTAAAGATTATGATTATGTTTACAATTAGTAGATTAAAATTTAAGAGGATTTTATTGATATAGGAATAGCCTAACATACAAAGAAAGAAAATATGTGGGAAATACGCCTGAAAATGAGCACTTCTACATATGTTCCATGCCATTGTTCTACTCAGGTGACTTGTTCCAGAAACATATTTAAGCTGGTCATAGGAAATTACAGCCACTCCCTCTTAGATTGGCCCAAACCACCTTCTAGTTCTTTAGCAAGGTTACTGATGAACTGGTATTCAACCCACGCCCATTTTTCTCTGAAAGACAAATGGATATGGTCCCCTGGATTGATATCCTTGATGCTCTTTCTTGGATATGATTTCAGTACTTGGTGGTATGAACAGACCAAATGACTAAAGAGAGTCCCTGGTTCTCAAAAAAAAAAAAAAAAAAAATTGAGCTCAAACAAAAAGTTATTTAAAGAAACAAACTGATGTGAGTTTATGCAGACTTAAATGCTCCTATACCCTCAAAAGTGCATTGCCCATGTTAATTCCCATTGGTTACAAACAGTAAAGAAAGTGAGTAAACTCTTCTTTGGGTTGGGGTGGTGGGGAGGAGAGCATTCTGTACTCTCTTTCAAGGTAGACAAGTAGGGTGTGAAAAGAGTTTTTGCACAGTACAAAACAAACTAACCATAAAAGGAAGAAACTGATGAATTGAGCTACATTAAAATGAAGAATTTCTGTTCATCAGATGGTACAATAAAGAGAGAGAAAAAGACACATTACACACTGGGAGAAGATACAACTGTAATTGGCAAAGAGCTAGTATCTGGAATGTATAAAGTGAAGTCTCTTAGTCGTCTTCAACTCTTCGATCCCATGGACTGTAGCCTACCAGGCTCCTCCATCCATGGGATTTTCCAGGCAAGAGTACTGGAGTGGGTTGCCATTTCTTTCTCCACGGGATCTTCCCAATTCAGTGATTGAACCCAGGTCTCCCACATTGCAGGCAGATGCTTTACCATCTGAGCCACCAGGGAATCCCACAAAGAGTCAGACATGATCAAACAACTGAGCACAGCACTACAAACATACTTGCATGTGATTTTTTGAATGTATAAAATACCTTCACAATTCAATAAGTCAAAGGGTAAATGATGAAATTAAAGATGAGTCTTTTGGACTCTGTTGGGGGGGATGATTTGGGAGAATGGCATTAAAACATGTGTAATATCATATATGAAATGAATTGCCAGTTCAGGTTCGATGCATGATACAGGATGCTCGGGGCTGGTGCACTGGGATGACCCAGAGGGATGGTATGGGGAGGGAGGTGGGAGGGGGGTTCAGGATGGGGAACACGTGTACACCCGTGGTGGATGCATGTTGATGTATGGCAAAACTAATACAATAGTGTAAAGTAAAAAAAAGTAATAATAATAATAAAATTAAATTTAAAAAATAAATAAAGATGAAGACACTTAAACAAACATTTATTAAAAAGAATGTTTTTGTTGTTTACTTGCTAAGTTGTGTCTGACTCTGTCACGCCATGGACTACAGGTCACCAGGCTCGTCTGTCCATGGGATTTCCTAGGCAAGAATACTGGAGTGGGTTGCCATTTCCTTCTCCAAGGGATCTTTCCAGCCCAGGGATTGAACTCAAGTGTCCTGCATTGGCAGGCAGATTCTTTACCACTGAGTCATCCAGAAAGCCAAAAAAAGCTATACAGAGAACATGAAAAGATGTTCTACTTAATTAGTCATCAGAGAAATATAACTAAAACGAAATGAGACACTAGCAAACACCTTCCAGAAGGACTCAAATTAAAAAGACTGATAATAACATGTATTGGTGAGGATGAAGTACAGATACATACACTGTTGATAAGAACAAAAATTATACAACCACTTTAGAATGCTACTTGGTGTATATTATTAGTATATTATGAATATAGGCACACTCAGATCAGATCAGATCAGATCAGTCACTCAGTCATGTCCAACTCTTTACGACCCCATGAATCACAGCACGCCAGGCCTCCCTGTCCATCACCAGCTCCCGGAGGTCACTGAGACTCACATCCATCGAGTCAGTGATGCCATCCAGCCATCTCATCCTCTGGCGTCCCCTTCTCCTCTTTCCCCTAATCCCTCCCAGCATCAGAATCTTCTCCAATGAGTCAACTCTTCACATGAGGTGGCCAAAGTACTGGAGTTTCAGCTTTAGCATCATTCCTTCCAAAGAAATCCCAGGGCTGATCTCCTTCAGAATGGACTGGTTGGATCTCCTTGCAGTCCAAGGGACTCTCAAGAATCTTCTCCAACACCACAGTTCAAAAGCATCAATTCTTCTGCACTCAGCCTTCTTCACAGTCCAACTCTCACATCCATACATGACCACAGGAAAAACCATAGCCTTCACTAGACGGACCTTTGTTGGCAAAGTAATGTCTCTGCTTTTGAATATGCTATCTAGGTTGGTCATAACTTTCCTTCCAAGGAGTAAGCGTCTTTTAATTTCATGGCTGCAGCCACCATCTGTAATGATCTTGGAGCCCAGAAAAATAAAGTCTGACACTGTTTCCACTGTTTTCCCATCTGTTTCCAATGAAGTGATGGGACTGGATGACATGATCTTCATTTTCTGAATGTTGAGCTTTAAGCCAACTTTTTCACTCTCCACTTTCACTTTGATCAAGAGGCTTTGAGTTCCCTCTTCACTTTCTGCTATAAGGGTGGGTCATCTGCATATCTGAGGTTATTGATATTTCTCCTGGCAATCTTGATTCCAGCTTGTGTTTCTTCCAGTCCGGCGTTCCTCATGATGTACTCTGCATATAAGTTAAATAAACAGGGTGACAATATACAGCTTTGACGTATTCCTTTTCCTATTTGGAACCAGTCTGTTGTTCCATGTCCAGTTTCAACTGTTGCTTCCTGACCTGCATACAAATTTCTCTAGCAATTCCACTCCTAGGCATACATCCCACATTTAGTATCCACATATATGCACACCAAAAGTCACATGCAATTATGTTGGTGGTACTGTGCTGTGCTGTGCTCAGTCGTTTGGTCGTGTCTGACTCTGTGACTTCATGGACTGTAGCCTGTCAGGCTTCCTCTGTTCACGGGATTTTTCAGGCAAGAACACTGGCGTGTGTTCTCATTTCCTCCTTCAAGGCATCTTGCTGACCCAGGGATCAAACCTGCATCTTCTGCATCTCCTCCATTGGCAGGTGGATTCTTTACCATTGAGCCATCTGGAAAGTATGCTTGTAGCAGCATTATTTGTAATAATAATGGAGAACATCCCAATAGTTTATAAAAAATAATGTGAACTTAGAAACTGTGGTATATTTACAACATAGTTAATTGGACAAATATTACGTTGCTGCTGCTGCTAAGTCACTTCAGTCGTGTCGGACTCTGTGTGACCCCATAGACGGCAGCCCACCAGGCTCCCCTGTCCCTAGGATTCTCCAGGCAAGAACACTGGAGTGGGTTGCCATTTCCTTCTCCAATGCATGAAAGTGAAAAGTGAAAGTGAATTCGCTCAGTCGTGTCTGACTCTTAGCGGCCCCATGGACTGCAGCCTACCAGGCTCCTCCGTCCATGGGATTCTCCAGGCAAGAACAGTGGAGTGGGGTTGAGGAAGCTATAAAAGTCAGGTACAAAACAATAATAAATAATAAGAGGGAAACGTTATCAATAGCATTAGGAATTAGTATAATGATTGGTATGTTGTGAGTATATATGACAGGATATGAGTTAGGCTTCTGGGATGCTGGTAATATTTTATTTTGTGTCTTGGTAGTGGTAACACCGGGGAAGGCAATGGCACCCCACCCCAGTACTTTTGCCTGGAAAATCCCATGGACGGAGGATCCTGGTAGGCTCCAGTCCATGGGGTCGCTGAGAGTCGGACACGACTGAGCGACTTCCCTTTCACTTTTCACTTTCATGCATTGGAGAAGGAAATGGCAACCCACTCCAGTATTCTTGCCTGGAGAATCCCAGGGACGGTGGAGCCTGGTGGGCTTCTGTCTATGGGGTCGCACAGAGTCGGACACGACTGAAGCGACTTAGCAGCAGCAGCAGCAGCAGTGGTAACATGTGGTGCTTATGCTTGATAGCTCATCTAGCTATATAATTATTTACACTTTTTCTGTATATATAGTACTTTAGTTAAAAAAATATTTTTATTTTCCTGAATTGAGCTGTAGAAGTTGCTTGTATATTTTTGAGATTAGTTGTTTGTCTGTTGCTTCATTTGCTATTATTTTCTCCCATTCTGAGGGCTGTCTTTTCAGCTTGCCTATAGTTTCCTTTGTTGTGCAAAAGCTTTTAAGTTTGATTAGGTCCCATTTGTTCATTTTTGATTTTATTTCCGATATTCTGGGAGGTGGGTCTAGAGGATCCTGCTGTGATGTAAGTCAGAGAGTGTTTTGCCTATTTATCCTCTAGGAGTTTTATGTTTCTGTCTTATTTTAGCTCTTTAATCAATCAAAAAATGGGCCAAAGAACTAATAGACATTTCTCCAAAGAAGACATACAGATGGCTAACAAACACATGAAAAGATGCTCAACATCGCTCATTATCAGAGAAATGCAAATCAAAACCACTATGAGATACCATTACACGCCAGTCAGAATGGCTGCGATCCAAAAATCCACAAGCAATAAATGCTGGAGAGGGTGGGGAGAAGGTACCCTCTTACACTGTTGGTGGGAATGCAAACTAGTACAGCCATTATGGAGAACAGTATGGAGATTCCTCAAAAAACTGGGAATAGAACTGCCTTATGACCCAGCAATCCCACTGCTGGGCATACACACGAGAAAACCAGAATTGAAGAGGCACGTGTACCCCAATGTTCATAGCAGCACTGTTTACAATAGCCAGGACGTGGAAGCAACCTAGATGCCCATCCACAGATGAATGGATAAGCAAGCTGTGTACATATACACGATGGAGTATTACTCAGCCATTAAAAAGAATACATTTGAACATCTAATGAGGTGGATGGATGGAGCCTACACAAGTGAAGTAAGCAGAAAGAAAACAAAATACAGTATACTACGCAATATATGGAATAGAAAGAGGTAACAACACCCTGCTTGAGACAGCAGAGAAGAGAGAACAGACTTGGACTCTGGGACTGGGAGAGGGTGGGACGATTGGGAGAATAGCATTGAAATATGTATAATATCATATCTGAAATGAGTCAGTCCAGGTACGATGCCCGATAACAGATGCCTGGGACGGAGCACTGGGAGACCTGGAGGGATGGTGTGGGAGGGGGAGGGAGGAGGGCAGGATGGGGAGCACGGGTATCTGGTGGCGGATCCATCTCGATGTATAGTAAAAGTAATACAATATTGTAAAAAAAAAATAAAATAAATGTGATTATAAGCCAAAAAAAAAAAAAAATAAAAATAAAATCTTTAGAATACCAAACACTAAAAAAAAAAAAAAAATATTTTTAAGAAGTGCATTAGCTTGACCTTCAGTTGTTATTTAAATAATTCCTTGGAATTCTGCCATTCAATGCTCACTTGCCAAATATGGTTGTGTCTGCAGTGCTGAGAGAATTAGAGCACAAAAGAGGATCCCTACATAGTTTGGCCTGAGGCTGGTTGGGACTCCTTGACCTTCAGGGGGAAGGTGATAGTCAGCTGTCAAATTAACATCTATATTTTTAAACTTTAACATATAAAAGGGGAAATATGGGTTAATTATATCCCTAAATAAAATGTCATGTGATGTGATGTCTTAGTAAAGACATGGATGTTGAATCTGTGTAAAATGAAAATTGCTTGACAGTGTTAAAATACATATAATTTTGTTGAGGAAAGTGTCACAGTTTTCCAGAGCTAAGTAGATAAAGGACATGTGTGATACCAGGGAAATAATTGGGCCCTGGTGGGATTGATCTATGGATAAGATAATCAGTATGCTTCCTAAAATAATTTCCATGTCTCCAAGGTAACATCACATAATCAGTGTTGGTTTTTTCATTGCATGTTGAGAATAGCAAAAACATAAACAGATTGTTCTAGTTTACAGATGAGAAATTTTAAAAGCTTAAATTGCTATCTTCTTATTTAGTTATGAAATCACAAATTAATAGTAAAAAGGTTGAATTCAGAAGCTACATATCACCTTAAGGGTCAAGTCATATTGCTCAGCATGGAATAACACACTGAATATCAAATTCATCATGATTTGCTTCTTATAAACTTCTCCATCTTCCCATCTTCATCTCTGCCCACTCTATCCCCTAATGGAGTACTGCATACTCCATTAGTTGCTAACTATTAGTTATTGAATATTTGCTCTTCCAAACTTCCAGTCTTTTTGTGTGCTCTTAACTCTGTACTGAAAAGCACTTTCCTTAATTATCTGCCTGGAAAATGTGTATTCATCCTTTAAAAATTTCCTTAGTCTTAAAGATTAATTACCCCTTTCTCTAGTCTAACTAACATCATTTTTATTTCCATGATTGATATTATTATACTTTTTTTCCTTCTCTCTTTTGATATTTAGAATTCCTTGAAGATAGGGATTACATTTTATGAATCTCTATACACCAACTCCTGTTGTTCCAGATGGCACATAGAAAATGCTAAAGGAATATTTACCAAATAGAATAGAAAATAATTTGTTCTTTCACAAGAAATTTGCTAAAAAAAGGAAATTCAAGTGTCCAGTAAGCATATTAGAACATCTCCAATATCATTATTATTTAAACAACTGAGACTTGAAATAATATATATTATTATTATTATTTTCTTCCTTAAACACTTAAAATAATATAATACCTGGGTTATTGCTGATGCAATCAGTTTGGCACTTCTTATCAAGTGCTTTCAAAATGTTTGTAAACTTTGACCTGTGAATATATTACTGGATTTCCATTCTCACAAAACAATCCAACAGTGTGCATACATTTATGCACTAACATATTTACAGTGTTAATTATAATAAAGAAAGTGGAACACAAGCAAAGAGCCCAAATTTAAGGGAATAATTTAATCCTCTTAAATAATTATGATATATCTCTACTGTTAAAAAAGAAACAGGCTTAAAATGGAATCAGTTGTGCTAAGCCCTATGACAATAATTCTTGACAAGACTCTAGAGAGTCCTTGGACTGCAAGGAGATTAAACCAGTCAATCCTATGACAACAAGTTCAGTTCAGTACAGTTGCTCAGTTGTGTCTGACTCTTTGTGACCCCCATGGACTGCAGCAGCCAGGCTTCCCTGGGCATCACAAACTCCTGGAGCTTACTCAAACTGATATCCATCAAGTCGGTGATGCCATCCAACCATCTTATTCTCTGTCGTCTCCTTCTCCTCCTGCTTTCAATCTTTCCCAGCATCAGGGTCTTCTCCAATGAGTCAGTTCTTCCCATCAAGTAGCCAAAGAATTGGAGTTTCAGCTTCAGCATCAGTTCTTCCAATGAATATTCAGGTTGATTTACTTTAGGATTGACTGATTGGAGCTCCTTGCAGTCCAAGGGACTCTCAAGAGTCTTCTCCAACACCACAGTTCAAAAACATCAATTCTTTAGCGTTCAGCTTTATTTATAGTCCAACTCTCACATCCACACCTGACTACTGGAAAAACCATAGTTTTGACTAGATGCACCTTTGTTGGAAAGTAATGCATTTTAATATGTTGTCTAGGTTGGTCATAGCTCTTTTTCCAAGGAGCAAGTGTCTTTTAATTTCATGGCTGCAGTCACCACCTGTAGTGATTTTGGAGCCCCCCAAAATAAAGTCTCTCACTGTTTCCATTGTTTCTGCACCTACTTGTCATGAAGTGATGGGACTGGATGCCATGATCTTAGTTTTCTGAATGTTGAGTTTTAAGCCAACTTTTTCACTCTCCTCTTTCACTTTCATCAAGAGGCGCTTTAGTTCTTCATTTTCTGCCATAAGAGTGGTGTCACCTGCATATCTGAGGTTATTGATATTTCTCCCAGCAATCTCGATTACAGCTTGTGCTTCATCCAACCTAGCATTTCAAATGGTGTACTCTGCATCTAAGTTAAATAAGCAGGGTGACAATATACAGCCTTGATGTACTCCTTTCCTGATTTGGAACCAGTCTGTTGCTTCATGTTCAGTTCTAACTGTTATTTCTTGACCTATGACAACAAACAAGACTTAACTGCAGTTTCAGCCACTCCCAGAAATGTGACCATTAACCAGGCAATTTGGAATTATCTAATCAGCACTACTGAGGTAATCTGAATGAGAGACCCCTGCCATGCCTCTAAAGGAAGGTCTTCTTGCTGAAATAATCCTTTCTTTTGTTTATGACTTCATTGTCCCACCCTCTTTGTGCCCATAAAAATCTTCCAGTTTTTACAGCTCCTCAGATCTCCTACTTGATAGATAGGATGCTGCTTGATTCATTCAGTAATGTCAATTAGATCTTTGAATTTACTCTGTTGGTTTTTGTTTTTTAACACTACAATGGAACATGGAACTTTACTATGTGTTTAATGACTTGGAAAATACATATAATGTAAAGTTACCCCCCAAAATGAGATACCAAACTGCATATGTATATAAAGTACCATTTCAAATTATATAAAGAAAAGTTTTTATTAAAAGATAAAAGGAAAAGTAAATCAAAAAAATAGTAGTGGTGCCACTAAGGAATGAAGAAATAAAGAAAAATGGTTTTGCTTCCATAAACTTTCCTCTGGTTTTGAAATTTCTGGACAAGTCTGGTTATCAGGAGAAAAAAGAATTCCCCTCAATTATATATATAAGTTAAAAATTATATAGGTAAGTTATATATATGTTACAAATTATATATATATAAGCTAAAAACACAAAATAAACTCTTTTTTATTTGACTAATTTAGACAGGGGATAACATTATTAAAAATCCTGAAACACAGAAAATATTTTAAAATCATTTTTTATTACTGTCCAAAGACCAGATAACTAGAATTGATTGCTAAGGAGTGAAGCATTTCCCATAAAAGGGAAGAATGTGAATCATCAAATATTTCTGGATGTGGAAACAGGTAGTGGGAAAAACTCTTAAGTATCTCCTTAGTTATCTGCCATGGAATACTACAGAGTAGATATCATTATTCACAAGTTGATGGCTTGCTCAAAATCACTCTGGTATTATATGCAACAAATTCAGATTCTGATTCCAGGATTACCTGTTAAAATAGTTTTGTTCATTCCATTGCAATTTAATTATACTCTAAGCAAAATAAGAATTCATGTTCTATTTTAATGAAGAGGTAAAAATTAGTTCTAGTGAGTCATACAATTTGTTTACTTAAAGCTTTTTGTTAAATAGATTATTTTCTTCTTGAATCATAATTTATGCAGACCTTTTCATTAAGAGAAAACCCTACTAGACAATGAATGCTTTGAAAGCAGGGACCATCTATCAATACACACATTGGAGTTTGTCATCCTTAGCTCAGGAACTTATGTCTTTCCAAGACAAAGTTATCCCAAATTTCAAATTAGGTCATATTATATAAATTAGGTTTATTTGGTATCATGCACACTTTTGTGAACATGAATCTTAACTTTGACAGCAGGTATTACTGTCAAGAGATAAGTCTCCCTTAACATATCAGTGCAGCAATTACAAATACTCTATTTTAAGATCTATGAAAAATTATAACATCCTATTTTAGGAGCAAGGATTAAGGGCAACTGACTTTAGGCTCTTCTGGAAACACTTGTTTATTGATTTTTGTAGTCACCTCTATAAACACTATATTGTCAGGGGACCCCAAAGTGACTGAGGTTTCAGAGAAATAATCCTTAAAAAACGTGATCTCTGAGAACTTCCCCCTTTGCATCAACTTTGGGTCTGTGCTGCTTTTGATAAAGACTACTGAAATTAATTATGGATAACAATGATAGTGTGATCACTCACTTAGAGCAAGACATCCTGGAATGTGAAGTCAAGTGAGCCTTAGGAAACATCACTATGAACAAACCTAGTGGAGGTGATAGAATTACAGGTGAGCTATTTCAAATCCTAAAAGATGATGCTGTGAACGGGCTGCACTCAATATGCCAGCAAATTTGGAAAACTCAGCACTGGCCACAGGACTGGAAAAGGTCAGTTTTCATTCCAATGTCAAAGAAGGGAAATGTCAAAGAATGTTTAAACCACCACACAATTGCATTCATTTCATCTGCTAGCAAGATAATGCTCAAAATCATCCAAGCTAGGCTTCAACAGTACATGAACTGAGAACCTCCAGATGTTCAAGCTGGATTTAGAAAAGACATAGGAACCAGAGATCAAATTGCCAACATCCATTAGTATCATAGAAAAAACAAGGGAATACCAGAAAAACAACTATTTTTGCTTTTATGACTATGCTAAAGCCTTTGACTATTTGGATCACAACAAACTGTAGAAAATTCTTCAACATATGGGAATACCAGCCCACCTTACCTGCCTCCTGAAAAACCTGTATGCAGATCAAGAAGCAACAGTTGGATCCAGACATGAACAACACACTGATTCAAAATTAGAAAAGGAGTACATCGAGGCTTCATATTATGACCCTAGTTATTTAACTTATATGCAGAGTACATCATGAGAAATTTTGGGCTGGATGAAGCACAAGCTGGAATCAAGATTGCCAGGAGAAATATCAATAACCTCAGATATGCAGATAACATCATCCTTATGGAATAAAGCAAAGGGGAACTAAAGAGCCTCTTGATGAACATGAAAGAGGAGAGTGAAATAGTTGGCTTAAGACTCAACATTCAAAAAACTAAGATTATGGCATCTGGTCCCATCACTTCATGGCAAATAGATGGGAAAACAGTGGAAACTGTGACAGACCTTATTTTCTTGAGTTCCAAAAAATCACTGTGGATGGTGATTGCAGCCATGAAATTAAAAGACACTTGCACCTTGGAAGAAAAGCTGTGACAAAATTAGACAATGCATTAAAAGCAGAGACATAACTTTGCAACAAAGGTCTGGATAATCCAAGCTGTGGTTTTACCAGTAGTCGGGTATGGATGTAAAAGTTGGATCATAAAGGAGGCTGAGCACCAAAGAATTGATGCTTCTGAACAGTAGTGTTGGAGAAGATGCTTGAGAGTCCCTTGGACTGGAAGGAGATCAAACCAGTCAATCCTAAAGTAAATCAACCCCGAATATTTATTGGAAGGACTGATGCTGAAGCTGAAGCTCCAGTACTTTGGCCACCTGATGGGAAGAGCCAACTCATTGGAAAAGACCCTGAAGCTGGCAAAGACTGAAGGCAGGAGTAGAAGGGGATGACAGAGGAAAAGATTGTCTTATATCATCACTGACTTGATGGAAATGAGTTTGAGCAAGCTCCAGGAGATGGTGAAGGACAAAAAAACCTGCTGTGTTTCAGTCCATGGAGTCACAAAGAGTTGGACATGACTGAGTGACTGAACAGCAACAACTGAAAGGAAATCCAAAGATAAGACTTTGTGGCAAAATTATCTTTAGAAGAATAGTTTCTTTATCATTTTAGAAAGCAATGCTTTGAGAGATGTTTCCCAAAGGGGAAGGTGGAAAAAAGATGCCTTCAGCTCCTATTATGAAAGAATCATTGCATTGGGTTGGCCAAAAAAAGTTCATACATAGTACAGAAAACTCAAATGAACTTTGTGGCCAAACAATATATACATGCAAATGTAGGAAGTCAAGATATATCAGGTTAATAGGCAAGTTTGGCCTTGGAGTACAAAATGAAGCAGGACAAAGGCTAACAGAGTTTTGCCAAGACAACACACTGGTCATAACAAACACCCTCTTCCAACAATACAAAAGACAACTCTACACATGGACATCATCAAATGGTCAATACCGAAATCAGATTGATTATATTTCTTGCAGCCGAAGATGGAGAAGCTCTATACAGTCAGCAAAAACAAGACCAGGAGCTGACTATGGCTCAGATCACAAACTCCTTATTGCCAAATTCAGACTTAAATTGAAGAAAGAAGGGAAAACCACTAAGCCATTCAAATATGACCTAAATTAAGTCCCTTATGATTATATAGTGGAAGTGACAAATAGATTCAAGGGATTAGATCTGATAGAGTACCAGAAGAACAATGGACAGAGGTTCATAACATTGTACAGGAGGCAGTGATCAAAACCATCCCCAAGAAAAAGAAATGCAAAGGGGCAAAATGGTTATCTGTGAAGGCCTTACAAATAGCTGAGAAAAGAAGAGAAGTGAAAGGCAAAGGAGAAAAGAAAAGATATACCCATCTGAATGCAGAGTTCCAAAGAATAGCAAGGAGAGACAAGAAAATTTTTCTTTTTTTGATGGTGTTCTTTTCTTCTTATATTTTATATTTTATGTGAATCTTAGAAAAAAAGAATTTTGCTATTTTTTAAAATATAAATTTACTTATTTTAATTGTTGATGTATGGCAAAACCAATACACTATTGTAAAGAAAACTTTTAAGTGAACAATGAAAAGAAATAGAGGAAAACAACAGAATGAGAAAGACTAGAGATTGCTTCAAGAAAATGAGAGATACAAGGGAAATATTTCATGCAAAGATGGGTACAATAAAGGAAAGAAATGATAAGGACCTAAAAGAAGGAGATGAGATTAAGAAGAGGTGGCAAGAATACACAGGAGAACTATACAAAAAGGTCTTAATGACCTGGATAACCACAATGGTGTGACCACTCACACAGAGCCAGACATCCTGGAGTGTGAAATCAAGTAGGCCTTAGAAAGCATCTCTACGAACAAAGCTAGTGGAGGGGATAGATTCCAGCTGAGCTATTTCAAATCCTAAAAGATGATGCTGTTAAAGTGCTGTACTCAATATGCCAGCAAATTTGAAAAATTCAGCAGTGGCCACAGCACTGGAAAAGATCAATTTTCATTCCAAAGAAAGGCAGTGCCAAAGAATGTTCAAATTACTACACAACTGTGCTCATTTCACATGCTAGCAAGGTCATGCTCAAAATTCTCCAAGATAGGTTTCAACAGTACGTGAACTGAGAACTTCTACGTGTTCAAGCTGGATTTTAAAAAGGCATAGGAACCAAAGATCAAATTGCCAACATCCATTGGATCATAGAGAAATCAAGGGAATTCCAGAAATACAACTACTACTGCTTTAATGATTATGCTAATCATAAAAAAACTGGAAAATTCTTTAAGAGATAGGAATACCAGGCCACCTTACCTGCCTCCTGAGAAACTTGAATGCAGGTCAAGAAACAACAGTTAGAACCAGATATGAACAACCCACTAGTTCAAAATTAGGAAAGGAGTACATAAAGGCTGTATATTGTCACTCTGCTTATTTAACTTATATGCAGAGTACATTATTCAAAATGCCAGGTTGGGTGAAGCAAAGGCTGGAATCAAGATTGCCGGGGAAAAAAATCAATAACTTCAGATATGCAGATGACACCACCCTTATGGAAGAAAGCAAAGAGGAACTAAAGAGACTCTTTTCAAAAGTGAAAAAGGAGAGTGAAAAGTTGGCTTAAAATTCAACATTCAGAAAACTAAGATCATAGCATCTGATCCTGTTGCTGCTTTCACTTTAGTCGTGTCCGACTCTGTGTGACCCCAGAGATGGCAGCCCACCAGGTTCCCCTGTCCCTGGGATTCTCCAGGCAAAAACACTAGAGTGGGTTGCCATTTCCTTCTCCAGTGCATAAAAGTGAAAAGTGAAAGTGAAGTCTCTCAGTCGTGTCCGATCCTCAGCAACTCCATGGACTGCAGCCTTCCAGGCTCCTCCGTCTATGGGATTTTCTAGGCAAGAGTACTGGAGTTGGGTGCCATTGCCTTCTCTGTCTGGTCCCGTTACTTCATGGCAAATAGATGAGGAAACAATGAAAACAGTGAGAGACTTTTTATACTTTTGGGCTCCAAAATCACCGGATATGGTGACTGCAACCATGAAACTGAGATGCTTGCTCCTTGGAAGAAGAGCTATGATCAACTTAGAGAGCATATTAAAAAGTGGAGACATTACTTTACCAACAGAGGTCGTCTAGTCAAATTATGATTTTTCCAGTAGTCATGTATGGATGTGAGAGTTGGACTATAAATAAAGCTGAGTGCCGAAGAATTGATACTTTTGAGCTGTATTGTTGGAAAAGACTCTTGAGAGTCCCTTGGTCTGCAAGGAGATCCGACCGGTCAATCCCAAAGGAAATCAGTCCAGAATATTCACTGGAAGGACTGATACTGAAGCTGAAACTCCAATATTTTGGCCACCTGATGCGAAGAACAGATTCATTGGAAAGACCCTGATGCTGGGAAAGATTGAAGCTGGGAGGAGAAAGGGATGACAGAGGATGAGATGGTTGGATGGCATCACGGACTCGATGGATGTGAGTTTGAGTAAGCTCCAAGAGTTGGAGATGGATAGGGAAGCCTGGCATGCTGAGTCCATGGGGTCACAAAGAGTCAGACATGTATCAGGGACTGAACAACCCTGCTGCTTTGGCCCTAAGGTTTGTTGCTTCCTGTTCTTGTTCATCTCTGAATTGCCTGCCCTTCCCCCTTTCCCATCAGTTTCTCAGACCTTTCATCAATTGTGTGAATAATATTCTGTTTTAAAATTCTAACATTAAAATAGAAGAAGAAAAAAAGGAATGGATGAGGGGAAGAAGAAAAGGAAGAAAAAAGGAAAGATGAACTATCAACACTCAGATAAACTGAAGTCCACCACTTCTACACCAAATCCAAACCCCTCTTGCTGACAAAGATCATTGCTTCATTCACTGTCCTCTCTCTTTCCTACATCATCAGTTTTATCTTGTTCAGTGGGATGTAAATATCTGTCATCTTAAAAATCCTTAGTCCACCTCTGCCTCCAGCAAGCACCTTATTTTCTTTTACAGCAAAATTCTTCGTCTCCTTGTCTATACTTCCTAGACTCAATGACTCTCTTCCTGTTCTCTTTAGAGACTATTCAAATTAGGCTTTCCCCCCAGCCCCTTCACTGAATCGAAAGATCACCAACAGCCTCCATATTGCTAAATACAGTGGTTATTCCTCCATCCTCAATTTCCTTCCTCTTCACCACCATTTCACAAAGGCCATCAGTCTACCTCTTTGCAACACATTCTTCACTTGGCTTCCAGGACACTACTCATTTTCCTTCCTCATCTCTGAATGTGCCTTCTCAGTCTCCTTTATATCTTCTCCCCACCAACCCATCATCTAAACATTGAAAAGCTATATATCTCAGTCTTCAAACCTCCCCCTTTTTTTTTCTATTTATATTCGCTCCCTTATGATCTCATTTAGTTTCCTGGCTTTTGATATCACTAATGTACTGAAGACTCCTAAATTTATATCTCCAGCCTTACATTTTATTTTATTTATTGTGGAAGAAGTAAATTTTTCCCATTTTGATTTAACATTTTCCCCCAGATTTATTGAAATGTAATTGACAAAACAACTTGTATAAATTTAAGCTGTACAACATGCTTGAAACATGTATTTAGTGAAATGACTACCACAATAAAATTAGCTAACGCATCCACCAATTTACATAGCTACCTTTTTGTGTGTATGTGTGATGAGATCAGTTAATATTTAGTCTCTTATTAGATTTCAAGTATACAATATGTGTATTATTAACTTAGCCACCATGCTGTACACTAGATCCCCAGAACTTATTTATCTTATAACTGAAAGTTTATACCCTTTAACCAACATCTTATTTCTGTAAACCCCCAGACTCTGTTCACAACCATTTATTCTGTTTCTATAAGTTTGATTTTTTTAGATTCCAGATATAAGTGAGATCATATAGAATCGGTCCTTCTTTGGCTTATTTCACTTAGCATAATCCCCTCAATTTTCATCTATGTTGTTGCAAGTAGCAGGATTATCTACTTTTTTATGGGTTTTCAGTTTGATGGAAACCACCCCCTTATTTATTCTTGCTATTGTTGCATTTGCTTTTGGTGTAATACCTAAAAAATCATTGTCAAGACTAATGTCAAGGAAATTTTTTCATATATTTTCTATAGTTTTGTAGTTTCAGGTCTTATGTTTAAGTCCCTAATGCATTTTGAGTTTATTTACGTGCATAGTGTAAGATAACAGTTCAAGTCCATTCTTTTGCATATAGACATTCAGTTTTCCCAATACCACTTATTGAAGATACTCTCCTTTCCCCATTGTGTGTTCCTGACACCCTTGTCAAGGATGCTGACTGTACATTCATAGATTTATTTCTGAGATCTCTATTTGGTTTCCTTGATCTATGTTTGTGTTTTTAGCCCATTACCATACAGTTTTGACACAAACTTTTCTTGACTTACAAAGGGGTTACCTCCTGAAAAAGTTTTCCTGATCATATTTTCATTGTAAAGTGAAAATATTGTAAATTGGAAATGATTTAACACAACTAACCTACCAAACATTATAACTTAACCTAACCTAACTTAAAGATGCTCAGAACACTTATATTAGCCTACTTGGGCAAAATCATCTAACAGAAATCCTGTTTTATAATAAAATATTCAAAATCTCATTCAATTTAGTGAATACCATAGTGAAAGTGAAAACCAGAATGGTTTATAGGTACAGAATTGTTGCTTAAATACCCTGCTGATCAAGTGACTGACTGGGAGCGGCCTAGCATCACAAGAGAGTATCCCACTGCATATTGCTAGCCTAGGAAAAGATCAAAATTCAAAGTATAATTTCTACGGAATGCATATTATTTTCATATCATCATAAATTTGAAAAATCCTAAGTCAAACCATGATAAGTCAGAGACTGTCTGTTCTGTGACTTCGTAATAGTTTGTAATTAGGAAGTATAAAACCACCAAGCTCTGTTTTCCTTTCTCAAGATAGATTTGGTTATTTGGGATCTTTTGGGGGTTTATGCAAATTTAGTTTTTTTTTTTTTTCCTGTGAAAAATTCTACTGGGATTTTTATTAGCCATTGCATTGAATCTATAGGTGGCTTAGGCAGTATTGTTCAGTTGCTCAGTCATGTCTGACTTTTTGCAACTCCATGGACTGTGGTATGGATATTTTAAAATATTAGTTCTTCTGATGTATGAACATGGGATATCTTTCCATTTTTGTTTCTTCTTCCATTTCTTTCATCAATGTCTTACAATTTGCAATGTAGAGATCTTTAACACCTTTGATTACATTTATTCCTAAGTATTTTATTGTTTTTGATGCTATTGTAAATGGAATTTTTAAAAGGTTCTTTTTCAGATAGTTTGTTAATATATAGAAACACAACTGATTTTGTAGCCTGTAGCTTTATTTAATCCATTTATTAGTTCTAGCAATTTTCAGTGTAATCTTTAGGGTTTTATATATATAAGATCATGTTATCTGCAAACAGAAACAATTTAACCTCTTTGTTCCAATTTGGATGTCTTTTATTTATTTTTCTTGCCTAAATACTAGATTAGCACTGCCAGCACTCTGTTGAATAGAAGTAGTGAGAGTGGGCACCCTTCAGCCTTAAATTTTATCAATAGATTCATAAATCCAACTACCTATGCAATGTCTCCATCAAATGCCCAGTTGATATCTCAAAAACATGTCTATATCAGAGTTATTTTTTGTATCCCAAAATACTCCAATTAAAGTTTTCGTCTCACCTTAGTGTAGGCTTCCTTGAGAGAGGAGAGGTATAGTTGGCTTATTTTCTTCCCTCACTCTACCTCCTCCCAACTGCCCAGTTCTACTCAAGGACTGAACAAGGGAGGGAGGAGAGGAAAAGTGGCAGGAAAGATCTCCCCTGACCATCATGTATCTCTTGCTCTGTGTTCTGAAAATTCAGTACATTATTTCATAATATATTTTGGAAAAGAAAATGACTTAGGGGATAGAAGATGAGAAACAGAGGAACCGGTCAAGAAGTTATTTCCACAATTTATGTGAGAAGTAATGGTGACCTAGACTAAGGAATAGTGATAGGCAGGAAAAGAAGTGGACAGGATGGTGAAGTTTTCAGACAGTAAGTTAGCCAGAAGTTGATAACTGATTGGAAGTAAAGACTGGAGTGGGAAAAGTCAGAATGATTTTAGGTTCAACTTTGGAGTCTGGGTGGATACTAGTGATATTGAGATAGAGAATACATGGAAAGCACACAATTTGAAGAAAGAAGAATACATGATTCAATTTTAGTAATATTGAAAGCTCATGCCTAATAGATATTAATACAATAAGAAACTGGAGAAAATGTTCATGTAATTTAATTACAGATGATAATTTTTAAAAATATGAAAGAGTATATCTGCACAAGCTGGTTTTAGAAAAGGCAGAGGAACCAGAGATCTAATTGCCAACATCCGCTGGATCATGGAAAAAGCAAGAGAGTTCCAGAAAAACATCTATTTCTGCTTTATTGACTATGCCAAAGTCTTTGACTGTGTGGATCACAATAAACTGTGGAAAATTCTGAAAGAAATGGGAATACCAGACCACCTGATCTGCCTCTTGAGAAATTTGTATGCAGGTCAGGAGGCAACAGTTAGAACTGGACATGGAACAACAGACTGGTTCCAAATAGGAAAAAGAGTTCGTCAAGGCTGTATCTTGTCACCCTGTTTATTTAACTTATATGCAGAGTACATCATGAGAAACGCTGGACTGGAAGAAACACAAGCTGGAATCAAGATTGCTGGGAGAAATATCAATAACCTCAGATATGCAGATGACACCACCCTTATGGCAGAAAGTGAAGAGGAACTAAAAAGCCTCTTGATGAAAGTGAAAGTGGAGAGTGGAAAAGTTGGCTTAAAGCTCAACATTCAGGAAACAAAGATCATGGCATCTGGTTCCATCACTTCATGGGAAATAGATGGAGAAACAGTGGAAACAGTGTCAGACTTTATTTTGGGGGCTCCAAAATCACTACAGATGGTGACTGCAACCATGAAATTAAAAGACGCTTACTCCTTGGAAGGAAAATTATGACCAACCTAGATAGCACATTCAAAAGCAGAGACATTACTTTGCCAACAAAGTTCCGTCTAGTCAAGGTTATGATTTTTCCTGTGGTTATGTATGGATGTGAGAGTTGGACTGTGAAGAAGGCTGAGCATCGAAGAATTGATGCTTTTGAACTGTGGTGTTGGAGAAGACTCTTGTGAGTCCCTTGGACTGCAAGGAGATCCAACCAGTCCATTCTGAAGGAGATCAGCCCTGGGATTTCTTTGGAAGGAATGATGCTAAAGCTGAAACTCCCGTACTTGGCCACCTCATGCAAAGAGTTGACTCATTGGAGAAGACTCTGATGCTGGGAGGGATTAGGGGCAACAGGAGAAGGGGACGACAGAGGATGAGATGGCTGGATGGCATCACTGACTCGATGGACTTGAGTCTGGGTGACCTCCGGGAGTTGGTGATGGACAGGGAGGCCTGGCGTGCTGCGATTCATGGGGTCGCAAAGAGTCGGACATGACTGAGCAACTGATCTGATCTGATATCTGCACAATCATAAGACTGGAGGGCCAGAACTTTGCATTGAACCAAACTAAGGACCATCAAATACAGAGTGCCTCTGTTTTCTTCTACTCTTGATGGAACAAATACACCTGAAGCAAAAATACATACCAGTATAATAATTATATAGCTGGGCAAAAAGGAAATGGCTGATTGGCATATTTTGCTATAGAAATAAAGATGTGGGGTGGTCTGCCCACCATCACAACTTTTTAAGACCTACATAGGGTTTAATATTTTTCTGTAATCCAAACCCTTCCATAAACCTGACATCTTTTTCTTACAAATACTACCCATTCCAATCCCACCCCCCACAACTTACTTCCAAAGAAAATGGTATGTATTTAAGGCATTCAGTGAATAACAACAAGAGTAATACCAGTGTGTCTTCCTGACAACAACAGTTTTGGGGGCTTTAGGGCCAGTGGAGCCACAGGGAAGCTGAACTGGAGACAGTTGTGGATCATGAATCATTACCCAGAAGTATGAGCTAAATTCTGATTGCAGAATCCTTATTAATGTGATGTTATAACAATCCAAAAAGAACACAGCTGGATTCTCAGATGACAGGTGGAACTTACAATTTCTGGCTGGAGACAATTCAATTTTGCAGTTATAAATTGTGCAAATTTGATGTGGACATCACTGTAAGAGGATACATTTGGAACCCCACTAGGTTATTATTACAGTGACTTTTTTCTGGCACTAAGAGTTACTTTATCATCAGAATTTTGCAGCATATGGAGACCCCCTATAGGTAACTCTCTCCGCACACAGAAACTTTCTGGAATTTGATTAATTTATAAAAGTTAAACTTTTAGTTTTATGGTAAACAATATCAGCATTAAAACCCTGTAATTTGGCCTCAGCCTACATCTCCAGTCTTAACTCTTTACTTACCTTCTTCAAATTCACACTTGAGCATAAGAGTTCTGCTTTCTGCCCTTGACCTTGGATTGCATTTCCTTACCTTGTTCGGTCTTCTCTCCTCTCCTGAGCCCTTTGAGATCCTGCTTAACATCCTGATTCTTCCTCCATAAAACCTTGCTCAATCTCTACAGTTTGAAGTGGTTCTTACTCTTTCTGAATTCCTATAACAAAAATTATAGGAAATTTTTGTAAACAGTAACACATTTTAAAAATGTTTAATATATTTTTATGACACTTAGTGTCTCACAATTCATTTGGGATTCTTTCTTCTGTTTATGAACTTTTATTCAGCTGTGTTTCAGGAGAGCCCAAGACCACTCAGGTTTAACGATTTATGAAAAGAACTCAGATATCAGTAAAGCTGTTTATTCATGGATGCAATTTATTACAGTGAAAGGATGCAGATTAAAATCAGCAAAAGATGCATAGGACAGAGTCCAGGAGAAACCAGGTACAAGTTATTCTCTCCCATTAAAATTGTACAGACAGCATTTAGTTCTCCCCAGAACAATGTGCAGGATATATTGTTAACCAAAGGACCTCACTCGAACCTTGGTGTCGTAGGTTTTTATTGTAGGTCAGTACATAAGCACACCATGCTTACATGAATGAACTAACTATTCAGTCTCCAACCACTCCACCTGCCCCTCAGAGGTCAAACTAAAACAGCATAGCTCCAGCATTGCAGGAGAACAAAAGCAAGTTATTGCTGTTCAGTCACTAAGTTGTTCAGTCGTTCAGTCACTAAAACACTTTGCAAACCCATGGACTGCAGCATTCCAGGCTTCTTTGTCCTCTACTGTCTCTGGAATTTGCTCAAACTCATGTCCATTGAGTTAGTGATGCTATCTAACCATCTCATCCTCTGTTGTCCCCTTCTCTTGTTGCCTTCAGTCTTTCCTAGCTGCTGCTAAGTCGCTTCAGTTGTGTCCGACTCTGTGCGACCCCATAGACGGAAGCTCACCAGGCTTCCCTGTCCCTGGGATTCTCCAGGCAAGAATACTGGAGTGGGTTGCCATTTCCTTCTCCAATGCATGAAAGTGAAAAGTGAAAGTGAAGTCGCTCAGTCGTGTCCGACTCTTAGCGACCCCATGGACTGGAGCCTACCAGGGTCCTCCGTCCATGGGATTTTCCAGGCAAAAGTACTGGGGTGGGGTGCCACTGCCTTCCCCCAGTCTTTCCTAGCATCAGGGTATTTTCCAATGAGCGGCTCTTCACGTCAGGTGACCAAGACAAGTATTTGCTATGAATTTCACTGTTAGCATAAACTGTCTTGTATAGTCTGAGGTTTCAGGTATACAAAGATACTCTTTTCAGGCAAAATATTATAAGGGCTCAGAGATTGTCTCCCATGAGCTAGTCGAGGACCAGTCCTTTCTCTGGAATGTGCAGGATTTGAGCATGCCAAGCCCACTGGCTATATAACTTGTTTGGCAATATTCAGCTGTCCAACCATATTTTATGATTCTTGGGTGTCAGTGTAGAACAAGGATCCATATGGTCTTCTTTGTATTTAGTTATTACTCAATAAATATTTGCATTTTTGCATGATGAATGAATGCATCTTCTAGTCACTGTACTTCATATACCAAAGACGTTGCTTAGCATTTGTTATACCTTTTCTCTGCAGAGTAACATAAAGAAGGTTGATTCTCCTCTTTATCATGATGATATATTTCTATAGATATTTCATCTAAAAATCATGCAGCTATAACTCCAAAGCAACATTTTTCAATGGAAAATGAATGTGTACAATGGATATGAAATGTGTACAGTGCCAATTTGCATTGTAAAGCTAGAAAAATAAATTTGAAACTTGAACTTTTTATATGAGGTCTGATGAGTCCCCTATCTACTTAGAATAAGGGGCTTATGTTGAAGTTTCATATATACTTTGAAATTTATATCAAGTGGGAATTGATTTAAAAAATCACATCCATTATAAGCAGCCACAGTTAATATTTTTAAAGTAGGAAAAAAAGACCAGAATTACCAGCTTTATGGGAACAAATATGTTTTAGCTACAAATACTATTATTTAAGAATATCAGCTGGCTTCAAACCTGGAAAGCATATGGGATGAAAGGCAGACTAATGTCATGATAAGAGTATGTGGTTGGGTACCAGGACCCCTGTTATGACAGGGGCAATATTGTGTGCTTACCACTTTGGTAGGAAGACCATATTTCCTATCATGATATTTAAGTTGAAGTCATTTGAGTTATTCTATCTATCATGTCACTTTCAATCCCAGGCAGTTCAAAACCAGTGGAAGCTACATGCACCATAGTGTGGGATTGCTTGACTTTTTGACTTCTATTAGACTTCATAAAAGAAGAAACAAATATTTGTTGTACTAAAGCCTTTTTCAATTTCAGGCAGCCAAACTTAGTCTGGCCTGGCTATTGTACCCAGGTCATAGTAACAACTCTGCAATTAGCAGTATAACCAAAGGCAATATGCTTCAGCTCTCAAGCTTTTAGTTCATTGAAATATAAAATGCATGGTTTAGACAAGGTTTTTCTAAAGTTTCTCCTTACTATAAAGGCTCATGCAATTGGTTAAGAGCAAGAATTCTGTAGGTTCAATTCCTGGTTGTGTCACTTACTGTCCATGATGTGAATCCCTGTTGTCCTTATCCATAAGTGAGGATATTAATGCTTGCTGCAGATCATTTTTTAAATTGCATAGACCTCTAAAAGTCAACAATTAATTATATCAATAATAGTAATAAGTACATTACTAAAAGAAGTTTTCAAATCAACAGCCAATTTTGTTTTCTAAAGATCCTTGACTGAACAATGAAGCTTCCCAGGTGGCTCAGTGGTAAACAATCTGCCTGTTAATGTGGGAGAATCATGAAATACAGGTTCAATCCCTAGGTTGGGAAGATCCCCTGGAGGAGGAAATGGCAACCCATTCTAGTATTCTTGCCTGAATATTCCATGGACAGAGGAGCCTGGCAGATTGCAGTCCATGGGGTTGCAAAGAGTTGGAAACGGCTGAGTGACTGAGCACACACAACAATGACATTGTTAACTGTATTCAATTCAATTCATTCGCTCAGTCATGTACAACTCATTGCAACCTCATGGACTACAGCATGCCAGGTTCCCTGTCCATCACCAACTCCCGGAGCTTGCTCAAATTCACGTCTATTGAGTCGGTGATGCCATCCAACTATCTCATCCTCCATCATCCCTTTCTCTTCCTGCCTTTGATCTTTCCCAGCATCAGGGTCTTTTCAAATGAGTCAGTTCTTCGCATCAGGTGGCCAAAGTATTGGAGTTTCAGCTTCAGCAACAGTCTTTCCAATGAATATTCAGGACTGATTTCCTTGAGGATTGACTGGTTTGATCTCCTTAAAGTTCAAGGGATTCTCAAGAGTCTTCTCCAACACCACAGTTCAAAATAATCAATTCTTTGGCGCTCAGCTTTCTTCATGGTCCAACTCCTATATTCACACCTGACTACTGGAAAAACCATAGCTTTGCCTAGATGGACCTTTGTCCACAAATTAATGTCTATGCTTAATACGCTGTATAGGTTTGTCACAGCTTTTCTTCCAAGAAGCAAGTGTCCTTTAATTTCATGGCTGCAGTCACTGTCTGCAGTGATTTTGCAAGAAAATAAATTATGTCACTGTTTCCATTGTTTCCCCATCTATTTGCCATGAAGTAATGGACCAGATGCCATGATCTTTGTTTTTTGACTGTTGAGTTTTAAACCAGCTTTTTCACTATCCTCTTTCACTTTTATCAAGAGTCTCTTTAATTACCCTTCACTTTCTTCCATAAGGGTGGTGTCATCTGCATGTCTGAGGCTATTGATTTTTCTCCTGTCAACCTTGATTCCAGCTTGTGCTTCATCCAGCACAGTATTTCTTATGCTATACTTTGCAGAGAAATCAAATAAGCACGGTGACAATACTTGACATACTCCTTTTCTAATGTGGAACCAATCTGTTGTTCCATGTCTGTTCTGTTGCTTCTTAACCTGCATACAGATTTCTCAAGAGGCAGTGAGGCAGTTGATTACATTAAATGCCTTTTATATTCATTTTTCTTTTTATATCTATCATCAAGATAACAAGATTATCATTATTGCCCTATATTCATGTTTGTGATGTCAAAAAATGAGAAAACTTAGTTCACCATAGTTCATGGAACTCTTTCAGCATGAAACAATAGCAAAGAATATTCTGCTGAGTTGTTTCAAAGTGTCAGCACACTGTGGTGTGACTTTGATGATAAATAGAAGCAACAAAATTTTTCCCCAGAGTGCTACTTCCTACTATGACACTTAGAGTCATTTTGAATTTCCTTAACTATAACTAAAAACGCCTGGTTTCTATAAGAAGAGGAAGTTCATTGTATCTTTGAATCAATTATGTAAATATTAATATAATAATTGTCTATACAACTGCTTTTAAAATTTTTAAATGCTGAACAGTGTGCAAGATGATCTTTAGTTTCCTGGATATCACTGCCTACCTATTTCTACATCTCCTCACCATCTGAGGTAAGACTCAAAACTATTAATACATTTCCCAGAATCCCTAAAATCTAAGTCAGTTTTCGATGATGAGGAGCAATTAGACTTTTAGAATTTGGTAGGTGGAAGAGAAATCAGTAGTCACTGCTGGCAATATGAGCAGATGCAAGGGCTATCTGGACAAACTCCAGAGAATCATCTACTTTGAGACCCTGTTGGAATCCTTAGAGTAGCAGCTGTTTTTCTGATTGAAATCTGACCAGTATAGATAGTACAAGAAACTAAGATTTTCTTGGAACTTTTTACAATAGATTAAGGATAAAAAATTAAAGCCTATTAAAAAATTAGAAAATTTTCAACCTTTCCACTTAGAATCTGTTTCAAACTGTACTCAGGATACTTTCATTTGATTGCAGCTTAATTCCCTTTTGATGGTATTTAATGTTTTTTATTTTTCTCTTTAAGCCTTGGTTATTTTTGACTATTGTATAGGCCCTTAAAAATGAAGCTGGAAATCATGAATACTCACCAATGTAAAATTTAAATTTTCTATTATAAATTGTATTTGGCTTGTCATTACAGATTCTTAAAGGTGCCTTAGCAGAGATAGATACCAAAGAGACTAATTTCTAAAATATTTTCCCAAGATCCAATAGATCTTCAAATTAAATCAAGAAACATGTATTGAAGCTCCTATACTGATTGTGCTCTAGAAAATTAAATTCAGTTGGTAACAAAAATAAAAGCATGGAAATCTAGAAAAATAAAACATTTAAATTATATTTCAAGACAACAATAGATGAAATATTTCAAGGTAATAGATGATTCATTGCTCACATTATTAACCAGAAGACTCAGAGAAGCTGCAGGGTCCTTCCATGCACATTTCTTCTGCCTTGAATAAGGAAATTAATTTGTTCACATTAGTTTGTGTGTAAATATTGCACAAGAAACCATGATCAAGGAATCATGATCTCTCTATAAAATATTTCCAACTGGTGTGAGATGTTATTAGGAGAGGACTTCAGGCTTGACAATGGACCATATGTCAATGATAAATTAACATTTCCTCCGTCCATGGAATTCTCTAGGCCAGAATAATGGAGTGGGTAGCTGTTCCCTTCTCCAAGGGAACTTCCCAATCCAGGGATCAAACCCAGGTCTCCCAGATTGTAGGCAGATTCTTTACCATCTGAGCCACCAGGGAAGCCCAATAATACTGGAATGGGTAGCCCATCCCTTCTGCAGGGGATCTTCCTGACCCAGGAATTGAACCAGGGTCTTCTGCATTGCAGGCAGATTCTTTACCAGTTGAGCTACCAGGGAAGCAGACCATACTTCAATGTTAAATTAAGTCAGTTCAAGGAGCAGAAACCCCTACCTATTAATATCTTCTTTCAAAGTTAATTTCTCTTTTACCTTTAATATTTATATTTTAGACTTTGCTTAGAGCGAGCCTTGACTATATGGACAGAACTTCATTCAATAGTGGAGTGCAGAAATCCCCCTTACTATCCCAAGGGCTGAGAGAAAGGGTTAAATTAAAAGAGAAGGAAAACAAAGAAGGTCACAAAACCTGCCCTGATTATTCTAACTCACCTACTCTCTCTTTATCCATCCACTCAAGGCCCTTATTATCTATTATATGTTCAGTTCTGTTCAGTTCAGTCACTCAGTTGTGTCTGACTCTTTGTGACCCCATGAACTACAGCACACCAGGCCTCCCTTTCCATCACCACTGCCAGAGTCTATCCAAACCCATGTCCATTGAGTTGGTGATGCCATCCAACCATCTCATCCTCTGCCGTCCCCTTCTCCTCCTGCCCTCAGTCTTTCCCAGCATCAGGGTCTTTTCAAATGAGTCAACTCTCTGCCTCAGGTGGCCAAAATATTGGAGTGTCTGCCTCAACATCAGTCCTTCCAATGAACACCCAGGACTGATCTTTAGGATGGAGTGGTTGGATCTCCTTGCAGTCCAAGGGACTCTCAAGAGTCTTCTCCAACACCACAGTTCAAAAGCATCAATTCTTCAGCACTCAGCCCTTTTTATAGTCCAACTCTCATGTCCATACATGACCACAGGAAAGACCATAGCCTTGACTAGAAGGACCTTTGTTGACAAAGTAATGTCTCTGCTTTTGAATATGCTATCTAGGTTGGTCATAACTTTCTTTCCAAGGAGTAAGCGTCTCTTAATTTCATGGCTACAATCACCATCTGCAGTGATTTTGGAGTCCCCAAAAATAACATCTGACACTGTTTCCATTGTTTCCCCATCTATTTCCCATGAAGTGATGGGACTGGATGTCATGATCTTCGTTTTCCTGAATGTTGAGCTTTAAGCCAACTTTTTCACTCTCCTCTTTCACTTTCATCAAGAGGCTCTTTAGTTCCTCTTCATTTTTTTGCCATAAGGGCACTATAATCTGTATATCTGAGGTTATTAATATTTCTCCCAGCAATCTTGAGTCCAGCTTGTGCTTCCTCCAGCCCAGCGTTTCTCATGATGTACTCTGCATATAAGTTAAATAAGCAGGGTGATAATATACAGCCTTGACGTACTCCTTTTCCTATTTGGAACCAGTCTGTTGTTCCATGTCCAGTTCTAACTGTTGCTTCCTGACCTGTGAACAAGTTTCTCAAGAGGCAGGTCAAGGAGTCTGGTATTCCCATCTCCTTCAGAATTTTCCACAGTTTATATGATCCACACCGTCAAAGGCTTTGACATAGTCGATAAAACAGAAATAGATATTTTTCTGGAACTCTCTTGCTTTTTCAATGATCCAGTGGATGTTGGCAATTTGATCTCTGGTTCCTCTGACTTTTCTAAAACCAGCTTGAACAACTGGAAGTTCACGGTTCACGTATTGCTGAAGCCTGGCTTGGAGAATTTTGAGCATTACTTTACTAGCATGTGAGATGAGTGCAATTGTGGGGTAGTTTGAGCATTCTTTGGCATTGCCTTTCTTTGGGATTGGAACGAAAACTGACCTTTTCCAGTCCTGTGGCTTACTGCTGAGTTTTCCAAATTTGCTGGCATAGTGAGTGCACCACTTTCACAGCATCATCTTTAGGATTTGGAATAGCTCAACTGGAATTCCGTCACCTCCACTAGCTTTGTTTGTAGTGATGCTTCCTAAGGCCCACTTGGTTTCACATTCCAGGATGTCTGGCTATAGGGGAGTGTGAGTGATCACACCATCATGATTATCTGGGTTGTGAAGTTCACTTATCCTTTTAAATCCTTAATGATACAGAGTATATCCAGCCAGTAGTATGGAAATGAGCTCAAAAGTTCCCTTTTCCCCTAGTTCTGTATTCTTCCCATCAGCTAGTTCCATCCTTAAGTCAAACTCCATAAGGAATCTAGATTTCAGGAAGGACAGAGTTTGGCTTGATTCCAATTTTTGGGGTCTTATCATAGGGAAGTAAATAGTTAAACAGATTTGCAGTTCCCCTCTCCCATTCCTCATCCCATTAGCAAGGGACATCTTCAGGGGAGAAAAAAAAAAAAAAGATGACCTGGTCAAATATCCCTGTAAACATGCTAAAACTAATGACCTCTATTAAACAAAGTTATGGTATTTTCTAACAAGATTGTCCTCATCTGTAGAAGGACATACCTATTATAAGATTGTTTATGATAACATACATGGAATCGATGGGTTAATAGACATATAAACTATATAACTATCTGAGCATAAAATGAAGATGCTTTATGGTCCAAATAGTTTTTCTCAATAAGCGACTTAATTGCACACCTGGTTGGAGACCTCATATATTAATCTGGAACCAGGAAACAACCTGATGCAGCAAAAAGACAAACAACAAAATACCCAGTAAGCTACACTGATCGTTTCAGATGTCTCTGTGCTTCACCTGTGTCTCATGATTACTTGCGTGCCTGAAATCATTAGTAAAACTTGTTCCTGGCCAAAATCTGATTCATGCATCTGATTTGATAATTCAATTATTTTTACTATCTCACTATTCAATCATTTAATGTGTCTCTGACTCTAGACTTAAATCCAGCCTTGAAAAAAGTACTCTATTTCATTCTTGGGATCCAGTCCCTTCTCTATATTCCAGCTTGGCTAACTACCTCTTCCTTGGCTTCTGTCTCCTGAAACTCTCTTGATAAACCTGTTGAAGATCTCAGTCTTTGCAGGATCATGGTCCTACATTTTTCATACCAGTCTTTACCAGAGAGTTGAATTTTTTTTTTTTTAACAGCTAGCACAGTGACTATCAATTTTGTACCTGTAGAAAGATTTGACTGGTTTGAATTACATGTGTGGTTATAAGAATAGCACCCATTTTCCGACTTTGTGTTCCATTTTTGAATCCACAATGGATCCTTTATATGTGGAGTCTTCCAAAGGACTCAGCCAAACTTCAGTTGTTTTGTGTTCTGCTGTATCTTCAACAGACATGGGTGGGCTTATTCCCACCTATATGGTAAGAGTAACTCCAGATTCAGTCCTCCTTAATCTAACCCAGCCAAGCCCTATATGTGATGGACTGTATCTTACAATTAACTTATATTTCATTTAGTGCACAGAACACATAGCAGATACATAATAATTGCCTATGGATAGAGATAAAATAAAGACTCCACATACTGACTACAAATTATTTATACTTTCTACATACCAGGCACAGTGTGAGTAACAGTGCTGTATGTAATTTTAAGGCTGCAACTGAACCATCATTTTAGTGATAAAGAAAAAGAGACTTAGAAACATCTGCTTTCTCTAAGACTTTCTGGCTGGTATAGCTAAGATGTATAGACAAGCTTCTCTAGATTCAAGCCTTTACTTGCTTTGAAACTCAGCAGTGACCACAGGACTGGAAAAGGTCAGTTTATGTTCCAATCCCAAAGAAAGGCAATGCAAACAATGTTCAAACTACAGCACAATTGCATTCATCTCACACTGGCAAAGTAACACTCAATATTCTCCCAAGTGAGGCTTCAACAGTATGTGAACCAAGAGCTTCCAGATGTTCAACCTGGATTTAGAGAAGGCAGAGAAACCAGAAATCAAATTGCCAATATCTGCTGGATCATCAAAAAGCAAGAGAGTTCCAAAAAAGTGTCTACTTCTGTATTGACTATGCCAAAGCCTTTGACTACATGGATCACAACAAACTATGGAAAACTCTCAAAGAGATGGGAATACCAGATCCATTTATCTGCCTCCTAAGAAATCTGTATGCAGGTCAAGAAGCAAAAGTCAAAACCAGACATGGAACAATGGACTGGTTCCAAATTGGGAAAGGAGTAAGTCAAGGCTGTATACTGTCACCCAGCTTATTTAACTTAGATGCAGAGTTCAGTTCAGTTGCTGAGTCATGTCCGACTCTTTGCGATCCCACGAACTGCAGCACACCAGGCCTCCCTGTCCATCACCAACTGCCGGAGTCTACCCAAACCCATGTCCATTGAGTCCACCGACCATGGTGGACGTATCCAACGTTCAGTTCAGTTCAGTTCAGTCGCTCAGTTGTGTGCGACTCTTTGCGACCCCATGAATCGCAGCACGCCAGGCTTCCCTGTCCAACACCAACTCCCAGAGTTCACTCAGACTCACATCCATCGAGTCAGTGATATCATCCAACCGTCTCCTCCTCTGTCGTCCCTTTCTTCTCCTCAGTTCCTCTTCACTTTCTGCCATAAGGGTGGTGTCATCTGCATATCTGAGGTTATTGCGGTTTCTCCCAGCAATCCTGATTCCAGCTTGTGCTTCTTCCAGCCTAGTGTTTCTCATGATGTACTCTGCATAGAAGTTAAATAAGCAGGGTGATAATATACAGCCTTGACGTACTCCTTTTTCTATTTGGAACCAGTCTGTTGTTCCATGTCCAGTTCTAACTGTTACTTCCTGACCTGCATACAAATTTCTCAAGAGGCAGGTCAGGTGGTCTGGTATTTCCATCTCTTTCAGAATTTTCCACAGTTTATTGTGTTAGCCCCAACCAATGGCGGTGCCATCCAACCATCTCATTCTCTGCTGTCCCCTTCTCCTCCTGCCCTAAATCTTTCCCAGCATCAGAGCCAGCTGATGAGCTGGCTCTTTGCATCAGGTGGCCAAAGTATTTGAGTTTCAGCTTCAGCATCAGTCCTGCCAATGAACACCCAGGACTGTTCTCCTTTAGGATGGACTGGTTGGATCTCCTTGCAGTCCAAGGGACTCTCAAGAGTCTTCTCCAACACCACAGTTCAAAAACATCAGTTCTTCGGTGCTCAGCTTTCTTTACAGTCCAACTCTCATATCCAGACATGACTGCTGGAAAAACCATAGCCTTGACTAGAGAGACCTTTGTTGGCAAAGTAATGTCTCTGCTTTTTAATATGCTGTCTAGGGTGGTCATAGCTTTTCTTCCAAGGAGCAAGTGTCTTTTAATTTCATGGTTGCAATCACCATCTGTAGTGATTTTGGAGCTCAAAAAATGGAGCCCAAAAGATGAAGAGTACATCAGGCAAAATGCCAGGCTGGATGAAGCATAAGCTGGAATTAAGATTGCCAGGAGAAATATCAATAACCTCAGATACACAGATGACACCACTCATATGGCAGAAAGTGAGGAGGAACTGAGGATCCTCTTGATGAAAGAGAAAGAGGAGAGTGAAAAAGCTGGTTTAAAACTCAACATTCAAAAAACAAAGATCATGCCATCCAGTCCCATCATTTCATGGCAAATAGATGGGGAAACAATGGAAATACTGAGAAACTTTATTTTTGGGGGCTCCAAAATCACTCAGATACTGACTGCAGCCATGAAATTAAAAGGCACTTACTCCTTGGAAGAAAAGCTATGGCCAACTTAGACAACATATTAAAAAGCAGAGACATTACTTTGCTAACAAAGGTTCATCTAGTCAAGGCTATGGTTTTCCCAGTAATATATGGATGTGAGAGTTGGACTATGAAGAAATCTGAGGGGAGAAGAATTGATGTTTTTGAACTGTGGTGTTGGAGAAGACTCTTGAAAGTCCCTTGGACTGCAAGGAGATCCAACCAGTCCATCCTGAAGGAAATCAGTCCTGGGATTTCTTTGGAAGGAATGATGCTCAAGCTGAAACTCCAGTATTTTGGCCACCTCATGTGAAGAGTTGACTCACTGGCAAAGATCCTGATGCTGGGAAAGATTGAAGGCTGGAGGAGAAGGGGGTGACAGAGGATGAGATGGTTGAATGGCATCACTGACTCAATGGACATGAGTTTGAGCAAGCTCAGGGAGTTGGTAATGGACAGGGAAGCCTGGCATGCTGCAGTCCATGGGGTCACAGAATTGAACATGACTGAGTGACTGAACTGAACTGAGAGACAGGCTTTTCTGGATTCAAGCCTATACTTGCCCATCACACCATAGTTTGTACTTTTACATTCTTCTTTATTTGACTATCCTCCAACTTTATTCAGAAGAAAAAGTGAAGGAAAGGAACTTTTCCTTTTCCTTTACTAAGTAAAAGAATTCAACAGAAAAAAAAAATAACTATCTGATTTAGGGTATAAAGAAAGATGACACAGGATTCTTGGAATCTAAGAGCAATAGAGGAAGGTAAAGCATGTGACAGAAATCACTTCATAGTAATTTTCTTCCTGTTTCATTTAAATTCCTCGTGAACAGGTTCTTGTCATTATTTAAATTGCTTTGTTTCCTATTTATTGTTTTCTAACATATAAAGACAAATTCAATTTAATCATGGGGCACATGGTTTCCATTAGAAGGGTCCAAATGAGAAATCACATGGCTTTTGACTCACCTTAAAAACTTATTTACAACTATTTACACTGCAACCCTATCAGTAATAGATTTTCACAGTCATATGTGGAACCTAATTCAGAGTCTTCTCAAGTGAGTTCTATTTTTACATTTAACCACTGAAGAGAAAGCATACTTGGCAGAAATATCTTCAAAAATGAACATGAAATGTACTGATTATGAGTCAAAAGAACATCTACATTTTAAGGCAGATAAATGTAGTAACCCATCTGCCTGATCTTTCAGGGGTCTTTGAGAAAGCCCTGTTGATTTCTTTAGGCATTAGACAATACATTTTGGCACTAGATCTTTTTCTTTTGTTTTTAATTGAAGCATAGCTGATTTACAATGTTGTGCCAATCCCTGCTGTATAGCAAAGTGACTCATTTATACACATATGTACAGTCTTTTTTTAAATTCTTTTCCATTATGGTTTATCACAGGATATTGAATATAGTTTGCCATATATTAGGACCTTGCTGTTTATCCATTCTAAACAGCATCTACCAACTCCAAACTCCCAGCCCATCTCTCTCTCTCTCCCCTCCCCCTTGGCAACCACAAGTCTGTTCTTTATGTCTATGAGTCTGTTTCTGTTTTGTATATAGGTTCATTTGTGCCATATTTTATTTTTTTTATTTGTGCCATATTTTAGATTTAACATATGAGTGGTGTCATATGGTGTTTGTCTTTCTTTTTCTAACTACTTCACTTAGTATGATAATCTCTAGTTGCATCCCTAGTGCTGCAAATGGCATTATTATGATTCTTTATGGCTGAGTAGTATATATCATTTATATTATATATGTCATATCATATATATGTACATCTTCTTTATCCATTCACCTGTTGATGGACATTTAGATTGCTTCCATACCTTGGCTATCGTGAATGGTGCTGCTATGAACATGTATCTTTTTGAATTATAGTTTTTATGGGTATATTCCCAGAAGTGAGACTGCTGGACCATATGGTAACTTTATTTTTAGTTTTCTGAGGAACCTTCATACTGTTTTCCATAATGGCTGTACATACATTCCCATCAACAATGTAGGTGGTTTCCCTTTTTTCCCACACCCTTCCCAGCATATGTTAT
The DNA here is from genome assembly GCA_935064755.1 of Tragelaphus eurycerus. NCBI lineage: Eukaryota > Metazoa > Chordata > Mammalia > Artiodactyla > Bovidae > Tragelaphus > Tragelaphus eurycerus. The sequence continues at coordinate 7,907,118 of CAKXYN010000064.1, forward strand.
TCATACACTTTTTAATGATGGCCATTCTGATCAGTATGAGGTGTTACCTCATTGGAGTTTTGATTTGCATTTCCCTAATGATTAGTGAAATTGAGCATCTTTTCATGTGTCTACTGGCCATCTGATTGTCTTTTTTGGAGAAATGTCTATTAAAATCTTTTACCCATTTCTTGACTGGGCTTTTTTGTTATTGTTGAGTTTTGTGAGCTGTTTACATATGTTGGAGAGTAAGCCTTTGTCTGTTACATCAATGATTTGCAAATATTTTCTCCCATTCTGTAGGTTGTCTTTCCATTTGTTTTTATGGTTTCCTTTGCCATGCAAATGCCTATGACTTTGACTAGGTCTCATTTATTTTTGTTTTCATTTCTGTTGCCTGGGGAGAATGTCCTAAGAAAACATTGATACACTTTACATCAGAGAATGCCTTGCCTATACTCTCTTCTATGAATTTTATGGTGCTGTGTCTTATAATTATTGTCTTTAAGCCATTTTGAATTCATTTTTGTTGGCACTAGATCTTAATCTCCTAAATTATATATATATATATTTCAATATTTCAGTTCTCAGGAAATATGCATTAGGTGCTCAAAAATGTTGCTTAACAAATATTTGTCAACTAAACTGATAAATCTCTGCCTCTTGAGAAGGAAACAAAAGGGTGGAATAGTGAGATAAAGGAGGAATGCAACAAACAACCTTTTATAATTTCTTCTTTTTTTCTGCTCCTATAGCAACTATTAGATATAATTCATTTACCCAATGAACTTCTATTTTAATACCTACTATGTGTTCATAGGGGAATAAGGGGTGATAAGGGAGACATTATCTCTGTCCTTTTGAAACTTACAGCATATTGGGAAGAGAGTCCATAAACAACCATAAAGACCAAAAAAGGAAAAGTTCTGTAGAAAAAAAGAAGAGGATGCTATGAGACCATCTAACAAGCAGACCTAATCTAATACAGAGCTTGGGAAGGCAGCCATTAGAGAGTTACACTTAAGCTTAAAAAAAGACTGGAATCAGCCAGGCCTTAAAATTTGGTAAGGAGGCTGAAGGACAATTTTTGAAAATACTAAGTAAATTTTGAACTGTTGTATAATAGTTTAACTATATATCTGTATCAAAAGAAAATAAAAATTGAAACAGATATTGAACTCTTTTTTAGTAGATTTGTTTTTATAACAGTTAGCAATTCTGAAACTTTTTGTGTGTTACTGTAGAACAGAGAAAGTAAGTGAACATGTTGACACTAGGAACCAGGGTTTTCACTGCAGAGGGGAGATGCAAATGGAATAAAGATAGTAAAGAAAGAATCATTCAGAATTTGGACTGGAACAGGAAATCTTAGAATAAATGTGTGTGTGTGTGTGTGTGTGTGTGTGTGTGTGTGTGTTGTGGAGAGTGTATTTTCTAGCCTTTTTTGCTCCAAAGAAGTAATAAAACCTATTAGCAGGGAACACAACTAGCATACAAATCTCCATTTCTAAATAGCTTTCCACAATAAAAGGATTTAGAGTTCTTGGAAAATAAGGAAATACTAAAAAATATGGGGACATGATAAAGGGACCAGGAACCACTGTAAAGGAGGCCCACTGGCAGCAATTTAACACAAACTGAAAATAATAACCATTGAATAAAATAAGAATGCATGAGTCTATATTGATGATAGATAGATGGTAGATAGGTAGATAGAAGAGAAGAAAAAGTGGTGCCTTATATAGACTACCAGAGGGAACAATGGACTTAGAAAATTATAATTTTTACATTTATAATATATATAAAAACTTGATGCAGGCCAAATTAGTAACTGGCTGATAAATATAAAGCCTTCAAAGGTAAGGCTTACTAAAGAGAGTAAGAACCAGCACAGGGTCTGGCACCTAGTAGAACTTTATCTATCTTTTTATTTTTATTTATATATAAAGTGAAGTGAAAGTAGCTCAGTAATGTTGGACTCTTGTGACCCCATGGACTATATGGTCCATGGAATTCTTCAGACCAAGACACTGGAGTGGGTAGCCTTTCCCTTCTTCAGGGGATCTTCCCAGCTCAGGGATCGAGCCCAGCTCTCCCACATTGCAGGTGGGTTCTTTGCCAGCTAAGCCACTAGGGAAGCCCAAGAATACTGGAGTGAGTAGCCTATCCCTTCTCCGGTATATCTTCCTGAAACAGGAATCAAACCAGAGTTTCCTACATTGCAGGCAGATTCTTTACCAACTGAGCTATCAGGGAAGCCCATTATTTATATATATGTGTGTATTTATATTTATCATTTATAAAATTTAAACTTATCTGTCAAAAGAAAACCCTCTGAATAAATGCTCTTGGTTTCCATCTGTGAATTGACACAGGAGAAAGAATGTGCCTCTCTCCACATACCACGCTTCAGTTCAAACCCAATTGGCAAGTACCAAACATGACCATTTGTTCTGTTACACAATGTGTGCATAGAGCCCAGGATCTCTGAGCTTTTCAAGGGCTTACACAAACACATAAAAATATAAAAAGGAGAAAAATCTAAATAATTAAATATTTAAATAAATTATAGCAAGCAGACTTCATTCTTAGAATTCACAAAAATTGTCTTTATATTTGAAAGTAATTTTTAAACTTTTTCACTTCATTAAGAATTCCCTAGTATATATAATTGGAGAAGGCAATGGCAACCCTCTCCAGTACTCTTGGCTGGAAAATCCCATGGACAGAGGAGCCTGGTAGGCTGCAGTCCATGGGGTCACTAAGAGTTGGACAGCACTGAGCGACTTCACTTTCACTTTTCACTTTCATGCACTGGAGAAGGAAATGACATCCTACTCCAGTGTTCTTGTCTGGAGAATCCCAGAGATGGGGGAGCCTGGTGGGCTGCCATCTATGGGGTCGCACAGAGTTGGACACGACTGAAGTGACTTAGCAGCAGCAGCAGTATATATAATTATTGTGAAGAAATCAAAACTGATTTCACTTAATTACTTAAAATTCTATCTTCTACTTCCTTGTATAGGGTTTCTGTCCATGAAACACTTTGTATAGGGTTTCTGATTGTATCAGTTAAGACAGATGAGGTAACATGGAAGATGAACATTTCATTTATGCACAGCAAAGTCAGTAGAGAATAAAATGTCCTTTGTAGCCAAGAAGTTTCCAGGCAAGCAGGCCCCAATTTAACCCAATATCCCAAATTATTCTTCAGTTCAGTTCAGTTCAGTCACTCAGTCGTGTCCGACTCTTTGCGACCCCATGAATTGCAGCACGCCAGGCCTCCCCGTCCATCACTAACTCCCAGAGTTCACTCAAACTCATATCCATCGAGTTGGTGATGCTATCCAATCATTTCATCCTCTGTCATCCCCTTCTCCTCCTGCCCCCAATCCCTCCCAGCATCAGAGTCTTTTCCAATGAGTCAATTCTTTGCATGAGGTGGCCAAAGTATTGGAGTTTCAGCTTTAGCATCAGTCATTCCAATGAACACCCAGGACTGATCTCCTTTAGGATGGACTGGTTGGATCTCCTTGCAGTCCAAGGGACTCTCAAGAGTCTTCTCCAACACCACAGTTCAAAAGCAACAATTCTTCGGTGCTCAGCTTTCTTCACAGTCCAACTCTCACATCCATACATGACCACAGGAAAAACCATAGCCTTGACTAGACGGACCTTTGTTGGCAAAATAATGTCTCTGCTTTTTAATATGCTATCTAGGTTGGTCATAACTTTCCTTCCAAGGAGTGTCTTTTAACTTCGTGGCTGCAACCACCATCTGCAGTGATTTTGGAGCTCCAAAAAATAATGTCTGACACTGTTTCCCATCTATTTCCCATGAAGTGATGGGACCACATGCCATGATCTTCGTTTTTTGAATGTTGAGCTTTAACCAACTTTTTCACTCTCCTCTTTCACTTTCATCAAAAGGCTTTTTAGTTCCTCTTCACTTTCTGCCATAAAGGTGGTATCATCTGCATATCTGAGGTTATTGATATTTCTCCTGGCAATCTTGATTCCAGCTTGTTCTTCCTCCAGTCCAGAGTTTCTCATGATGTACTCTGCATATAAGTTAAATAAACAGGGTGACAAGATACAGGCTTGACGAACTCCTTTTCCTATTTGGAACCAGTCTGTTGTTCCATGTCCAGTTCTAACTGTTGTTTCCTGACCTGCATACAGGTTTCTCAAGAGGCAGATCAGGTGGTCTGGTATTCCCATCTCTTTCAGAATTTTCCAGTTTATTGTGATCCTCACAGTCAAAGGCTTTGGCATAGTCAATAAAGCAGAAATAGGTGTTTTTCTGGAACTCTCTTGCTTTTTCCATGATCCAGCAGATGTTGGCAATTAGATCTCTGGTTCCTCTGCCTTTTCTAAAACCAGCTTGAACATCTGGAAGTTCACAGTTCACGTATTGCTGAAGCCTGGCTTGGAGAATTTTGAGAATTACTTTACTCACGTGTGAGATGAGTGCAATTGTGTGGTGGTTTGAGCATTCTTTGGCATTGCCTTTCTTTGGGATTGGGATGAAAACTGACTTTTTCCAGTCCTGTAGCCACTGCTGAGTTTTCCAAATGTGCTGGCATATTGAGTGCAGCACTTTCACAGCATCATCTTTCAGGATTTGAAATAGCTCAACTGGAATTCCATTACCTCCACTAGCTTTTTTCGTAGTGATCCTTTTTCTTAACCCCTTCCAAAAGTCAAAAATCTTCCCTCCAGATTGGGGGGAGGGGTCACATGTGGTTTGACTTTTAATCATTAGTTTTATTATTTTCCTGGAGGCATTTTTCACTATAGTAACATTATCATGATATAGGTTTTAGTTACCAAGGTAGCCAGAAGTGGTGACTGTGTTCAGTTCAGGTCAGTTCATTCGGTCAGTCATGTCTGACTCTTTTTAACCCCTTGGACTGCAGCATGCCAGGCTTCCCTGTCTCTCAGCAACTCTTGGAGCTTGCTCAAACTCATGTCCATCGAGTCAGTGATGCCATCCAGCCATCTCATCCTCTGTTGTCCCCTTCTCCTCCTGCTTTCAATCTTTCCAAGGATCAAGGTCTTTGCCAGTGAGTCAGTTATTTGCATCAGATGGCCAAAGTATTGGAGTTTCAGCTTCAGTATCAGTCCTTCCAATGAATATTCAGGACTGATTTCCTTGAGGATTGACTGGTTTGATCCCCTTGCAGGCCAAGGGACTCTCAAGAGTCTTCTCCAACACCACAGTTCAAAAGTACCAATTCTTAGGCCCTCAGCTTTCTTCATAGTCCAACTCTCACATCCATACATGACTACTGGAAAAACCATAGCTTTGACTAGATGGACCTTTGTAGCTGAATCTTAGTTATGATAATTTATCCTCCATTTAGTCAAAATTCAACGGTGTTCTTGATTTAATATTGTGATGGCAAGAATGCTGGAGTTTTCAGTTTCCTTCTCCTTATTTCATGTGTTGTTAAGAGATGTTTTAATCCTATACCCTTTTTCTTGAATTTATTAACAATGCAGTTTATTTTATCTATCAAGCCTTTATTCCCTTTTCTTCTTCAATGTAACCAATTCTCTTTTTGATCAATTTTACTATTTTACAGTAGTCACATAATTTCAAAATCAAGAATTTACAGTGTTTTTCAAATCTTAGTGGTAAAAAGTATATTAATATGGTATATGATACATGCTGATAGTTTGATACCATACAGATTTGGGCTTCTAAAATAAGTGGGATTAGGGCCTTTGGAGATCTTTAAATGGCTCTAAAGCTAAGAAGTGAGCTAGAGAGTTCAGGTAGTCATTCAACAATTAGTTGAGAGTCTACTATATTCCAGAAACTCTTAGGGATTATAGAGCATACAAATAATTAAAAAGTGATACTTATGTCTCTTAGGAGCTAACAATACAGTTAGGGAGTATGCAAGTGACTGAGTAATTGGGCCCTGATATTTGTTCTCACTCCTTAGCACATTATTAAGCTACCATCAGAGCTCTGCTATAGTAACATGGATCATGGGACTGAGTTTGTCTGATGGAATATGAGAAGAAAGAAGTGATTCACTTCTATATATGGACACTAAAATCTTGAGTAAATATTGTCACTTTGTTTTTCTTAAACTGTTGACTGCATGTGGAGGATCCAGTGGAGGTTACTGAAGCCCTGGGGATAGTAATTACACTAAATGGAATAAGCCTACATCCCAGAATGACTGCATATATCAGAGTCTTTCTCCCCCATGCCTATTTATTTTAAGATGAGCAAGAATTACCTTTTGTTTTTTATACCACTGAGATTAGAGGTATTTTGTTACAGTAGTTAGCATATCTTGAATAATATAGGGAGATTAAACATAAACTCACATAACTTCAGTTTTTAAAAGTTGCTGCTTAGAACATATGAAAGTTCAAAGTGCTAGAAATAACTTTTTGGAAGGGTAGAATTAGGCATAATTGTTCTAACAGTGAGTAATAGTTCCTGAGACAATTGATAATGAATTGCCACAGTCCCTACCACATACAATCTTTTTACTTCTCCTTTCTTATTTACATTAAAGTATGCCTTCACATTTCTTTTTTCTTTCTTCTTAGCCTTAGTTTTTCAAGTGTATGAAAATCAGCCCCTTTACTACACATTTAATTTACCTTTTTAGGTTTAGATTTTTAAATTTACAATCATCTTTTTATGCATATATATGAGGTTACTTATATAGCATTTCCATTTCCATTTATTTTCAATCATTAAAGTAAGTCCTCTGGGGCATACAAAACTTTGTTCACATGTATTGCTCAAGATCTTTTATGTATTTGAAAGACAAACATTTACTAAACATTAACTCTCTACCATGTACCAACATAAGAGAGACAGAATGTAAGAATTAGTTTAATGGTTAAAGGCATGAGCATCTAGGTCATATTTGAGTTTAAATCATTGCCCTATCACTTACTATGTGAACTAGGATAATTATTTAAGCATTAAGATTCTTATCTCTAAAGTAGCAATAATATCTGCCTGCTTCATAGAATTGGTAAATAATCTAACTGATATAATATACATGAAATACCAAGTTTATCGTGGATACTTAATGAATGGTAGTTACCAACCTCATTATTATTACCATGGTGACAACTAATATTAATGTCTTCAAATTTTAAAAACCCTGCCCATAAGGCAGGGTTGGTAAGTTGATATCTAGTAACACCACTATAATTGTTTATAATCAATAAAATAGGAGGAAAGACACAACCATGGGCTGCATCTGAGCAGAGCCACAAATATCTACACAGGCAATCCATGTGACTCTAAGATCACAGGCTCCACAAGCTTCAGCATCTCCTTCATTGGGGCAAAGTCCCCAGTGTGGGGAGAGGAAAAAACACACACTTACAATGAACAAACCAGCTTAAGCCAAACTCTCAGGGCTTCTGATCAAGCAACCTGGGAGCAGACCCTGCCCTTAACAGGGTGGTGAAGACCACTGAACAGAGGGGAAGTTCTGCCTCAAACTCTGAACAGACTCCAGCTCCTCTACCACAAGCCATACCCCCAAGTGAAGTGATTGTGTTTAGCACACCGTGAGGAAAGATGTTGACTAGTGAACATATCAAACCCAGTCCTTCCACCAAAGATACTGGGTAGACATAACCTACACAGGAACACTCCTACATAAGAACAGCACTTCCAAGACCATAATAGGTAGCTATTTTATCTAAATTCATAGAGACAGAGAAAGTTAAGGAAAATGAAAATGTAGAGGAACAAGTCTATTAACACAGTATTATATCTATTAACATAGTATTCTATTAACATAGTATTGGAAGTTCTAGCCACAGCAATCGGACAAGAAAAAGAAATAAAAGGTATGAAAATTGGAATGAAAGAGGTAAAACTGTCATTATTTGCAAATAATATGATACTCTATATACAGAATCCTAAAATATCCACCCTAAAACTATTTGAACTAATGAATTAAATCAGCAAGGTTGTAAAATACAATATTACTATGCAGAAATCTGTTATAATGCTAAACAGTAATAACAGTCATGATATTTTTTACTGAATTAGAACAAAAAATACTAACATTTATATGGAAACACAAAAGATTCCAAATTGCCAAAGCAATCCTGAGAAAAAAAAGAAAAAAGCTTGATGTATAACCCTCGCAGACTTCAGAGCATACTACAAAGCCAAAGCAATCAAAACAGCATGTTATTGGTACAAAAGCAGACTTATAGATCAATGGAATAGAACAAAGAACCTAGAAATAAACCCATGTTCATATAACCAATTAGTCTACAACAAAGGAGGCAAGAATATACAATGGTGAAAGAGAGTCTGTTCAAAAAGTGGTACTGGGAAAACTGGGTAGCTACATGTAAAACAATGAGACTAGAACATTTCTCCACACCATGTACAAAAATAAACTCAAATGATTTCAGGATTAAGGACTGAAACTCCAAAACTTATAGAAGAGAACACAGGCCTAGCACTCTTTGAGATAAGTCATAGCAATATTTTCTTCAATATATTCCTAAAGTAAAAGAAATAAAAGCAAAAACAAACAAATGAGACTGAATTACACTTAAAAACTTTTGCACAGCAAAGGAAATCTTTGACAAAAGAAAAGGATGACCACAGAATGGGAGAAAACATTTGCAAATGATGTGATCAACAAGGAGTCAATACCCAAAATAAACAAACAGCTCGTATAACTCAATTTTAAAAGAACCAATTAAAAAAGTGGTCAGAAGACCTGACTAGACATTTCTCCAAGGAAGACATAAAGATGACTAACCCGAACTTGAAAAGATTCTCAACATCACTAATTATTCAGTTCAGTTCATTTCAGTCTCTCAGTCATGTCCGACTCTTTGCGACCCCATGAATCGCAGCCGCCTCCCTGTCCATCACCAACTCCCGGAGTTCACCCAGACTCACGTCCATGGAGTCAGTGATGCCATCCAGACATCCGATCCTCAGTCGTCCCCTTCTCCTCCTGCCCCCCCATCCCTCCAAGCATCAGAGTCTTTTCCAATGAGTCAACTCTTTGCATGAGGTGGCCAAAGTACTGGAGTTTCAGCTTTAGCATCATTCCTTCTAAAGAAATCCCAGGGCCGATCTCCTTTAGAATGCACTGGTTGGATCTCCTTGCAGTCCAAGGGACTCTCAAGAGTCTTCGCCAACACCACAGTTCAAAAGCATCAATTCTTCGGTGCTCAGCCTTCTTCACAGTTCAACTCTCACATCCATACATGACCACAGGAAAAACCATAGCCTTGACTAGACGAAACTTTGTTGGCAAAGTAATGTCTCTGCTTTTGAATATGCTATCTTGGTTGGTCATAACTTTTCTTCCAAGGAGTAAGCTTCTTTTAATTTCATGGCTTCAGTCACCATCTGAAGTGATTTTGGAGCCCCCCAATAAACAAAGTCTGACACAGTTTCCACTGTTTCCCCATCTATTTCCCATAAAGTGATGGGACCAGTTACCATGATCTTCGTTTTCTGAATGTTGAGATTTAAGCCAACTTTTTCACTCTCTTCTTTCACCTTCATCAAGAGGCTTTTTAGTTCCTCTTCATTCTCTGCCATAAGGGTGGTGTCATCTGCATATCTGAGGTTATTAATATTTCTCTCAGCAGTCTTGATTCCAGCTTGTGCTTCTTCCAGCCCAGCATTTCTCATGATGTACTCTGCATATAAGTTAAATAAGCAGGGTGACAATATACAGCCTAGATGTACTCCTTGTCCTATTTGGAACCAGATTGTTGTTCCATGTCCAGTTCTAACTGTTGCTTCCTGACCTGCCTACAGGTTTCTCAAGAGGCAGGTCAGGTGGTCTGGTATTCCCATCTCTCTCAGAATTTTCCACAGTTTGTTGTGAAGTTGATCCACACAGTCAAAGGCTTTGGCATAGCCAATAAAGCAGAAATAGATGCTTTTCTGGAACTCTCTTGCTTTTTCCATTATCCAGCAGATGTTGGCAATTTGGTCTCTGGTTCCTCTGCCTTTTCTAAAACCAGCTTGAACAACTGGAAGTTCACGGTTCACATATTGCTGAAGCCTGGCTTGCAGAATTTTGAGCATTACTTTACTAGCGTGTGAGATGAGTGCAATTGTGTGGTAGTTTGAGCATTCTTTGGCATTGCCTTTCTTTTGGATTGGAATGAAAACTGACCTTTTCCAGTCCTGTAGCCACTGCTGAGTTTTCTAAATTTGCTGGCATATTGAGTGCAGCACTTTCACAGCATCATCTTTCAGGATTTGAAATAGCTCCACTGGAATTCCATCACTTCCACTAGCTTTGTTTGTAGTGATGCTTTCTAAGGCCCACTTGACTTCACATTCCAGGATGTCTGGCTCTAGGTCAGTGATCATACTATCATGATTATCTGGGTCATGAAGATCTTTTTGTACAGTTCTTCTGTGTATTCTTGCCACCTCTTCTTAATATCTTTCGCTTCTGTTAGGTCCATACCATTTCTTTCCTTTATCGAGTCCATCTTTGCGTGAAATGTTCCCTTGGTATCTCTAATTTTCTTGAAAAGATCTCTAGTCTTTCCCATTCTGTTGTTTTCCTCTATTTCTTTGCATTGAATACTGAAGAAGGCTTTCTTATCTCTTCTTGCTATTCTTTGGAATCTGCATTCAGATGCTTATATCTTTCCTTTTCTCCTTTGCTTTTTGCTTCTCTTGTTTTCACAGCTATTTGTAAGGCCTCCCCAGACAGCCATTTTGCTTTTTGCATTTTTTTTTCCATGGGGATGGTCTTGATCCCTGTCTCCTGTACAATGTCATGAACCTCATTCCATAGTTCATCAGGCACTCTAACTATCAGATCTAGGCCCTTAAATCTCTTTCTCACTTCCACTGTATAATCATAAGGGATTTTCAAAACCACAATAAGGGGACTTCCCTGGAAGTCCAGTGGTTAGAACTTCACTTTCCAATGAAGGAGGTGCGGGTTTGATCCCTGGTCTGGCAGCTATCATACATGTTCATGGTCAAAATACAAGAACATAAACAACAGAAGTGACATTGTAACAGATTCAATAAAGACTAAAAAAATTTCACATTAAAAGGGTCCACATTAAAAAAAAAGACCCTTAAAACAACCCCACAATGAGCTATCACCTCACATGTGTCAGAATGACTGTCATAAAGTATACAAAAAACACATTTTGGAGAAGATGTGGAGAAAAGGGAATCCTCCTACACTGTTGGTGGGTATATAAATTGTTGCAGCCACTATGGATAACAGTATGGAGAGTCTTCAAAAAACTAAAAATAAGACTATCATAAGATCCAACAATTTCACTCCTGGGTATATATCCTGAAAAGAAGTGAAAACTTGAAAATTTGAAAAGATACATGCACCTCCAATGTTCATAGCAGCACTATTTACAGTAAGCAAGACATGGAAGCACACCAATGCCCATCAACAGATGATTGGCTTAAGAAAATGTGGTTGGTTGTATATATATGAAAGTGAAAGTCATTCATTCATCTGACTCCTTGCAATCCCATGGACTGTAGCCTATCAGGCTCCTCTGTTCATGGAATTCTCCAGGCTAGAATACTGGACTGGGTAGACATTTCCTTCTCCACGGGACCTTCCTGACCCAGGGACCGAACCTAGGTCTCCCATGTTGCAGGCAGATTCTTTACTGTCTGAGCTACCACGGAAGCCCAATTATATGTATATATAATTCAACTATGAAAAAAAAGAATGAAACATTGCTATATGCAGCAACATGGATGAACTTAGAGAATATTATACTTAGTGAAATAAGTCATATAGTGAAAGATAAATAGTATATCACTTATACATGGAATCCTACAAAATGCAAATGAATGTATATGCAAAACAGGAACAGACTCACAGATAGAGAAAACAAATTTGTGGTTACCAAAAGGTATAGGTAAGGGGAGAGGGACAAATTAGTCTATGAGATTAACAGGTAAAAACTATTATTTATAAAATAAGTAAGCAACAAGGATATACTCTATAACACAGAGAACTGTACCCACTATCTTATAATAGCCTATAATGGAGTTCAGTTCAGTTCAGTTCAGTTGCTCAGTCGTGTCCGGCTCTTTGCGACCCCTTGAACCACAGCACGCTAGGCCTCCCTGTCCATCACCAACTCCCAGAATTCACCCAAACCCATGCCCATTGAGTCGGTGATGCCATTCAACCATCTCATCCTCCTCCTGCCCTCAATTTCTCCCAGCATCAATGTCTTTTCAAATAAGTCAGCTCTTTGCATCAGGTGGCCAAAGTATTGGAGTTTCAGCTTCAGCATCAGTCCTTCCAATGAATATTCAGGACTGATTTCCTTTAGGATGGACTGGTTGGCTCTCCTTGCAGTCCAAGGGACTCTCAAGAGTCTTCTCCAACACCACAGTTCAAAAATATCAATTTTTCGGTGCTCAGCCTTCTTCACAGTCCAACTCTCACATTCATACATGACCACTGGAGAAACCATAGCCTTGACTAGATGGACTTTTGTTGGCAAAGTAATATCTCTGCTTTTGAATATGCTATCTAGGTTGGTCATAACTTTCCTTTCAAGGAGTAAGCGTCTTTTAATTTCATGGCTTCAGTCACCATCTGAAGTGATTTTGGAGCCCAGAAAAATAAAGTCAACCACTATTTCTACTGTTTCCCCATCTATTTCCCATGAAGTGATGGGACCAGATGCCATGATCTTAGTTTTCTGAATGTTGAGCTTTAAGCCAATTTTTTCACTCTCCTCTTTGACCTTCATCAAGAGGCTCTTTAGTTCTTCCTCACTTTCTGCCATAAGAGTGGTGTCATCTGCATATCTAAAGTTATTGATATTTCTCCTGGCATTCCTGATTCCAGCTTGTGCTTCCTCCAGACCAGCGTTTCTCATGATGTACTCTGCATATAATAATCTGAAAAAATACTTAATTACTGTATTGTACACCTGAAACTAACAAAATATTGTAAATCAATTATATTTCAAAAACATTTTTTAGAAGGTAAATATTATCATGTGACTCCCCTGTTTAATCTTTCCCTTGTCAGTAACAAAGTCCCTATGACTTTACATGGCATAGAAGACCATGTAATAGAATAGATTAGGTAATCTATTTACCTTTTCAGTTTCATTTTGTTCCTGATTACCTCATTTCTCAACCAGATGGAACTATTTTCAGTTCCTAGAACATACAGAGCTTCTGTTCAAAATCTTCCCCCTGCCTAGGCCTTTTCTTTTGCTTGCCAAGTACCTACATTGATTGAAGTACTCAACTTGTACCTCATAGTCTTTCTAAATTCTTTCTGTATACTTGTACTCTTTTATCAAATAGAATTGTCTTCTGATTTAGTAGTGCCCAATTGTTCACTGTAATGATTTATTGCACCCATTTGTAGTCATATCCTTTTGCCTACCAGACTGCTAACTCTATGAAGGTAAGGTTGAGATTCTTCCAAAGATGAATCCTGATAGATCTTGCCTAAAGGACCATTTCATAGCTACAGACCACAGTTCTATCATGTTATGTTCAACATGAAACACAAAAAACAGACTTGTTGCTTAAGAGTGTGGCCTTGGAATTAGACCTGAGTCCCAAATTTAATGGAATGGCCTTTACCAAATTGCTTAAGCTTCCATATCTCATTCTATCATTCATAAAACATTTATAAAAGGGAAATAAAACATACTTCATAGGATTTTAGGTAGGATTAGATGAGGCAATGCCTAGTACTCAAAAGTATTATGATTACATTATTCTTATTATCCTTTATATGGCTATATAGTTTGTTTTGGAAAAGAAAGAAAATGTATATCTTGTTTTAAAAGTAAGGCATAAATCCATTTGGAAGAGTAATTTTTTTCCTGACTTAAATGTTACAGAGAAAAACAGGAATTTTATGACAATCTTTTCTAATGTAAATAATTTCACTTTTCTGTATAGGCAAATACCCTCCATTACTTGGATGTAAATTTAGACTATGAGATACATTCATTCATCTGATGCTGGACTTTCAGTCTGCTAAATTAGTCCTTTCAAGACATTCTGCTTTTCCTTTTTTCCTCTGGTTGTCTCTGCATGCATGCCTGCATGCTCAGTTGCTTCAGCCGTGGCCAACTCTTTGTGACTTCATGGACTGTATCCCGGCAGGCTCCCCAATCCATCGGATTCTCCAGACAAGAATACTGGAGCAGGTTGCCATGCCCTCCTCCAGCGCATCTTTCAGACACAGAGATAGAATACGCATCTCCTGTGTCTCCTGAATTGCAGTCAGGTTCTTAACCGCTGAGTCACCAGGTTTCTCTGTAACTTCATTTAGTGTTCCTGCCAAGTGGAACTGCTGCAATACCCTAAAAGTGTCTTACTAACCACCCACCAAAGCGTCCACAAAGTTTTCTCCCTGCCTAGAATCACCTTTTCCTCTACAGCTAACACTCCATCTCCAAATTCAGCACAGTGGTTATTTCAGCAAGGATGTTTTACCACCATCACTATCACTCTGGGTTTTTTTTTTTTTTTCTTACTCTATGTCCCCAGAGCATGGTAGCATTTATTTTTGCATTAGAATTTTCTATTTACTTTTTTATCTCCTTAACTAGACCACCATTTCATATTCCCTGACCATCAGCATCAACATGACTCTCCCAGATGTGTTAGACAAATTATTGGGCCCCACCTTAGCTCTACTAAAACAGAATTCTGGTGGTTGAACACAGAAACTTCTTGCTCTATAATAATGAAAGTAATCAATCTACAACTACATGATCATATGCAAGAATACACAATTATTGAATTAAAGGAGCCAGACACAAGAAAAATACTGTGAGTGTGTGTATCCATTACATACAGTCATAAGTGAGTAAGTGTTAGTTGTTCAGTTGTGTCTGACTCTTTGCAACCCCATGGACTGTAGGCCACCAAGTTCCTCTGTCCATTGAATTCTCCAGGCAAAAATACTAGAGTGGACTGCCATTCCCTTCTCCAGGAGATCTTCCTGACCCAGGGATCAAACCTGGGCCTTCTGTATTGCCGGCAGCTTCTTTACCATCTGAGCCACCAGGGAAGCCCCATATATAGTCATAAACAAGCAAAATTAACCAGTAGGTTAGAGTGTCATTTAAATAGTTACCCTTGCTCAGTATGGCTACATAATTGACAGGACCCACTATTATATGAAAATACAGGGGCCCATGTTTAAAAAGTACTCCTTTAAATACTTTCCATACATCTTGGGCATTAGAACTTTTATTCTTCCAGTTGTCTGCTTTGGAATGTATTAAATCTAACATCAAAAATTGTTCAAAGTGCATTGATAACAACATGAAAGGAAACTGGAATCATGGAAGGAAACTGATCTTAGAAAAAGTAAGAATTTGGTAGAAAATTAGTAAGTGCTCAGATCAGATCAGATCAGATCAGTCGCTCAGTCGTGTCCGACTCTTTGCAACCCTATGAATCGCAGCATGCCAGGCCTGCCTGTCCATCACCAACTCCCAGAGGTCACTCAGACTCATATCCATTGAGTCAGTGATGCCATCCAGCCATCTCATCCTCTGTCGTCCCCTTCTCCTCCTGCCCCCAATCCCTCCCAGCATCAGAGTCTTCTCCAATGAGTCAGTGCTCAATAAATGACAAATAAATGACAAATCTTACTGGAAATCACACAGTATAAAGCAATTTTTCTAGAAATAAATGAAGGACATGCAGCCACATTGATTTTCTGCTATTATACAGTATGATACATTGTAAGGGTTTAATAGACACAGTCTTGTCATTCTGATGCCAGAAATCTAAGACAAACAGAAACTTCAGTAACTGGCATCCTGTGTGTGAAAGCAAGAAATGCAGCCATGTTTTCAGTAGAAAATGTGTCAGTAAATATTAAGTTCCAGAGAACAGGTTTTATGAGAGAGCTGGAAAATCACACGAGCATGGGCCTTATTTAGGGTAAAAGATGCCAAAAGGGAAAAGAAAGAAATGAATTATTTTCTGTTTTTTTTTTTTTTTTTGAAAAAGGTCCTTCTGGATTTAAGCACACTAATATGACCCAGGCTCAAATGGCCACTTACTTTTAAAGTCATAAACTGCTTACATCTGAAAGAAGCCCATCACAGCAATCTGAGATGTGACATATTTGCCTGAGACTGATTTTCTCTCAAGGGATTAAAAATATGTTATAGTTGTGAGAATTAAGAAGACATCAGTCTTTTCTTGAGCAGGCAGTACTAGGATGGTATCTTTGAGGAGTAAGGAGGGGGAAACTTTATGTTCAACTGTTAGGATTCCTAAAATGTAAAGTGGATTAGCAAGCATATATTTTTTGGCTTGTCATTAAGACTCTTAATTGTGAAACACAGCTCTTTCAGAAAAAAACATGTGACTGGACAAGTAATATCTGTATTTTTCATCTTAATATAATAAAAATATATCCATCAAATCCTGTAGTTAAGAAACATTGCTTGTCTTATCCCATGAGTTACACTGCCCATCAACATAACTTAGTGACATCTTTCTTCATCATTGTCATCATACTTATCAGTCCAGTGATACATACTGCAAAGACATCCATTTCCTAAAGAAGATGCTAGTCTACATGAACAAGATATAGACACACACAATGTCGGGTATTTTAAATGAACACTGAACAAGCAAATCATTTACATCAAGTTGCAAAAATATAATGTCATGATTCTGGGCCTTCTCAATCTTGGAGGTAGGATACTAAATGTCTAACAAATGAATGTAAATCTGTGAAAAAGAACTCATCAGCAAAATGAAATGCAGCAGTTCAATTTTCATGGTAGAGAATATTTCTCTCCTTTTAGTAAAAAATTAAAACTCTTTAAAATACTAATTATCTCAGTGTATTTGCAGTTGTTGCTTAGTTGCTGAGTCGTGTCTAACTCTTTTGTGACCGTATGGACTATAGTCCGCCAAGCTCCTCTGTCCATGGGATTTTCCCAGGCAAGAATACTGGAGTGGCCTACCATTTTCTACTCCAGGGTATCTTTCCAACCCAGGGATCAAACATGCTTCTCCTGCTTGGCAGGTGGATTCTTTACCACTGAGTCACCAAGGAAGCCCATATTTGCAATACCACGTATAGATTAACTCAATAAGTCTCCAAGGAGCTTTGTGCAGCTAGTGAAAAACATAACCATTTTTACTTTAATGTTCAGTTTATTAAATCATGTATCTGATTCTAAAAAATTTTGGAAACCTATTTTTCTTGAGCATTTAAACACTGATTGTAATATGATTGTTTCCTTACAAAATTTCAGTTATAGTTTAGCACAACTGATTCTTCTGAGTACATCAGATTCCTGTCCACTAGACAAAATGCACACAGATGCAGTAAGTACAAAATGTGTTGCCAAGTATGCAATTTCAGTTACCTTAAAATATCAACACCACAAGTTTAATTCATTTCTTCACTTTCTGTGTTCTTATACCTTCCTATTCTACTTACTATAATAACTTCACAGAATTTTGGCCTGAATTTGATATCTTCCCAGGTTTGTGATGTTCACCAGAACAGTCAAGTGCACATGTTTTGATGGAATTTTTATTAAGTTAAGGAACTTGATTTCTTCTCTCAAAGTGCTTCAACTCTAAACTTTTACAATCCATACTTTTTACACAGGTATCACTTCTGTGCACCTTAACTAAAAGATGCTTTAAAATATATTTTATTGTGAAAATTTCAAACAACAAAAGTGCAGCAAGTACAGGAAACTCTCATATACACATCCCCTACCTTTAACACCTGTCAATATTTTGTCATATTTATTTCATCAGTTTCCTCCCTCCCCTATTTATTGAATATTTTAAAGCAAATTCAAGATGTCATGTGATTTCGCCCTTAACTACTTCAGGGTGCCTCTACAAAGGTAAAGGTATTTAACCTGAGTGCTATTATGGAAGCTAACAAAATTAACAATTCTTTGCTATGATCAATTCTCAGTCCACATTCAAATTATCCTTTATTTCACCTCCTGCATTGGCAGGCAGGTTCTTTACCACTAGCACCACCTGGGAAGCCCTTATTTAATTTAGTTGGTTCAAATAAGTATCAGAACAAATCCACTCAACTCTATTTGTTAGGTCTTTTAAGTTATTTTTAAGCCTTTGAATCTAGAAAAGTATCTTTTTATTTTTCATTCCTCTGACTTGTCGAAGAAACCAGTGAGCAGTCCTGTGGAATATCTGCAACATGTATATGATTAATTGCTTCCTCATGGTATCATAAAACTGATTCCTTCTCTTCAAGAATTTCCTATGCATTAGAAATTGGTGTTAAAGGCTTGATTTGATTCAGATCCAATATTTGGGGGAAGAGATTGAAGAATGCCAGAAAGGAGATGCTATCTCCTTAACACTGTGTTACTCAAGAAAGTACAGTTGGTTACCTCACTTTTAAAGGTGTCAAGGTTAATCTATGTGTTAAGGGATTGGTCAGCTTGATTCCCTTCATTATAAAGTTATCCATAAACATCCATCAATGAGCATTATCTAAATACTCGTCATCCCTCAGGATGACTAATGGATACCAAAATCCTCAGATGGTCATATCCTGAATATCAAGTGGCAAAGTACAGTTGGCTCTCAGTATACAAGGATGCAGAATCTCC
Source organism: Tragelaphus eurycerus (assembly GCA_935064755.1). Classification (NCBI taxonomy): domain Eukaryota; kingdom Metazoa; phylum Chordata; class Mammalia; order Artiodactyla; family Bovidae; genus Tragelaphus; species Tragelaphus eurycerus. The sequence continues at coordinate 7,925,718 of CAKXYN010000064.1, forward strand.
AGATGTGGAAGGCCAACTGTAAATTATTTCATCAGTATTTACAAAATGGTGATTCTGCAATAGTCTTACTCTTCCATATTAATTAGGTAGTATCTTCTTCATTCCTTCATTCACAGGCTTATGCAGTTAAACCAAAATAAAATTTATAAAGGGCAGGATAAATTCTTAATTCCTTCTTAAAATTGCCAATATTTAAAGGAATGAGTTGATGTCCAAGCAATATCTGATAGTTTCCAATGAGTTTGGTGTCTTTCTCTTTTTCATACCTTTCTTCTCCTGGTCCTACCTCTAGAAACACAGCTTTAAACTTCAAATATAGTTGCTATACAATATTATATAAATTAAAGGTTTACAACACAGTGATTCACAGTTTTTCAAGATTATACTCCATTTATAGTTATTATAAAACAGTGAGTATATTCTCCCTATTATACAATATATCTTTATAGCTTATTTTGTACCTAATAATTCTCTACTCCTATATTGCCTCTCCCATCTTCCCTCTCCCCACTAGTAACCATTGATTTGTTCTCTATATCTGTGAGTCTGCTTCCTTTTTGCTATACTCACTACTTTGTTGTATTAGATTCCACATATAAGTGAAAGCATATAGTATTTGTCTTTCTCTGGTGTTTCACTTAACATAATGCCTTCCAAGTCCATCCATATTGCTACAAATGACAAAATTTAATTCTTTTTAATGGCTGAGTAGTATAGTATTCCATTATGTACGTATGTATGTGTGTGTGTGTATATATATATATATATATATATATATATATATATATATTTTCTTTTGTTGATGGACACTTATGCTTAGGTTGCTTCCATATCTTGGCTATTGTAAATACTGCTGCTATGAACGCTGAGGTGAATGTATCTTTTCAAATAAGTGGTTTTGTTTTTCAGGTATATACTCAGGAGTGGAATTGTTGAGTGATATGGTCGGAGAAGGCAATGGCACCCCACTCCAGTACTCTTGCTTGGAAAATCCCACGGACGGAGGAGCCTGGTAGGCTGCAGTCCATGGGGTCGCTAAGAGTCGGACATGACTGAGCGACTTCACTTTCTCTTTTCACTTTCATGCATTGGAGAAGGAAATGGCAACCCACTCCAGTGTTCTTGCCTGGAGAATCCCAGGGACGGGGGAAGCCTGGTGGGCTGCCGTCTATGGGGTCACACAGAGTCGGACACGACTGAAGTGACTTAGCATAGCATGGTAGTATTATTTTTAGTTTTTTGAGGAACCTGCATGCTATCTTCCTCAGTGGTTGCACCAATTTACATTCTTAGTGCAGAAAGTTTCCCTTTTCTCCACATCCTCACCAGCTTTGTTATTTGTATTCTTTTTGATGATAGCCATTCTGACAGGTGTGAGATAATATCTCAATGTGGTTTTGATTTGTATTTCCCTGATGATTAGCAATGTTGAGCATCTTGTCATGTGTCTATTGGCCACCTGCATTTCCTCTTTGGAAAAAATGTCTTTTTAAGTCTTATGCCAATTTTTTAATTGGATTGTTTGGTTTTTGGATGTTGAGTTATATGAACTGTTTATATTTGTTGGATATTAATACCTTATCAAGTCATATCATTTGCAAGTAGTTTTCCCCATTCAGTATGTTGTCTTTTCATTCTGTCACTGATTTCCTATGATGCACAAAACCTTTTAAGTTTAACTAGATCCCATTTGTTTATTTTTGCATTTATTTCTTTTGCTTTAGGCAACAACTATGCTGTAATTTATGTCAGCATGTTCAGCCTATGTTTTCCTCTGGGAGTTTATTTCTTCCAGTCTTACATTTAGGTCTTTAATTCACTTTAAGTTTATTTTTGTATGCAGTGTTAGAGAACATTCTAATTTCATTCATTTGCATGCAGCTGTCCAGTTTTCCCAGCACAACTCACTGAAAAGATTGTCTTTTCTCCATTCTGTATTCTTTCTTTCTCTGTCATGTATTAATTGACTATAAGTATGTGATTATATTTCTGGAATCTCTATCCTCTTCCACTGATCTATGTGTCTACTTTTTTTGTGCTACTTTTACCATACTGTTTTGATTACTGTAGTTTTGTAGTACAGTCTGAAGTCAGAGAGGGTGACTCCTCCACTTCTGTTCTTCTTTCTCAAGATTGTTTTGGCTATTCAGGGCCTTTTGTGTTTCCATACAAATTATAAAATTACTTGCTCTAAATCTGTGGAAAATGCCAATGGTATTTTGACAGTGACTGCACTGAATTTGTACACTGCCTTGTCTACTCTCACCACTTTTATCCAAGATAGTTTGGAAGTACTAGTCACAGCAAAGCACCCATCAGAAGGAAGACAGTACAGCAAAAAAAAAAGTAAAAGGAATCCAAATTTAAAAGGAAGTAAAACTGTCACTGTTTGCAGATTACATAATTCTATATACAGAAAATCCAAAGATGCCACCAGAAAACTAATAAAGCTCATCAATAAATTTTGTAAATTTGTAGGATACAAAACTAATATACAAAAATATATAGCATTTTTATACAGTAACAAAAAACTGTCAGAAAGAGAAATTAAAGAAAAAAATCCCATTTGCTACTGTAACAAAAAGAATAAAATATCTAGGAATAAACCTACTATGGTGCTGGAGAAGACTCTTGAGAGTCCCTTGGGCAGCAAGGCAATCAAACCATTAAATCCTAAAGGGAATCAACACTGAATATTCATTGGAAGGACTGATGCTAAAACTGAAGCTCCAATATTTTGGCCACCTCATACGAACAGCTGACTTATTGGAAAAGACTCTGATGTTGGGAAAAACTGAAGGCAGGAGGAGAAGTGTACAACAGAAGATGAGACGGTTGAATGGCAATGAACAATGAACAAGTCTGAGCAAACTCAGGGAGATAGTGATGGACAGGGAAGCCTGGCATGTTGCAGCTCATGGGGTCACAAAAAGTTGGACATAACTTAGTGAATGAACAACAACAACAAAGGAGTCTTATACTCAGAACTTCTTTGAGTCTGAGTCCTGTACTCAGAAAACTTCAAGACACTGATGAAAGAGACTGAAGATGATAGAAACAGATGGAAAGATATACTATGTCCATGGAGTGGAAAGTATTAATATTGTTAGAAACACAGCTTTTTTACATTCAGTATGATATAACCAACATTGTAATCTTAACATTGAACAAAAGGAGTCTCTTCATGTTGGTTCCTGTTTTATTTTGTCATAACCCCACTAATCTTTGATAGCTTCTTTGGCTCCTGGCACAATGAGAAATCACAGGTTCATCTTCAACATTTCCTGCCCCCGATACAGAATCAGCCATTTACTCCAAGGAGCTCTGACTCCTCTTAGTAAAGGAATCTCAAGACTACAATTTGGGCATTCCGTATGCTCATTGCTCCTGGCTTGTCGTACTTCCATGCCTTTTCAATGAACATGCTGGGGAACACTTACTTTTTAAGAGAAGAAAAAATGTTGTTAGTCAGTCTAATATTCCAATTGGAATTTAGTCACAGGATTTTTATTTAATATCATTGATTCTCTCTCAGTCTCTCTCTCTGAATACTTAGATTTCTAACAACATTAACATAATTGTTCTCTTTTTCCTATTATAAACATTATATGTAAATGCATAGTATTCAAAATAACATCACTGATATACTATCACTAACAAAAAGTTGACAGTAGGTTAAGATTTCTTTGCATTTCAGAAAGTGAAAGTGAAAGTCGCTCAGTGGTGTCCGACTCTTTGCGATCCCATGGACTATACAGTCCATGGAATTCTCCAAGCCAGAATACTTGAGTGGGTAGCCTTTCCCTTCTCCAGAGGATCTTCCCAACCCAGGGATCAAACCCAGGTGTCCCATATTGCAGGTGATTCTTTACCAGCTGAGCCACAAGGGAAGCCCAAGAATACAGGAGTGGGTCAGTCAGTCCGTCAGTCAGTTCAGTCACTCAGTCATGATCTTCCCAACACAGGAATCTAACTGGGGTCTCCTGCTTGAAGGCGGATTCTTAACAAACTGAGCTATGAAGGAACCTGACCTTTCTGCATTTCAGAATCCATAGTCAAAACACTGCTTTAAAGACAGTGCAGTAATTATTTTCCCTGGATGGTTATGTTACAAGATGAACTTTTAAATTCTCACTTGGCAAGATTTACTATAATCCATTATTGCATCCTGGCTTCCCTGGTGGCTCAGTTGGTAAAGAATCCACCTGCAATGAGGGAGAGCTGGGCTCAATCTCTGTGTTGGGAAGATCCCCTGGAGGAGGGCATGGCAACCCACTCCAGTATTCACACCTGGAGAATCCCCATGACAGAGAAGCCTGGTGGGCTGCAGTCCATGTGGTTGCAAAGAGTCGGGCACAACTGAGCAACTAAGCACACCAACACACACATTACTGTGTCATAAGATATCGACTTGTCAATATTATTCAATTTTATGCATTTATCATTATTATTTCTATTGGTAGGGTCAGTTAGAGGTTGTGTCTCCAAGAAGATGGAGATTGTGTCAGCTTTAGCCATTCAGTTCAGTTCAGTTGCTCAGTCTTGTCTGACTCTATGTGACCCCATGGACTATAGCATGTGAGGCTTCTCTATCACCAACTCCTGGAGCTTGTTCAAACTCATGTCCATAGAGTCAGTAATGCCATCTAACCATCTTGTCCTCTGTCATCCCCTTCTTCTCCTGCCTTCAATATTTCCCAGCATCAAGGTCTTTTCCAATGAGTCAGTTGTTTGCATCAAGTGGCCCAAGTATTGGAGTTTCAGCTTCAGCATCAGTCCTTCCAATGAATATTCAGGACTGATTTCCTTGAGGATTGACTGGTTTGATCTCCTTGCAGTCCAAGGGACTCTAAAGATTCTTTTCCAACACCACAGTTCAAAATCATCAATTCTTGGGTGCTCAGCTTTCTTTTTGGTCTAACTCTCACATTCCCACATGACTACTGGAGAAACCATAGCTTTGACTAGACAGACCTTTGTTAGCAAAGTAATGTCTATGCTTTTAATACCCTGTGTAGGTTTGTCATAGGTTTTCACCTGTCTTTTAATTTCATGGCTGCAGTCACTATCTGCAGTGATTTCAGAACCCAAGAAAATAAAGTCTTTCACTGTTTCCATTGTTTCCCCCATTTATTTGCCATGAAGCGCTGGGACCAGATGTCATAATGTTAGTTTTTTGAATGTTGAGTTTTAAGCCAGCTCTTTCACTCACCTCCTTCACCTTCATCAAGAGGCTCTTTAGTTCCTCTTTGCTTTCTGTCATAAGGATGGTGTCATCTGCATCTCTGAGGTCATTGATATTTCTCCTGGCAATCTTAATTCCAGTTTGTGCTTCATCCAGCCTGGCATTTTGCATGATGTACCCTGCATATAAGTTAAATAAGCAGGGTGACAATATAAAGCCTTGACTTATTCCTTTCCCAATTTGGAACCAGTTCATTGTTTCCATGTCTGGTTCTAACTGTAGCTTCTTGACATGCATATAGGTTTATTAGGAGGCAGGTGAGGTGGTCTGGTATTTCCATCTCTTTCAGAATTTCCCATAGTTTGTTGTGATCCACACAGTTAAAGTCTTTAGCATAGTCAATGAAGAAGAAGTAGATGTTTTTCTGGAATTCCCCTGTTTTTTCTATGATCCAATAGATGTTGGTAATTTGTTCAGTTTCTCAGCCTTTTCTAAATCCAGCTTGAACATTTAAATTCTTGGTTCACATACTATTGAAGCCTCATTTGAAGAATTTTGAGCATTACTTTGTTAGCATGTGAGATGAGTGCAATTGTGTAGTAGTTTGAACATTCTCTGGCATTGCCTTTCTTTGGGATTGGAATGAAAACTGACTTTTTCCAGTCCTGTGGCCACTGCTGAATTTTCCAAACTTGTTGGCATATTGAATGTAGCACTTTCACAGCATCATCTTTTAGGATTTGAAATAGCTCAACTGGAATTCCATCACCTCCACAAGCTTTGTTCATAGTGATGCTTCCTTAGGCCCACTTGACTTCACATTCCAGGATGCCTGGCTCTAGGTGAGTGATCACACCATCGTGGTTATCTGGGTCATGAAGATCTTTTTTTGTATAGTTATTCTGTGTATTCTTACCACCTCTTCTTAATATCTTCTGCTTCTGTTAGGTCCATACTGTTTCTATCCTTTATTGTGCCCATCTGTGAATGAAATCGGAGAAGGCAATGGCACCCCACTCCAGTACTCTTGCCTGGAAAATCCATGGACGGAGGAGCCTGGTGGGCTGCAGTCCATGGGGTCGCGACTGAGTGACTTCACTTTCACTTTTCACTTTCACACATTGGAGAAGGAAATGGCAACCCACTCCAGGGTTCTTGCCTAGAGAATCCCAGGGATGGTGGAGCCTGGTGGGCTGCCGTCAGTGGGGTCGCACAGAGTCGGACATGAATGAAGCGACTTAGCAGCAGCAGCAGCAGCAGTGAATGAAATGTTCCCTTGATACCTCTAATTTTTTGACAAGATCTCTAGTCTTTCCCATTCTAATGTATTCCTCTATTTCTTTGCATTGATCACTGAGGAAGGCTTTCTTTTCTTTCCTTGATATTATTTGGAACTCTGCATTCAGATGGCTATAGCTTTCCTTTTCTCCTTTGCCTTTTGCTTCTCTTCTTTTCTCAGCTGTTTATAATGCCTCCTCAGACAACCATTTTGCTTTTTTGCATTCCTTTTTCTTGGGGATGGTTTTGATCACCACCTCCTGTACAATGTTATGAACTTCTGTCCACACCTCTTCAGGCACTCTATCAGATCTAATCCCTTGAATGCATTTGTTACTTACACTGTAATGATAAGGGATTTTATTTAGGTCATACCTGAATGGTCTAGTGGCTTTTCCTACTTTCTTCAATATGAGTTTGAATTTGCAATATGTTCTCCTTTTTATCTCATGGAGCTAATTTGTCATCTTGAGCACACAGTCAAGCCCTGGTTTTCCTTGGCTATTGTGTGTGATTACTGATGCTGATTCACAGCTCAATTGTCTTCTGGACTGGTTATAATGTGTGACCACCAGTACAACTAGTCTTTGATGTGACTGCTACTTTTACCAGTAGCAATAAAAGTATTCCTGAATCCCTGTGTTGGCTGGAAAGGAGTACCTATCTATGCTTCATAAACAGAGGCACACTCAACTATATTAGCATTCGCCTGTTCTTTTTTTTTTAAATAAAAAAATTAGACATTCCCTATTCCATTCACTCATTTGTTACAACTATAAAGTTGTAACAATTCTTTTGTATACTTTATATTATTATGAATTCATATTTGATATAATCAACAAAATAATGACTATTGTGACTTAAACAGACTCAACTCATTCCAGTTGGCCACAATAATCATCATTATTATTTTGATGCTTATATTATTACAATTTTAGCACTGCCACAATAACCTTTAAAATGTCTGTTTTCTGGCAAAACTTTTTCCAAAATTATCTAAATTGTTCTCACCCTAAGACCTGGAATAGGCTATCCCATAGTGTCTTGATTCCTTTCAGAGTAGAATAATATTTGTATCGATACAATCTCTGCCCAGCTCTTTCCTATTTGCTTTACCATTTCAATTATCACTGGCACCTTTCCAAAATGCAAGATTTTGCTTCTCTATGCCTGAGGGCTTTTTCTGGTGACCGGATACCACTTCTTGATTGGTAGGCTGTGCATGCCACGGAATTAACACCACCTGGGAGCAATGCTCAACCCGTGACTCAGAAAGTCTGAATATAAATATGCCAACTCCTGCATCCACAGGAGCGATAATTCTGTGACTTAAATTTCACATTGACTCCTAGAGTTCCGAGCAGTAATAACTTGCAAGATATGTATCCTCTATCAGCTTCCTTCCATCCCTATCTCATTTTGTGGTTCTTCTCTTTGCACTGGAATCTTTGCTCCAGTGTCTGCCTCTAGAACAACCTAGATCACTCAGTACTAATGTAATGTATTATATCAATAGTATAATGTGACTGTAGTGACACAGCTGGAAAATACATGTCCTTTCCCTCGTTGCTCAGATGATAAAGAATCTGCCTGCAATGCAAGAGACCCTGGGTCAGGAAAATCTTCTGGAGAAGGAAATGGCAACCCACTCCAGTATTCTTGCCTGGAGAATTCCAGGCAAGAATTCCAGACAGAGGGGTCTGGTGGGCTACAGTCCATGGAGTTTCAAAGAGTTGGACACAACTGAGTGACTTAACACTTTTTCCACTAATTAACCCTAATTTTATTTTCCAGTTTAAACTTTTATGCTGCAAGACTCTACCTTTCTCACAGTATGTGCTTTCATGGACAGATGAAACTTTCTTCTACTTCAACAAAGGGTTCTTAGTACATGTCTGATCATGGCAATGTGATGATAGGAATAATATCTATGATTTGAATAGCTAAAGTTTTTCAAAGAATTCATTTGAAATTCAATCAAAATTTATGAGGGTCTTAATGTGTCAAGCACTGAGCTAAGAGCTAGGAACACAAAAGTGAAAAAGCTGACATTAGTAAATAAATTAGATATTTGCCTGTCAGAAAGTTGGAGAAATAAAAAGGCCATGCTGTGACATTTATAATCCTATAAAGGTCACATTTTCATATAAGAATGGTTCTTTTGTATACCCCCCCCCCCCCCAAAAAAAAAAGGAAAAGCAATTTGGGAGAAAGACAATGGTGCTATTTTTTTCCCCATACTTATGGATGCTTCTGTTAAGGAACTTTCTTATCCTCAAATCTTTTAAAATCCTTATTAACCTTAGAAAAACATTTTTTACACAAGATTTTAACTGAATTCATAATCAAAAGCAATACAAAATTCCTATTAACATTTCAAAAAAGATAAGTCCTATCAAAATTTCTTCTCTACTTGACAGTTGTATATTTTAAAGACTTTGGAGAAGCAAGTTTTATATGTATGTAAACTAGACTGAACTGCAGAGTATGCAGGGCAAATGCAAATTCAACACTAGGGTATTTTAAATATATATTTGTACTGATAATTACAAGGAGGAAAGCATACATTTCTTCTACTTACTTCCAGACAATATAGAAATATATTTACTATAATATAATATAAGCATTTCATATAGACATATATACCAAATTTCCTAGGAAACATATTCAGAATGAATGTCTATATAGGGAAAGGCCTTGGTTTACCAGTTCTCACCTTAAATTTATTTTCAAATTTACAATTGCTTCTTCTAAGTATTGGAATCTTCTATGGTATTTATTTTCCAGAGAAACATCACTTGTTACTGAAAAACTTTGGTTCCTATCTATTTTCTGTTCCCAACATATTCCTCTTATTTGATTCCCTTTATCATTTCACTACATTGAGAAATAATGTGCTCTACCTACGATGTAGTAACATTTTTAATCCCTTTTCCAAAAATTATGCTTAAATATGCTTAAATAAATTAACTGAAATAAATTGACTGAAATATTTGGCAGTAGCAGCAAATTCACATGCCAATGAATGGACTGATCCTATCAGAAAATACAGTGTACCCTTGTATTTTCATGCTGCTAGTCAGCATTAAAAGGTGTCAAGATTTTGTTTTCTCTTGTTCTCATTTTTTAAAGTGACATTCATGGGCCTATCCCTCGTGTCCTAGTAAATACATTTAAGTTTGATATTATGCATTCAATACAGAAATGCAGAAATAGGGAGAAGTAGGAGAGACATTATACTGCTTATCAAGATATGAATCTGTGCTTCATTTTTTATACTGACTTATTTTCTCCTTGCATTACTTAATTTTTTATTAAATAGAATTTAATTTTTAGGACAGTTTTAGGTTCACAGAAAAACTGAGTGAAAGATACAAACATTTCCCATAAACTCCTGAGCCTATATGTTCACAGCTTCCCCCACTATCAATGTATTCCACTAGCATGGCACATTTTTTGCAGTTCATCAACTGATGAACCTACACTGACATGTCATAATCAAAGTCCATAGTTTACATTATGGTACACTCTTGGTGTTATACATTCTATCACTTTGGACAGATTTATAATGCCTTCAGAACAGGTATAGTTGGAATCATACAGTATGCAGCTTTTCCAGACTGGCTTCTTTCATATTTCTATAGTAATATGCATTTAAAGTTTCTCCATGTCTTTTTATTGCTTAATGATTCATTTCTTGATAGTGGTAAATAATATTCCATTCCATTCCACAGTTTATCCATTTGCCTACTGAAGGACCTGTTGGTTGATTCCAAGTTTTGGCAAGTATGAAGAAAGCTGTCATAAACATCTAAGAATAGCTATTTGTATGCAGGTGAATTTTCAACTCCTTTGAGTAAAAATCAAGGAGTATAACTGCTAAATCATATGATAAGAACATGTTAGTTTTACAACAAACTGCCAAACTATCTCTCAAAGTGACTTGTACCACCAGCAGTGAACAAGAGTTCTTGTTGCTCCACAGCCTGCCAGCATTTGGTGTCATCAGTGTTTCTGATTTTGGCCATATTCTAATAGGTATGTAGGCCATATTCTAAGGTATTCTAATAGGTATTACCTCACTGTTGTTTTAATTTACAATCCCCTGATTACATACAATATGGGGCATATTTTCATATTCTTATTTGCCATCTGTATAAACTCTTTGGTTAGGTGTATGTTAAGTTGTTCACCAGTTTTTTAATCAGGTTGTCTGTTTTCCTATTTGTTAAATTTTAAGTGTTCTTTGTATATTTTGTAAAATATTCATTTATCAGACATGTATTTTCCAAATATTTTCTCCCAGTCTGTGGCTTGTCTTTTCATTCTCTTGACAGTGTCTCTCGCGGAGCAGAAATTTTTTAATTTAATGAAAAACAGTCTATCAATTGTTTCTTTTGTAAATTATACCTTTAGGATTGTAGCTAACATCAAATCCAAGGTCATCTAGATTTTCTCTTATGTTATCTTCTAGAAGTTTTATAGTTTTGTATTTTCCAGTTAAGTCTCTGATCATTTTGAATTAACTTTATGAAGAGTATAAGTTAGTGCCTAATTCATTTTTTTGCATGTGAATATACAGTTTTCCCCATACCATTTGTTCAGAAGACTATCTCTGCTCCAGTTTATTGCCTTTTTCTTTTGTCTAAGATCAGTTAATAATATTTCTGTGGTCTATTTGTAAGCTCTTTAGTCTGTTCAAATGATCTATTTGTCTGTTTTTTCATGAATATCATGCTGTCTTGATTACTGAAACCTTATAGTAAGCTTGGGAGAAGGTAATGGCACCCCACTCCCGTACTCTTGCCTGGAAAATCCCATGGACAGAGGAGCCTGGTAGGCTGCAGTCCATGAGGTCGCTAGGAGTCAGACACGACTGAGCGAATTCATTTTCACTTTTCACTTTCCTGCTTTGGAGAAAGAAATGGCAACCCACTCTAGTGTTCTTGCCTGGAGAATCCCAGGGATGGAGGAGCCTGGCGGGCTGCTGTCTATGGGGTCACACAGAGCTGGACACAACTGAAGGGACCTAGCAGCAGCAGCAGCATAGTAAGCTTGAAGTCAAGTAATGACAGTTCTTTAACTTTGTTATTCTCTTTGAATACTACATCAGCTACACTGGTAGCTTTTGCCTCTTTTGCCTCTGCATGTAAACTTTAGAGTCATCTTGTGGAAAAAAAAAAAAAAAAAAAGAATCATCTTGTGGATATCCAGAAAATAACTTGCAAGGATTTTGACCAGGACTGTATAAGTCTATGGATCAACCTGGGAAGAGCTAACAACTTGACAATATTGATTCTCCCTGTTCATTAACATGTAATATTTTCATTTATTTAGTTCTTTCATCAGTTTGTAGTTTTCCTCATTTTATAGATCTTGCACATATTTTGCTAGACATAAACCTAAGTATTTCATTTTTGAGGGTGCTAATGTAAATGATATTCTGTTACTAATTTCATTCTACTTTTTAATTTCTGGTATATGAGAAAGCAACTGACTTTTGTGTATTAACCTATATCCCACAATCTTGCCATAACTGCTTGATTCAGGTGCCCAGATCAGGTGGGATTCCTCTTATATATATATTAGACATTATTCATGCCCTGTGTTAGCTGTGGTCTGTCCTCCCTTTTCAGTCAGCCTACAAGCAGCATACTTCCAAACTTTTAGCCATTTTAGTTCTGTTCTTGAGGTCCATTTACTAGACCTGTATATAATATCCCAGATGCAGAGGGATAATTGCTTTATTCAAGAGTCAGGACAACTTCTATTAGAAAAACAAAAGTGGTGTGTGGTAACTGACTCAGAAGCCTGCATCTACAGTATTATGTATAACACTGATAATGTCTAAAACTGATCAATGAAGAATCCCAGAGTAATTACATTATTTAAATGTATTCGAGTAAAGCTAGAGGATCATGAATAAATGAATAGAAGATTGTTGCCTCTTAAGCAGGATCAGAAAGAAAGGAAAGGTTGAGTCAAAGAACTGCTATTGCTGTAAGTTTCAGTCTTATTGTACTTTTCAGACTATGCACATATATGTATTTTGCTAACAATTAAAAAAATAAACTAGCATAGTAAAAGTAGTAGAGGAACTTTATCTGCTTTTGTTTTGCCCACACAGATATGTTAGGATATGTATCAATTGACCAGGTTATTTGTGTCATAAATAATACATAATCAAATGAAAAATGGATATTTACATTGTCTACCTCCTTTAGGTTACTTTTTATCTCTTAATTTGAAAATATTGAATAATATGTTCTCTTAAGAAGAAATCTTTGTCTTTTTTTATGCAGAAAAATATTAATTTATCCTTCCTTTGGATTTTTGTCCCAAGCCATCTCTTTCTCTATAGCAAATGTTTGTCACTCACCTCCCAATCCTATAGTTCGTTTTTCATAAATTCATGTGCTTTCTCAGAGAACTCCAAAAAAGTAGGCATATTTTCTCTTTATAGTTATATTTAAATTTATTCCATATATTTCAATATTTCTCCCAACTGGCTATATTTATTTAAATGACTTTAAATTAAACCCCCCTGTAAATCCTACTCTTTTGCTCCATGAGGCACAGTTGTCTTTCTTTCACCATTTTTGATCAGTATTGGTACTTTGTAGAAATGGCCAAACTTTCTCTCATTTACCTTTATGATACAATTGCACTCATTTCACACGCTAGTAAAGTAATGCTCAAAATTCTCCAAGGCAGGCTTCAGCAATACGTGAACCATGAACTTCCAGATGTTCAAGCTGGTTTTAGAAAAGGCAGAGGAACCAGAGATCAAATTGCCAACATCTGCATGGAAAAAGCAAGAGTGTTCCAGAAAAACATCTATTTCTGTTTTATTAACTATGCCAAAGCCTTTGACTGTGTGGATCACAATAAACTGTGGAAAATTCTGAAAGAGATGGGAATACCAGACCACCTGATCTGCCTCTTGAGAAACCTATATGCAGGTCAGGAAGCAACAGTTAGAACTGGTCATGGAACAACAGACTGGTTCCAAGTAGGAAAAGGAGTACGTCAAGGCTGTATATTGTCACCCTGCTTATTTAACTTCTGTGCAGAGTACATCATGAGAAACGCTGGACTGGAAGAAACACAAGCTGGAATCAAGATTGCTGGGAGAAATATCAATAACCTCAGATATGCAAATGATACCACCGTTATGGCAGAAAGTGAAGAAGAACTAAAGAGTCTCTTGATAAAAGTGAAGAGGAGAGTGAAAAAGTTGGCTTAAAGCTCAACATTCAGAAAACGAAGATCATGGCATCCAGTCCCATCACTTCGTGGGAAATAGATGGGGAAACAGTGGAAACAGTGTCAGACTTTATTTTGGAGGCTCGAAAATCACTACAGATGGTGACTTCAGCCATGAAATTAAAAGACACTTACTCCTTGGAAGGAAAGTTATGACCAACCTAGATCACATATTCAAAAGCAGAGACATTACTTTGCCAACAAAGGTCCGTCTAGTCAAGGCTATGGTTTCTCCAGTGGTCAGGTATGGATGTAAGAGTTGGACTGTGAAGAAAGCTGAATGCCGAAGAATTGATGACTTTGAACTGTGGTGTTGGAGAGGACTCTTGGGAGTCCCTTGGACTGCAAGGAGATCCAACCAGTCCATTCTCAAGATCAGTCCTGGGATCTTCTTTGGAAGGAATGATGCTAAAGCTGAGACTCCAGTACTTTGACCACCTCATGCGAAGAGTTGACTCATTGGAAAAGACTCTGATGCTGGGAGGGATTGGGGGCAGGAGGAGAAGGGGATGACAGAAGATGAGATGGCTGGATGGCATCACTGACTTGATGGACATGAGTTTGAATGAACTCCGGAAGTTGGTGATGGACAGGGAGGCCTAGCATGCTGCTATTCATGGGGTCGCAAAGAGTCGGACACGACTGAGTGACTGAACTGAACTGAACTGAACTATAATAACTCATTGGTTTGCTCTCTTTGCAGCCAGACCTTGTCTGGCCCACTTCTATGCATTGTCTCAAAACCTCTGTACCCTGAGCACTGACCTATAGCTCCTTTGACAGTGTCTTCAGCTCTCTGAAGAGGGCTGTGTCTCTGGATAATGTAAACTGTCATCCATCTATTGTAACCTCACAGTAGGTAGCAATAAAGAATCAAAATAAATTAACCTCAGTTGCTATGTGCTGCAGTACACTGTCCAGAAGTTGTTCCTAATTCCTTCTTTGCATGAAATTTAAAGACAGCATGACACCAGCAAAGCAAACCATTCACCTTTATCCTCACAGCTAAAAATACCTGTCTGTCCCAAATGCAAGTTTAAAGTTGAGAAAATGAACTTTCTTTCAACTGAGAGGGTTAATGTTTTTAAGACACAAAAACTAGTCCTAAAATTTATAGGCTTCAAACAGGAGATGAGAGGCCACAATAATTCACAGAATAACAATTCTTATTACTGACACAGTCTGGTTCTTAAAACATTATATATGAAAAACCAAATTTATAGAATAAATTAGATATTGTTTTTAAGAACAAAAGATTTTCATTATTTGAAAGACTTAATTTCAAAATGGTTTTAGAAAATGAGTTCCCCAGACATTTAAGATTTTCTTCTCTTCATAGATCATTGACCACTCTAGCTACTTTAATAAGATGGTAAAGGACAGAGACTTTGCTCTAGTTAGGTGAAAAATGTCATTGGTAATTTGATAGGGATTGCACTGACTTTGTAGATAGCCTTGAGTAGTATAGTCATTTTGACAATATTGATTCTTCCAATCCAAGACCATAGTACTATCTTCCATGTTTGTGTCGTCGTCCATTTTTCTTCAGTGTCTTAAAGTTTTTGGAGTATAAGTCTTTTGCCTCCTTAGGTAGGTTTATTCTTATTTATTCCTAGGAATTTGACACAATGGTAAATGGGATTGTTTGCTTAATTTCTCTTTCTGATCTTTCATTGTTAGTGTATAGGAATATATGAGATTTCTGTGTATTAATTTTGTATTCTGCAACTTTACCAAATTCACTGATGAGCTTTAGTAGCTAAGGTATGCAATATTCCAAAACAATGGTCTATTACTCAGCCATTAAAAATGAAATAATGCCATTTGCAGCAACATGGATGGACCTAGAGATTATCACACTAGGTGAAGTTGCCAGATAGACGAACATCATATGGTATCACTGGTATGTAGAATCTTAAAAAAATTATACAAGTGATATTCAAGACAGAAATGGACCCGCAGACATAGAAAATAAACGTATGATTACTAAAGGGGAAAGGTGGAGGGGGAATAAGTTTGGAATTTGGGATTAATATATACACACTACCATATGTAAAATAGATAACCAACAAGGACATATTGCCTACCACAAGGAACCAGCTGAATCACTTTGCTATACACCTGAAACTAACACAACATTGTAAATCAGCTATACTTCAGTTTTTAAAAAAGGACACAGAATTTTAAATCTACTCTAGTGTGAGGCATTGCTAATTGATGACATTCAAAAAAATTCCAGTTTCCAAAATTAAACTGACTCAAATTTTTAAACACACAAATTATTTTATAAAGAAGAGGTCACATATTTGTCCAAAAACAGAGCTTGTCTCTAGTCTTCTTCTCTTTCGTCTTTTTCCCTTTCCTTTTTTGAACACTTTTTTTGAGACACATTTAAAATTTCAGGAATATCACATAAAAATCTGGACTCCTAGCTTCTCCTCAGAAAAATCTGGGGTCTGGCAACTCACATTTCCACCAGCAACAAGAAGGCAGAATTCAATAGCCAAGTCCTCTTTCATGTGCAGCATGAGCACTCCAGTTCCCAGAGACCTCTTCATATACTATTGCACACCAGATCCAGCCAAATTCATTCATGGAAATGACCTGCTTAATGTCTTTAGGCATTTATTTGATATTATGAGCGTCAGTTTCCTAAATAAACTAGTTATGATACTCATTTGAGTTACTTATGGTACTTAGGGCGATGATCTTAATAGTAACAGTAAGTCTTAACAGTTACTATTATTCTATTTAATGGTTAATTACTTTTCATCAACAACTGGTAATTTTACATTTAAATTAATAGTGGTAGAAATAAAACTCATATGCAGTGTAAAAACAAATAAATAAATTGAAGGGTTGTGTAACTCAGTTGAAAACAAACTAGCCAAATAGTGTTTTTCCTTGTTTTACTACTAATTTGATATACTGTGTATTAGTTTCCAGGGCTGCTTAAAAGAACAAAATTTTATTTTCTCACAGTTCTGGAGACTAGAAGTCTGAAATCAAGGAGCTGGATCGTCATGCTCCCTGAAGAGTCCTTTCTTGCCACTTTCAGCTTCTGGTGGTTCCTCGTGTTCCTTGGTATGTGGCAGCAGGACCAATCTCTGCCTTTGTCTTCACATGCCCTGCTCCTCACAATGTCTGTGCTTCTGTGTCCTTTCTCTTATAAGGACACCACTTGCTGGATTTAGGACCAATTCTAAATTCATATCTATATCTTGAGATTCTTAACTTGATTACATCTGCAAAATCCTATTTCTAAATACAATCACATTTATAGGTATGAGAAGGGAGGGAAGGGTTAGGAGTTGAACATGTCTTTTTTGAGAAGTACAGCTCAACTCACTATATACTGACTTTTCACAGATTTAAATAAATTTTGTCTTATTTTGGTTTAAGTTTTTAAGCTTTAGTCATTTTCCAATTTAAATTCACATATTTAATAAAATCAAGCTATAAATATAGAATTTTACTTTGGTTTCAAAACTAGGATCTCTGCTGAATTATAAATATAATTAGTTGCATCTAATAAGCCAGTTCTAAGACATACACACACACACACAAATTGAAGTACAAAAAGGAAGTCTTACAGTTTAAGCCTTAGTTTTTAATTCAGAATAGTTATCACATTTCTCTCTTTGATCTGGGTTTTTCAAGATGAGTGCATGGTCCCTGCAATGGATGCTGGAACAAGCTAATGCAACTCTGACGTTGTGAGAACCAACTGTTAAGTATTCAGGAATTTTAAAAGCTGGTAGTAGCTTGAAATTGGTCATCAGTTCAGTTCAGATCAGTCACTCAGTCATGTCCAACTCTTCATGACCCCATGAATCACAGCGTGCCAGGCCTCCCTGTCCATCACCAACCCCCATAGTTCACTAAAACTCATGTCCATGGAGTCGGTGATGCCATCCAGCCATCTCATCCTCTGTCACCCCCTTCTCCTCCTGCCCCCAATCCCTCCCAGCATCAGGGTCTTTTCCAATGAGTCAACTCTTCCCATGAGGTTGCCAAAGTATTGGAGTTTCAGCTTCAGCATCTGTTCTTCCAATGAACACCCAGGACTGATCTCCTTCATAATGGACTGGCCGGATCTCCTTGCAGTCCAAGGGACTCTCATGAGTCTTCTCCAACACCACAGTTCAAATGCATCAATTTCTCGTCGCTCAGCTTTTTCACAGTCCAACTTTCAAATTCATTCATGACCACTGGAAAAACCAAAGCCTTAACTAGACAGATCTTTGTTGGCAAAGTAATGTCTCTGCTTTTGAATATGCTATCTAGGTTGGTCATAACTTTCCTTCCAAGGAGTAAGTGTCTTTTAATTTCATGGCTGCAGTCACCATCTGCAGTGATTTTGGAGCTCAGAAAAATAAAGTCTGACACTGTTTCCCCATCTATTTCCCATGAAGTGATGGGACCGGATGCCATGATCTTCGTTTTCTGAATGTTGAGCTTTAAGCCAACTTTTCCACTCTCCACTTTTACTTTCATCAACAGGCTTTTTAGTTCCTCTTCACTTTCTGCCATAAGGGTGGTGTCATCTGCATATCTGAGGTTATTGATATTTTTCCCAGCAATCTTGATTCCAACTTGTGTTTCTTCCAGTCCAGCATTTCTCATGATGTACTCTGCATATAAGTTAAATAAACAGGGTGACAATATACAGCCTTGACGTACTCTTTTTCCTATTTGGAACCAGTCTATTGTTCCATGTCCAGTTCTAACTGTTGCTTCCTGACCTGCATACAAATTTCTCAAAAGGCAGATCAGGTGGTCTGGTATTCCCATCTCTTTCAGAATTTTCCACAGTTTATTGTGATCCACACAGTCAAAGGCTTTGGCATAGTCAATAAAGTAGAAATAGATGTTTTTCTGGAACTCTCTTGCTTTTTCCATGATTCAGTGGATGTTGGCAATTTGATCTCTGGTTCCTCTGCCTTTTCTAAAACCAGCTTGAACGTCAGGAAGTTCACGGTTCACATATTGCTGAAGCCTGGCTTGCAGAATTTTGAGCATGACTTTACTAGCGTGTGAGATGAGTGCAATTGTGTGGTAGTTTGAGCATTCTTTGGCATTGCTTTTCTTTGGGATTGGAATGAAAACTGACCTTTTCCAGTCCTGTGGCCACTGCTGAGTTTTCCAAATTTGCTGGCATATTGAGTGCAACACTTTCACAGCATCATCTTTCAGGATTTGGAATAGCTCCACTGGAATTCCATCACCTCCACTAGCTTTGTTCGTAGTGATGCTTTCTAAGACCCACTTGTCTTCACATTCTAGGATGTCTGGCTCTAGGTCAGTGATCACACCATCGTGATTATCTAGGTCATGAAGATATTTTTTGTACAGTTCTTCTGTGTATTCTTGCCACCTCTTCTTAATATCTTCTGCTTCTGTTAAGTCCATACCATTTCTGTCCTTTATCGAGCCCATCTTTGCATGAAATGTTCCTGTGGTATCTCTGATTTTTTTGAAGAGATCCCTAGTCAATTCAAGCATGTTGTTTCCTATTAACTAACAAAAGCTATGCTTACAATCTTTGGAGTGTTTCTCTCACAATAAATTCTCAAAGAAAGGCTCTCTAAGTGCCACACTAGAAAAAGCTCAATTTTTTTTTTTTCAAAGATGAAGCATTCACTTTTTTTTTCTTTTCTCTCTATATATGTAAACTTGACAGGAGAAGAACAAGAAAATGTGTGAGGAATGGAGATTAGTAAATCTTGAAAAGGCTCTCCTATTTTTGTATAAAATTGTATTCCTATCTCTTACAACTTCATTGTTGCACCTCAATTTAGTCTTCTCGCTTAGTTGTTGATTTTAATTCACCAGGAAAAAAAGTTTTGCTGCTAAAACCAAACATTCTAAGCAACTATGAATGCTAAGTTGCTTCAGTCATGTCTGATTCTTTGCCACCCTATGGACCGTAGCCCACATGGCTCCTCAGTCATGGGATTCTCCAGGCAAAAATACTGGAGTGGGCTACCATTTCTTTCTCCAGGATCATCCCGACCCAAGGATCGAACCTACATCTCTTATGTCTCCTGCATTGGCAGGCAGGTTCTTTACCATTAGCCCCACCTGGGAAGCCTTTAAGCAACTACACTATTGATCAAATGTAATAAACACTTGGGCCAGTGACCTCTGTAGTGAAATTAATTTGTTATATTTTACTCTGTGATATTTAGGCCTGATTTCAAATACTAGATCACACTTCAATCAAATCCCAATTATATCATTTCCAGGGATACGAATTTTTTGTACATTCATAAGGTATACCGTGAGCACTAAGAACTGTACAGCTGACTACTTTAAAAAATCATACTGTTTCTACTTAAGAAAACCTACAAAATGACCCTCTATGAACATGTGTTCATTCATTCATTCCATTATGTATTAAAAACATATACTGAGAGCCTAATGTATATAAAAGATACAAATATCCAACAAGGCTACTACTTCCAAGAAATCAACATTCTAGCATTTGTTCATCAAAAATGTATTGTGCCATGAATTGTGCTAGTTTTAGAAATAAAATAGCTGAATTCAACATGGTAGTTAATCTTAAATACTTCACTGCTAATGGGATAAATATGTAAGTGAATGATTAGAATACAATTTTATTAATACAGAAAGACTATAAAAATGAAACATTGAGAAAGTGGGTAATGCATGATGAGCTGAACTTTTGCTCCATAATTCAGGAGTGTCTGGAATGTTAAGTGAATTTTTTCTTTTTTTGGTAATTCTAACCATAAAGAAAACCTTAACAAAAGTAAAATTAAGGTGAAACTATTTAACAATCCTTCATTCTATATTTTTCATGGTTAAGTTATAGATCTGTCTTGAAGTGAGAATTCTGCAATGGTTGGACAATAAAAGTCAAGAAGCCTGGGACCTCAAACTGCCTTGGCCAGGTCTCATCACTGTGTGTCCTGGGGCAAAGCTGTTTAAAATCTTAATTTCTGTGCTGATAAAACAAGGGAATTAGGTGAAATGATGTCTAAGGTGTTTTTCGTTTCCAATATTTTATCTCAGCTCCTAATAGATTCTTTTAGTGCTGGAGGTTAGCTACAGGAAGGCTGTGTATTATATCAACATAGTGGTTTTTTTAAGTTGTGCATTTCCTGGTGGCTCAGATAGTAAAATATCCACCTACAATGCAGGAAACCTGGGTTTGATCCCTGGGTCAGGAAGATCCCCTGGAGAAGGGAATGGCTACCCACTCCAGTATTCTTGGCTGGAGAATTCCAGGGACAGAGAAGCCTTGTGGGCTACAGTCCATGGGATCAGAAAGAGTGGGACACAGCTGAGTAACTAACACATACTTATTTACATCTCTATGAACAAAGAACCTAGTTTATAAGCTTATTCATCTAATAAAAGAGTTCTGTAATCTGTCTTGCTAAGGTTCTTTTGGAAGAGTTAGAGCTTCTGGGTATTGTAGGAAGCCCTGTTGGAGTAAATCTTTAATACAAATTATATATTAGAAAAAATTTTAATTCACTTTATAATCACAGGCCAAAATATCAATTCAAGTTCAACAACACTTTTGCTTTCTGGCATAACTGGTTACAAATCATTGATAATTTTATGAATCAATTTGAACACAATATTAAGAATTTTTATTATCTCTACAAATAAGTGTTTAATATTTACATCCCAAGAGATTATATACTTCATTTCTATTCTGATGGAGACTCAAATTTATTTCAAACATAGACATTCTACTCTGGTAAAGGAACCATCTAATCATAATTGTCTAATAAAAAGACTGAAAAAGCCTGACTTTGTTCCTTTCCCAAGCTCTTTTATTTCCCATTTTACTTAAATTATTCCTTTGGAAAGCCAGATTTTAAAATCTGGCTTTTATCACTCTCTGACTTTTCCCCAACAAATTAAGTTGTCAAATATTTCTGCGAGATATATTTATACAAATATTTATAAGCAAAACAAATGAACCAGGATAATAAATTCTGTATTTAATGATGAGACACAAAAATTTGAAACTTTTAGGAAAAGGAAGAAAAGTACTGAATTTATCTAGCTTTTCAAATTTGGCTTACATTTTAAATAAAGAAATATGATATTATAATTTAGCAACTGGCCTAAAACAAGACACCAAAGTTCTTGTCCTAATGCTATGCTATGCTAAGTCACTTCAGTCGTGTCCGACTCTGTGTGACCCCATAGACGGCAGCCCACCAGGCTTCCCCGTCCCTGGGATTCTCCAGGCAAGAACACTGGAGTGGGTTGCCATTTCCTTCTCCAGTGCATGAAAGTGAAAAGAGGAAGTGAAGTCGCTCAGTCATGTCTGACTCTTAGCAACCCCATGGACTGCAGCCTACCAGGCTCCTCTGTCCGTGGGATTTTCCAAGCAAGAGTACTGGAGTGGGATGCCATTGCCTTCTCCATCTTGTCCTAATAATGCCTCAAATCTAAGGATTATAGAGTGAGTTTCAGCATGCCTTTTAACAGTCTTCCAAATACTACCCATAGACAACTTCAGAAGGATGCCATTGGCAATGAACAAAAAATTTCTCTAGACAATGTATAATATCAAAGGCAAAAGAATGTGAAATATGAAAATATAAAGTGAGATTTTTAACCAAAGAAAATGTATAAACCGAAGTAGCTAGGTCTAAATTAACTAACATGTACCCCTGTGTTATTCATAGCCCTTGACTCCACCTCCTCACCCTAAATTCAGCAGCAACAGCACCCATTGCCTCAACAGAAAGAAAAATTTTATTCCTGGCTTTTGAATTTCAAAATCTTGGAATCTGAAGACAAAAGGAAAGGATTATTATGATGAAACAATTCATAAGAATCCTAGTGAAGCTAAGAAATTTAAAAATAAGAGTTCCTAGAACTGGAGAGATCAGAGGTGACAAGGCCTGCCTAAACACCTAGGTCCAGGGGTGTTTGGATAAGTCTATGCTCCAATTTCTAGACAAGGCCTAAGAATGCAGCAAAACTGCAGAGTATACTACATCTCCTGTGGTGCATGTGAGATGACTGTATGAGGTAGACAGTCTTCATCAGATGGTGTCTTAGACACCTGTGACACTAAGCGGCTCAGGAATACAGAATGCTTCCTGTGGTCCCAAGAACAAGGGAGAAATGGCTCAGAGAACCAGCTGCTTGGTAAAGCATGAGGAAGGACCCACAAATAACCAGTATGACCAAAGAGTAATGAGGTCATGCCATCAAATGCTGATATGGGCACCCATATTTTAAAGGGCCAGATGTGGTCTCCCCGTCTTATGAAAATCTGCTAGAACTTATCTCCAATCCCAGATAAAGGCAGTTACTGAGAAGGAATGCCACAGTGACTAAAAGTATGCTTTTATCTTTCCATTAAATTGAGTCTCAAGTTAGAAATTTTAAATCTTACAGAAAAATAAAGCTAATATTTTGTACAAGTCTGTATTTTGGGGCTGAGGGCTGTACCTCTAAATGGAATGAACTCTGTCTCATTCTGGTAGGTCATGCATTGGCCTCAGACAAGGGCCTAAGTGGGGGTGGCACAAGATTGGAGCAATGAAGTGGAGGAAACAAGCAATGGTAACCTTGCTATGCTGCTGCTGCTGCTAAGTTGCTTCAGTCGTGTCCGACTCTGTGCGACCCCATAGATGGCAGCCCACCAGGCTCCCCCGTCCCTGGGATTCTCCAGGCAAGAACACTAGAGTGGGTTGCCATTTCCTTCTCCAATGCATGAAAGTGAAAAGTGAAAGTGAAGTCCCTCAGTCGACCTCAGCGACCCCATGGACTGCAGCCTTCCAGGCTCCTCTGTCCATGGGATTTTCCAGGCAAGAGTACTGGAGTGGGGTGCCATTGCCTTCTCTAACCTTGCTATAGTTCTGTTTTAATCTCAAACCTCCTATATATGTACTTCTATGTGCCTCTTACTGAGCTACAATCAAATTTTGGGTTAAGAATTTTACAGAAATTATCTCTTTTCTCACTGCAACCTTTTTTTCTCAGTAATAGGGTAGAGATGAGTAAATGAAAGTTTAGAAAGTTACAGTCATTCAAGTTCACACAATTAAAAGTGAAGATTTAAACCAGTTTCCCTGGTACTGAGGACCATGCTATTTCTAACACCTATGTGTTACCTCTAACAACAGACTGCAGATTGAATTTTCAGGGAAATGTAACTGATGGGGGTGGGAGGAAGGGAATAATACTAGAACTAAATTTGAGAAGCATCAGAATTTTCCACAGGAGTGTGTAAAAGAGGACTTCTGACTTTGGGGGTAGGATGATGCCAATGAAGGGGCTTTTTTTCATTTACTCATTCAGTCAACAAATATTTTTGAGCACCTATGATATGTAAAATACTGTACTCCAAACAGGGTTATAACTGTAAGTGCCCACTATGGAAGGCACTCTAGTACCAGATGCTTACTCAGGGTACATACTGAGAACCATGCCCATCCTTCTCACTACTATGCTCTGGAAATCAGAACTGCTTCAGAATACCTGCAGTGAGCAGGCAAGAGGAACAGAGAGCACACTCACTGCCTGAAGAAGGAGGAGAACTGATGACTTGTCTCCTGACTAGTCTCCCTGCCTCCAGTCTCTCCTCTTTTTCCTACCCATTCTTCCTTCTTTCTGCCAGGAAATACTGTTTCTAATACATATATTTTACCAGTTAAACTATATCATATAAATATTCTACTTGCTTGCCTGATCCCATACAATGAAGTTCATGGTCTTTAGCATGAATTCAAGGCCCTTGTCTTTCCAGGCCTCCATCCTCCAATTTGTCCTGCTTTTCAACTACATTACACTATTCTCTTTGTGCAAGCTGTATCCCACTGTCTAAATGCCCTTCCCAACCTTCTATTTTGGGCATTTTTCATATGTCCCAAGATTCTAACTTCTCTAGGAAATCCTTTAGGAGTCTTCTCGGCTTGTGAAATCAATAATCCCTCCTTCTGATTCCAGATAGCAATTTCCTTACAATTCTATGAAATGTAGACATAACTTATTTTCATCAATTATGTCAAATGGGCAACACTGATTAGAAAGACTGAGAGGGGAAAAAGTCTGTTAGATTGGAGGAGTGAAAGTATCAGAGTCAGAAGAAATGGAATGTATGAAGTCAGTGAATTCAGAGGAACATGTATAGGTCAGAAAGAGCTTTCAGAGGAACATATTAAAAATAAAAACTAAAAAAAGAGGGAGAAGCTGACGAATATTTACAAATATATGACCAGAAAATTAAGGTGTCCTAAGAATACTGTTATACTCCATGGAGCACCTGGGGTTGAAATTCTCAGGGTTCACAGTCAGTT
Source organism: Tragelaphus eurycerus (assembly GCA_935064755.1). NCBI lineage: Eukaryota > Metazoa > Chordata > Mammalia > Artiodactyla > Bovidae > Tragelaphus > Tragelaphus eurycerus. The sequence continues at coordinate 7,950,753 of CAKXYN010000064.1, forward strand.
TTCTTGTTAACAGACATCTGTGCCATGCCACAGACATTAGGATGGGAGAAAACCACACACTAACAAATTCATAATGAAAGGTAGAGCTATACATAGTCTGGTTATCCTCATCTTTTTGCAAAGGTCTGGAGAGAGGTTTGGAGGGATTTCTGTCCCCCAGCCCTCTCCCCCCCGAAAATACAATTAGATCCTGAAGGATGAATTTTGGATCATATATTATGATATTAATCATGAGTGATGTTCAGATATGAAAGTTGGAACATGAAGAAGGCTGAGCACCAAAGAATTGATGCTTTTGAAAAGTGGTGCTGGAGAAGACTCTTGAGAGTCCCTTGGGTAGCAAGGAGATCAAACTTGTCAATCCTAAAGGAAATCAACCCTGAATATTCACTAGAAGGACTGATGCTAAAGCTGAAGCTATAATACTTTGGCTATCTGACAAAGTGCTGATTCATTGGAAAAGACCCTGATGCTGGGAAAGCATGAGGGAAGGAGGAGAAGGGGGTGAAGGAGGATGAGATGGTTGGATGGCATCACCAACTCAATGGACATGAGTTTGAACAAACTCTGAAAGTTGGTAAAGGACAGGGAAGCCTGGTACGCTACAGTTCATGGGGTCACAAAAAGTTGGATGTGACTTAGTAATTGAACAAAAACTATTATGATATAACTCCTTTCAGTCTGCAAGCCCAAGATATTTTCTGGAAACAGTGCATCCTATCACTCTTCCATGTGCTTTGTTGATGTGGATAATGTCAAGTATTTCTTCCAATCTATGATGTCTCATCTATTCTACTCATCAGCCTTATTTCCTGGAAAAAAACTTCAAGCTAGATTTTGACTTTAAGCATTTTACACACATTATTTCTTTCTTTACTTCAACTGGAAAATTGCAGAAGTCCATTTCCCAGTGACTTAAGTTAGGGATTGGAAAGGTTATGTCAATTCACAAAGATTTCTCAAGGAATCTTTGCTACATAGGGCAGGGTTTTTCTGGTCTCTGCAGAGACACTGGTAACACAACTTGACCTGCACTGAGAGAAATTTCAGGGAGACTAGAATAGAGGCTGACATGAAAAATGAAGAAACAGACTAATCCAATCTCAACAATGGGGTGTCAATAAGAAATGCAACATTTATTTATACTAGGAAATGTTTGATTTATTACAGCAACAGGTTCAGAAATGGACAGAAACTTTCATGGCTCTGAAAGAATCTGGGGAGAGATGCATAAATACATAGAACTAGAGTCATCTCTGGAAGTGGAGGAAAGGGGAAAGCTGCCCAAAGGCTACAACAAGAAGGTGATGAGTGGATCAAAAAGGACCAGGAAGAGAAGAAAGCTTGCACACTCTAGCAGATCAGTACAGCAAACTCTGCCCAGGCCATTTGAGCAGTGAAAGTGCAAAGTAGCAGTTAACCCAGGGGAAGTAGTAGTCATGCCATGTCACGAGAAGAAACCTTCAAGGACATAACAGGGGAAGGCTTTGCCCCTTTCTTACCCAAAAAGAAAGTGGTTGCGAACCATAGTATGCAAACTATGGCCACTGGAAAATATCTACCTCTGTCTCCATGTCAAGTCTGTCTCCCTGGGTATTGTTCCCAGGATTGATCCCAGGATGAGGAATCAAAGATGATGATCAGAATCTCTAGCAGTTGATTGAGGACTAGCATCTGAATCACTGGACTGTCCTAATCAAAGACATCAAAGATAAGAGAGTGGCTAAAGAAGGTGAGACACTGCATAAGATAGCCTACATCTTTGACAGTTGACCTGTCTATATACAAGAATACAGAAGGAATCTGAGAACTGTAGAAATAAAAGGCTAAAAAGACAAGGGAAAGTGGATGAATGCCAAATGTTTTAAGAGATGAGAGTGGTGAAATGCTGGGCTTTTATTGATCCTCTAAAAAAGAACGACCTAAAAAAATAACATTAGTTTCAGTAAAGTGTTTTAAAGTAAAAGTTTTGAAACTTGAAGTGCAATGCTGGCATGTTGACATATGGCACAAACCAACACAATACTGTAAAGTAAGTGAAGTGAAAGTAGCTCAGTCATGTCTGACTCTTTGTGACCCCATAGACTGTATATATAGTCCACAGAATTCTCCAGGCAAGAATACTGGATTGGGTAGCTGTTCCCTTCTCCAGGGGACCTTCCCAATCCAGGAATTGAACCCAGGTCTCCCGCATTGCAGGTGGATTCTTTACCAGCTGAGCCACCAGGGAAGCCTGAAAATACTAGAGTGGGTAGCCTATCCCTTCTCTGGCAGAACTTCCCGACCCAGGAATCAAACTGGAATCTACTGCAATACAAGTGGATTATTTACCAGCTGAGCTACCAGGGAATCCCAAATTATCCACCAATTGAAAGTAAATTGGTAGATAATATGAAAAATAAATTTTCATTAAAAAGACAAAATCTTATGCTCTAAGAAACTTTTTTTTTTAATGCGTGTGGCTTAAATCTCTCTCCCTGCAGATAACAAACTAGCATTCGAGACTGTGTAAGTGTACTAAAGAGAGCCAACTGGGTCCAATTAATCTTCCGACTTCCATTGCTTTGAAACTTTTCTTTTAGTAAAAATATAGTGAAGTATTTCTGAAACCTCTTTATTAAACAAACCAGGTAGATTAAAATTTGGGCTATGTTTATAAGAATTTTTAAAGCTATGTATTTTTTTTTTTAATTTTATGGATCGACCTTTGTCAACCAACATAGCCTGTTCTTTCACCCTCTGGTTGAGTATCAGCCCTGTCTACAATGACATATTTGAACAAGGAATGATGAAATCAGTAATCTTTGCTTTGAACATGGTTAATATTTCACTATTATTTTGGCAGTGATTAACCAACAGTTTCATCCACTTTTTAAGGCCACACACAATAAACTGTTACTAATAACAGTTTATTGTGTAACTGTTATTAGTAACAGTTCATTCAGTTCAGTTCAGTTTAGTCGCTCAATCGTGTCTAACTGCACGCCAGGCCTCCCTGTCCATCACCAGCTCCCAGAGTTCACCCAGACTCATGTCCATCGAGTCAGTGATGCCATCCAGCCATCTCATCCTCTGTCGTCCCCTTCTCCTCTTGCCTCCAATCCCTCCCAGCATCAGGGTCTTTTCCAACGAGTCAACTCTTCCAATGAGGTGGCCAAAGTACTGGAGTTTCAGCTTTAGCATCATTCCTTCCAAAGAAATCCCAGGGCTGATCTCCTTCAGAATGGACCGGTTGGATCTCCTTGCAGTCCAAGGGACTCTCAAGAGTCTTCTCCAACACCACAGTTCAAAAGCATCAATTCTTCGGCGCTCAGCCTTCTTCACAGTCCAGCTCTCACATCCATACTTGACCACAGGAAAGACCATAGCCTTGACTAGATGGACCTTTGTTGGCAAAGTAATGTCTCTGCTTTTGAATATGCTATCTAGGTTGGTCATAACTTTCCTTCCAAGGAGTAAGTGTCTTTTAATTTCATGGCTGCAGTCACCATCTGCAGTGATTTTGGAGCTCAGAAAAATAAAGTCTGACACTGTTTCCCCACCTATTTTCCATGAAGTGATGGGACCGGATGCCATGATCTTCGTTTTCTGAGTGTTGAGTTTTAAGCCAGCTTTTTCACTCTCCACTTTCACTTTCATCAAGAGGCTTTTTAGTTCCTCTTCACTTTTTGCCATAAGGGTGGTGTCATCTGCATATCTGAGGTTATTGATATTTCTCCCAGCAATCTTGATTCCACCTTGTGTTTCTTCCAGTCCAGTGTTTCTCATGATGTACTCTGCATATAAGTTAAATAAGCAGGGTGATAATATACAGCCTTGACATACTCCTTTTCCTATCTGCAACCTGTCTGTCATTCCATGTCCAGTTATAACTGTTGCTTCCTGACCTGCATACAAATTTCTCAAGAGGTAGGTCAGTCAGGTGGTCTGGTATTCCCATCTCTTTCAGAAGTTTCCACAGTTTATTGTGATCCACACAGTCAAAGGCTTTGGCATAATCAATAAAGCAGAAATAGATGTTTTTCTGGAACTCTCTTGCTTTTTTCCATGATCTGGCGGATGTTGGCAATTTTATGTAACTGTTATTAGTAACAGAAAGGAAAAAAATGAACTGAAGTGATGTTGAAACAACTGATCTACTGATCTCTTATTATTAACTGACTTATGTTTCTAAATTACAATTTTTTGTGTGTTTGGTTTAAGTTGGTTTTTAGAAATGTGACTCATTAAATAGCAGCACAAAAATAGGTAAAGGTAGAAAATCTTCCTGTAACACAGAAATACAATGGCATTATATGTTTAATAATGGTATCCAAGAATTATTCTTCAAAGTTGAAATTTTGGGAGAAAATTCTTTGAAGATGGTTTTGCAGTCTAGCTTTGAGCTATGGAATATATGGCTTCTAAATAAAAGGAGTCCTGGCCAGTCTTCCCACCATCTGTAATAAAGTATGATGTTTAAGAGATTTACAACTACAAATTGGAAAGGCACTTTACTTAGGAAATTTAAACTATTAAAAAAATCAAAATTTTAAGTTAATTTAAAGCTAAAGAATGTGAAAACAGCAGAAATATCTGTTATAATAAAATTTAAATTATACTTTTAATTGGAAGATTTCTTTTGCTAATTTTCCAATTGAATAGATAAGTTTCTTTTTTGAAGGAAAGGAATAGATTAATTTGCATAAATTTAATTTTAAAGGAAATTATACAATGAAAAAAATTTAAAATAAAAATTAAAAAATGTAAAGAGAACACATTGGTCATAGCAAAACATCCTTTTCCAACAATCCAAGAGATGACTCTACACATGGATATCACTGGATGGTCAATATTGAAATCAGATTGATTATATTCTTTTCAGCCAAAGATGGAGAATCTCTATACAGTCAGCAAAAACAAGACCTGGAGCTGATTGTGACTCAGATAATGAATTCCTTATTGCAAAATTCAGTTCCTTATTGCAAAAAAATTAAATTGCAATTAAATTGAAGAAAGAGAAACTTAGGCCATTTAAAAATGATCTAAATCAAATCCCTACTGATTAGACAGTGGAGGTGATGAAGAGATTCAAGTGACTAGCTCTAGTAGACTGAATACCTGAGGAACTATGGATGGAGGTTTGTAACACTGTAAAGGAGCCAGTGACTAAAAAACATCCCAAAAAAAAAAAAAAAAAAAACACAAGAAGGCAAAATGGTTGTCTGAGGAGGCCTTACAAATACCTGAGGAAAGAAGAGAAGCAAAAGCAAGGGAGAAAGGAAAAGATATACCCAACTGAAAGCAGAATTCCAGAGAATAGCAAGGAGAGATAAAAAGGACTTCTTAAATGAACAGTGCAAAGAAATAGAGGTGAACAATATAATGGGAGAGACTAGAAATCTCTTCAAGAAAATTGGAGAAGTCAAGGGAACATTTCATGCAAGAATGGCCAAGATAAAGGACAGAAACAATAAAGACCTAACAGAAGCAGAAGATATTAAGAAGAGGTGACAAGAATGCACAGAACTATACAAAAAAGATCTTAATGACCTGGATAACCATGATGGTGTGGTCACTCATCTAGAGCTAGACATCTTGGTTTTTGAAGTCAAGTGACCCTTAGGAAAGATTACATGAACAAAGTTAGTGGAGGTGATGAAATTCCAGTTAAGCTATTTCAAATTCTAAAAGATGATGCTGTGAAAGTTCTGCACTCAATATACCAGCAAATTTGGAAAGCTCAGCAGTGACCACAGGACTGGAAAAGGTCAGTTTTCATTCCAATGCCAAAGAATGTTCAAACTACTGCACAATTGCACTCATCTCATATGCTAGCAAAGTAATGCTCAAAATTCTCCAAGTCAGACTTCAACAGTACATGAACTGTGAACTTCCAGATGTTTGAGCTGGATTTAGAACAGCCAGAGGAACCAGAGATCAAATTGCCAACATCTGTTGGATCATCAAAAAAGCAAGAATTCCAGAAAAACATCTATTTCTGCTTTATTGACTATGCCAAAGCCTTTGACTGTGTGGATCACAACAAACTGTCGTAAATTCTTAAAGAGATGGAAATAACAGACCACCTTGCCTGTCTCCTGAGAAATCTATATGCAGGTCAAGAAGTAACAGTGAGAACTAGACATGGAACAACAGACTGGTTCCAAATAGGAAAAGGAGTACGTCAAGGCTGTATATTGTCACCCTGCTTATTTAACTTATATGCACAGTGTATCATGCAAAATGCTGGACAGGATGAAGCACAAACTGGAATCAAGATTGCTGGGAGAAATACCAATAACCCCAGATACACAGATGACACTACCCTTACAGCAGAAAGTGAAGAGGAACTAAGGATCCTCTTGATGAAAGTGAAAGAGGAGAGTGAAAAAGCTGGCTTAAAACTCTACACTCAAAAAACGAAGATCATGGCATTCGGTCCTATCACTTCATGGAAAATATATGGGGAAACAATGGAAACAGTGACAGACTTTATTTTGGGGCAGGGGCTCCAAAGTCACTGCAGATGGTGACCATGAAATTAAAAGATGCTTGCTCCTTGGAAGAAAAGCTATGACCAATCTAAACAGCATATTAAAAAGCAGAGACACTACTTTGCCAACAAAGGTCTGTTTAGTCAAAGCTACAGTTTTTCCAGTAGTCATGTATGGAAGTGAGAGTTGGACTATAAAGAAAGCTGAATGCCAAAGAACTGATGCTTTTGAACTCTGGTGTTGGAGAAGACTCTTGAGGGTCCCTTGGACTTCAAGGAGATCCAAGCAGTCAATCCTAAAGGAAATCAGTCCTGAATATTCATTGTAAGGACTAATATTGAAGCTGAAGCCCCAATACTTTGGCCACCTGGTGCAAAGAACTGACTCCTTGGAAAAGACCCTGATGCTAGGAAAGATTGAAAGCAGGAGAGGGGAAAACAGAGGATTAGATCATTGGATGGCATCATGGACCCAATGGACATGAGCTGAGTAAGCTTTGGGAGTTGGTGATGGACAGGGAAGCCTGTACTCCATGGGGTCACAAAGAGTTGGGCACGAATGAGTGACTGAACTGAACTAACATATATATATATATACTTACATTTAGTAACATTATATATAAATTTGTGTACATATATATATATTCTTTATCAGATTCTCTTCCATAATAGTTTATTACAAGATATTGAATATAGTCCCCAGTGCTATATTATAGGTCCTTGTTGTTTATCTATTTTATACATAGTAGAGTGTGTCTGGTAATTCCAGACTTCTAATTTATCTGAAGGACATCAGGCATGCCAGATCAGCGATTTTCACTTTGGTAGCCATAAGTTTGTTTTCTAAGTCTGTGGGTCTATTTCTATTTTGTAAATAAGTTCATTTGTCTCATTTTTTTATAGTCCACATATGCATTATATCATACTATATTGGCTTTCTCTATCTGACCTACTTCAAGTATTATAATCTCTAGGTCCAACCATGTTGCTGCAAATGGCATTATTTCATTTTTATGACTGAGTAATATTTCACTGTGTTATACACACGCTGCATACTTATTTTATTTTCAGAAAGAGGAAGAGGAGGGTGAAGACTAGGCAGGGGAAAAGGAATATGAACAGGAGAAAGAAAATTATATATATATATATATACACATACACACACACACACATTTATATATAATGTTACTAAATGTAAATATTTATGGATATGTGTGTACAGACACATATACACTATCTTCACAAAAGTGCCATGTTAACAGTGGAAAACCCAGAAGCAATATGCATACATTCAGATCAGATCAGATCAGTCACTCAATCGTGTGGACTCTTTGAGACCCCATGAATGGCAGCACGCCAGGCCTCCCTGTCCATCACCAACTCCCGGAGTTCACCCAGACTCATGTCCATTGAATCAGTGATGCCATCCAGCCATCTCATCCTCTGTCGTCCCCTTCTCCTCCTGCCCCCAATCCCTCCCAGCATCAGAATCTTTTCCAGTGAGTCAACTCTTCGCATGAGGTGTCCAAAGCACTGGAGTTTCAGCTTTAGCATCATTCCTTCCAAAGAAATCCCAGGCCTGACCTCCTTCAGAATGGACTGGTTGGATCTCCTTGCACTCCAAGGGACTCTCAAGAGTCTTCTCCAACACCACAGTTCAAAAGCATCAATTCTTCAGCACTCAGCCTTCTTCACAGTCCAGCTCTCACATCCATACATGATCACAGGAAAAACTATAGCCTTGACTAGACAGACCTTTGTTGGCAAAGTAATGTCTCTGCTTTTGAATATGCTATCTAGGTTGGTCAAAACTTTCCTTCCAAGGAGTAAGCGCCTTTTAATCTCATGGCTGCAGTCATCATCTGCAGTGATTTTGGAGCCCAGAAAAATAAAGTCTGACACTGTTTCCACTGTTTCCCCATCTATTTCCCATGAAGTGATGGGACCAGATGCCATGATCTTCATTTTCTGAATGTTGAGCTTTAAGCCAATCTTTTCACTCTCCACTTTCACTTTCATCAAGAGGCTTTTGAGTTCCTCTTCACTTTCTGCCATAAGGGTGGTGTCATCTGCATATCTGAAGTTGTTGATATTTCTCCCGGCAATCTTGATTCCAACTTGTGTTTCTTCCAGTCCAGCATTTCTCATGATATACTCTGCATATAAGTTAAACAAACAGGGTGAAATATACAGCCTTGACGTACTCCTTTTCCTATTTGGAACCAGTCTATTGTTCCATGTCCAGTTCTAACTGTTGCTTCCTGACCTGCATATAGGTTTCTCAAGAGGCAGGTCAGGTGGTCTGGTATTCCCATATCTTTCAGAATTTCCCACAGTTTATTGTGATCCACACAGTCAAAGGCTTTGGCATAGTCAATAAAGCAGAAATAGATGTTTTTCTGGAACTCTCTTTCTTTTTCCATGATCCAGCAGATGTTGGCAATTTGATCTCTGGTTCCTCTGCCTTTTCTAAAACCAGCTTGAACATCAGGAAGTTCACGGTTCACATATTGCTGAAGCCTGGCTTGGAGAATTTTGAGCATTACTTTACTAGCATGTGAGATGAGTGCAATTGTGTGGTAGTTTCAGCATTCTTTGGCATTGCCTTTCTTTGGGATTGAGATGAAAACTGACCTTTTCCAGTCCTGTGGCCACTGCTGAGTTTTCCAAATTTGCTGGCATATTGAGTGCAGCACTTTCACAGCATCATCTTTCAGGATTTGGAATAGCTCAACTGGAATTCCATCACCTCCACTAGCTTTGTTCGTAGTGATGCTTTCTAAGTCCCACTTGTCTTCACATTCCAGGATGTCTGGCTCTAGGTCAGTGATCACACCATGGTCATTATCTGGGTCGTGAAGATCTTTTTTGTACAATTCTTCCGTGTATTCTTGCCATCTCTTCTTAATATCTTCTGCTTCTGTTAGGTTCATACCATTTCTGTCCTTTATCGAGCTCATCTTTGCATGAAATGTTCCTTTGGTATCTCTGATTTTCTTGAAGAGATCCCTAGTCTTTCCCATTCTGTTGTTTTCCTCTATTTCTTTGCATTGATGGCTGAAGAAGGCTTTCTTATCTCTTCTTGCTATTCTTTGGAACTCTGCATTCAGATGTTTATATATTTCCTTTTCTCCTTTGCTTTTCGCTTCTCTTCTTTTCACAGCTATTTGTAAGGCCTCCCCAGACAGCCATTTTGCTTTTTTGCATTTCTTTTCCATGGGGATGGTCTTGATCCCTGTCTCCTGTACAATGTCACGAACCTCATTTCACAGCTCATCAGGTACTCTATCAGATCTAGGCCCTTAAATCTATTTCTCACTTCCACTGTATAATCATAAGGGATTTCATTTAGGTCATACCTGAATGGTCTAGTGGTTTTCCCTACTTTCTTCAATTTCAGTCTGAATTTGGCAATAAGGAGTTCATGGTCTGAGCCACAGTCAGCTCCTGGTTTCGTTTTTGCTGACTGTATAGAGCTTCTCCATCTTTGGCTGCAAAGAATATAATCAATCTGATTTCGGTGTTGACCATCTGGTGATGTCCATGTATAGAGTCTTCTCTTATGTTGTTGGAAGAGGGTGTTTGTTATGACCAGTGCATTTTCTTGGCAATTCCAAGGCCAAATATGCCTGTTACTCCAGGTGTTTCATGACTTCCTACTTTTGCATTCCAGTCCCCTATAATGAAAAGGACATCTTTTTTGGATGTTAGTTCTAAAAGGTCTTGTAGGTCTTCATAGAACCGTTCAACTTCAGCTTCTTCAGAGTTATTGGTTGCGGCATAGACTTGGCTGGGAGGACCAACCCCACATCCAAGGAGCCGTGGCGCAGGAGGGCCTAGAGGAGCTATCCCACATTGAAGGTCAGGAAGGGCAGCGATGAGGAGATACCCCTCGTCCAAGGTAAGGAGCAATGGCTGCGCTTTGCTGGAGCAGCCTTGAAGTGATACCGCACGCCCAAGGTAAGAGAAACCCAAGTAAGACGGTTGGTGTCGCAAGAGGGCATCAGAGGGCAAATACACTGAAACCAGACTCACAGAAAACTAGTCAATCTAATCACACTAGGACCACAGCCTTGTCTAACTCAATGAAACTAAGCCATGCCCGTGGGGTAACCCAAGATGAGCGGGTCATGGTGGAGAGATCTGACAGAATGTGGTCCACTGGAGAAGGGAATGGCAAACCACTTCAGTATTCTTGCCTTGAGAACCCCATGAACAGTATGAAAAGGCAAAATGAAAGGATACTGAAAGAGAAACTCCCCAGGTCAGTAGGTGCCCAATATGCTACTGGAGATCAGTGGAGAAATAACTCCTGAAAGAATGAAGGGATGGAGCCAAAGCAAAAAGAATATCCCGCTGTGGATGTGACTGGTGATAGACACAAGGTCCGATGCTGTAAAGAGCAATATTGTAAAGGAACCTGGAATGTCAGGTCCGTGAATCAAGGCAAATTGGAAGTGGTCAAACAAGAGATGGCAAGAGTGAATGTCAACATTCTAGGAATCAGCAAACTGAAGTGGACTGGAATGCGTGAATTTAATTCAGATGACCATTATATCTACTACTGTGGGCAGGAATCCCTCAGTAGAAATGGAGTAGCCATCATGGTCAACAAAAGAGTCCAAAATGCATCCATTAGCACACTACAAACTTATATGGCATTAACAGACCAAATCTGAAAATTTCTACAATCTGAATTCTTATAGCTGTATTTTAGAAATTTATAACATAATACTAATTTTTTAATTCAAGAGCAAATATAAATGAAAATTATGAACTGTGTAGAATGACCAATTATACCTTAATATATTTAAATGTGTGGAATGTAACCAAAGTAACATTCAGAGGGACATTTATAAGCCAAATACACTTATTATTAATCAAGAAGAAGTGAAAGTAAATGACATAAGCTTTAGATTTAATAAACATGAAAAAATGCACAAAATAAATAAAATGTTAGACATAGAGATTCTCTATCAGATCCCCCTTCAAGGAAAGATTTTCTGTTCAGGGACGGACAGGAAGTGTGGTCAGAAGGCAGCCTGCCAGCTTCTTCAAGGTCCCCCTCAGGTACAAAGCGCCCCCTTGTCTGAGGCCACATTTTCCCAGAGTAGCCTACATCTGGTGACTGAGGAAAGTGGGGTATAAAGACCCATTTGACCCAGTGAAGACCAACTCTGATGTGAAATTCCCCTATCAGATCTCTGGACAGGTTGGCCAGTTGGTCAAGGTTTTGTTAGTAGAATTATGCTTGCCTCAGAAATGAACTGGGGTCCATACAATCTTTTTCAATGCATCAAAATAGCTTGTCTTTTGTTAAGGTTAGTTAGAATCACCCCATCTAGGCCTGATACTTTGTTTTGGGAGTAGATCAGCTACTTTTATGTTTATTACTCCATTTTTATCATCTAAACTGGCTCTTTATTGTTCTCCCAGTTTTATTATTTTCATTTTTTTGTCTGTTTGTTTTGCAAGGGAGGGGAGCAGATAGAGAAAACACTGCATTTCATCTAGTGTATAAAATGTATTAGCATAAAGTTGACTATATCTGTCTCTGTAGTTTTGTTCCTTTTAAATTCTTAATGTTGTTTACTTATGACTTTTATAAATTTTGTGGTCAGGTTTACCTAAATTTTATCTATTTTATTTTTCATTTTAATTTTGTAAAAACTCAATTTTTCATTCCATTATTTGTATCAATTGTGAACTGTGTGTATTCTCAGTTGTTCAGTCATGTCAAACTCTTTGTGACCCCATGGACTGTAGCCTGCAGGGCTCCTGTGCTTATCCTATGGAATTTTTCAGTCAAGAGTACTGGAGTGGGTGCCACTTCCTACTCCAGAGGATCTTTCCAACCCAGGGGTCGAACCCATGTCTCCTACATTGGCAGGTGGATTCTTTACCACTAGCCCCACCTGGGAAGCCCAAATGTGAACTGAAGAGAGACAAAGTAGAATTGAGCAGAAGAAGTAATAGTGAAATTTTGAAGGTATCCCATTAAAGCTGGAAATAAGATCAGGATGACACAGCCTTTCAACATCGTAATATAAACTCCAGCTGATACAATAAGATCTGGAGCAGGAATGATGAATAATAAATGAAGAGGTATAAGGAAATATTGCAAAGTAAAGATAAAGCTGTCCATTTGTGAGGACAATATAACAGTCAAACTAGGAAACACAAGAGAATTGAAGGACAAGCTTACTCACTATAGCAACAGAAACCACAAAGTACTTAGGAAGAGAACAGGAAATGCCAGATATTTGTGGAAAAACACTAAAAAACTCTTCTGAAAAAATATAAGTTTGCTAGGTGTAAATATAACATATTTTTAGGCAGGAAGGTTGCTTATTGAAAAGATATCAATACTCCCAGGATTAGAGTATTAATTCAATGCAGTTTAATGAAAATACCATAAGAGCTTTCATCAAGTTTTTGACAGACTTTTCTTAAGATACAGTGAAAAAAAAAAGCTATAATCATTTTTAATGCAAATAAAAGAGATATCTATCTACACCAGCTAGAAATCAAGACAAGTTCTAAAATCAAAGTAATGAAAATAATATGGTCTAGGTGCAGGAACAAAGAGATCAGTGAAACACAACATAGCATCCTTAAACTGAATCATGTATGTAAATAAGGGAACATAAAATACAATAAATGTGATAACTTCAATCACATTCATTCCAAACTTCAGAATATTACCCTCAGTATAAAAATATGACCAGAAAAATGCAAGTAAATATGAGTATGATTTTGAGGTAACGGGTGATCTTCCTCAGCATATCACAAGAAAGTAAGTCCTACAGTTAAAAAATATCTGTATTTTTAAGGATAGCTTAAAATAAAAAAGAGAAGTAAATATTTACAATATATATATATATAATAACCTAATATGTAGAAGTTAAAATAAAAATACATTAGTAATATGAATTCAAATATATCTTTTCTAAGACATATTGTGAAATCAAAGCAAGTTGTAGATAAGCACCAAAAAACAAAACTACATGTCTTTATGCATGCGTGTATATTTTGGTAAATGCAAAGAAAAAAAATCTAGAAGGAATACATCAAAGGGACAACAGAGTTTATTTCTTGGGGAGAGGGTACTGAATAATGATTTACAGGTAGTAGTGAAGGAGGCAAAATGACAGGCCCCCAAAATGTCCATGTCCTAATTCTTGGAACCTGTGAATATGTTAGATTACATGGCTAGAGTGATTTAGATTACATATTGAATGAAGGTTACTAATCAATGATCTTAAAATATGGATACTATTCTGGATTATCCAGTGAACCAAATGTAATTACAAAGGTGGAAGGAGGTAGAAGAGAGAGAATCAGAGAGACAGCAACATGAGAAGGATTTGGCTTGAGGTTGCTGGCTTGGAAGATGGAGGAAAGAGCTACAGGCCAAGAAACGTGGATGGTTCTAGAAGCTGGCAAAGGCAAAGAAATGAATTCTCCCCTAAGGCCTCTGAAAGGGACACAATCCTGCCAACACTTTGGTTTTACTCTAATGAGACCTATTTCAGGCTTCTGACTTCCAGAATTATAAAATGCATTTGTAATGCGTAAGTCACTAAATTTGTGGTAATTCGTTATGACAGAAAGGAAACTAATACAAGTGGTAAAAAAAGAAAAAGTTTGCCTTGCCTGTAGTATGTCAGCTTTTAAATGTAGAAAACTAATTGATGTGTAATTTCAAATTATGTATAAACTTATGTGTAATTTCTTTTTCTGGATAAAGGAAAATGTAGTAGCTAGATATCACTGGCTGGTACTCAGTATGCAGATATTATTATTTTGTGCTTATTTGTATTATTTGTTCATTTAATGCTAATGCAGCATGACATAAATTGGCACTGCTGCTGCTGCTGCTAAGTCACTTCAGTCGTGTCCGACTCTGTGTGACCCCATGGACTGATTATAATAAAAGAGGAATGTCAACCTAAGCAGTAAAGGAGTTTTGAGGTTCCTTCTGAAGACCTGTGCATTCTACAGCTGGTCTCAAGACACTACAGTTCAGTTTTTCAACTTCACACCTCAATATCTATTATAGATAGATAAATTGTGTGAAAAATTACCTAGTGTTGTATCTGTTGATTTCTTTGCCAGCAAAACACAAACTATCAAGAAAAAACAGTTTAAAGACCACATGCAATTTAAGAACATGGAAACATTTTGGCTCATTCACCTTTTCTCAACACTTAGGTGTTAAGCAAGGGACAGACAAATCCAGATCCAAACGCTTTAGTGAACAAGTGGTGCTGGTTTTTAGCATCAGCACAATCTATCCCCACTCTGAAGCTATAACTTGAGCAGCTGCTGTGCTTTGTGAGGCTGCAACCTAATTCATTTGATAATTACAATTGCCAAATCCAGGCTTTGCTGACTACAGAGTTCAAAAGAACAGCATGGAAGGAAGACCTCCTGAGAACTTCAGAATCCATCAGTAAACTCTTGAAGCAATTTAAAGAACTAAACAACTTTGACTGAAAAAGCAATAGTTTTTGTCATTTACACATGTATGCAAGATTTATATTCTCCTTATTCTAAAACAAGTACTTGAGAAAAGTTATAAATATGCAATTAGGAGACAAACAAGTTGCTAAAAGGAAAGTGATAGATGTTACTATACCAACTTGAGAGGAGTTAGCGAAATTGAGAGCACTATATTTACTCTGGATTTCCTGGCAACTAAAACAAAAAAAGAAAAGCTCTGAAATGGCACTATTAGAAATGTTCATTTCTTTCCAATTTTCCTATTGTTTGATAGAGTAAATCATACCTGTCATTTTTTCTGAGATAAAATTTCACTTGGCACTAATGTTAAGGGAGAATTTGTGGCATATAAGTGAGAAACACTGGGTAAATCAGTGTATACGTTTGTCAATCAAGTAGCCATTTATAAAATGGACAGTATACATGATACCAAATCTTCATTCCATGAAATTATTTCCCCAGAGTGTTGGGATAATACCATTCAGCTATTCAGGCTTCAGATATTTTAGACAAGCAGCCCCAACCCTTTTGGCACCAGAGACCAGTTTCATGGAGACAATTTTCCACAAACTTGGAGCAGGGATAATAATTTCAGGATAATTCAAGCACACTGGAGAGCAGCTGTAAATACAGATGAACCTTCACTCGCTCACATGCCAGTCACCTCCTTCCTTGCAGGAGTGCTGGACAGAGGATGGAAGGTGAAGCATGAAGTCCAAAGAACAAGGCAAAGAGTTAGGGCATGAGGTAATGAAAACCAAAACCAAAGTGATGACAATTAGGCTAACTAGAAAGAGCTATAGGTAGAGATCATTTTGACATAAGATTTCCTGGAGCTTAGTGTTATATAATGAAATATGACAGTAGAGAGAAGACATCAGTATTGGGAATACAAGGAGGGGATAGGAAAGCTAATATGTGGTTGGCTACAAGCCTTGACTCAAAAGTTGAACTCAAATTTATGCACGTGAAATACAATGTTTCAAAAACTCCAAGTTCGATGACCTAACAACAAATTATCCAATACCAAGCTCTTGAATTATTCACAGTAGTGATATCCAATCATTTTGTTATAATTATATTTGAAGGCAGTAACTCAGAGGAAAAGTGACGGTATGTTTACAGACAAATAAAAGGGGGTGAATAACAATCACTAAATGAAAAATGGGCAAATATTTAAGAGAGTATGTGCAGATGAGTTTTATAGCTAGGAATTATGTGAAAGAAGATGAAAGAACAAGGAATTAGTAGTAATAAGGGAAAAGAAGTATCAGAGCTATGGGTTCATAATTTCTACAAAGGAATCTAATTGAGTTGCCAGAAAAATTCTGAGTTGCCTAGATTAGAGTTCCCCACAATGGTGACCTAAAACCAGCTACTTGACGAGGTTTTGGCAAGTGGGAATTAAAGAGTACTGGATACTGAAATTATCATCTCCATCTCTATGAAGAAGATTATTGGAGGCCAGGACAATATAAGGAAAGGATTCAGGCAGTCTACCACTTTAAATCTAAGTTGACAGGTAAGAGAGGAGAAACTTAAGACAATGCCAAAGTTTAAACATAAATGACTGGGAGAATAATGATATTATTAGCATAAATAGCAAACTCCAGGAGGAAGTTTGGTTTGGAGAGGAACATGAGTTTAAATTTAAACCAACTGAATATGAAATGACAGCAGGACACCCAAGTGAAAATTTACTGAAGTCAATTGAACACCTCGACCTGAAGCCCACAGGACAGGACAGGACTTTAGGAGATTATAGATCTTTGGAAATCAGTTTCAAAGGAGGGATATTAAAGCCATGAAATTATAAGGTTAAAAAAGAGAGAAAAGATAGAAGAGCGTCAAGCAAAAAGCCTCAGGAAGTTCCACATTAGCAGCAGAAATAGGAAAAACAGTCTTAAAACAGGCTGATGAAACATCTGAGAGGCATTAAGAGAACCAAAACAAAGACATCAATAAAGAAGCTTGTAAATATGAGAAGTGGTGAATACAGTCAAAATAAACTGAAAGGAGGGTGAAGATTGAGGAAAGGTCACTGTATTAACTTGGATCTAGATGCAGCTAAATGGTTTATACAAAGGCATTCTTTTTCTCTTATGTTAGTTATCTAGAGGCCAATGATCCTGCTTTATAAGGTTGTTAGAAACCCAATCTCTTGGTAATGATAACCCTGTATGCGAGACAGCAAAAGAGACACAGATGTATAGAACAGTCTTTTGTACTCTGGGAGAGGGAAGGGGGGAATGATTTGGGAGAATGGCATTGAAACATGTATAATATCATATATGAAATGAATTGCCAGTTCAGGTTCGATGCATGATACAGGATCTTTGGGGCTGGTGCACTGGGATGACCCAGAGGGATGGTACGGGGAGGGAGGAGGGAGGGGGTTCAGGATGGGGAACACGTGTATACCCGTGGTGAATTCATGTTGATGTATGGTAAAACCAATACAATATTGTAAAGTAAAACAAAAAAACTTGAACTAATAAAAAATAAAAAAATTAAAAAAAGAAACCCAATCTCTTTATTGCTCCTAAGATATTGCTCTCTTTCGTATGGTTCCTGATGGCTTCTCAGAGTATTCTCATCCTATGAAACCATATGGAGAAAGAGAAGGAATGAGGTGTGACCTTGAAGGGACATACATCACTTCCCTTCACATTCTTTTGACTAGAACTTATTAACATGGCTACAGTTAGCTGAAATGTAGGCTATAGCCGAATATTTATGTATATAACTAAAACTTCCATCATAATTGAAGAAGAGGAGGGCAAATATTCACTGTCACTGTCAGTGAATTTCCTTGAACTTCACTCTGATTTGGATGACCATTCTCCATATTCTCAAAATAAATGGTCCTAGTATTTACCACATTTATCTGAATTATTTTGTTTAGATATTTTTCTTTTCAGACAGTCAGTACCTTGAGGGCATATAATTTGACATATTAATCTTTATATTCTTTCTCTCAAAGATAGTACCTGGTAATAATACATGATAAATAAATCAATAATATTTGATGAACAGATGAAACAGACAACATTAAAAGTGGTTACTCTATTGGTAAAACTTTTATAATTTAAGACAAAGAATGAAAAAATATTTCCTCTAGTGAATGTATAAATGTTCAGAAATTTTTTTAGGATACCATCAAAAGCTTTTGTTTTGAAACTCCCTTGAAATAATTAACATAATAAGCTCTGTGACTTAGACAAGGAAGAAAATTTTTCAGAGGTGAAAACATCTAAATGAATTGATTAAAACAATAAGTAAGGAAAGTACAGGTTGTTCAATATCCATTACGTGGATACACACAGTAAAAATCTGTGTGTGACTTGCAATTTTATTTATCCTTTACTAAAAGCTGCCCTACTCGTGGATATGCTAATATAGACAATCCTGAACTTTTTCATGGGTAAACATAGTATAAGGGTATTTATTCAGATGTAATAGTATTTAAAATCTGTCACTAAATGACATTTTTAAGTGAATGAAACACCATAAAATGTATATTTATGACTAGATTAACATGCAGATTTCAACTGGAAGGACCTCAGTTTGTGGTGAAAATAACTTTCACCTACAATCGTAAGTTGCCTTGAAATCAGGAGGTTCTTCTAGGTAAACAGCTAACAGAGCCAACACTTGGCTTTCAATTATTTCTTTGCCCATCTGGAAATGTATACCCTAAGCTCAAAAACGTTAAAACCAACTTGAAGACCCAGGAAAGACTCAGGGGTAAAACTAGGTTAAAGCCTGAGACCTATTTTAAGAAAAAAAAATTATTCTGCAGTCAGTTGATAGTATTCTATACAATGAATTAAAACAAAATCTATATGTAAAAACTAGCACTACAAATATCCTTCCTAATATTGTAAAAATATCTCTTCTCAACAGCCAAAATTACAATGTTGAAATATTAAAGTCAGTCTCATTAAAGTTCAGAATAAATAAAGAGGTTCTGGAAATTTTGAGAAGCACATTAAGAAGTTGGAAGAAAAATATACAAACAGCTCATACAACTAAAAAATAAAATCAAAAAATGGGCAGAAGATTTAAATAGACATTTCTCTGAAGACATCCAGATGGCCAATAGGCACATGAAAAGATGCTCAACATCACTAATAATTAGAGAAATGCAAATCAAAGCCAATGAGGCAGCATTGAGGTCAGAATGACCATCATCAAAGTCTACAAATATTAAGTGCTAGAGAGGATAAAAAGGGAACTCTCCTACACTGTTGGTGGGAATGTAATTTGGCATAGCCACTATGAAAAGCAGTATGGACACTCCTTATAAAACTAAAAATAGCATTACCATATGATCCAGCAATCCCACACCCGGGCATATAATTGGAGAAAACTCTAATTCTAAAAGATATATGCATCTCAGTTTTCATAGTAGCAGTATTTTATAGCCAAGACATGGAAGCAACCTAAATGTCCATCAAAAGATGAATGGATAAAGAAGATGTAGTACATATATGCAATGGAATATTACTCGGCCACAAAAAAAGAATAAAATAATGCCATTTGCAACAACAAGGATAGACTTAGAGATTGTCATATTGAATGAAGTAAGTCAGACAGAGAAAGACAAATGCCATGTAATACTGCTTATATGTATAATCTAGAAAATTAACTTATTTACAAAACAGAAATAGAGTTACAAATGTAGAAAATTATAGTTACCAGGGGTAGGGGAGAGGGATAAATTGGGAGATTCAGATTGACATATACACACTACTATATATAAAAGAGATAAGTAAGAGATATATACAGTAATACATATATAGATAGTAATAGATAATACCTACTGTATAGCACAGAGAACTGTACTCAGTACTCTATAATGGCCAATTGGGAAAAGAATCTAAAAAGTGGATATATGCATAAGTAGAACTGATTCACTTTATGGCACACCTGAAACTAACACAACATTTTAAATAAACCATACTCCAATAAAAATTACAAAAATAAATAAAAAGTTATTTCTAATTAAAAAAAGAAGATGTGTTATATAATAAATATATGGTGGAATATTGTGAAAGTTGTTCATTCATGTCCAACTCTTTGTAATTTTCTGCAACTCTGTATAGTCCATGGGATTCTCCAGGCCAGAATACTGGAGTAAGTAGCCTTTCTCTTCTCCAGGGATCTTCCCAACTCAGGGATTTAACCAGGCTCTCCCACATTGCAGGTGGACTCTTTACCAGCTGAGCCACAAGGGAAGTCCAAGAACACTGGAGTAGGTAGCCTATCCCTTCTCCACTGGATCTTTCCGACCTAGGAATCAAACCAGGGTCGCCTGCATTGCAGGTGTATTCTTTACCAACTGAGCTATCAGGGAAGCCCTGGTGGAATATTCAGATCAGATCAGATCAGTCGCTCAGTCGTGTCCAACTCTTTGCAACCCCATGAATCGCAGCACACCAGGCCTCCCTGTCCATCACCAACACCCGGAGGTCACTCAGACTCACATCCATCGAGTCAGTGATGCCATCCAGCCATCTCATCCTCTTGTTGTCCCCTTCTCCTCTTGCCCTCAATCCCTCCCAGCATGAGAGTCTTCTCCAATGAGTCAACTCTTCGCATGAGGTGGCCAAAATACTGGAGTTTCAGCTTTAGCATCATTCCTTCCAAAGAAATCCCAGGGCTGATCTCCTACATAATGTACTGGTTGGATCTCCTTGCAGTCCAAGGGACTCTCAAGAGTCTTCTCCAACACCACAGTTCAAAAGCATCAATTCTTCAGCGCTCAGCTTTCTTCACAGTCCAGCTCTCACATCCATACATGACCACAGGAAAGACCATAGCCTTGACTAGACGAACCTTTGTTGGCAAAGTAATGTCTCTGCTTTTGAATATGTGATCTAGGTTGGTCATAACTTTCCTTCCAAGGAGTAAGCGTCTTTTAATTTCATGGCTGCAGTCACCATCTGCAGTGATTTTGGAGCCCAGAAAAATAAAGTCTGACACTGTTTCCACTGTTTCTCCATCTATTTCCCATGTAGTGATGGGACCGGATGCCATGATCTTCGTTTTCTGAATGTTGAGCTTTAAGCCAACCTTTTCACTCTCCACTTTCACTTTCATCAAGAGGCTTTTTAGCCCCTCTTCACTTTCTGCCATAAGGATGGTGTCATCTGCATATCTGAGGTTACTGATATTTCTCCCGGCAATCTTGATTCCAACTTGTGTTTCTTCCAGTCCAGCATTTCTCATGATGTACTCTGCATATAAGTTAAACATGGTGATAATATACAGCCTTGACGTACTCCTTTTCCTATTTGGAACCTGTCTGTTGTTCCATGACCAGTTCTAACTGTTGCTTCCTGTCCTGCATACAGATTTCTCAAGAGGCAGATCAGGTGGTCTGGTATTCCCATCTCTTTCAGAACTTTCCACAGTTTATTGTGATCTACACAGTCAAAGGCTTTGGCATAGTCAATAAAGCAGAAATAGATGTTTTTCTGGAACTCTCTTGCTTTTTCCATGATCCAGCCGATGTTGGCAATTTGATCTCTAGTTCCTCTGCCTTTTCTAAAACCAGCTTGAACATCAGGAAGTTCATGGTTCACATATTGCTAAAGCCCGGCTTGGAGAATTTTGAGCATTACTTTACTAGCGTGTGAGATGAGTGCAATTGTGCGGTAGTTTGAGCATTCTTTGGCATTGCCTTTCTTTGGGATTGGGATGAAAACTGACCTTTTCCAATCTTGTCGCCACTGCTGAGTTTTTCAGATTTGCTGGCATATTGAGTGCAGCACTTTTACAGCATCATCTTTCAGGATTTGGAATCGCTCCACTGGAATTCCATCACCTCCACTAGCTTTGTTCGTAGTGATGCTTTCTAAGGCCCACTTGACTTCACATTCCAGGATGTCTGGCTCTAGGTCACATACTGGGCCAAAAATCTAGCCTTGGTAAATTAAAAAAAAAAAAAAATGAAGCTATTTCAAGCATCTTTTCTGATCAAAATGTGGTAAGATTAGATGTCAACTATAGGTTAAAAAAGACTATTAAAAATACATATATATGGAGGCTAAACAACACACTTCTGAATAACCAACAGATCACAGAAGAAATCAAAAAGGAAATCAAAATATGCATGCATAGACAAATAAAAATGAAAACACAACAACCCAAAACCTATGGGATTCAGTAAAAGCAGTGCTAAGAGGTCCACAGCAATTCAAGCTTACCTCAAGAAACAAGAGAAACATAAAATAAACAACCTAATTTTACACCCAAAGCAACTAGAAAAAGAAAATAAGAACCTAAACGTTATAGAAGGAAAGAAATAAAAATCAGAGCAGAAATAAGTGAAAAAGAAATGAAGAAGACTATAGCAGAAATCAACAAATCTGGTTCTTTGAGAAGATAAATAAAATAAACAAACTGTTAGCCAGACTCATCAAGAAAAAAAAAAGGAGCGGAGGAGCTAAGTTGGCAGAGGAATAGGACGGGGAGAACACTTTCTCTTCCACAAATTCATCAAAAGAACATTTAAACGCCAAGTAAATTCCACAAAACAACTTCTGAATGCCAGCAGAGGACATCAGGCACCCATAAAAGCAACCCATTGCCTTCTAAAGGAGGTAGGAAAAAATACAAAAGACAAAAAAAGAGACAAAAGAGGGAGGGATGGACCTCTGTCCAGGGAAGGGAGTCTTAAAAGAGAGAAGTTTCCAAACACCAGGAAACATTCTGAATGCCGAGTCTGTGCCAAGCCTGGGAAGCACAGAGGACAACATAACAGGGAGGAGAAATAAATAAACAATTAAAATCCACAGATTAGGAGCCCTGCGGTAATCCCCCTCAGAGGAGAAGCAGCACAGACGCCTGCATCCGCCATTAGCAAGCGCGGGCTGGGCAGGGAGGAGCGGTGCGGGCTGCATCACTTAGAGTAAGGATCTGGCCTGAATATCCCAAGCACTACCTAAGCGAAATAATTTGGGCTAGCAAACCAGACTGTGGGATGTCTACCACGTGAAAAGCCAGCCCTAACTTAAGACACCACCAGGCCCACGAACGGAACAAAGGACTGTACAGAGATAGACGGCTGCAGACCGTCCCCCTCCCGTGACAGGCAGCCAGAGCAGGAGGAGGGCAATCGCAGCCCCAGAGAGACATTATCTACAAAACTGTAAGCAGGCATCTTTGCTAACTAAGTCTTCTTGGGGCTCTGGGCGGTCAACATCCGCCTGAGAAGGTGTGCCGGTTGTACACCCAGAAAACCGAGCAGTGGGGAGGCGATAAGTTGCAGAAGCTGCGCTTGCTAAACACCTCATCTCTTGTGCTGCTCGGACCTGCGAAGGGAACAAAATGCAGGCCCAACCGAGTCTGGGCCTCTGAGGACTACCTGAGTGCCTGAACGTGAGGGGCTTAGGCCTAGGAGGCACAAGCAGCCCAGAGCCGGCTGCGGATGGTTCCTGGCAGAGCAACCTAGAGCCTGAGCAGTGTGGGCAGGGAGGCTACATAGGATGTGAGCGGGGGCAGGCCCAGTGTGGCTGAGGCACTGCGAGCACACACCAGTGTTATTTATTTACAGCGTTTCTCCCTCCCCACAGTGCTACTGAATAAGTGAGCCTTAAAAAAAAAAAGTGTCCACCCCCGCCCGCTTTGTATCAGAGCGGAAATCAGACACTGAAGAGACCAGCAAACAGAAGAAGCTATAAGAGGGAACTGCCGTGGAAGCAACAGGCAATAAACTAAAACCCCGTGATTAGTACCAACTTCATAGGAAGGGGCCTATAGATCTTGAGAAATATAAGCCGGAACAAGGAACTAGCCGAAAATGAACTGAACCCACAATACCCATAACAATATCAGAAAAAGTCCTATGTATATTTTTACTATTTTTACAATCATTCTTTCTTTCTTTTTTTTAATTCCTCTATTATTCCTTTAATTTTCACTCTTATAACCTTCTATTACTTTGTAAAAAAAAAAAAAAATTAAAAGAACCTTTTTTTAAAAAAAAACACTTCATATATATATTTTTTATAACTTTTGTGACCTTTTTTTTTTCTTTTCTTTAACATTGTATTTTTGAAATTCCAAACTCTGCTCTGGATTTTTAATTTTAGCTTTTTGGTATTTGTTATCAATTTTTGTACCTATTTTTTTTTATATAACTTTTGTGACTTTTTTTCCTCCTCTCTCTTTCTATCTCTTCATCTTTTATTTAACATTGTATTTGTGAAATTCCAAACTCTACTCTAGATCTTTAATTTATTATTTCTGGTATTTGTTATCAATTTGTACCTATATCTTCTTTATAATTTTTGTGACTTTGTTTTTTTTTTTTTTTTAAATATCTTTCTTTTTCCTCTTCTTTTCTTTAACATTGTATTTTTGAAATCCCAAACTCTATTCTAGTATTTTAACTTTTGCTTTTTGGTATTTGTTATCAATTTTGTACCTATATTTTCTTTATAACTTTTGTGACTCTTCTTTTTTTCTTTTTCTCTCTTTCTTTTTCCTTCTTATTTTCTTTAATATTATATTTTTGAAACTCCAAAATCTACTCTAGATTTTTAATTTTTGCTTTTAGGTATTTGTTACCAATTTTGTACCTTTAAGAACCCAATCTTCAGTACCCATTTTTTACTAGGGAGTGAGATTACTGGCTTGACTGCTCTCTCTGCCTCCGGACACTTCTTTTTCTCCACCAGGTCGCCTGTGTCTCCTCCCCTAACCCTCTCTACTCTACCCAACTCTGTGAATTTCTGTGTGTTCCAAACGATGGAAAACACTTAGGGAACTGATTACTGACTGGATCTGTTTCTCTCCTTTTCATTCCCTCCTTTTATCTTCCTGACCACCTCTGTCTCCTTCCTCCCTCTTCTCTTCTCTGTATAACTCTGTGAACATCTCTGAGAAGTCCAGTTGTGGAGTGCACATAAGGAGGTGATTACTGGTTAGCCTGCTCTCCCCTCTATTGATTCCACCACATCTCATTTGGATCACCTCTAACTCCCTCATCCCTATTCTCTTCTGCATGTAACGCTGTGAACCTCTCTGGGTGACCCACATGGTGGAGAAACTTTTCATCTTTAACCTAGATGTTTTATCAATGGTGCTGTATAGAAGGAGAAGTTTTGAGACTACTGTAAAAATAAGACCGATATCTGGAAGCAGGAGGCTTAAGTCCAAACCCTGACTCCAGGGAACATTAATTGACAGGAGCTCATCAAATGTCTCCATACCTACACTGAAACCAAGCACCACACAAGGGCCAACAAGTTCCAGGGCAAGAAATACCAAGCAAATTCTCCAACAATACAGGAACACAGCCCTGAGCTCCAATATACAGGCTACCCAAAGTCACCCCAAAATCATAGATATCTCATAACTCATTACTGGACACTTCATTGCACTCCAGAGAGAAGAAATCCAGCTCCATCCATCAGAACACCGAAACAAGCTTCCCTAACCAAGAAACCTTGACAAGCCACCTGCACACAGCCACACACAGTGAGGAAACGCCACAATAAAGAGAACTCCACAAACTGCCAGAATACAGTAAGGACACCCCAAACTGAGCAATTTAAACAAGATGAAGAGACAGAGGAATACCCAGCAGGTAAAGGAACAGGATAAATGCCCACAAAACCAAGCAAAAGAGAAAGAAATAGTGAATCTACCTTATAAAGAATTCGAATAATGATAGTGAAAATAATCCAAAATCTGGAAATCAAAATGGAATCACAGATAAATAGCCTGGAAAAAAGCCTTGAGAAGATGCAAGAAAGGTTTAACAAGGACCTAGAAGAAATAAAAAAGGGTCAATTTATAATGAATAATGCAATAAATGAGATCCAAAACACTCTGGAGGCAACAAATAGTAGAATAACAGAGGCAGAAGATAGGATTAATGAATTAGAAGATAGAATGGTAGAAATAAATGAATCAGAGGAGAAAAAAGAAAAATGAATTTAAAAAAATTAGGACAATCTCAGAGACCTCCAGGATAATATTAAACGTTACAACATTCGAATCATAGGAGTCCCAGATGAAGAAGACAAAAAGAAAGGCCATGAGAAAATACTAGAGGAGATAGTAGTTGAAAACTTCCCTAAAATGGGGAAGGAAATAATCCCCCAAGTCCAAGAAACTCAGAGAGTCCAAAACAGGATAAACCCAAGGCTAAACACTCCAAGACACATATTAATCAAATTAACGAAGATCAAACTCAAAGAACAAATATTAAAAGCAGCAAGGGAAAAACAACAAATAACACACAAGGGAATTCCCATAAGGATAACAGCTGATCTTTCAATAGAAACTCTCCAAGCCAGGAGGGAATGGCAAGACATACTTAAAGTGATGAAAGAAAAGAACCTACAGCCCAGATTATTGTACCCAGCAAGGATCTCATTCAAATATGAAGGAGAAATCAAAAGCTTCACAGACGAGCAAAAGCTGAGACAATTCAGCACCACCAAACCAGCTCTTCAACAAATGCTAAAGGATATTCTCTAGACAGGAAACACAAAAAGAGTATATAAACTCAAACCCAAAACAATAAAGTAAATGGCAACGGGATCATACTTATCAATAATTACCTTAAACGTAAATGGGTTGAATGCCCCAACCAAAAGACAGAGACTGGCCGAATGGATAGAAAAACAAGACCCCTACATATGTTGTCTACAAGAGACCCACCTCAAAACAGGGGACACATACAGACTGAAAGTGAAGGGCTGGAAAAAGATTTTCCATGCAAATAGGGACCAAAAGAAAGCAGGTGTAGCAATACTCATATCAGATAAAATAGACTTTAAAACAAAGGCTGTGAAAGAGACAAAGAAGGTCACTACCTAATGATCAAAGGATCAATCCAAGAAGAAGATATAACAATTATAAATATATATGCACCCAACATAGGAGCACCGCAATATGTAAGACAAATACTAACAAGTATGAAAGGAGAAATCAAAAATAACACAATAATAGTGGGAGACTTTAATACCCCACTCACACCAATGGATAGATCAACTAAACAGAAAATTAACAAGGAAACACAAACTTTAAACGATACAATAGACCAGTAAGATCTAATTGATATCTATAGGACATTTCATCCCAAAACAATGAATTTCACCTTTTTCTCAAGCACACACGGAACCTTCTCCAGGATAGATCACATCCTGGGCCATAAAACTAGCCTTGGTAAATTCAGAAAAATTGAAATCATTCCAAGCATCTTTTCTGACCACAATGCAGTAAGATTAGATCTCAATAACAGGAGAAAAACTATTAAAAATTCCAACATATGGAGGCTGAACAACACGCTGCTGAATAACCAACAAATCACAGAAGAAATCAAAAAAGAAATCAAAATCTGCATAGAAACGAATGAAAATGAAAACACAACAACCCAAAACCTGTGGGACACTGTAAAAGCAGTTCTAAGGGGAAAGTTCAGAGCAATACAGGCATACCTCAAGAAACAAGAAAAAAGTCAAATACATAACCTACCTCTACACCTAAAGCAACTAGAAAAGGAAGAAATGAAGGACCCCAGGGTTAGCAGAAGGAAAGAAATCTTAAAAATTAGGGCAGAAATAAATGCAAAAGAAACAAAAGAGACCATAGCAAAAATCAACAAAGCCAAAAGCTGGTTCTTTGAAAGGAGAAATAAAATTGACAAACCATTAGCCAGACTCACCAAGAAACAAAGGGAGAAAATCAAATCAATAAAATTAGAAATGAAAATGGAGAGATCACAACAGACAACACAGAAATACAAAGGATCATAAGAGACTACTATCAGCAATTATATGGCAATAAAATGGACAACGTGGAAGAAATGGACAAATTCTTAGAAAAGTACAACTTTCCAAAACTGGATCAGGAAGAAATAGAAAATCTTAACGGACCCATCACAAGCAAGGAAATTGAAACTTTAATCAGAAATCTTCCAGCAAACAAAAGCCCAGGTCCAGACAGCTTCACAGCTGAATTCTACCAAAAATTTAGAGAAGAGCTAACACCTATCCTACTCAAACTGTTCCCGAAAATTGCAGAAGAAGGCAAACTTCCAAACTCATTCTATGAGGCCACCATCACCCTAATACCAAAACCTGACAAAGATGCCACAAAAAAATAAAACTACAGGCCAATATCACTGATGAATATAGATGCAAAAATCCTTAACAAAATTCTAGCAATCAGAATCCAACAACACATTAAAAAGATCATACACCATGACCAAGTGGGCTTTATCCCAGGAATGCAAGGATTCTTCAATATTCGCAAATCAATCAATGTAATACACCACATTAACAAATTGAAAAATAAAAACCATATGATTTTCTCAAAAGATGCAGAGAAAGCCTTTGACAAAGTTCAGCATCAATTTATGATAAAAACTCTCCAGAAAGCAGGAATAGAAGGAACATACCTCAACATAATAAAAGCTATATATGACAAACCCACAGCAAACATTATCCTCAATGGTGAAAAATTGAAAGCATTTCCTCTAAAGTCAAGAACAAGACAAGGATGCCCACTTTCACCATTACTATCCAACACAGTTTTGGAAGTTTTGGCCACAGCAATCAGAGCAGAAAAAGAAATAAAAGGAATCCAAATTGGAAAAGAAGAAGGAAAACTCTCACTGTTTGCAGATGACATGATCCTCTACATAGAAAACCCTAAAGACTCCATCAGAAAATTACTAGAACTAATCAACGAAAATAGTAAAGTTGCAGGGTATAAAATCAACACACAGAAATCCCTTGCATTCCTGTACACTAATAATGAGAAAACAGCAAGAGAAATTAAGGAAACAATTCCATTCACCATTGCAATGAAAAGAGTAAAACACTTAGGAATATATCTTCCTAAAGAAACTAAAGACCTGTATATAGAAAACTATAAAACACTGGTGAAAGAAATCAAAGAGGACACTAATAGATGGAGAAATATACCATGTTCATGGATTGGTAGAATCAATATAGTGAAAATGAGTATACTACCCAAAGCAATTTATAGATTCAATGCAATCCCCATCAAGCTACCAACGGTATTCTTTTCAGAGCTAGAACAAATAATTTATCAATTTGTATGGAAATACGAAAAAAACCTTGAATAGCCAAAGCTATCCTGAGGAAGAAGAATGGAATTGGAGGAATCTGACTTCAGGCTGTACTACAAAGCCACAGTCATAAAGACAGTATGGTACTGGCACAAAGACAGAAATATAGATCAATGGAACAAAATAGAAAGCCCAGAGATAAATCCACGCACCTATGGACACCTTATCTTTGATAAAGGAGGCAAGAATATATAATGGATTAAAGACAATTTCTTTAACAAGTGGTGCTGGGAAAACTGGTCAAACACTTGTAAAAGAATGAAACTAGAGCACTTTCTAACACCATACACAAAAATAAACTCAAAATGGATTAAAGATCTAAATGTAAGAACAGAAACTATAAAACTCCTTGAGGAAAATGTAGGCAAAACACTCTCTGACATGCATCACAGCAGGATCCTCTATGACCCACTTCCCAGAATATTGGCAATAAAATCAAAAATAAACAAATGAGACCTAATTAAACTTAAAAGCTCCTGCACAACAAAGGAAACTATAAGCAAGGTGAAAAGACAGCCTTCAGAATGGGAGAAAATAATAGCAAATGAAGCAACAGACAAACAACTAATCTCAAAAATATACAAGCAACTCCTACAGCTCAATTCCAGAAAAATATATGACCCAATTAAAAAATGGGCCAAAGAACTAAATAGACATTTCTCCAAAGAAGACATACAGATGGCTAACAAACACATGAAAAGATGCTCCACATCACTCATTATCAGAGAAATGCAAATCAAAACCACTATGAGGTACCATTTCACGCCGGTCAGAATGGCTGTGATCCAAAAGTCTACAAGCAATAAATGCTGGAGAGGGTGTGGAAAAAAGGGAACCCTCTTACACTGTTGGTGGGAATGCAAACTAGTGCAGCCACTATGGAGAACAGTATGGATATTCCTCAAATAACTGGGAATAGAATTGCCTTATGACCCAGCAATCCCACTGTTGGGCATACACACCAAGGAAACCAGAATTGAAAGAGACATGTGTACCCCAATGTTCATCGTAGCACTGTTTATAATAGCCAGGACAAGGAAGCAACCTAAATGTCCATCAGCAGATGAACGGATAAGAAAGTTGTGGTACATATACACAATGGAGCATTACTCAGCCATTAAAAAGAATACATTTGAATCAGTTCTAATGAGGTGGGTGAAACTGGAGCCTATTATACAGAGTGAAATAAGCCAGAAAGAAAAACACCAATACAGTATACTAATGCATATTATGGAATTTAGAAAGATGGTAACAATAAACCTGTATGCGAGACAACAATAGAGACATTGATGTATAGAACAGTATTTTGGACTCTGGGAGAGGGAAGGGGTGGGATGGTTTGGGAGAATGGCATTGAAATAAGTATAATATCATATATGAAATGAGTCGCCAGTCCAGGTTTGATGCCTGATACCGGATGCCTGGGGCTGGTGCACTGGGATGACCCAGAGGGATGGTATGGGGGAGGGAGGAAGGAGGAGGGTTCAGGATGGGGAACACATGTATATTTGTGGCAGATTCATTGTGATACATGGCAAAACCCATACAATATTGTAAAGTTAAATAAAATAAAAATAAATTTTTTTAAAAAAAGGAGAAGAATCAAATCATTAAAATAAGAAATGAAAATGGAGAAATCAAAACAGACAACACAGAAATATGAAAGATCATGAAAGACTACCATGAGCAATTATACACCAATAAAATGGATAACTTAGAAGAAATGGACAAATTCTTTAAAAAGTATAACATTCCAAAACTGAATCAGAGAGAAATAGAAAAATTTAACAGACCCATCATAAGCATGGAAATCGAAACTGTAATCAAAAATCTTCCAACAAACAAAAACTCAGGACCAGATGGCTTCACAGGTGAATTCTACCAAAAATTTAGAGAAGAGCTAACACCTATCCTACTCAAACTCTTACAGAAAATTGCAGAGGAAGGTAAACCCCCAAATTCATTCTATGAGTCCACCATCATCCTAATACCAAAACCAGAAAAAGATTCCACACACAAAAAAAGAAAACTACAGCCATTATCACTGATGAACATAGATGCAAAAATCCTCTACCAAAAATTCTAGCAAACAGAATACAATAACATATTAAAAAGATCATACATGACACCAAGTGGGCTTTATCTCAGGGATGCAAGGATTCTTCAATATTTGCAAATCAATGTGAAACACTATATTAACAAAGTGAAAGATTAAAATCATATGATTATCTCAATAGATGCAGAGAAAGCCTTTGATAAATTTCAATACCCATTTATGATTAAAAAACCAAGTCTCTAGTAAGCAGGCATAGAAGAAACACACCTCAACATAATAAAAGCCATATACAACAAACCAACAGCAAACATTATCCTCAATGGTGAAAAAATTGAAAGCATTTTCTCTAAAATCAGGAAGAAAAGGGTGCCCACTCTCACCAGTAGGATTCAACATAGTTTTGGAAGTTTTAGCCACAGCAATCAGAAAAGAGAAAGAAATAAAAGGGATCCAAATTGGAAAAGAAGAAGTAAAACTCTGTTTGCAGATGACATGATCCTCTACATAGAAAACCCTAAAGACTCCACCAGAAAATTACTAGAGTTAAGCAATGAATATAGTAAAGCTGCAGGATGTAAAATTAATACACAGAAATCCCTTGCATACCTATACACTATCAATGAAAAAAACAGAAAAAGAAACTAAGGAAACAAACTCATTCACCATTGCAAAGAAAAGAATAAAATACTTAGGATTTTTAAAATAAATTTACCTAAAAAAATAAAAGACCTATATGTAGAAAACTATAAAACACTGAAAAGATATCAAAGATGACACAAATAGAGAGAGAAATATATCATGTTCATGGATTGGAAGATCAATATACTGAAAATGAGTATATTACCCAAAGCAATCTACAGATTCAATGTAATCCCTATCAAGCTACCAATGGTAGTTTTCAGAGAACTAGGAAAAATAATTTCATAATTTGTATAGAAACACAAAAAACCTTGAATAGCCAAAGCAATCTTGAGAAATAAGAATGGAACTGGAGGAATCAACCTTCCTGACTTCAGACTATACTACAAAGCTACAGTCATCAAGACAGTATGGTACTGGCACAAAGACAGAAATATAGATTGATGGAATAAAGTAGCCCAGAGATAAGTCCACGGACCTATGGACATCTTATCTTTGACAAAGGAGGTAAAAATATACAATGGAGAAAAGACTATCTCTTTAACAAGTGGTGCTGGGAAAATTGGTTAACCACCTGTAAAAGAATGAAACTAGAACACTTTCTAACAATATACACAAAAATAAACTCAAAATTGATTAAAGATGTAAGTGTAAGACCAGAAACTATAAAATTCTTGGAGGAAAACATCAGCAGAACACTCTCTGACATAAATCACAGCAAGATCCTCTATTATTTCAATTACTTCCCAGAGTAATGGAAATAAAACAAAAGTAAGCAAATGCAACCTAATTAAACTTAGCTTTTGAACAGCAAAGGAACCTATAAGCAAGGTGAAAAGGAAGCCTTCAGAATGGGAGAAAATAATTGCAAATGAAGCAACTGACAAAGAATTAATCTTCAACATATACAAGCAGCTCATGCTTTTCAATACCAGAAAAATAAACGATTCAATCAAAAAGTGGGTCAAAGAACTAAACAGACATTTCTCCAAAGAAGACATACAGATGGCTAACAAACACAGGAAAAGATGCTCAACATCACTCATTATCAGGGAAATTCAAATCAAAACCACGATAAGGTACCATCTCATGCCAGTCAGAATGGCTGCCATCAAAAAGTCTACAAACAATAAATTCTGGAGAGGGTATGGATAAAGGGGAACCCTCTTACACTGTTTGTGGGAATGCAACCTAGTACAGCTACTATGGAGAACAGTATGGAGATTCCTTAAGAAAATGGAAATAGAACTGCCATATGACCTAGCAATCTCACTGGTGGTCATACACACTGAGGAAACCAGAAGTGAAAGAGATACAGGTACCCAAATATTCATTGCAACAGTGTTTACAATAGCTAGGACATGGAAGCAACCTAGATGTTCACCAGCAGATGAATGGATAAGGAAGTTGTGGTATATATACACTATGGAATACTATGCAGCTATAAAAAGGAATGCATTTGAGTCCGTTCTAACGAGGTAGATGGAATCTGAGACTATTATATGGAGTTAAGTAAGACAAAAAGAGAAATTTCAATAAGTATCAGATCAGATCAGTTGCTCAGTCGTGTCCGACTCTTTGCGACCCCATGAATCGCAGCACAACAGGTCCATCACCAACTCCTGGAGTTCACTCAGACTCACATCCATCGAGTCAGTGATGCCATCCAGCCATCTCATCCTCTGTTGTCCCCTTCTCCTCTTGCCCCCAATCCCTCCCAGCATCAGAGTCTTCTCCAATGAGTCAACTCTTCGCTTGAGGTGGCCAAAATACTGGCATTTCAGCTTTAGCATCATTTCTTCCAAAGAAATCCCAGGGCTGATCTCCTTCAGAATGGACTGGTTGGATCTCCTTGCAGTCCAAGGGACTCTCAAGAGTCTTCTCCAACACCACAGTTCAAAAGCATCAATTCTTCAGTGCTCAGCCTTCTTCACTAGCCCAACTCTCACATCCATACATGACCACAGGAAAGACCATACTTGACTAGACGAACCTTTGTTGGCAAAGTAATGTCTCTGCTTTTGAATATGCTATCTAGGTTGGTCATAACTTTCCTTCCAAGGAGTAAGCGTCTTTTAATTTCATGGCTGCAGTCACCATCTGCACTAATGTATATATATGGAATTTAGAAAGATAGTAACAATGACCCTATATGCAAGACACAAAAGAGAAACAGATGTAAAGAAAAGACATCTGGAATATGTGGGAGAAGGTGCTAAGTTCAGTTCAGTCGCTCATCACATCCAAATCTTTGTAACCCCATGAACCACAGCACACCAGGCCTCCTTGTCCA
Source organism: Tragelaphus eurycerus (assembly GCA_935064755.1). Taxonomy (NCBI): domain Eukaryota; kingdom Metazoa; phylum Chordata; class Mammalia; order Artiodactyla; family Bovidae; genus Tragelaphus; species Tragelaphus eurycerus. Next base: position 7,984,840 of record CAKXYN010000064.1, read on the forward strand.
TCACCAACTCCCGGAATTCACCAAACACATGTCCATTGAGTCAGTGATGCCATCCAACCATCTTATCCTCTGTCGTCCCCTTCTACTGCCCTCAGTCTTTCCCATCATCTGGGTCTTTTCAAATGAGTCAGCTCTTCACATCAGATGGTCAAAGTATTGGAATTTCAGCTTCAGCATCAGTTCAGTTCAGTCACTCAGTCATGTCCAACTCTTTGAGACCCCAAGAATTGCAGCATGCCAGGCCTCCCTGTCCAACACCAACTCCTGGAGTCCATCCAAACCCATGTTCACAGAGTCGGTGATGCCATCCAACCATCTCATCCTCTGTCATGCCCTTCTCCTCCTACCCTCAATCTTTCCCAGCGTCAGGGGCTTTTCCAATGAGTCAGCTCCAGCATCAGTCCTTCCAAGGATCACCCAGGACTGATCTCCATCAGGATGGACTGGTTGGATCTCCTTGCAGTCCAAGGGACTCTAAAGAGTCTTCTCCAACACCACAGTTCAAAAGCGTCAATTCTTCAGTGCTCAGCTTTCTTTATAGTCCAACTCTCACATCCATTCATGACCACTGAAAAAACCATAGCCTTGACTAGATGGACATTTGTTGGTAAAGTAATGTCTCTGCTTTTTAATATGCTGTCTAGATTGGTCATAACTTTCCTTCCAAGGAGTAAGCGTCTTTTAAATTCATGGCTGCAATCACCATCTTCAGTGATTTTAGAGCCCCCCCAAATAAAGTTAGCCACTGTTTCCTGATCTATTTGTCATGATGTGATGGTCCATGATGTGATGGACCATGATGTCATGGTCTTTGTTTTCTGAATGTTGAGCTTTAAGACATCTTTTTCACTGTCCTCTTTCGTTTTCATCAAGAGGCTTTTAAGTTTCTCTTAATTTCTGCCATAAAAGTGGTGTAATCTGCATATTTAAAGTTATTGATATTTTCCCAGCATCTTGATTCTAGCTGGTGCTTCCTCCAGCCCAGCATTTCTCATGATGTACTCTGCATAGAAGTTAAATAAACAGGGGGACAATATACAGCCTTGATGTACTCCTTTTCCTATTTGCAACCAGTCTGTTGTTCCATGTCCAGTTCTAACTGTTGCTTCCTGACCTAAATATAGTTTCTCAAGAGGTAGGTCAGGGGGTCTGGTATTCCCATGTCTTTCAGAATTTTCCACAGTTTACTGTGATCCACACAGTCAAAGGCTTTGGCATAGTCAAGAAAGCAGAAATAGATGTTTTTCTGGAATTCTTGCTTTTTTGATGATCCAGCGCCATGCCCGTGGGGCAACCCAAGATGGGCAGGTCATGGTGGAGAGATCTGACAGAATGTGGTCCGCTGGAGAAGGGAATGGCAAACCACCTCAGTATTCTTGCCTTGAGAACCCCATAAACAGTATGAAAAGGCAAAATGATAAGATACTTAAAGAGGAACTCCCCAGGTCAGTAGGGGCCCAATATGCTACTGGAGATGAGTGGAGAAATAACTCTAGAAAGAATGAAGGGATGAAGCCAAAGAAAAAGAATACCCAGCTGTGGATGTGACTAGTGATAGAAGCAAGGTCTGATGCTGTAAATAGCAATATTGCATAGGAACTTGGAATGTCAGGTCCATGAATCAAGGCAAATTGGAAGTGGTCAAACAAGAGATGGCAAGAGTGAATGTTGACATTCTAGGAATCAGTGAACTGAAAAGGACTGGAATAGGTGAATTTAACTCAGATGACCATTATATCTACTACTGCGGGCAGGAATCCCTCAGAAGAGATGGAGTGGCCATCATGGTCAACAAAAGAGTCCGAAATGCAGTACTTGGATGCAACCTCAAAAACGACAGAATGATCTCTGTTCGTATCCAAGGCAAACCATTCAATATCACAGTAATCCAAGTCTATGCCCCAACCAGTAACGCTGAAGAAGCTGAAGTTGAACGGTTCTATGAAGACCTACAAGATCTTTTAGAACTAACACCCAAAAAAGATGTCCTTTCCATTATAGGGGACTGGAATGCCAAAGTAGGAAGTCAAGAAACACCTGGAGTAACAGGCAAATTTGGCCTTGGAATATGGAATGAAGCAGGGCAAAGACTAATAGAGCTTTGCCAAGAAAATGCACTGGTCATAACAAACACCCTCTTCCAACAACACAAGAGAAGATTCTACACATGGACATCACCAGATGGTCAACACCGAAATCAGATCGACTATATTCTTTGCAGCCAAAGATGGAGAAGCTCTATTCAGTCAGCAAAAACAAGACCAGGAGCTGACTGTGGCTCAGACCATGAACTCCTTATTGCCAAATTCAGACTGAAATTGAAGAAAGTAGGGAAAACCACTAGACCAATCAGTTATGACCTAAATGAAATCCCTTATGATTATACAGTGGAAGTGAGAAATAGATTTAAGGGGCTAGATCTGACAGATAGAGTACCTGATGAGCTGTGGAATGAGGTTCATGACACTGTATAGGAGACAGGGATCAAGACCATTCCCATGGAAAAGAAAGGCAAAAAAGAAAAATGGCTGTCTGGGGAGGCCTTATAAACAGCTGTGAAAACAAGAGAACTGAAAAGCAAAGGAGAAAAGGAAAGATACAAACATCTGAATGCAGAACTGTACATAAAAGATCTTCACAACCCAGATAATCATGATGGTGTGATCACTGACCTAGAGCCAGACATCCTGGAAGGTGAAGTGAAGTGGGCCTTAGAAAGCATCACTATGAACAAAGCTAGTGGAGGTGATGGAATTCCAGTGGAGCTATTCCAAATCCTGAAAGACGATGCTGTGAAAGTGCTGCACTCAATATGCCAGCAAATCTGGAAAACTCAGCAGTGGCCACAGGATTGGAAAAGGTCAGTTTTCAACCCAATCCCAGAGAAAGGCAATGCCAAAGAATGCTCCAACTACCACACAATTGCACTCATCCCACACGCTAGTAAAGTAATGCTCAAAATTCTCCAAGCCAGGCTTCAGCAATATGTGAACCGTGAACTTCCTGATGTTCAAGCTGATTTTAGAAAAGCCAGAGGAACCAGAGTTCAAATTGCCAACATCCACGGGATCATGGAAAAAGCAAGAGAGTTCCAGAAAAACATCTATTTCTACTTTATTGAGTATGCCAAAGCCTTTGACTGTGTGGATCACAATAAACTGGGGAAAATTCTGAAAGAGATGGGAATACCAGACTCCCTGACCTGCCTCTTGAGAAACCTGTATGCATGTCAGGAAGCAACAGTTAGAACTGGTCATGGAACAACAGACTGGTTCCAAATAGGAAAAGGAGTACGTCAAGGCTGTATATTGTCACCCTGTTTATTTAACTTATATGCAGAGTACATCATGAGAAACGCTGAACTGGAAGAAACACAGGTTGGAATCAGGATTGCTGGGAGAAATATCAATAACCTCAGATATGCAGATGACACCACCCTTATGGCAGAAAGTGAAGAGGAACTCAAAAGCCTCTTGATGAAAGTGAAAGTGGAGAGTGAAAAATTTGGCTTAAAGCTCAACATTCAGAAAACTAAGATCATGGATTCTGGTCCCATCACTTCATGGGAAATAGATGGGGAAGCAGTGGAAACAGTGTCAGACTTTATTTTTCTGGGCTCCAAAATCACTGCATATGGTGACTGCAGCCTTGAGATTAAAAGACACTTACTCCTTGGAAGGAAAATTATGACCAACCTAGACAGCATATTAAAAGCAGAGACATTACTTTGCCAACAAAGGTCCGTCTAGTCAAGGCTATGGTTTTTCCTGTGGTCATGTATGGATGTGAGAGTTGGGCTAGTGAAGAAGGCTGAGCACTGAAGAATTGATGCTTTTGAAGTGTGATGTTGGAGAAGACTCTTGAGAGTCCCTTGGACTGCAAGGAGATCCAACCAGTCCATTCTGAAGGAGATCATCCCTGGGATTTCTTTGGAAGGAATGATGCTCAAGCTGAAACTCCAGTACTTTGGCCACCTCATGCGAACAGCTGACTCGTTGGAAAAGACCATGATGCTGGGAAGGATTGGGGGCAAGAGGAGAAGGGGACGACAGAGGATGAGATGCCTTGATGGCATCACTGACTCGATGGACGTGAGTCTGAGTGAACTCCCGGAGTTGGTGATGGACAGGGAGGCCTGGCGTGCTGCGATTCTTGGGGTTGGAAAGAGTCGGACATGACTGAGTGACTGATCTGATCTGATCTGAATGGATGTTGGCAATTTGATCTGTCATTCTTCTTCCTTTTTTAAAACCAGCTTGAACATCTGGAAGTTCACGGTCCACGTATTGCTGAAGCCTGGCTTGGAGAATTTTAACCATCACTTTACTAGCGTGTGAGACAAGTGCAATTGTGTGGTACTTTGAGGGAGTTGAAATAGTTGAGGGAGAAGGTGAGGGTGGGATGATTTGAGAGAATAGCATTGAAACCTGCATATTACCATATGTAAAATAGATGACCAGTGGAAGTTCGATGAATGAAGCAGGGCATTCAAAACCAGTGCTCTGGAATAACCCAGAGGGAAGTGGTGGGGAGAGAGGTGGGTTCAGGATGGCTGTACACATGTATACCTGTGGCTAATTCATGTCTATGTATGGCAAAAACCACCACAATATTGTAAAGTAATTAGTCTCCAATTAAAATAAATATATTAATTTAAAAAAGAAATTGAAATAAAATACTAAGAGTTTAATTCATGAATAAAATACAACTATACATCCAGAAATTATAGGAAATCATCAAAAAATTTATAATTAATCAAAGAGTTTTGAAATATAGCTGTGAATATCTATATAGACATATATATTTGCATGTATATATATACCTATATACACATACTATATAATATGGTTGATTTAGTTTCTAAGTCATATCTGACTTTGCCACCCCATTGACAATAGCCCACCAAGCTCCTCTGTTCATGGGATTCTCCAGGCAAGAATACTTGAGTGGTTTGCCATTTCCTTCTCCAACTATATAATATATGTAGGTTTAAAACAATCAGCAATATTCAGTTAGAAAATATAATTTAAAAAAAGCTTCTTCACATAATAGTAAAGCAAAAACAAAACCATATAATGTACAATATCTAGGAGCAACCTTCATATGATATATATGTTCTATATGAAGAAAATGGCAAAACATACTTGGAAAAGAGGGCTAAATATATCTTGTTTCTAAGTTATAAATTTATATATTATTGTCTATTATAGAGATAACATGGAGATATCAATTCTTCAGGTTTAGTATAGTTGAATATAAGTTGGTTTAATATAATTCTGCCAAGCTCAATATTGAAGATACAACTCAAATAAGTCAATAAGTGAAAAGTGAAGTTGCTCAGTCGTGTCTGATTCTTTGTGACCCCATAGACTTCAGCCTACCAGGCTCCTCCATTCGTGGGATTCTCCAGGCAAGAGTACTGGAATGGGTTGTGATTTCCTTCTCCAGGAGATCTTCCCAACCGAGGGATTGAACCTGGGTATCCCATATTGCAGGCAGACGCTTTACCATCTGAGCCACCAGGGATGTGGCCCAAATAAGTCAATAATATAAAATTAAAATTGAGCAAATTTTGGCTTATAAAAGACCCTCTGAACACAATCATGAGGGAAAAAAAGCTACAAAAGATAAAAATGTAAAATTTCTATATCAAAGTTACATATACATACAATGGCAAAAAATAAATGGCAAAAAATGATTGTCAACATTTATGACTAAGAACAACATATCTCTATGGAAGACTTTGGTAATGCCTAGTCTATATCTATTTATGCTTCTTTGCTTCAAGAAACCATGTTGTGTTTGGGGCAACAATGTGTCCAACTATTTTCTTTACTCAGACAGCTAGAGGTAGCCATTAACCAAGTCTGGCCAATGAAATTTAAGCAAAATTTCCTGGATGAGGTTCCTAGGAAACATATGCTTTACTTATCAAAAAAAAAAAAAAAAAGAGTCTCAGAATGGATAATTTTGCTATCCATTCTTCCCCTCTTCCCTCCTGAAATATGAATCTGATGTCTAGAAAAAAAAAAAAATTAACCATGAGAAAATAAAAGTCACATCCAGTGTGAGTGAAGTATCAAGTTCAGTTCAGATCAGTCGCTCAGTTGTGTCCGACTCCTTGCAACCCCATGAACCGCAGCACGCCAGGCCTCCCTGTCCATCACCAACTCCCGGAGGTCACTCAGACTCACATCCATCGAGTCAGTGATGCCATCCAGCCATCTCATCCTCTGTCGTTCCCTTCTCCTCCTGCCCCCAATCCCTCCCAGCATCAGAGTCTTCTCCAATGAGTCAACTCTTCGCATGAGGTGGCCAAAATACTGGAGTTTCAGCTTTAGCATCATTCCTTCCAAAGAAATCCCAGGGCTGATCTCCTTAAGAATGGACCGGTTAGATCTCCTTGCAGTCCAAGGGACTCTCAAGAGTCTTCTCCAACACCACAGTTCAAAAGCATCAATTCTTCAGTGCTTAGCCTTCTTCACAGTCCAGCTCTCACATCCATACATGACCACAGGAAAGACCATAGCCTTGACTAGGCGAACCTTTGTTGGCAAAGTGATGTCTCTGCTTTTGAATATGCTATCTAGGTTGGTCATAACTTTCCTTCCAAGGAGTAAGCGTCTTTTAATTTCATGGCTACAGTCACCATCTGCAGTGATTTTGGAGCCCAGAAAAATAAAGTCTGACACTGTTTCCACTGTTTCTCCATCTATTTCCCATGTAGTGATGGGACCAGATGCCATGATCTTCATTTTCTGAATGTTGAGCTTTAAGCCAACCTTTTCATTCTCCACTTTCACTTTCATCAAGAGGCTTTTGAGTTCCTCTTCACTTTCTGCCATAAGGGTGGTATCATCTGCATATCTGAGGTTATTGATATTTCTCCCGGCAATCAAAGAGGACACTAATAGATGGAGAGATATACCATGTTAATGGATCAGAAGAATCAATACAGTGAAAATGAGTATACTACCCAAAGCAATTTATAGGTTCAATGCAATCCCTATCAAGCTAACAATGGTATTCTTCACAGAGCTAGAACAAATAATTTCACAATTTGTATGGAAATACAAAATACAGCCTGGAGCTTGCGACCGAGTGGGAGTGGAGTGGAGCGGCCGTTGTTGCTGATTCTTTCCTCCTCCCCACGGTCCAGTCAGCGGGTTGATTAGGCCATCGGCCCTCAAGCCGAGACTTGTCTCTTATTTAGTTCTGGGGAGCGCCTGGCCGACATGAGTGATGTAGAGGAGAACAACTTCGAGGGCAGAGTTAATGTTCGTGAAGAAATTGAAGAGTTTTTTCCAAGAATGTGGAAGATAAATCAAGATAAAAGAAGGCTAATGAAAAGTATTAAAGATAAGAAATTTAAAATTGAATGGGGGAAAAAAATTGAACAGAAGATTGGTCAGATAGAAGCACTTGAATATTTTTTTTAAGGCTATTTTGAATTGTTTTGGGGAAGAATACACGAAGTATGAAAAATGAAAAACTCAATGAAGAATGAAGAGAAGTAGAAAGCAAGAGTGAAGTAGAATTAAAAGAATCTGGAAGAATGAATGGGTCCTAGGTTAAGTAAATGAGTCTCGCTCTCAGTCAAAATCTCCAACGGGAACTCCTGCTCGTGCAAAATCGGAGAGCAGGTCAGGATCTCGTAGTCCATCAAGGGTTTCCAAACACTCTGAATCCCATTCTCGATCAAGATAAAAATCCAGGTCGACGTCAAGGAGGCATTCTCATAGACGTTACATTCGATCCAGATCCCATTCTCACTCTCATAGGAGACGATCTCGAAGTAGGTCATATACACCAGAATACCGGCGTCGAAGGAGCCGAAGTCATTCTCCAATGTCTAACCGGAGAAGACATACAGGCAGCAGGGCAAATCCTGATCCCAATACTTGTCTAGGAGTGTTTGGCCTCAGTTTGTACACAACAGAGAGAGATCTTCGGGAAGTATTTTCTCGATATGGACCGTTGAGTGGTGTCAATGTGGTTTATGACCAGCGAACTGGACAGTCACGGGGATTTGCTTTTGTTTATTTCGAGAGAATAGATGACTCAAAGGAGGCTATGGAAAGGGCAAATGGAATGGAACTGGATGGTAGAAGAACTCGGGTGGATTATTCTATCACCAAGAGAGCACAAACACCAACACCAGGCATATACATGGGCAGACCAACTCACAGTGCTGGCGGTGGTGGAGGTGGAGGAGGTGGCAGACGTCGAGATTCTTACTATGATCGAGGATATGATCGTGGGTATGACAGATATGAAGACTATGATTACCGGTACAGAAGAAGATCACCTTCTCCTTATTATAGTCGATACAGATCACGATCAAGATCTCGATCCTACAGCGCAAGACGCTATTAATAAGCAGAGCAGTCGCAGTTGAGGATATCTTTTTCTCTTTTTTTAATTCTGGATTTCCCCAAGCTTCTAATCCTTCCTACTCCTCAAAAAGAACCCTTAAAAAATCTCTGGTTTGTTTAGCCTCTACACTTTGTCAATTGTATTGCTATTTTCCACCCCTTTTATTATATTCTTAAAGATGTAATTGTCATTTTTGAGTAGTTAAACATCTTGAGTAAAAAAGGAACCCCCCGTGTTATGCTTTGTAAATGATTTTTTTGTTTGTTTTTTGCTTCTACGGAAAATTCACTCCTAGCTTATCAAAATGAGGAAAGAAATGATCTTTTTTAAAGCTTCTTTTGTGTTAGATATTGTATTAGACATTGTATTAGAGGTCTGCATTTATTACAAACTCCTTTTTCTTTTGGAGAAGTTAGTAGTAGTTCAGTCAGGTCAAGTTTGTCTGGGGTGGCATGAAACAGTCAAATAGTTGAGTGTAGAAAGTTTGAAGCTATAGAAGAAAACACTTACTTGGTCATTTCTTTTGAAGAACAGAATTTTTGAACCCTAAAATTACATCTTTTTTTAGAAATGAAAAGCTTGTGGGCTCCTATAAAACAAGTTGTATTTAAAATACATTTGTTGAAACTTAAAAAAAAAAAGGAAAAGAAAAAAAAAGAAAGGAAGGAAATACAAAATATAAATAACCTCGAATAGCCAAAGCAATCTTGAGAAAGAAGAATGGAACTGGAGGAATCAACCTGTCTGACTTCAGGCTCCACTACAAAGCCACAGTCATCAAGACAGTATGGTACTGGCATAAAGACAGAAATATAGGTCAATGGAACAAAATAGAAAGCCCAGAGATAAATCCACACACTTATGGACACCTTATCTTTGACAAAGGAGGCAAGAATATACAAGGGATTAAAGACAATCTCTTTAATAAGTGGTGCTGGGAAAACTGGTCAAACACTTGTAAAAGAATGAAACTAGAGCACTTTCTAACACCATACACAAAAATAAACTCAAAATGGATTAAAGATCTAAATGTAAGACCAGAAACTATAAAACTCCTAGAGGAGAATCTAGGCAAAACACTCTTCGACATACATCACAGCACGATTCTCTATGACCCACCTCCCAGAATATTGGAAATTAAAACAAAAATAAACAAATGGGACCTAATTAAACTTAAAAGCTTGTGCACAACAAAGTAAACTATAAGCAAGGTGAAAAGACAGCCTTCAGAATGGGAGAAAATAATAGCAAATGAAGCAACAGACAAACAACTAATCTCAAAAATATACAAGCAACTCCTGCAGCTCAATTCTAGAAAAATAAATGACCCAATCAAAACATGGGCCAAAGAACTAAATAGACATTTCTCCAGAGAAGACATACAGATGGCTAACAAACACATGAAAAGATGCTCCACATCACTCATTATCAGAGAAATGCAAATCAAAACCACAATGAGGTACTATTTCACGCCAGTCAGAATGGCTGCGATCCAAAAGTCTACAAGCAATAAATGCTGGAGAGGGTGTGGAGAAAAGGGAACCCTCTTACACTGTTGGTGGGAATGCAAACTAGTACAGCGCCTATGGAGAACAGTATGGAGATTCCTTAAAAAACTGGAAATGGAACTCCCTTATGACCCAGCAAGCCCACTGCTGGGCATACACACCAAGGAAACCAGAATTGCAAGAGACACGTGTACCCCAATGTTCATCGTAGCACTGTTTATAATAGCCAAGACATGGAAGCAACCTAGATGTCCATCAGCAGATGAGTGGATAAGAAAGTTGTGGTACATATACACAATGGAGTATTACATAGCCATTAAAAAGAATACATTTGAATCAGTTCTAGTGAAGTGGATGAAACTGGAGCCTATTATACAGAGTGAAGTAAGCCAGAAAGAAAAACACCAATACAGTATACTAACGCATGTATATGGAATTTAGAAAGAAGGTAATGATAACCCTGTATGCGAGACAGTAAAAGAGACACAGATGTATAGAACAGTCTTTTGGACTCTGAGAGAGCTAGAGGGTGGGATGATTTGGGAGAATGGCACTGAAATAAGTATAATATCATATGTGAAATGAATCGCCAGTCCAGGTTTGATGCATGATACTGGGTGCTTGAGGCTGGTGCCCTGAGACAACCCAGAGGGTTGGTATAGGGAGGGAGTAGGGAGGGGGATTCAGGATGGGGAACACGTGTATACCTGTGGGAGATTCATGTTGATGTATGGCAAAACCAATACAATATTGTAAAGAAATTAACCTCCAATTAAACTAAATAAACTTATATTTAAAAAAATATAAATGCTCTACTAGGGAAAAATGAACTGATCACACAAAATATCATTTTAAAACTATAAAAGTCAAAAGAGAAAAAGTATTGAAAATCACTAATAAATTTAAACAAGCTGCAATATTAAAAGGTGAATATACAAAAATTTAAAGACAAGGATAACATTCAATGTGGTGGTAGATGTGGAAACTGTTATACATGGCTAGAGTATGCATTAGTAAAATCATTCATAAAGCATTTTTTCAGTACATCTCACTACAGACTAAAATATGCATGTTCTTTGATTCATAGTTCCAAATGTAAGAATAAAACTATAAAAGTTCTAAAAGAAAACAAGAGAAAATCTCTATGACCTTAGATTACATAACAAGTTTTTGGATACAACACTAAAAGCGTACTCTGCAAAGAAAAAAATTAACAAGTTGTACTCTCTCCAAATTAAAGACTTTTTCTCTGTGAAAGACATCATGAAGAGAATGAAAAGCCAAGCCACAGGCCAAATGAAAATATTTACAGATCACATATTTGACAAAGTATCTCCAGGTCAGATAAAGAACTCAACTAAATAATAAGAAAACAACATGAGAAAAAATAAGGGGTAAAAGCACTGTACAGTCACTTCATCAGAGAAGAAATATGTATGGCAAATGAATATATGAAAAGATGCTCAACATTATTGGTTAGGGAAATACAAGTTAAAATAACAATGAAATACCAACATGCACTTATAAATACTGTTTCAATTTCAAAACAAAACCAAAGAGACCGAAATATAACAACTGTTGATGAGGATGCTGATCAATAGGAATCTCTCATTCATTGAAAGCAGGAATTCAAAATACTATACAATACAAAATACTGATACAATGTCATTTTAGAAAATAGTTTCTTATACAGGTAAACATATACTTACAATGACAACAAAATCTAGAGCACACTGAGAATGAATGGACTACACACAACAAACAGAACTATACACAACAAACTGGATAAATGTCACACTGTTAAGGGAGAAGCCAAATACAAATAAGTACATATTGCATGATTTCATATATAAAAATTTCTAAAATAGCCAAAACTAATCTATGGTGTCAGAACAGTTACTGCCCTAGACAGTAAGGTAGTTATTTGCACACAGGGTGGATTTATAATAAGACTTTTTGAATGTTGATAATGTTTTGCTTCTTGATCTGGGGACTAGTTACATGAGTACAATCATTTTGTGAAACCATAAGCTGTATGTGTATTATTTATAAACTTTTTTATATGTGTGTCCTTCTTCAACAAATTATTTGCCAAGAGGGCACAGGAGGTTGTTTAAATCATTATTTATCCATGCAATGAAATAGTCTTCAACAAAACCAATACAATATTGTAAAGTTAAAAAATAAAATAGTAATAGATAAATAAAAGGAAAGAAAAAAAGACTATTATAGACAGATATTTTGCAGTATAATTATTGTTAATAGTTTATCTAAAAGCTCATATCACATTTACATTTTTTAGTTTTGTTGTTGTTGTTTAGAGGTACTTTCTTGTTGACAAGCGTGTGACAGATATAACAATATAGCAATTTTTAACTTATAATAAACTTAGGCACTAGGAAAAAAACAAAAATATTACAGTATGTTATTGATATGAAAATATAAGTAAATTATGAAATAATGTATGACCTTATTTTATAAAAAGTTTAAAAGTATATAAATAACAAAAGATCTGGAAGACTATAAACTCAGTTGCTAATTTAGATTGGGTCATGGATGCTTTGTGTTCTTTGCACTATTCATTATTTAACTCTTATGTGATGAGCATATATTAATTTACATAATAAAAAGTTTACTTCATATGAAAACTTAAAAAGAAGTTCTTATACTACAAAATATAAAATATGATATAATAATTAAATAGCATGCTATGCTATGCTAAGTCACTTCAGTTGTGTCTGACTCTGTGTGACCCCATAGACTGCAGCCCACCAGGCTTCCCCATCCCTGGGATTCTCCAGGCAAGAACACTGGAGTGGGTTGCCATTTCCTTCTCCAATGCATGAAAGTGAAAAGGGAAAGTGAAGTCACTCAGTCGTGTCTGACTCTCAGCGACCCCATGGACTGCAGCCTACCAGGCTCCTCCATCCGTGGGATTTTCCAGGCAAGAGTACTGGAGTGGGGTGCCATTGCCTTAGGAGTGGATATATAAATGGAAAAGAATAGTCAGAATTCTCAATAACAGAATTCTTACTGTGGTAAAAGTAGTGCTATAAATATACATAAAAGGAGGGATACATTATAAATAGCACCAAGAGAACACTTTAGAAAAAAATAAATTTATATATACTCCATGTAAAGAAATACATCCCTTAAAAATCTAGAAGTGTTAAAAACAGCCAAGCAACAAAAACATAGAACAATACAGGTAAATATCATTCTCTGATTGTGAAGGAACATTGTAAAAAAGACTATATAGATTTGGCTACAGTAAATAAAAGGTTGTTTGTTATACTTCAAAAGATACCATCACCAAAATTAAATGCAAACAATAAACTGGGAACCATGTTGAATATAAATATGGCGTATAAAGAACATGTATATAGTAGTGGTGGTGGTGGTTTAGTCACTGTCATGTCTGATTCTTGTGACCCCATGGATTATAGCCCACTGGGCTCCTCTGTTCATAGGATTTCCCAGGCAAGAATACTGGAGTGGGTCATCATTTCCTTCTCCAGAGGATCTTCCTGACCCAGGGATCAAACCTGTATCTCCTGCACTGCAAGCAGATTCTTTACCAGCTGAGCCACCAGGTAAGTTCCTATGTACAGTAGAGTAGATATTAATACCTCAGAGAAACTTGTAAGAAATTGTTTTAGATGTCAATTGAAAAGTAGGAAAAAAGAATGATAATCATGAATAATAGAAAAGAAAATGTAAAATGTTTAATCAACACATGAAGATGGCTACGTGAATCATGAAATATCCCTCCCCCAAACTAATGCAATCAACAAAACTAAACAAAAGAAAAATGGGATGGAATAAATCTGTTTTCAGCAGTAGCAAACAATCAAGAAAAAATTCTGATCTAATGTTAGACAAGTGCTCCAACTTTAAGTCAACAAGTAAAAGAAATCACATTTTGGTCCCCTATCAGAAACAAAATAGGAGAAAATATATGAAACCATAGTTTTCAAGACAGCAGTCATCAGACAATGAGACAGTGATCTCTGAGAAATGGAAAACCAATTAAGTGAATCCTAAAACTGCTTCAACACCATTCACAACAGTATATAATATACAGTATAAAATATACTTAAGGATTATACCTGCAGAATACATGCAAGATGTTTAGACTGAAACCACAAATATTGCGGAGAGAAATTAAATAAGATGTAAATAAAAGGAAAGAGATACTGTGCTTATGATTTAGAAAAAGACTCCATCAAAAGTGTCTAGTCATCATTTCTAATTCCATGTTCCCATTCTCCTTATGTTCTTTTTTAAACTTCTCATTATAAAAGATGTCAAATAAAATCAAAGAAGAATAGCATAATGAATCGCCATAGAGTCATTACTCAATTTGAACAGTTATAAACTTCATTATAATTCTAGTTTCATCTAGGCTGCTAACCACTTCCCAACCATCCAACCCTAAGCCTAACCCTAACCCTAATTTTCAATGTCATAGATTTCATCTGTAAATATCTAAAAATAAGGCCTCTTTAAAAAACATTTGTTGTTGTTTAGTCACCAAGTTGTGTCTGATTCTTTTGCAAGCATGTGGACTGTAGCCCACCAGGCTCCTCTATCCATGGGACTTCCCAGGGAAGAACACTGGAGTGGGTTGCCATTTCCTACTTCAGGGGATCTTCTCAACTCAGGGATAGAGCTTTCATCTCCTGCATTGGCAGAAGGATTCTTTACCACTGGGTCACCATAATCACAACATAATTTCACCTCAAAACATTAACTGCAGTACCCTAATATGATCAAATAGATAATCGGTGTTCCAATTTTCCAAATTATCTCAAAAATATTTCTTTTACAATGTGTTGCTTGATTAAACTGAAGTATATGTTTTCACTTGCTTATTATGTATCCTAAATAGGATCAGATCACATCAGATCAGTCGCTCAGTCGTGTCCGATTCTTTGCGACCCCGTGAACCACAGCACGCCAGGCCTCCCTGTCCATCACCAGCTCCCGGAGGTCACCCAGACTCACACCCATCAAGTCAGAGATGCCATCCAGCCATCTCATCCTCTGTCGTCCCCTTCTCCTCCTGCCCTCAATCCCTACCAGCATCAGTCTTCTCCAATGAGTCAACTCTTCGCATGAGGTGGCCAAAATACTGGAGTTTCAGCTTGAGCATCATTCCTTCCAAAGAAATTCCAGGATTGATCTCCTTGAGAATGGACTGGTTGGATCTCCTTGCAGTCCAAGGGACTCTCAAGAGTCTTCTCCAACACCACAGTTCAAAAGCATCAATTTTTCAGCGCTCAGCCTTTTTCACAGTCCAGCTCTCACATCCATACATGACCACAGGAAAGACCATAGCCTTGACTAGGCGAACCTTTGTTGGTAAAGTAATGTCTCTGCTTTTGAATATGCTATCTAGGTTGGTCATAACTTTCCTTCCAAGGAGTAAGCGTCTTTTAATTTCATGGCTGCAGTCACCATCTGCAGTGATTTTGGAGCCCAGAAAAACAAAGTCTGACACTGTTTCCACTGTTTCCCCATCTATTTCCCATGTAGTGATGGGACCAGATGCCATGATCTTAGTTTTCTGAATGTTGAGCTTTAAGCCAACCTTTTCACTCTCCACTTTCACTTTCATCAAGAGGCTTTTTAGCCCCTCTTCACTTTCTGCCATAAGAGTGGTGTCATCTGCATATCTGAGGTTATTGATATTTCTCCCAGCAATCTTGATTCCAACTTGTGTTTCTTCCAGTCCAGCATTTCTCATGATGTACTCTGCATATAAGTTAAATAAACATGGTGACAATATGCAGCCTTGACGTACTCCTTTTCCTATTTGGAACCAGTCTGTTGTTCCATGACCAGTTCTAACTGTTGCTTCCTGACCTGCATACAGATTTCTTAAGAGGCAGATCAGGTGGTCTGGTATTCCCATCTCTTTCAGAATTTTCCATAGTTTATTGTGATCTATACAGTCAAAGGCTTTGGCATAGTCAATAAAGCAGAAATAGATGTTTTTCTGGAACTCTCTTGCTTTTTCCATGATCCAGCGGATGTTGGCAATTTGATCTCTGGTTCCTCTGCCTTTTCTAAATCCAGCTTGAACATCAGGAAGTTCACGGTTCACATATTGCTAAAGCCTGGCTTGGAGAATTTTGAGCATTACTTTACTAGCGTGTGAGATGAGTGCAATTGTTCGGTAGTTTGAGCATTCTTTGGCATTGCCTTTCTTTGGGATTGGGATGAAAACTGACCTTTTCCAATCTTGTGGCCACTGCTGAGTTTTCCAGATTTGCTGGCATATTGAGTGCAGCACTTTCACAGCATCATCTTTCAGGACTTGGAATAGCTCCACTGGAATTCCATCACCTCCACTAGCTTTGTTCGTAGTGATGCTTTCTAAGGCCCATTTGACTTCACATTCCAAGATGTCTGGCTCTAGGTCAGTGATCACATCATCATGATTATCTGGGTCTTGAAGCTCTATTTTGTACAGTTCTTCTGTGTATTCTTGCCACCTCTTCTTAATATCTTCTGCTTCTGTTAGGTCCACACCATCTCTGTCCTTTATCGTGCCCATCTTGGCATGAAATGTTCCTTTGGTATCTCTGATTTTCTTGAAGAGATCCCTAGTCCTTCCCATTCTGTTGTTTTCCTCTATTTCTTTGCATTGATCACTGAAGAAGGCTTTCTTATCTCTTCTTGCTATTCTTTGGAACTCTGCATTTAGATGTTTATATCTTTCCTTTTCTCCTTTGCTTTTCGCTTCTCTTCTTTTCACAGCTATTTGTAAGGCCTCCCCAGACAGCCGTTTTGCTTTTTTGCATTTCTTTTCCATGGGGATGATCTTGATCCCTGTCTCCTGTACAATGTCACGAACCTCATTCCATAGTTCATCAGGCACTCTATCTATCAGATCTAGGCCCTTAAATCTATTTCTCACTTCCACTGTATAATCATAAGGGATCTGATTTAGGTCATACCTGAATGGTCTAGTAGTTTTCCCTACTTTCTTCAATTTCAGTCTGAATTTGGCAATAAGGAGTTCATGGTCTGAGCCACAGTCAGCTCCTGGTCTTGTTTTTGCTGATTGTATAGAGCTTCTCCATCTTTGGCTGCAAAGAATATAATAGATTTGATTTCGGTGTTGACCATCTGGTGATGTCCATGTATAGAGTCTTCTCTTGTGTTGTTGGAAGAGGGTTTTTGCTATGACCAGTGCATTTTCTTGGCAAAACTCTGTTAGTCTTTGCCCTGCTTCATTCCGTGTTCCAAGGCCAAATTTGCCTATTATTTAATTGTCCAAACTGCAACATATTTGTGAGTGAAAAGGACCACTAATAATAATTATGCCAGAAAATAAGCATAAATCCGGATGATCACAGGAAAACTGAAATGTGTGGTCACCATGTTCTTAAATCTGTTTTAATCTCTATGATTCCATTTTCTATCCCCCCTCCTTGTTCCCTTCCATTCAATGGCAATGTATTTATTGAAGAAACCAGTGCCTTTATTCTGTATAATTTCCCAGAGTCTGAATTTTGTCCATATTTTTCCTCACTTATATGTATTTCCTAAAATATAGTAGGTCCAGAAGCCAGATCTGATACTGATTAATTTTGACAAGAATACCTCTTATGCTATGCTAAGTCACTTCAGTCGTGTCCAACTCTGTGTGATCCTGTAGATGGTAGCCCACCAGGCTCCCCCGTCCCTGGGATTCTCCAGGCAAGAGCACTGGAGTGGGTTGCCATTTCCTTCTCCAATGCATGAAAGGGAAAAGTGAAAGTGAAGTTGCTCAGTCATGTCTGACTCTTAGCGACCCCATGGACTGCAGCCAACCAGGCTCCTCCGTCCATGGGATTTTCCAGGCAAGAGTAGTGGAGTGGGGTGCCATTACCTTCTCCGAATACCTCTTAGGAGATGTATTTTTCTCTCTCAATCCCACACCAGTCTTTTCTCTGAGCCCTCAAACTAAACTGCTCTGTCAAGGTTCCTTTAATTCCTTATCTCTACTGCTAAACCCAGTTCTCATCTTATTCAGCCTATCAGCTGATATCTTACTCCTGGCGGATACACTTTCTTCACTTGGTTTTTAAAACTCAACCACAGTTTGCTTGTCCTCCATCTTCACTGATCTTTGCTTCTTAGTCTCTTTTTCAGCGTTCCCTCTTTTCTCTGGCCTCTTAGTGTTGGAATACCCCCAGGGTTCAATTATTGATCCTTCCCTTGTTTCACATTCACTCCCTTGAGGAGATCATCCAGACTCCTGGCTTTAAGTGCCATCTATATATTCTGACTAGAGAAGGCAATGGCACCCCACTCCAGTACTCTTGCCTGGAAAATCCCACGGATGGAGGAGCCTGGTAGGCTGCAGTCCATGGGGTCGCTAAGAGTCGGACACGACTGAGCGACTTCACTTTCACTTTTCACTTTCATGCATTGGAGAAGGAAATGGCAACCCACTCCAGTGTCCTTGCCTGGAGGATCCCATGGACAGAGGAGCCTGGTGGGCTGCCGTCTATGGGGTTACACAGAGTCAGACACGACTGAAGCGACTTAGCAGCAGCAGCATATATTCTTACTGGCTTCCTAGGTGGCTCAGATGGTAAAGAATCCACTTGCTAAGGCAGGAGACACAGGTTCGATCCCTAGGTTGCGAAGAACTTCTGGAGAAGGAAATGGCAATCCACACCAGTATTCTTGCCTGGGAAATCCCATGGACAGAGGGGCCTGGTGGGCTATAGTCTATGGGGTCACAAAAGTGTTGGCCAAGACGTAATGACTAAACAGCAGCACCAGCATATATGCTAACACCTTCCAGCTCAGTGCTATTCCAGAACTTCAGGCCTGAAGTTGCTTATGTAACATCTCCACTATGATGTATCATTTGATGATACAACTCCATTTTTATCAGTTTCTCAGTCATAAAATCTTGTAGTCATCCTTAACACCTCTCTCTTATGCTGCTGCTACTGCTAAGTCGCTTCAGTCGTGTCCGACTCTGTGCGACTCCAGAGACGGCAGCCCACCAGGCTGCCCCATCCCAGGGATTCTCCAGGCAAGAACACTGGAGTGGGTTGCCATTTCCTTCTCCAATGCATGAGAGTGAAAAGTGAAAGTGAAGTCGCTTAGTCGTGTCCGACTCTTAGCGGCCCCATGGACTGCAGCCTACCAGGCTCCTCTGTTCATGGGATTTTCCAGGCACTTATATCCTACATCAAATTCATCAGGAGCTTTTGTTGGATCTACTTTCAAAAAGTGTTCAAAATCTAACCACTTTGCACTACCTCTTCAATTACCACATTAGTTTAAACTGCTATCACCTTTCATCTAGATTATTGCAATAGCCTCCTAATTGATCTCTCCATTGTACTCTTACCTCCAGTGTTTATTAAATAGTAGTCAAATGATCCTTTTAAAATGGATTGTGTCACCACTTTGCTCAAAACTGTCCAGTGGTTCCTCTTTTCATTCAGAGTAAAAGCCAAAGTTCTTATAATGTCCCACAAGGCTCTACATCTTCTCACATGTTTACACTGACTTCCTCTCCCTCTACACTCCTCCTCACTCAAGCACCCTGTTACAGTCACACAGGTTTTTTTGCTGCCTCAAAAACACAATCAGATACATTCTTATTTGAACAACATTTACTCTAGATGTTCCTTTTTTCTGAAACACTATTCTCTCTGATATTCCTTTGGCTAAGTCTATCCTGAAAAAATCAACTTCTCAATGAGACCTGCTTTCACCTCCTTTTATATACTTCCCTGGTGGCTCAGACAGTAAAGCGTCTGCCTACAATGTGGAGACCTGGGTTTGATACCTGGGTTGGGAAGATCCTCTGGAGAAGGAAATGGCAACCCACTCCAGTACTCTTGCCTGGAAAATCCCATGGACAGAGGATCCTGTAGGCTACAGTCCATGGGGTCCCAAAGAGTCAGACACGACTGAGCAAATAAATTTTCTTTCTTTCTTTTCTATATACTATAATGATCAGATCAGATCAGTCGCTCAGTTGTGTCTGACTCTTTGCAACCCCATGAATCGCAGCACACCAGGCCTCCCTGTCCATCATCAACTCCCGGAATTCATTCAAATTCATGTCCATCGCGTCGGTGATGCCATCCAGCCATCTCATCACCTCTCGTCCCCTTTTCCTCTTGCCCCCAATCTCTCCCAGCATCGGAGTCTTTTCCAATGAGTCAACTCTTCGCATGAGGTGGCCAAAGTACTGCAGTTTCAGCTTTAGCATCATTCCTTCCAAAGAAATCCCAGGGCTGATCTCCTTCAGAATGGACTGGTTGGATCTCCTTGCAGTCCAAGGGACTCTCAAGAGTCTTCTCCAACACCACAGTTCAAAAGCATCAATTCTTCGGTGCTCAGCTTTCTTCACAGTCCAACTCTCAAATCCATACATGACCACTGGAAAAACCATAGCCTTGACTAGACAAACTATTGTTGGCAAAGTAATGGCTCTGCTTTGAATATGCTGTCTAGGTTGGTCAAAACTTTCCTTCCAAGGAGTAAGTGTCTTTTAATCTCATGGCAGCAGTCACCATCTGCAGTGATTTTGGAGCCAAAAAAAATAAAGTCTGACATTGTTTCCACTGTTTCCCCATCTATTTCCCATGAAGTGATGGGACCAAATGCCATGATCTTAGTTTTCTGAATGTTGAGCTTTAAGCCCACTTTTTCACGCTCCACTTTCACTTTCATCAAGGCTTTTTAGTTCCTCTTCACTGTGTGCCATAAGGGTGGTGTCACCTGCATATCTGAGGTTATTGATATTTATCCTGGCAATATTGATTCCAGCTTATGTTCTTCCCCTGTGGCTCAGACGGTAAAGTGTCCGCCTACATTGCGGACTCCAGTCCGCACTACCCACTCCAGTATTCTTGCCTGGAAATCCCATGGATGGAGGAGCCCCATAGGCTACAGTCCATGGGGTCGCAAAGAGTCGGACACGACTGAGCGACTTTACTTCACTTTATGTTCTTCCAGTCCAGCGTTTCTCATGATGTACTCTGCATATAAGCTAAATAAGCAGGGTTACAATATACAGCTTTGATGTACTCCTTTTCCTATTTGGAACCAGTGTGTTATTCCATGTCCAGTTCTAACTGTTGCTTCCTGACTTGAATATAAGTTTCTCAAAAGAGAGGTCAGGTGGTCTGGTATTCTCATCTCTTTCAGGATTTTCAGAACTTTCAGAATTTCCACAGTTTATTGTGATCCACACAGTCAAAGGCTTTGGCATAGTCAATAAAGCAGAAATAGATGTTTTTCTGGAACTCACTTGCTTTTTCCATGATCCAGTGGATGTTGGCAATTTGATCTCTGGTTCCTCTGCCTTTTCTAAAACCAGCTTGAACATCAGGAAGTTCATGGTTCACATATTGCTGAAGCCTGGCTTGGAGAATTTTGAGCATTACTTTACTAGCATGTGAGATGAGTGCAATTGTGTGGTAGTTTGAGCATTCTTTGGCATTGCTTTTCTTTGGGATTGGAATAAAAACTGACCTTTTCAAGTCCTGTGGCCACTGCTGAGTTTTCCAAATTTGCTGGCATATTGACTGCAGCACTTTCACAGCATCGTCTTTCAGGATTTGGAGTAGCTCAACTGGAATTCTATGACCTCCACTAGCTTTGTTCATAGTGATGCTTTCTAAGGCCCACTTAACTTCACATTCCAGGATGTCTGGCTCTAGGTCAGTGATCACACCATCGTGATGATCTGGGTCGTGAAGATCTTTTTTGTACAGTTCTTCTTTGTATTCTTGCCATCTCTTCTTAATATCTTCTGCTTTTGTTAGGTCCATACCATTTCTGTCCTTTATCGAGCCCGTCTTTGCATGAAATGTTCCCTTGGTATCTCTGATTTTCTTGAAGAGATCTCTAGTCTTTCCCATTCTGTTGTTTTCCTCTATTTCTTTGCATTGTTCGCTGAAGAAGTCTTTTTTATCTCTTCTTGCTATTCTTTGGAACTCTGCATTCAGATGTTTCTGTCTTTCCTTTTCTCCTTTGCTTTTCACTTCTCTTCTTTTCACAGCTATTTGCAAGGCCTCCCCAGACAGCCATTTTGCTTTTTTGCATTTCTTTTCCATGGGGATGGTCTTGATCCCTGTCTCCTGTACAATGTCACGAACCTCATTCCATAGTTCATCAGGCACTCTATCTCTCAGGTCTAGGCCCTTGAATCTATTTCTCACTTCCACTGTATAATCATAAGGGATTTGATTTAGGTCATACCTGAATGGTCTAGTGGTTTTCCCTACTTTCTTCGATTTCAGTCTGAATTTGGCAACAAGGAGTTCATGATTTGAGCCACAGTCAGCTCCTGGTCTTGTTTTTGCTGACTGAGTAGAGCTTCTCCATCTTTGGCTGCAAAGAATATAGTCGATCTGATTTCGGTGTTGACCATCTGGTGATGTCCATGTAAGAAGTCTTCTCTTGTGTTGCTGGAAGAGGGTGTTTGTTATGACCAGTGCATTTTCTTGGCAAAACTCTGTTAGTCTTTGCCCTGCTTCATTCTGTATTCCAAGGCCAAATTTGCCTGTTACTCCAGGTGTTTCTTGACTTCCTACTTTTGCATTCCAGTCCCCTATAATGAAAAGGACATCTTTTTTGGGTGTTAGTTCTAAAAGGTCTTGTAGGTCTTCATAGAACCATTCAACTTCAGTTTCTTCAGCGTTACTGGTTGGGGCATAGACTTGGATTACTGTGATATTGAATGGTTTGCCTTGGAAACGAACAGAGATCATTCTGTCGTTTTTGAGATTGCATCCAAGTACTGCATTTTGGACTCTTTTGTTGACCATGATGGCCACTCCATGTCTTCCGAGGGATTCCTGCCCGCAGTAGTAGATATAATGGTCATCTGAGTTAAATTCACCTATTCCAGTCCATTTCAGTTCGCTGATTCCTAGAATGTCGACATTCACTCTTGCCATCTCTTATTTGACCACTTCCAATTTGCCTTGATTCATGGACCTGACATTCCAGGTTCCTTTGCAATATTGCTCTCTGGACCATAATTTTCCCAGAACCCCCTGTCCCCTTACTTTTCTTAATTTCCACTTTTCACATTATTTATATCATCTAGTTATTGTATAATTTACTTATTTTTGTGTTTATTGTTTACTATGTATCTTCTCCCACCAAAACATAAGCTTCTTAAAGGCAGAAACTCTTTTTTTTTTTGTTCCCTGATGATCCCTCAGGCTTTCACAGTCTAACCTATGATAAGCTCTCCATGTAGTGAATCAAATGCTAAATTAATGTTGAATGAATGAACGATTATTGTTACTGTTATTACTATGTGAACACTTAATTTCAGCAGGACAAGTATTTGCGAGCTTGCTGCAATGGACCAAGTGGGAAATACTTGTATAGGGTGGTAGCAGTGGTGATGGAAAGAAGTGACCCACTTAAAACATAGTTTGGAAACATTTACAATGATTGGATGAAGAGACATGATTTGTTTAAAGGGGAAGAATCAAGAATAATCCTTAGATTTCCTGGATTGGCTAATTATAAGGTGGCACAGTGGTAAAGAATCCACCTGTAATGTAGGAGAGGCAGGTTCAATCCCTGAATTGGGAACATGCCCTAGGGGAGGAAATGGCAACCCACTCCAGTATTCTTGCCTGGACAGAGGAGTCTGGAGGGCTACAGTCCACAGAGTTGCAAAGAGTCAGACATGACTGAGCATATATGCAGCATAATATGTTATGAAATAGCTAAGAGGTGAGAAAAACAGATTAGGAAAGTGGATCAAGAGTCTGTATTGAATGTAAATTTGAGATGCCTGTGAGCCATCCAAAAGGTAGTTACAAGAAAGTAGTTATACAGAGAGTCAAAATTAAGGCTCTTGGCTATGTTTACAGAGTTTGGAAATATTGATATAAGAAAAGAATTTAAACCTATAGGAACAGAAAGGTGAGAAGAATAAATATATTCTAATCATCTCCTCAAGAGGCTTTTACTCTGGTCCTTTGTTGTTGTTCAGTCGCTAAGTTGTATCTGACTCTCTGCACTCCAAGGACTGTAGCACATCAGGCTCCTTTGTCTGTGAAATTTCCAGGCAAAAATACTGGAGTAGATTGCCATTTCCTTCAGGGCATCTTCCCACCCAGGGATAGAACCTTCATCTCCTGCATTGGCAGGAGGATTCTTTACCACTGAGCCACCAGGGAAGCACTATACTGGCCCTTCTATCAAGGTAAAGCTACTGAAAAGAAGCACTCAGTGAGGAAGGAGAAAAACAAGATGAAATTGCATGGTAAGAGCCAAGAGACAAAAAATGTTCCATGAAGCTGGGGAACATCCACTGGCTTTTGTAACAGAAGCACCATTCATGGTAGATGCAATCTCAGTGGAACAGTAAGAGTGGAAGCCAAATTATATTTCTAGTATGTCACTATGCCTCTTTGTTTTTATCACAACAGGAAGCAAAAGTCCTATAATCTTCAATCAAATCAGGTCAATCCAATTACATACTTACCCACTCAAGGGTAACAAAATATAAGTGGTACAGAATAGAGAGTAATGTGGATCCAAAGTTGCCTACAGAATCTGGAGAGCTGAGTAGGTATGCTGGGCTGGTAGTAGAACAACTGGGATGACCTTAGCATCATAGAATATGAGGAGTGGAGAGAATAATGAAGGATCATCCCAGAGAAAGAAAATGCAAGGCATGCGTATCCATTCCAATCAATCATAGCATTTCTTCCTCATGAGCTGCAACAGTGTCAGAGGACCACAGTGCTCCACCCAGCCCTTACCAGTCGATCACAGTTGGCACGGGAATTAAACCCATTCACTATCCCTTTCGAAAGTCCCAAACAAGTCCCACCTCCTCTAATCCTTTTTACTTCACCTCTACAAAACCACAGGTAATCATTTAGCTTCTGCTTCAACGGAGGTAGGAAACATCTATCTTCTTTTGAGACTGAGTCAAAAGCTGCTCCCACTACTTTCCACTCCCTAGAAGTTACTGCAACTACATGAGCCATGGTAATTTTTTTGTCCTCACATGTCGAACTTTCAGGTATTTAAAGACAGCTATTTATTTTCCCTAGTATTTTCTCCTCTCCAGTAGAAACAAATTTGTGCTGTTTGTGCTTAGTCACTCAGTCATGTCCGACTCTTTGTGACCCCATGGACTGCAGTCTGCCAGGCTCCTCTGTCCATGGGGCTTTTCCATGCAAGAATACTGGAGTGGGTTGTCATGCCCTCCTTCAGGGAATCTTCCCAATCCAGGGATCAAACCCAGGTTTCCTGCAATGCAGGTGGATTCTTTATCATTTGAACCACCAGGGAAGACAAGAAAAAATTTAGGATCTTTATCAAAGGATTTAGTTCCTAGTTTAATGCTGCTTTATTCACTTCTAGCACTCTCATTTGCCTGAAAAATATATGCCCTCCGCCATCATGCTTTACATACTCAGACTGAACTAAAAAACTGGAATATCTACCTTAAACAACAAATAGATAAAAGGCATCCTTATCTAACTTATGTAGAGTCCCATCTACCAGATGCTAGGAGTTCTCCCCTAACAACAATGGGGGAGTAAAAACAGGTCTTAAGAGCTCCATGGGGATAAAGGGAGATCATGCAAAGAGGCATAAATTCCAGCTGTTGGAACTTAGGCAGTCTAACTACTGAGTGGAACAGATGATACATTACAGGACGTTTTCCCTTGGGTCATGTGAATTTTAGGATCAAAATATCTAGCAGAATAAAAATAGGTCCTGAATAAAATTACAACATACTGAAGATGAATAAATATGGCTCTAATAAAACAGATTGCATTATCTTTTAGTCAGTTTTTACATAAATGAAATACTATTATATATTAACCTCCCCTCTTAAAATTTTAGAGGAAACTTTTTTTACTTGATTTTTCAAGGTCTCTTACAAGTTAGTTTATTAGAGCAATTATGGGGAATTAATCAAAACAAAATCATACATTATTCCAAATAGATAACTTGTTAAGGGCAAGAACTGTGTTTTTCCTTTCTTGTATTAAATCCAATGATTGTAATATATAAAGGATACTCAAATTATGTGCTTATTAACATAAAAATAATTATGAATAAATGAAAATTTATTTTAAAGCATAAGAAATGACAAACTTCTGGTTAGTCTTCAGAGTCTTTATTATTGGGTCTGCAGAACAGCCAAAAATTTCAAATTGTTCCTTGGAAATTGATCTATTTAATTCTCATATATTCCACTAATAACCAACAAGCAGCTTACACAAATCATATAGAAAGGCACTGAGACTTTCCATTTGCACAAGACAAGAGGAAGACCTCATTTCTTAATCTCCTCTTCTCTTCCTTGGCTTTCCTATCTTTGCTAGTAACTTTTTATGATCACTAGCAGTTTCTCTTAAATAGCATTCTGTTACTTGGATACCTCAACTGCAGCCATCTCTTTATAGGACATCATGAATGTTTTAGTTAGTTTGGGGTGAGAATTTCTAAGCCTTGCTTTTTTCCTTTTTCTTTATTCACCACTTGACCCCATTTTTTCAGTTTCCAGTAAGTCTTGTCACTTCTACTAATAAGAATGGAGTCACACTGCCTTAGATCCCATACCTCAGGTCTGCGAGCTATACATAAAGCTTTAAATTTATAAAGCTTCTTGAAAAAGAAGTTATCAAAATTAGTGGTAGTAGTAGTAGTGAAGTCACTCAGTTGTGTCTGAATCTTTGCGACTCCATGGACTGTAGCCTACCAGGTTCCTTAGTCCATGGAATTCTCCAGGCAAGAGAACTGGAGTGGGTTGCCATTTCCTTCTCCAGGGGATCTTCCTGACCCCGGGATCAAACCCAGGTCTCCCGCATTCCAGGCAAACGCTTTAACCACTGAGCCACAGTAGTTAAATAATTTGAAAAATTAAAGTACTTGCTAAGGGTCAGTTTAGGGAATCTTGGCTTTAATTTTTCTGAGATAACTTTTTATCAAAATGAAAAACCCTTGGGATAAGGACAATTTCAAACTATGGGAAAGAAACTAGGGAATAATTTGTTACAGCCTTAAGATACAGAGCAAAGGAAGTTATTACTTTTGAGTAAATAAAGTTTAAGCTTCACTTACATGAATTGCTACATCCCTTCACCTTTGGCCAGAAGATTCTTCTTGTAAAAGTATCTATGTTATTATGCTATTTCATGCTACAAAGACAGAAATATTTTATAAGTTAGATATCTCTTCAAGCTTATGACATTCCATTTATTAGTATTTTTCATGATATCTTCATAATAATATATGTATTCATGCATGATTTGGGGTTTGCATTTATCCATTTGCATGCACCCTTGTGAGATGTGAGCTTCCTTTTTTAATTCTTTATTACCAAAGAGGATCATACATTTTCCTTCAAAATAACCCAAAGAGAATCATAATATTTTAATGCTGCAAAGTTCCCCAGAGGTCATATACTTCAAGATCTTCATTTTACAGATGAAGTAACTGAGGCCCAGAGGTTAAATGCCTAGGCAACTATTACAGAATGCAATTTAAATGGCACTGCAAGATTCAAAGCAACTCATTCATTGGCCTGCAATGATCCTAGTCCTCTCCCACCTGGTCCAAAATTCCCATCAGTTTCACAATGCCTGACACTTAAAGTACTTATATCAATCAATCAATAGGTACTGGATAAATGGAATCATTGTTCTTTTATGGATATTGTTAACATTGGGGCTGGAGTGAACTAAGCACAATTTGTCTTTGATAGCCCTTTCCATCTCTTTCTTACTCTCTTGCTTTTCTCTTCTATAGCCTCAGAGGACTCTTTAGCTTCTGAAGCCAGCTCCCATCACCACGCCTACTGGGGTTTTTAATTCCCAGCAGTGACTCACATATTTCTGCATTATCTCACTGACTAGCCAAACTTATTTGATGTGTGTTCTATTAATCTATGTAACCAGGATCTGCTATGGTAAACTACAATCTAGAGGCCACTACTATTTTCCTCTATCTTTAAAATAACTCACTAATCTCTAACTTGCTAGCACATCAAATATTGATGCATACTATAAAGGCTTCCTGGGGCTTTCCTGGTGGCTCAGACAATAAAGAATCTGCTTACAATGTGGAAGACCCAGCTACCATCCCTGGGTCAGGAAGATGCCCCGGAGAAGGGGATGGCAACCCATCCCAGTATTCTTGCCTGGAGAATTCCATGGCCAGAGGAGCTTGGCAGGCTACAGTCCCTGGAGTCACAGAGAGTCAGGCATGACTGAGTGACTAAGACACACACACACATACACATAAAGACTTCCTATATCTCATGGCTTTAAATATTGATCCTTTAAATGGAATAATTCTAGAACAGCAATGACTCATAGATAGGGATATCCATTTCCCAAATGCAACGCTTCAACAGTGTACATCAACTGCACATAGCTGTCTTCCATCAGAACCTAACGGTAACTTTTTCTCTATGACATTCTCCTGTGTCAGTTGCAAGGACTCAAGTGAGGAGCATTTTAGTTCTTCATGCAAAAGAAAAAAAAAA
This sequence comes from Tragelaphus eurycerus, assembly GCA_935064755.1. NCBI lineage: Eukaryota > Metazoa > Chordata > Mammalia > Artiodactyla > Bovidae > Tragelaphus > Tragelaphus eurycerus. Next base: position 8,013,241 of record CAKXYN010000064.1, read on the forward strand.
GTTTCTGAACTTTTTCTCTGGGTAATCTAATTGGTCTCTAGAGCGCTGTGTGTGTGTATGTGGTAGTTGCTCAGTTATGTCTGACTCTATGTGACCCCATGGACTGTAGCCCTTCAGGCTCCTTTGTCCATGGAATTCTCGAGGCAGGGATACTAGAATGGGTTGCCATTTCATTCTTCAGTGGATCTTCCTGACCCAGGGATCCAACCGCAGGCTTCTGCACTGCAGGTGGGCTCTTCACCATCTGAGCCACCATATGTTATTCATTCTTTCTGATATATGTTTGATTTGGTCTGGTTTTTTAAGGCCAGTTGAAGTTTCTTGAAATTAATAATGTAGACAATTATGCTTACCCAGCAACAGCGAAAACAATAATTATAATAACAAAATATTTACTGAATATTTCATATGTGTCAGTTTGCTAAAAATTCTTTATATGCTTTGTCTCATGTAATCATTTCAACAACACTTTGATCTGTATGCTATTAATATCTTGTATTTTGTTGATGTGGAGACTGCTGGGTGTGTAATCTTGGGAAAAATTACTTAGCTTTTTTGGGTTACTCTAAAATGGGTAATAATAATTTCATTGAAGATTCAATGTAATATCCACATATGATGTTTATCATGGTGCTTAGCTTATAGTAAGTGTTTCAAAAATGATAGCCTTTATTGAGGAAATTGTTCTAGGTCATATAGCTAGAAAGTGGTAAAGCCATGGATCAAAGCAGGCCAGTCAGCCTCCAAAGATACACTTTACTGCTTCCAAAATGGTTAAGTACAAAGTATTTATGAAGGTGGTTATTATCAAACATGCCTAGATTCTGAAACAAAAACAGCTATCTCTGACAATTTGCTTTTCCCAAAAGAATTTTAATTTAATCATTTAATTCCTTAACATTTTATTTTTAGTTTTGCTATATCCTTTAACAAATTTGTTTATTGTATAGAGCTTCTCCATCTTTGGCTGCAAAGAATATAATCAATCTGATTTCGGGATTGACCATCTGGTGATGTCCATGTGTAGAGTCTTCTCTTGTGTTGTTGGAAGAGGGTGTTTGCTATGACCAGTGCATTTTCTTGGCAAAACTCTATTAGCCTTTGCCCTGCTTCATTCCATATTCCAAGGCCAAGTTTGCCTGTTACTCTACTTCTTTCTTGACTTCCTACTTTTGCATTCCAGTCCCCTATAATGAAAAGGACATCTTTTTTGGGTGTTAGTTCTAAAAGGTCTTGTAGGTCTTCGTAGAACCGTTCAACTTCAGCTTCTTCAGCATTACTGGTTGGGGCATAGACTTGGATTACTGTGGTATTGAATGGTTTGCCTTGCAAACGAACAGAGATCATTCTGTCGTTTTTGGGATTTCATCCAAGTACTGCATTTTGGACTCTTTTGTTGACCATGATGGCTACTCCATTTTTCTAAGGGATTCCTGACCACAGTCATAGATATAATGGTCATCTGAGTTAAATTCACCCATTCCAGTCCATTTTAGTTCACTGATTCCTCAAATGTCAGGAGCTGACTGTGGCTCAATCATGAACTCCTTATTGCCAAATACAGACGTACATTGAAAAAAGTAGGGGAAACCACTAGACCATTCAGGTATGACCTAAATCAAATCCCTTATGATTATACAGTGGGAGTGAGAAATAGATTTAAGGGACTAGATCTGACAGATAGAGTGCCTGATGAACTATGGAATGAGATTCGTGACATTGTACAGGAGACAGGGATCAAGACCATCCCCATGGAAAAGAAATGCAAAAAAGCAAAATGGCTGTCTGGGGAGGCCTTACAAATAGCTGTGAAAAGAAGAGAAGTGGAAAGCAAAGGAGAAAAGGAAAGACAGAAACATCTGAATGCAGAGTCCAAAGAATAGCAAGAAGAGATAAGAAAGCCTTCTTCAGAGATCAATGCAAAGAAATAGAGGAAAACAACAGAATGGGAAAGACTAGAGATCTCTTCAAGAAAGTTAGAGATACCAAGGGAACATTTCATGCAAAAATGGGCTCAATAAAGGACAGAAATGGTATGGACTTAACAGAAGCAGAAGATATTAAGAAGAGATGGCAAGAATACAAAGAACTGTACAAAAAAGATCTTCATGACCCAGATAATCACGATGGTGTGATCACTGACCTAGAGCCAGACATCCTGGAATGTGAAGTCAAGTGGGCCTTAGAAAGCATCACTACGAACAAAGTGAGTAGAGGTGATGGAATTCCAGTTGAGCTATTTCAAATCCTGGAAGATGATGCTGTGAAAGTGCTTCACTCAATATGCCATTGAATTTGGAAAACTCAGCAGTGGCTACAGGACTGGAAAACGTCAGTTTTCACTCCAATCTCAAAGAAAGGCAATGCCAAAGAACACTTAAACTACTGCACAGTTGCACTCATCGCATATACTAGTAAAGTAATGCTCAAAATTCTCCAAGCCAGGCTTCAGCAATACGTGAACTGTGAACTTCCAGATGTTCAAGCTGATTTTAGAAAAGTCATAGGAACCAGAGATCAAATTGCCAACATCCAATGGATCATCAAAAAAGCAAGAGAGTTCCAGAAAAACATCTATTTCTACTTTATTGACTATGCCAAAGCCTTTGACTGTGTGGATCACTATAAACTGTGGAAAATTCTGAAAAAGTTGGGAATACCAGATCCCCTGACCTGCTTCTTGAGAAACCTATATGCCGATTAGGAAGCAACAGTTAGAATGGGACATGGAACAAGAGACTGGTTCCAAAAAGGAAAAGGAGTACGTCAAGGCTGTATATTGTCACCCTGCTTATTTAACTTATTTGCAGAGTACATCATGAGAAACTCTGGGCTGGAAGAAGAGTTTATTTTCAGAAGATAAAAGCTACATGCATGTGTTATTTAAAAGTTTCTCCTGTTGACATCTGGAAGAATGATTTGCTAATCTGATATTTTGTCTCCTCTAAGTATCTCTTAAAATTATGTACTAACTTGGTGAAAATCTATCCACATTATACAAAAATGTATTTTATGTATAAGATGTAGTTTTCTTATATTTAATATTTTAAGGCTTACTCTGCACTTCTTATTCCTCCTTGATAGCCAAAGATACTGAGTGTGAAGAAATCGTTCTTGTAACTGGTGAAGTGATCAGTTAAACATATAGGGACTTTCCCCTCTACATAAAATCTTTTCTCCATTTTTGTAAAGTCAAGCCTTCAAGCAATTTCTCCTTGCTCAAAAATAGTGTGACATACTGGAGAGCCCTGAATGGACTGAGGTCATTTAAGTGCCCAAGCAACAGAGCAAGCACCAAGAGACTTGCCTACTGGTTTTAATTTGCATAGCTCATATTCTTAAGGCTTTTGTGTGTGTCAAACAATGAGTCTTAGCAACTGCAGAAGGAAATACAAGCTGGGACCACCACAACCTCCATTACTTCATCCTCTTTCTCTCTACCTTTAGTCTCATCAGTGTGAAGATTATTGATGCTGGCAAGTGAATAAAAAAGAATCAAAGTCAACATTTCCAAGAAAATTATATCCAATTTCATTACTGAAATTACTGGTAATTACTATAAAACATTTTTGGTAATGCAAATACATTTTCTGGAAATTGCAAAGAAACTGCAGATTAAGATTTAAAATAAAAATCTATAGGGGAAGTCAAGTATAACCTCTTGGGTTACTGTTTCACTCAATTGCTTATTTCTTAAGAAAGGAATGTGGTTTACATTTTATACTAGCATGAATCAAAGAAAAATAAGATAAGGATTCAAAAGTAGCAAAACTATAAAGGCAAACTAAACCTTTTCTGTTTTTAGTGTGAATAGTTTGGGGAAAGAAGAAAAAAGACCAGTGAGCTGCCTGTTCCTGAGGCAGGCAGGCAGCATTGGAGGGAAACAAGCCAGGCACTCAAGCCAAAACATTCCAAAGAGGGAACATGGCTCCCAGGAAGTGCTTTAATTTCAAGCTAAAATTTTTGTAGATTAATGGAAGAAAGGTAAAGGATTACTTAGGAGCTAAAGGATTAGTGAGGAGGTAATGGATTGTATCTTAAGCATTTATCACTATAATTATTTTTGCTAAATTGTCATCTTTAAAATAGTGGTAGTTGAGCTCAACTACTCAAAAGCAAGGCTGATTTTTTATATAAAATATAAATACATAGAAAAATAATAATTATATCATGGAAGCACAAGAACACTACAACTTAGAAATCCTAGGGAATGATTCTATAACTTAAGCCTTTCCCTTTGGAACTAACATCAGTAGGAGTTCTTGTTACCTGGTGGCAGTATTTGTAGGTAGCAAACTAATCTCTTTGAAAAAATAATATGACTTCTTGAATATGAAATCTAAAAATAAAGACATGAAGTAATGTCTAATGGATTGACAAGATGTATCTTTTTTTTTTTTTTTTTTTGGCCTAGGTTCAATGATGATATGTTTGTCTGAGGTCTCCCTTCATTTCCTCCTTCCCACCTCCACCCAAATTAGTTAAATCTGAAAGTTTTATTGTAATGACCTAGCCTAAAATTTCAAATATATTTAGTTGACTCAGGTGAGAACTCTACAAAGTAGTTGGATGATCAATTTGTAGAGAAGTTAATTGTCTCGTTAAATAGCTATTTAATTTAATTATATAAGACTCAGTTAATAGGGATGTAAATTGATAAAACTGGAAATGACACCCAGTTGTGGATGAGTCTTGTGGTAAAAGTAAAGTGTGATGTTGTAAAGAACAATACTGCAGAGGAACCTAGAATGCTAGGTCCATGAATCAAGGTAAATTGGATGTGGTCAAAAAGGAGATGGCAAGGGTGAACATCAATATTTTCAGAATCAGTGAACTAAAATGGACCAGAATGGGTGAATTTAATTCAGATGACCATTATATTTACTACTGCAGGTAAGAATCCCTTAGAAGAAATGGAGTAGCTCTCATAGTCAACAATAGAATCTGAAATGCAGTACTTGGGTGCAATTTCAAAAATGATAGAATGATCTTGGTTAATTACCAAGGTAAATCATTCAGCATCACAGTAATCCAAGTCTATTCCCCAACCACTAACACCAAAAAAGCTTAAATTGAATAGATCTATGAAGATGTACAAGATCTTCTAACACACACACACACACGTCATTTTCATCATAGGGGAATGGGATGCAAAAATAGAAAGTCAACAGATCCTAGGAGTAACAGGCAAGTTTGACCTTGGAGTACAAAATGAAGCAGAGCAGAGACTTAAAAATGCCAACAGGACATATTGGTCATAGCAAACACCCTGTTCCAACAGCACAAGATACAAGTCTACACATGGACATCACCAGATGGTCAATACTGAAATTGAATTGATTATAGTCTTTACAGTCAAAGATGGAGAAGCTCTATACAGTCAGCAAAGACAAGACCTAGAGCTCACTGTGGTTCAGATCATAAGTTCCTTATTGCAAAAATCAGACTTGAATTGAAGAAAGTAGGGGAAAACACTAGGCCATTCTGGCATGACCTAAAGGAAATCCCTTATGATTATAGAATGGAAGTGACAAATATATTCAAGGGATTAGCTCTGATAGAGTGCCTGAAGAACTATGGATGGAGCTTCATCACATTGTACAGAAGGTGGTGACCAAATCCATCCCCAAGAAAAATAAATGCAAAAAGGTAAAATGGTTGTCTGAAGAGGGCTACAAATAGCTGAGAAAAAAACAAAGGAAAAGATATACCAACCTGAATGCAGAGTTCCAAAGAATAGCAAAGAGAGATAAGAAAGCTTTCTTAAGTGAACAATGCAAAGAAATAGAGGAAAACAACAGAATGGGGAAAATGAGAGATCTCTTCAAGAAAATACAGATACCAAGGGAACATTTCATGCCAAGATGGGCACAATAAAGGACAGAAATGGTAAGGACCTAACACATGCAGAATAGATTAAAAAGAGGTGGCAAGAATACACAAAACTGTACAAAAAAGTCCTTAATGACCCAGATAACCATGATGGTGTGTGATCACTCACCTAGAGTCAGACATCCTGGAGTATGAAGTCAAGTGACCCTTAGGAAGCTTTACTATGAACAAAACTAGTGGAAGTGATTGAATTCCAGCTGAGCTATTTCAAATCCTATAAGATGATGCTGTTAAAGTGCTGCACTCAATATGCCAGCAAATTTGAAAAACTCAGCAGTGGCCACAGGACTGGAAAAGGTCAGTTTTCACTTCAGTCTCAAAGAAGGGCAATGCCAAAAATAGTTCAAACTACCACACAATTGCACTCATTTCACATGTTAGTAAGGTAATGCTCAAAATCCTTCACACTAGGCTTCAACAGTACGTGAACTGAGAACTTCCAGATGTAGAAGCTGGATTTAGAAAGAGCAGAGGAATGAGAGATCAAATTGCCAACATCTGGTGGATCATAGACAAGACAGGAGAATTCCATAAAAACATCTACTTCTGCTTCACTGACTATGCTAAACCCTTTGACTGTGTGGATCACAATAAACTGTGGAAAATTCTTTAAGAGATGGAAGTGCCAGACCACCTTACTTGTCTCCTGAGAAACCTGTATGCAGGTCAAAAAGCAACAGTTAGAACCAGACATGAAACAATGGACTGGTTCAAAATTGGGAAAGGAGTATATCAAGGCTGTATATTGTCACACTGCTTATTTAACTTATATGCAGGGTACATCATGTAAAATGCCCAGCTGGATAAAGCACAAGCTGGAATCAAGAGTATCAGGAGGAATATTAAAAACTTCAGATTTATGCAGATGACACCACCGTTATGGCAGAAAGTAAAGGACTAAAGAGCCTCTTGACAAAGGTGAAAGAAAGAGAAAAAGCTGGCTTAAAACTCAGCATTCAATAAACAAAGATCATGGTATCCAGTCCTGTCACTTCATGGCAAATAGATGGGGAAACAATGGAAACAGTGACAGACTTTATTTTCTCGGGCTCCAAAATGACTGCAGTTGGTGACTGCAGCCATGAAATTAAAAAACACTTGCTGCTTGGAAGGAAAGCTTTGCAAACCTAGACTGTGCATTAAAAAGCAGAGCCATCACTTTGCCAACAAAGGTCTGTATGGCCAAACCTACAGTTTCTCCAGTAGTCATGTATGGATGTGAGAGTTGGACCACAGTGAAGGCTGAATGCTGAATAATTGATGCTTTTGAATTGTGGTGTTGGAGATGGCTCTAGAGAATCCCTTTGACAGCAAGGAGATCAAATCAGTCAATCCTAAAGGAAACTATTCCTGAATATTCATTGGAATGACTGATGATGCAGCTGAAGCTCCAATATTTGGTCACCTGATGTGAAGAGCTGACTCATTGGAAAAGACACTGATACTGTGAAATATTGGAGGCAAAAGGAGAAAGGGGTGACAGAGGATGAGATGGTTGGATGGCATCAACAAATCAATGTATATGAGTTTGAGCAAACTGCAGGAGATAATGAAGGACAGGGAAGCCTGGCATACTACAATCTTTGCAGTCATAATCAGAGACAACTGAACGACCAAACAAAAACAATGATTTCATCCATATTGCAACTAAATTGAATAAGCTATGTGGCTCATGTATTTATTGCTGAGTAATTGGCCATTAAGACAAGCAAGGCAGTTGGATCAATATAGTGTAGTAGGAGAAGGCACAACTCATCTACCCCCACCCCACAAACACATCAAAAATACATCAACACATGGAACAATTTTCACCGAAAACTAGCTGGAGATTGGCAGAAAGGCTCCTAAACAACCATGGCTGTAAGAAAGATCCACATGGAACTGGGGAGAAAGAGAAGAGCATTTGGGTCAGGATCTGTGCCCCTGAAAGGGGACCCAGAGGAAAAGGGAGATTACATGGGTGAAGACCCCTGAGAAATAAGCAGTTGGAGCCACATATTGGGCACCCCAGCCATAAGGTCCAACAAAAGGAAGACAAACACTTTGGCTTTTTGGAGGGCCAGTGGGACTAACAGTAGAGCTGTAGGAAGAGGGACCCCACTCAGAAAGAGTGTACCTGCACTTCCTTGCTACAGTGAGGACGAAGAGCTTGTCTTAAGAATGCAGGGGTGGCTAACTGCATTTCTTGTTACTGTTCCAGTACATTCCCTGGCCTGAGCTGAGTGAATGCCCAGCGCCTCTTGCCTCATGTGGCAGCTCCACACTGAAGCAAAAGCTGCCATGACTGGGGAAAGACCTCATCCATGAGATTCTGAGGTGACTCAAACTCAAAGTGGTGTCTGAGCAGAGAAGGGGCAGTCACTGCTGGCATTTACCCTAGCAGTATATCAGATGAGTTACCTAAGTACCAAAGGACTGTAGCTGCCCAGTGCCCTAGACCTCACCAACCGCCCAAGCCAGCCCCTCTTGCTCCAGTGCTTCTGGGAGTGGAGAGAGCTCACACTTCAAGAGTACTGAACCATCTCAGATCCAATCCTCAGGGCTTCTGTTCCAGCAACTTGTGACCTGACCCCACCCCTAATAGGGTTGTGATGGCCATTGACCAGAGGAGGAGCCCCAGACCACACCAGACTCTGCTTCTAGCTACTCTATCTCAAGTTCCACATCCTACCAAAGTGATACCCACCAGCACAACCTAAGGAAAGACACAACTTGTGTTCTCATAAAATTCAGTTCTCCTACCAAAACCGCTGGGTACATACAGACTGTATAGGGCTACTCCACATAAGGATATGCCTTCAAGACTGCAATAGGCAACTATTTTACCTTATTTCCTAGAGACATAGAAAGTTAATTAAAATGAGAAAACAAAAGAATTTGTCTCAATTGAAAAAGCAAGAGAAAATGTCAATAAAAAACAACTAATAAAACAAATAAGCAATTTACCAGATTAAAAAATTCAAAACATTAGTTAAAAGGATGCTAATTAAATTAAAGAAAAGAATAGATGAACACAGTGAAAATTTTGATGTGGATCTACAGAATACAAGAAGAACCACTCAGAACTGAAGAATACAAAAACTAAAATGAAAAACATACTGGAAGGAATGAATCGCTGACTAGCTGATACAGAAGAGGAAGATAAAATAATGGAAATCACTCAATGAGAATGCAAAAGTAAATAAACATCCAAAAATTAGAAAAGTTTAATGAATCTTTGGGAGAACATCAAGCTTACCAACATTCCCATTATAGGGTTCCCAGAGGAAAAGAAAAGGAATTTGAAAATGTACTTAATGAAATCATGGCTTAAAACTTCCCAAACCTGAAGAAAGAATTCAGTGAAGTTTCAGGACACAAGATTAGTATACAGAAATCTATTATACTAATAATACAATATAATATAAAAGTATATTATAAATACAATATATAAAATATATAAATATAAAAATAGGAAGTAGAAAAGCAATCTTATTTAAAATTTCAATCAAAAAACGTTAAGTATTTGGGAATAAAAACTTAACCAAGAAGGCAAAAGAGCTATACTCTGAAAACTACAAAACACTGATGAAGAAATTTGAAAATGATACAAAGAAATAGAAAGACATCATATATTCTTGGATTAGAAGAATTTATACTGTTCAGATGTCCATGTTAACCAAAGCAATTGACAGATTTAATGAAATCCCCATCAAAATACCAATTACATTTTTCACAGAACTAGAATAAATAATCGCAAAATTTATAGGAAACTACAAAAGACCATAAATCGTTAAAGCAATTCTAAGAAAAAAGAACAAAGCTGTATGCATCATACTTCTTGATTTCAGACTATACTACAAAACTGCAGTAATCAACAACATAGTAATGGCACAAAAACAGGTATATTGATCAATGAAACAGAACAGAGAACCCAGATATAAACTCATGAACCTATGGTCAATTAATCTATGACAAAGTAGGCAAGAACATACAACGAGGAAAAGACAGTCTCTTCAGTAAGTAGTGTTACACATAGAAGAATGAAAACAGAACATTTTCTTATACCATGTACAAAAGTAAGCTAAAAATGGAACTGGAAATCATAAAACTGTTAGAAGAAAACACAGGGAGAATATTCTTTGACGTAAATTTTAGCAACATTTTTTTTTTTTTTGGATCTATCTCCTAAGGCTAAGGAAACAAAAGCAAAAGTAAACAAGTGGGACTTAATTAAACTTGAAAACTTTTGCACAGCAGAGAAAACCATTGGCAAAGTGAAAAGACACCTCTTGAATAGGAAAAAATATTTGCAGCTGATATGACTGATAAGGGGTTAATATTAAAATATATAAACAGTTCATACAATTCAACATCAAAAACAAACAAACAAACAAACAATCCACTTAAAAAATGGGCCAAGGACCTGAATAGACATTTTTTTCAATAGACTAACAAGCACATGAAAAAAATGCTCAACATTGCTAATCATCAGAGAAATGCAAATCAAAACCACAATGAGGTATCATCAAATGACTATCATCAAAAATTCTACAAATAACAAGTCTTGGCAAGGATGTTGACAAAAGGGAACCCAAGTACACTGTTGGGAGAATTGTAATCTGGTGCAGCCACTATGGAAAACAATATGGAATTCCTCAGAAAAAAAATAAAGGTAGAACTACCATATTACCCAGCATATATCTGAAGAAACCAAAAGCACTAATTTGAAAAGATACAGGCACTCTGATACTCATAACAGCATTATTATCAACAGATGACTAGATAAACATGTGTCATATACATACAATGGATTATCACTTGGTCATAAAAAAGAATGAGATTCTGCCATTTGCAACAACATGGATGGACCTAGAGAGTATTATGCTTCAGTGAAATATGTCAGACAAAGAAAGGCAAATACTCTGTATTATAACTTATATGTGGAGTCTAAAAGATAAAACAACCAAACATATATAACAAAACAGAAACAGACACACACATATAGAGAGAACCAGTGAGAAGAGGGAAGAGGGTACAGGAGAGTTAGGGATATGGGATTAACAGACACAAATTATTCTCTATAAAATAAGTAAGGGGCTTCGGGGGTAGTCCAGTGATTATGATCCACTTGCCAATGCAGGGGATATCAGTTCAATACCTGGTCTGGGAAGATTCCATATGCTGCAGGGCAACTACACGTGAGTGCCAGGAATATTGAGCCTGCACTCTGGAGCATGCAAGCCATAACTACTGAAGCAGGCTCACTTTAGAATCCATGCTCTGAAACAAGACAAGCCACTGCAACTAGAAAAAGCCTGTACACAGCAAGGAAGATCCAAAGCAGCCATAAGTAAGTAAATACATAAAGGCTTCCCAGGTACTGCTAGTGGTAAAGAACCTGCCTGCCAATGTAGGAGATGTAAGAGATGTGGGTTCAATCCTCGGGTTGGGAAGATCCCCTAGAGGAGTGCATGGCAATCTAGTCCAGTATTCTTGCCTGGATTATCCAATGGAGAGAGAAGTCTGGTGGGCCACAGTCCATGGGGTCACACAGAATTGGACATGACTGAAGCAACTTAGCATGCACACACACACACACACACACATATACATATTTAAATGAGCAACTAGAATATATTGTATAGCATGGGGAGATATAGCCATAATTGATAATAATTTTATATGGATTATAATCTACAAAACATTGAATCATATAAAAAAAAGAAAAGCAAGCAAAATAATGAGTATAGACCTTATCTGTGAAGACTCTAATATGACATTGTGATGGCTTTAATTAGTGACCAAAAGCATGCATATAGGTCAGGATTTTCTCTTTCTTCTATATTACTTTTCCCATAACACATAACTTTCAAATCACAAGTTAGGACTGAACTTTTTCAGGTTCAAAATTAGTCCCAAAATTTTGGCTGTCTATTAATTTTTGGTTGTCCCTTCAATAGTAAACTCAAGATCAAATACAAGAAAAAAAAAGTATAAACATATACTTAAGTTGAACTGTGTCAGGAATTTTCACTTACACCATTAATTTAATCTTCACAATCTCCCAGTGTGAAAAATATTATTATCCCCTTGGTCTAGAAGAGGAACTTCAGGCTTAGAGAAGTCAAGCAATCAGTTAAATATGCATGGGTATTAACTGACAGAAGCAAGAGTCTCCTCCATCCATTCCCCTTCTCCAATAGACTTAAATTTTATATTTAAAAATAGAAATATCTTTTTGTCCTGATGGAATGATCAGTGTAAAAATTGAAAGTACATAAAATTAAAGGATCACTTTTCTGTCAATTTACACATGCACACACATGTATAAACATACACTCACATCCCTAAAATGACTGCATAGCAATCCTGGCAGCTTACTTCTTCCCTCTGAAGAAGCATCTCTGACTCTTAAATTCTTTAAATTTTTACTGAGCTGTAGTCAAATCTGCTCAAGACTATAAAATGCTTCATGTTGAAAGCTTTTCTAATAATGTATATGAAAACAATTCTCATGCCCTCACTTAGAATTTTTTTCCTCATACCCAGTCCCTTCAACATTCACTTTCTCTCACACACACACATGCACAAATGAAAGGACCTCAAGATCTATGTTTTTCCTGGATTACAACTTGAAATTGAACATAATATTCCAGATACAGAATGATCAGCTACAGAATATTTTACTGTCTTAACTTGGACATTCTATTTTAAAGCACTTTACTGATCATATGTATAGAGTCTTCTCTTGTGTTGTTGGAAGAGGGTATTTGCTATGACCAGTGCATTTTCTTGGCAAAACTCTATTAGTCTTTGCCCTGCTTCATTCCATATTCCAAGGCCAAATTTGCCTGTTACTCCAGGTGTTTCTTGACTTCCTACTTTGGCATTCCAGTCCCCTATAATGAAAAGGACATCTTTTTTGGGTGTTAGTTCTAAAAGTTCTTGTAGGTCTTCATAGAACCGTTCAACTGCAGCTTCTTCAGTGTTACTGGTTGGGGCATAGACTTGGATTACTGTGACATTGAATGGTTTGCCTTGGAAACGAACAGAGATCATTCTGTCGTTTTTGAGATTGCATCCAAGTACTGCATTTCGGACTTTTTTGTTGACCATGATGGCCACTCCATTTCTTCTGAGGGATTCCTGCCCGCAGTAGTAGATATAGTGGTCCTCTGAGTTAAATTCACCCATTCCAGTCCATTTTAGTTCGCTAATTCCTAGAATGTCGACATTCACTCTGGCCATCTCTTGTTTGACCACTTCCAATTTGCCTTGAATCAAGGACCTGACATTCCAGGTTCCTATGCAATATTGCTCTTTACAGCATCGGACTTTGCTTCTATCACCAGATACATCCACAGCTGGGTATTGTTTTTTCTTTGGCTCCATCCCTTCATTCTTTCTGGAGTTATTTCTCCACTGATCTCCAATAGCATATTGGGCCCCTACTGACCTGGGGAGTTTCTCTTTCAGTATCCTATCATTTTGCCTTTTCATACTGTTCATGGGGTTCTCAAGGCAAGATTGCTGGGAGAAATATCAATAACCTCAGATATGCAGATGACACCACCCTTATGGCAGAAAGTGAAGAGGAACTAAAAGCCTCTTGATGAAAGTGAAAGTGGAGAGTGAAAAGGTTGGCTTAAAGCTCAACATTCAGAAAACGAAGATCATGGCATCTGGTCCCATCACTTCATGGGAAATAGATGGAGAAACAGTGGAAACAGTGTCAGACTTTATTTTTCTGGGCTCCAAAATCACTGCAGATGGTGACTGCAGCCATGAAATTAAAAGACGCTTACTCCTTGGAAGGAAAGTTGTGACCAACCTAGATAGCATATTCAAAAGCAGAGACATTACTTTGCCAACTAAGGTTCGCCTAGTCAAGGCTATGGTCTTTCCTGTGGTCATGTATGGATGTGAGAGCTGGACTGTGAAGAAGGCTGAGCGCCGAAGAATTGATGCTTTTGAAATGTGGTGTTGGAGAAGACTCTTGAGATTCCCTTGGACTGCAAGGAGATCCAACCAGTCCATTGTGGAGGAGATTAGCCCTGGGATTTCTTTGGAAGGGAATGATGCTGAAGCTGAAACTCCAGTATTTTGGCCACCTCATGCAAAGAGTTGACTCATTGGAGAAGACTCTGATGCTGGGAGGGATTGGGGGCAGGAGGAGAAGGGGACGACAGAGGATGAGATGGCTGGATGGCATCACTGACTCGATGGATGTGAGTCTGAGTGACCTCCAGGAGTTGGTGATGGACAGGGAGTCCTGACGTGCTGCAGTTCATGGGGTCGCAAAGAGTCGGACACGACTGAGTGACTGATCTGATCTGATCTGATGTTTAAATAAAAGAGTTCTGGTGACAAGAAAAATGTTAGGTATATAAAAGTAAACATGGCGTGTGAATATGACAAAAAATAAAGGTATTGATAAGCAAATGACTAAAAATAGAGAAATTCTGGCATAGAGTTTTATAGTTTTCAATACACAAAACTATCATCTGGTCCACATAAAATCAGAACAGAGAGTACAGGCATTTGATGATGGCTCACAGAATATATAGCCACTGAAGTGAAGTGAAGTCGCTCAGTTGTGTCCGACTCTGTGACCCCATGGACTGTAACCTACAGGCTCCTCCATCCATGGAATTTTCCAGACAAAAATACTGGAGTGGGTTGCCATCTCCTTCTCCAGGAGATCTTCCCAACCAGGGAATCAACCTGGGTCTCCTGCATTGTAGGCAGATTCTTCACCATCTGAGCCACCAGGGAAGTCCATTACCATTATTCTCAGTCAGTCAGTTTCAAGAAACACAGGAAAAGAGTGACGTACAATTTTAACTTGTCCTAAGCAAAACTAGGAATCAATATCTGCCTCTTATTCTTTATGAAATTAGACAGAGTTAAAATATAACAATAGAAAAACTTTTAAATAAAAATACTTTTCAATATTTTTCCTAAAGTGCTCACAAGTCATCTATCTAATAATCTGCTCTACAATTTGGCCTAATGCTTGTGAACCTACAATTTCTAGATATACTTTTACACCCACTGTGAAAATTAGAACATTGCCTATTTCCAGTCTTTTGACACTTCTGTTACCCAAAATTCCTCTGAGATACTTGGCAATAGCTCCTAAATAACAAATAGATATTTTTTTATTACTCTAAGATGGATGTATTTCATCTGACCCTAAGGACTTGAATTAATTTATACCATCTGCATGCTCTCATCAATTAGTCAATTAACATTCTGAATATTCACTAAGTTCTGAGCAATACTTGTTTCCCCCAGGGAACTGAGAGTGCAGCAGGGAAGAAAGACATGTAAATAAATATGTATTTATTTCAACATAACAAGTGCTAGAACAGAAATATTTACAGAATGCTATGTAGATAAAGAGAAAAAAACTAGCAATCTATGTGTGGCTTTTAAAAGGTAGAGATACGTTAGTTTAGTCTGAAAGACTGTCCATGAGTTTTCCCAGGCAAAAAGGGGCATTCAAGCAAAAGGATTAGTAAGTTTAATATTCAGGAAACACTAAGAGGTTTGACAAAGGTGAAGCTCAAAACACATGAATGGAATAGACAGATGAGATGAAAGAAAAGTTCAAAACATACTATGAAGGGCTTTATATGTCCTGGTAAGAAGTCTGAACTTAATTCTATAAATTATAGAGAACCAAAAAAACTTTTTAAGTATGGAAAGACATGATTTATTTAAAAAGAAAATAACTGACAGGAGCATAGAAGTTGTCTTCTTTACTTGATTGGAGGGTGAGAAGGGAAAATGTGTGCCAAGCAATAGCAAGAATTTTAAGGAGGCTGCTGAGATAATGCAGGCAAGCAATGAGAACCAGAATCAAGGTGCTATCGTATCCTATTTGTGATTTCAATTTCTCATCAGCATGTTCTTCTAATTTAATAATTAATTTTGATATTAGGTTGGTACAAATGTAATTACTGTTTTGAACCATGAAACAAAATCAAGACTCAAACACATCTTTATTAGTCAAAATAGGAACCATTTCAATCAACACATTTTTGCCAAAGAAAAATAGTTTGTTTATTCCTGCAGCATAAAGATCCATGCTTCAGGATTCTGTGAATTCTTGGAAAGTATTTTCTGCATCCTACTGGTTGTGGAAGCATTTCTCTGAAAAAAGTTGTTGAGATGCTTGAAGATCTAGTAGTCTGTTGGTGAGAGGTCAGATGAATATGATGGATGAGGCAAAATTTTGTAGCCCAATTTGTTCAACTTTTGAAGTGTTGGTTGTGTGATGTACAGTCAGGCACTGTCAAGAAGAATTGGGCCCTTTCTGTTGACCAATGCCAGTTGCAGGAGTTGCAGTTTTGGGTGCATCTCATTGATTTGCTGAGCATAATTCTCAGATATAATGGTTTCGCCAGGGTTCAGAAAGCTGTAGTGGATCAGATGGGCAACAGACCACCAAACAGTGACCATGACCCTTTCTTGGTGCAAGTTTGGCTTTGGGAAGTACATTGGAGCCTCTTCTCAATCCAGTCACTGAGCTGGTCATCACCACTTGTTGTGTAAAATCCGCTTTTCATTGCATGTCACAATCCAATCAAGAAATGGTTTGTTGTTGTTGTGTAGAATAAGATGATATTTCAAAATGATTTTTTTAATTTGCTGTTAGCTCACCCATTTATCAAGCTTTTTCACCTTTCCAATTTGCTTCAAATGCTGAATGACCATACAACAGTCGATGTTGAGTTCTTCAGCAACTTCTCATGTAGTTGTAAGAGGATCAGCTTTGATGATGGCTCTCAACTGGTTCTTGTCAACTTTCAATGGCTGGCGACTATGCTCTTCATCTTCAAGGCTCTTCTTTCCTTTGCAAAACTTCTTGAACCACCATTGCACTGTATGTTTATTAGCAGTTTCTGGCCCAAATGCATTGTTGATGTTGCAAGTGGTATACTCTGCTTTACAACCCATTTTGAACTCAAATAAGGAAATCGCTCAAATTTGCTCTTTGTCTAACATCATTTCCATAGTCTAAAATAAATATGAAATAAAAATAAAATATGAAAAAGTAAGTAATGTCATTAGAAAAAAACATAGTGAGAAATGCACATTAAAATGATGTATAATATAGCCACATTTATTTAGAATGTGTTCCAATATCAAATGGCAAATGGCAACACAAAAACCATGATTATGTGAGTCTGAGTGAACTCCGGGAGTTGGTGATGGACAGGGAGGCTTGGTGTGCTGCGATTCATCGGGTTGCAAGGAGTCAGACACGACTGAGCGACTGAACTGAACTGAACTGAACAGCCTAATAAGAGAGGTGGGACACAGAAGCTTGGCATGCTGCAGTCCATGAGGTCACAAAAAGTCAGGCAAGACTTGGTAACCGAACAACAACAAATACAAGAGGTGAAAACAATATCGGGGACTAATTCTACTATTTCTTCATCACCTATTAACATTAGAATTTTCCCCAAGTGAGAATTAGATATCAATTTCCTTTATTATATTTATTCTAAATGTAATTACAAATATTTACATTTATTCCAAAATTATGTAAAAACTTTTGAACAATCAAAAGCCAAAATTTTGTTAGAATTTTCTATAAACTTCAAACTATATTCGGCTTTTATCTTTCCTGACACTATTATTATAGGTTTCTGTTATCTTTCTCTTTGAATTTGGTTACATATATGTGATAAAAATTTGCTAGATCCATACCCACCATCTTCTATTTCTACCTCCTTATAATTTACTAATAGCATGCATAAGTACTCAGTCATGTCTGAGCAACCTCATGGACTGTAGCTGGGCAGGCTCCTCTTTCCATGGAATTTTCCAGGCAACCGTACTGGAGTGGGTTGCCATTTCCTACTCCAGAGGATCTTCCCAACCCAGGAATTGAACCCACATTTTCTGCATTGGCAGTTGGATTTTCCTTTTTTTATCATGTGCCATCTGGGAAGCCCATAATTTACTAATAGCGCTCACAGATTCTAGGCAGAAATGCAGATATCTAGACTAAACTTTGCATTTTCCCATTTTAATTACCACTAGGTGTAACCATCTGACTAATTTTGACCAACAGAAGTAAAAGGAAATAGTTTGTGCAATTTAAGAGCATCCTTACAGTGTGCAGACATGATGTTCTTCCTTTCTTTCATGATGGTTGAAGTATAGAAGTGACGACTGGAGCTGGAGCAGCTATACTATACCATGAGGTGACTTTGAATATAATGTCTACATGCAACAGAACCACAAAATAGGCTGAGTTCATGAGAATCTTATAGAGCATAGACATTGTGCCAGTCATGGACTATCCACCTACGGATTTCAGAAGAAAAGAGAAATGAATTTCTATCCTATTTAGGCTACTACAACTTAAAGTTCTTCACAGCCAAGCCTAATCCCTAAGTGATCAGATCAGATCAGATCAGTCGCTCAGTCGTGTCCGACTCTTTGCGACCCCATGAACCGCAGCACGCCAGGCCTCCCTGTCCATCACCAGCTCCCGGAGGTCACCCAGACTCGCATCTATCGAGTCAGTGATGCCATCCAGCCATCTCATCCTCTGTCGTCCCCTTCTCCTCCTGCCCTCAATTCCTCCCAGCATCAGAGTCTTCTCCAATGAGTCAACTCTTCGCATGAGGTGGCCAAAATACTGGAGTTTCAGCTTTAGCATCATTCCTTCTAAAGAAATTCCAGGATTGATCTCCTTCAGAATGGACTGGTTGGATCTCCCTGCAGTCCAAGGGACTCTCAAGAGTCTTCTCCAACACCACAGTTCAAAAGCATCAATTCTTCGGCGCTCAGCCTTCTTCACAGTCCAGCTCTCACATCCATACATGACCACAGGAAAGACCATAGCCTTGACTAGGCGAACCTTTGTTGGTAAAGTAATGTCTCTGCTTTTGAATATGCTATCTAGGTTGGTCATAACTTTCCTTCCAAGGAGTAAGCGTCTTTTAATTTCATGGCTGCAGTCACCATCTGCAGTGATTTTGGAGCCCAGAAAAATAAAGTCTGACACTGTTTCCACTGTTTCCCCATCTATTTCCCATGCAGTGATGGGACCAGATGCCATGATCTTCGTTTTCTGAATGTTGAGCTTTAAGCCAACCTTTTCACTCTCCACTTTCACTTTTATCAAGAGGCTTTTTAGCCGCTCTTCACTTTCTGCCATAAGAGTGGTGTCATCTGCATATCTGAGGTTATTGATATTTCTCCCGGCAATCTTGATTCCAACTTGTGTTTCTTCCAGTCCAGCATTTCTCATGATGTACTCTGCATATAAGTTAAATAAACATGGTGACAATATGCAGCCTTGACGTACTCCTTTTCCTATTTGGAACCAGTCTGTTGTTCCATGACCAGTTCTAACTGTTGCTTCCTGACCTGCATACAGATTTTTTAAGAGGCAGATCAGGTGGTCTGGTATTCCCATCTCTTTCAGAATTTTCCACAGTTTAGGTATCTTTTAAATTTTAATCTCTTCCATCTTCTTTTAATGATCATAAAGTGAAAGTAGAAGATAAAGCAAAAACATCACTGGCACTAGATAAGTCTAGTTACAATCTGTCACTACGTGAGTATATTACAAAATTATTTGAAAGTGAAGATGTAGTCATTCAGTCATGTCTGACTCTTTGAAACCCCATGGACTGCACTCTGCCAGGCTCCTCTGTACAGGGAATTCTCCAGGTAAGAATACTAGAGTGGGTTGCTATTCCCTTCTGCAGGGGATCTTCCTGACCCAGGGATCGAACCCAGGTCTCCTGCACTGCAGGCAGATTCCTTACCATCGGAGACACCAGGGAAGCCCATGTAATTATTTACTACAATATATTCACTCACCTTTCATTTCATACCCATGACTCATTTATTTTTGCAACTGAAGATTTTTACCTCTTAATGAACTTCCTGATGTTCAAGCTGGTTTTAGAAAAGGCAGAGGAACCAGAGATCTAATTGCCAACATCCGCTGGATCATGGAAAAAGCAAGAGAGTTCCAGAAAAACATCTATTTCTGCTTTACTGACTATGCCAAAGCCTTTGACTGTGTGGATCACAATAAACTGTGGAAAATTCTGAAAGAGATGGGAATACCAGACCACCTGATCTACAGTCTTGAGAAATCTGTATGCAGGTCAGGAAGCAACAGTTAGAACTGGTCATGGAACAACAGACTGGTTCCAAATAGGAAAAGGAGTACGTCAAGGCTGTATATTGTCACCATGTTTATTTAACCTATATGCAGAGTACATCATGAGAAATACTGGACTGGAAGAAACACAAGTTGGAATCAAGATTCCCGGGAGAAATATCAATAACCTCAGATATGCAGATGACACCACCCTTATGGCAGAACGTGAAGAGGAACTAAAAAGCCTCTTGATGAAAGTGAAAGTGGAGAGTGAAAAGGTTGGCTTAAAGCTCAACATTCAGAAAACGAAGATCATGGCATCTGGTCCCATCACTACATGGGAAATAGATGGAGAAACAGTGGAAACAGTGTCAGACTTTATTTTTCTGGGCTCCAAAATCACTGCAGATGGTGACTGCAGCCATGAAATTAAAAGACGCTTACTCCTTGGAAGGAAAGTTATGACCAACCTAGGTAGCATATTCAAAAGCAGAGACATCACTTTGCCAACAAAGGTTCGCCTAGTCAAGGCTATGGTCTTTCCTGTGGTCATGTATGGATGTGAGAGCTGGACTGTGAAGAAGGCTGAGCGCCGAAGAATTGATGCTTTTGAAATGCGGTGTTGGAGAAGACTCTTGAGAGTCCCTTGGACTGCAAGGACATCCAACAGGTCCATTCTGAAGGAGATTAGCCCTGGGATTTCTTTGGAAGGAATGATGCTAAAGCTGAAACTCCAGTATTTTGGCCACCTCATGCGAAGAGTTGACTCATTGGAGAAGACTCTGATGCTGGGAGGGAATTGGGGGCAGGAGGAGAAGGGGACGACAGAGGATGAGATGGCTGGATGGCATCACTGACTCAATGGATGTGAGTCTGAGTGACCTCCAGGAGTTGGTGATGGACGGGGAGGCCTGGCGTGCTGTGGTTCATGGGGTCGCAAAGAGTTGGACACGACTGAGTGACTTATCTGATCTGAATCTCCCTCATCTATTTCTTTCCTCCTCCTGCTCCTCTTTTCTCTGGCAACAACCTGATTATTCTCTGTGTTTATAACTCTGTTTCTGCTTTGTTATATTTATTCATTTGTTTTGCTTTTTAGGTGCCCCATAAAAGTGAAATCATATAGTATTTGTCCTTTTCTCTCTGACTCATTTCAACTAGCATAATACCCTCTAGATCCCTTCCTGTTATTTCAAACAGTAAGATTTCATTCTTTTTATGGCTGAGTAATATTCCATTATATATATATATATATATATATATATAATATATATATATATATATATATATATATATATATATATATCTAGAGAGAGGCACTTATGTGCTTTCATATCTTTTGTTGTTGTTAAGTTGCTAAGTCATG
Source organism: Tragelaphus eurycerus (assembly GCA_935064755.1). Lineage (NCBI taxonomy): Eukaryota > Metazoa > Chordata > Mammalia > Artiodactyla > Bovidae > Tragelaphus > Tragelaphus eurycerus. Next base: position 8,034,624 of record CAKXYN010000064.1, read on the forward strand.
TCCGACTCTTTGCAACCCCATGGACTACAGCATGCCAGGCTTCCCTATCTTGGCTATTGCAAATAAATACTGCAATGAACATAGGAGTATATCTATCTTTTTTAATTAGTGTTTTTTCTACATATAAATACCCAGAAATGGAATTTCTAGATAATATGGTTCATCTATTTTAATTTTTTGAGGAATCTCCATACTGTTTTTCATAGTGGTTACACCAATTTACATTTCCACTAACATTTGTATGAAGGTTCCCTTTTCTCCACGTTTACCAATACTTGTTATTTGTTTTGTTTTTTTATAACAGCCATTCTGACAGGTATGAGTGACATCTCATTGAGGTTTTGAGGGTTTGCATTTTCCTGATGATCAGTGATGTTGGGCATCTTTTCATATGTTTATTGGATATTTGTATGCCTTCTCTGGAAAAATGTCTATTCAGATCAACTACTCATTTTTTATTCAAGTTTTTTGGTTTTGGGTGGGTTTTTTGATGTGGCATTATATGAGTTCTCTGTATATATTGTATATTAATCCTTTGTGAAATATATCATTTGTAAATATCTTCTCTTAAGTAGGAAGTTTTTTCATTTTGTTGAGAATTTCTTAGTTGTGCAAAAACTTTCAGCTTGATGCAGTCCCATTTGTTTATTTTTACTTTTCTTTCCTTTGCCTAAGCAAACTATCCAAAAAAAATATTATTATTAACAATGTTAAAGAGCATACTGCCTATTTTTTTCTAGAAGTTTTATGAATTCAGGTATTACATGTAAGTGTTCTTCTTTGAATTTATTTTTGTGCATGGTATGAGAGAACAGTCTAGCTTGATTCTTTTGCATGTAGCGATCTAGTTTTCCCAACATCATTTATGAGAAGACTGTCTTTTCCCCACTGTATATTCTTGCTCCCTTCGTCATGTTAATTGACCATAAGTATGTGGGTTTATTTCTGGGTTCTCTATTCTATCCCACTGATATATGTCTTATTTGTGCCAGTAACATATTGTTTTGATTATCATAACCTTGTAGTATAATTTGTAATCAGGGAGCATGACACCTCTAGCTTTCACCTTCTTTCTCAAGATTGTTTTGGCTGTTCTGGGTCATTTAGATTGCCATTCTTTCTTTTAAATTTACTGGTCAAGGAAATCCATTTATCTTTTCAAAAAACTCTAAGAAATATATAGTCTTAGAAAGATATTTCTAAATTCAGACTGCATGGATTCAAATCTGGCTATATTACTAAATGTCTGTGTGCCATTTGGAAAATTACTTGTTTTCTAAGCCTCAGTTTCTTTATCTATAAAACCAGGATGAATTGTGAGAATGAAATGAGATATTCAATATAAAACACTTGTTACAGTATCTTGTATATTAGTAACTGTTCAGTAAATAACAACTATTACTACATAGCATGATTTAGTGATCCAGACATTCTCTCATTTTCTTTCTTTGGTTTTACAAACTTGAAAACAACATGGTCATTATTATTCATGGTCATTCACACTTTTACACCTGCAAGCAATTTTCTCTCATTGATCATATTAAGCTCAGACTAGAGGCTTATTCACTGTTTCTTCAACTTTGGGGGAAAAAATCAAAGCATGCTACCACGCTTTTGGCTTCTTTGAAAGGTGCCTCTTCATGCCATTTCATTACTCAATTCTAATTCTAAACCCCATCCCATTCTAATCTTAATAACTACATCCTTGTCTTAATATTTTAAGGTCACTTTCTTCATTACTTATGTTCTGCATCGATATGGAGACATTTAAGGCCAAAGGTGTTATTAATGACCCTCTTCTCTACGTTCTCCAGTGAAAATACATCTCTTCCACTACGGATCTATCAGTGTTAGACCCACTGTCCTGCATATTATTTGGATTTTAAGTTTTTGAATAAACATTATATCTCTATCTCTAAATTCCTTTTAAATCTGAATTGAAAACTCTTTGAAAACTTTGCACATTTTCTTCCAGATTTTTTAAGATATATTCCAACTTTCCCAAGTTCTCAATTGGTCTGGAAAAGCGATTTCTATCCCATGACTCTATATATTCAGTTAGCTATTCACTTCTAATAACTCTTTTTTTTTTTTTTTCACCATTTGATTTCTCCAGGATTCCAAAGTCACTTATCAAGTATTCTATACTTCTTTTGATGGTTTTGTTTATCACCAAAAGTGAGTAATGGTCAGCAGTTTCAAGGTCTTTCAGGTTTTCTATTTTCCTAGTAAACTTTCATGTGGCTATAGCCAAACACATCTTCAGTAAAGAGTAAATAAACATTCATCATTAAGACTGCTTAATGATTATTATAGGCTTTCTTAAATAAATAAACTCCTCTGAATTTTTAATGCTAATTTTTTAAAAAATATCTAAACAATTTCAATGAGGCTTTCAATCACAGAGCTAACAAGTAACTTAACCATAATTAAAAAGCAACTTTCTTTCTTCCACACTATACTATGACAAAATTTAAACAACTCCCAGCCCCAAACTCTTAAAAATCTAGTCAGAGACTAAAATTAATACATATAAAGATGGCGGAGGAATAGGACGGGGAGAACACTTTCTCCTCCACAAATTCATCAAAAGAACATCTAAATGCCGAGTAAATTCCACAAAACAACTTCAGAATGCCGGCAGAGGACATCAGACACCCAGAAAAGCAACTCATTGCCTTCTAATAGGAGGTAGGAAAAAATATAAAGACAAAAAAGAGACAAAGAGGGAGGGACGGACCTCTGTCCAGGGAAGGGAGTCATAAAAAAAAAAAAAAAAAGGGAAGTTTCCAAACACCAGGAAACACTCTCACTGCCAAGTCTGTGCCGAACCTGGGAAGCATGGAGGCCAACATATCAGGGAGGAAAATAAATAATTAAAACCCACAGACTACGAGCCCTACGATAACTTCCCCAGCAATAACTTCCCCAGTGGAGAAGCAGCGAAAACCCCTGCATCCGCCATTAGCAAGCAGGGGCTGGGCAGGGAGATGCCGCGCAGATGGCTTCACAGAAGCGGGCGGCTCCGCGGGCGGCTCCACGGGCGGCTCCATGGGCGGCTTCACGGGCTGCATCGGCCCGAATATCCCGAGCGCTACCTGAGCGGAATAATTTGGGCTAGCAAACCAGACTGTGGGATACCTACCACACGAAAAGCCAGCCCTAACCCAAGACACCACCAGGCCCACGCACAGAACAAAGGACTGTACAGAGATAGCTGGCTGCAGTCCACACCCCTCCAGTGACAAGCAGCCAGAGCTGGAGGGAGGCAATCGCAGCCCCAGAGAGACATTATTCACAAAACTCGTCCCTCCCTCCCCGCAGCACGACTGAACAAGTGAGTCTAAAAAAAAAAAAAAAAAAAAAGAGTGTCCACCACCGCCCCCTTTGTATCAGGGCTGAAATCAGACACTGAAGAGACCAGCAAGCAGAAGAAGCTATAACAGAGGGAACTGCCGTGGAAGAGACAGCCAATAAACTAAAACCCCGCAGTTAGTACCAACTACAGAGAAAGGGGCCTATAGATCTTGAGAAATTTAAGCCGGAACAAGGAACTAGCCAAAAATGAACTGAACCCACAATACCCACAACAATAACAGAGAAAGTCTTATATATATTGTTGCTATTTTTACCATCATTATTTCTTTATTTCTTTTTTATTTTTTTATTAATAAAATTTTTTTTCTTAATTTTTTTATTTTTTTATCCTTTAGTACTCCTTTAATTTCCACTTTTAGAACCTATTATTACTTTGTAAAAGCGACCCCTTTTTTTCATTCTTTCTTTTTTCTTTTTGTCTTTTCCTTTTTTTTCTTTCCTTTAACATTATATTTTTGAAACTCCAAACTCTGCTCTAGATTCATAAGTTTAGCTTATTGATAATTGCTTCAATTTATTACCTATTCATTTTTTTAATAACTTTTGTGACTTTTTTTCCCTCCCTCTTTCTATCTCTTCATCTTTTCTTTGACATTGTATTCCTGAAACTCCAAACTCTAATCTAGACCTTTAATTTATGCTTTCTGGTATATGTAATCAAATTCTGCCTATTACTGACTGGATCTGTCTCTCTCCTTTTCATTCCCTCCTTTTACCCTCCTGACCATCTCTGTCTCCTTCCTCCCTCTTTTCTTCTCTGTATAACTTCGTGAGCATCTCAGAGCAGTCCAGTTGTGGAGTGCAGTATAGAAGGAGAAGTTTTTGAGACTACTGTAAAAATAAGACCAATAACTGGAAGCAGGAGGCTTAAGTACAAACCCTGATCCCACGGAACATTAATTGACAGGAGCTCATCAAATGCCTCCATACCTACACTGAAACCAAGCCAATATACAGGCTACCCAACGTGACCCCAAAATCATAGACATCTCACAACTCATTACTAGATACTCCATTGCACTCCAGAGAGAAGAAATCCAACTCCATCCACCAGAACTCCGACACAAGCTTCCCTAACCAAGAAACCTTGACAAGCCAACTATACAAACCCACATACAGTGAGGAAACACCACAATAAAGAGAACTCCACAAACTTCCAGAATCTAAGCAATTAAACAAGATGAAGAGACAGAAGAACTCCCAGCAGGTAAAGGAACAGGATAAATGCCCACCAAACCAAACAAAAGAGGAAGAAATAGCCAATCTACGGGATAAAGAATTCTGAATAATGATAGTGAAATTAATCCAAAATCTGGAATCAAAATGGAATCACAGATAAATAGCCTGGAGAAAAGCATTGAGAAGATGCAAGAAAGGTTTAACAAGGACCTAGAAGAAATAAAAAAGAGTCAATATATAATGAATAATGCAATAAATGAGATCCAAAACACTCTGGAGGCAACAAATAGTAGAATAACAGAGGCAGAAGACAGAATTAGTGAATTAGAAGATAGAATGGTAGAAATGAATGAATCAGAGGAGAAAAAAGAAAAACGAATTAAAAGAAATGAGGACAATCTCAGAGACTTCCGGGACAATATTAAACGTTACAACATTCGAATCATAGGAGTCTCAGAAGAAGAAGACAAAAAGAAAGACCATGAGAAAATACTAGAGGAGATAATAGTTGAAAACGTCCCTAAAATGGGGAAGGAAATAATCACCCAAGTCCAAGAAACTCAGAGAGTCCCAAACAGGATATACCCAAGGTGAAACACCCCAAGACATATATTAATCAAATTAATAAAGATCAAACTCAAAGAACAAATATTAAAAGCAGCAAGGGAAAAACAACAAACAACACACAAGGGAATTCCCATAAGGATAACAGCTGATCTTTCAATAGAAACTCTCCAAGCCAGGAGGGAATGGCAAGACATACTTAAAGTGATGAAAGAAAAGAACCTACAGCCCAGATTATTGTACCCAGCAAGGATCTCATTCAAATATGAAGGAGAAATCAAAACCTTTACAGACAAGCAAAAGCTGAGAGAATTCAGCACCACCAAACCAGCTCTCCAACAAATACTAAAGGACATTCTCTAGACAGGAAACAAAAAAAGGGTATATAAATTAGAACCCAAATAAATAAAGTAAATGGCAACGGGATCATACTTTTCAATAATTACCTTAAACGTAAACGGGTTGAATGCCCCAACCCAAAGACAGAGACTGGCCGAATGGATACAAAAACAAGACCCCTACATATGTTGTCTACAAGAGACCCACCTTAAAACAGGGGATACATACAGACTGAAAGTGAAGGGCTGGAAAAAGTTTTTCCATGCAAAGAGGGACCAAAAGAAAGCAGGTGTAGCAATACTCATATCAGATAAAATAGACTTTAAAACAAAGGATGTGAAAAGAGACAAAGAAGGTCACTACATAATGATCAAAGGATCAATCCAAGAAGAAGATATAACAATTATAAATATATATGCACCCAACATAGGAGCACCGCAATATGTAAGACAAATACTAACAAGTATGAAAGGAGAAATAAACAATAACACAATAATAGTGGGAGACTTTAATACCCCACTCACACCAATGGATAGATCAACTAAACAGAAAATTAACAAGGAAACACAAACTCTAAATGATACAATAGACCAGTTAGACCTAATTGATATCTATAGGACATTTCATCCCAAAACAATGAATTTCACCTTTTTCTCAAGCGCACACGGAACCTTCTCCAGGATAGACCACATCCTGGGTCATAAATCTAGCCTTGGTAAGTTCAGAAAAACTGAAATCATTCCAAGCATCTTTTCTGACCACAATGCAGTAAGATTAGATCTCAATAACAGGAGAAAAACTATTAAAAATTCCAACATATGGAGGCTGAACAACACGCTCCTGAATAACCAACAAATCACAGAAGAAATCAAAAAAGAAATCAAAATCTGCATAGAAATGAATGAAAATGAAAACACAGCAACCCAAAACCTGTGGGACACTGTAAAAGCAGTCCTAAGGGGAAAGTTCATAGCAATACAGGCACACCTCAAGAAACAAGAAAAAAGCCAAATAAATAACCTAACTCTACACCTAAAGCAACTAGAAAAGGAAGAAATGAAGAACCCCAGGGTTAGCAGAAGGAAAGAAATCTTAAAAATTAGGGCAGAAATAAATGCAAAAGAAACAAAAGAGACCATAGCAAAAATCAACAAAGCCAAAAGCTGGTTCTTTGAAAGCATAAATAAAATTGACAAACCATTAGCCAGACTCATCAAGAAACAAAGGGAGAAAAATCAAATCAATAAAATTAGAAATGATAATGGAGAGATCACAAGAGACAACACAGAAATACAAAGGATCATAAGAGACTACTATCAGCAATTATATGGCAATAAAATGGACAACGTGGAAGAAATGGACAAATTCTTAGAAAAGTACAACTTTCCAAAACTGGATCAGGAAGAAATAGAAAATCTTAACAGATCCATCACAAGCACGGAAATTGAAACTTTAATCAGAAATCTTCCAGCAAACAAAAGCCCAGGTCCAGACAGCTTCACAGCTGAATTCTACCAAAAATTTAGAGAAGAGCTAACACCTATCCTACTCAAACTGTTCCAGAAAATTGCAGAAGAAGGCAAACTTCCAAACTCATTCTATGAGGCCCCATCACCCTAATGCCAAAACCTGACAAAGATGCCACAAAAAAATAAAACTACAGGCCAATATCACTGATGAATATAGATGCAAAAATCCTTAACAAAATTCTAGCAATCAGAATCCAACAACACATTAAAAAGATCATACACCATGACCAAGTGGGCTTTATCCCAGGAATGCAAGGATTCTTCAATATTCGCAAATCAATCAATGTAATACACCACATTAACAAATTGAAAAATAAAAACCATATGATTATCTCAATAGATGCAGAGAAAGCCTTTGACAAAGTTCAGCATCAATTTATGATAAAAACTCTCCAGAAAGCAGGAATAGAAGGAACATACCTCAACATAATAAAAGCTATATATGACAAACCCACAGCAAACATTATCCTCAATGGTGAAAAATTGAAAGCATTTCCTCTAAAGTCAGGAACAAGACAAGGATGCCCACTTTCACCATTACTATTCAACATAGTTTTGGAAGTTTTGGCCACAGCAATCAGAGCAGGAAAAGAAATAAAAGGAATCCAAATTGGAAAAGAAGAAGTAAAACTCTCACTGTTTGCAGATGACATGATCCTCTACGTAGAAAACCCTAAAGATTCCACCAGAAAATTACTAGAACTAATCAATGAATATAGTAAAGTTGCAGGATATAAAATCAACACACAGAAATCCCTTGCATTCCTGTACACTAATAATGAGAAAATAGAAAGAGAAATTAAGGAAACAATTCCATTCACCATTGCAATGAAAAGAATAAAATACTTAGGAATATATCTACCTAAAGAAACTAAAGACCTATATATAGAAAACTATAAAACACTGGTGAAAGAAATCAAAGAGGACACTAATAGATGGAGAAAGATACCATGTTCATGGATTGGTAGAATCAATACAGTGAAAATGAGTATACTACCCAAAGCAATTTATAGATTCAATGCAATCCCCATCAAGCTCCCAACGGTATTCTTCACAGAGCTAGAACAAATAATTTCTCAATTTGTATGGAAATACAAAAAACTTCGAATAGCCAAAGCTATCTTGAGAAAGAAGAATGGAACTGGAGGAATCAACCTGCCTGACTTCAGGCTCTACTACACAGCCACAGTCATCAAGACAGTATGGTACTGGCACAAAGACAGAAATATAGATCAATGGAACACAATAGAAAGCCCAGAGATAAATCCAAGCACCTCTGGACACCTTATCTTTGATAAAGGAGGCAAGAATATACAATAGATTAAAGACAAGCTCTTTAACAGCGGTGCTGGGAAAACTAGTCAAACACTTGTAAAAGAATGAAACTAGAACACTTTCTAACACCATACACAAAAATAAACTCAAAATGGATTAAAGATCTAAATGTAAGACCAGAAACCATAAAACTCCTAGAGGAAAACATAGGCAAAACACTCTCTGACATACATCACAGCAGGATCCTCTATGACCCACCTCCCAGAATATTGGAAGTAAAATCAAAAATAAATAAATGGGACCTAGTTAAACTTAAAAGCTTCTGCACAACAAAGCAAACTATAAGCAAGGTGAAAAGACAGCCTTCAGAATGGGAGAAAATAATAACAAATGAAGCAACAGACAAACAACTAATCTCAAAAATATACAAGCAACTCCTATAGCTCAATTCCAGAAAAATAAATGACCCAATCAAAAAATGGGCCAAAGAACTATATAGACACTTCTCCAAAGAAGACATACAGATGGCTAACAAACACATGAAAAAATGCTCCACATCACTCATTATCAGAGAAATGCAAATCAAAACCACTATGAGGTACCATTTCACGCCAGTCAGAATGGCTGCGATTCAAAAGTCCACAAGCAATAAATGCTGGAGAGGGTGTGGAGAAAAGGGAACTCTCTTACACTATTGGTGGGAATGCAAACTAGTACAGCCACTTTGGAGAACAGTATGGAGATTTCTCAAAAAACTGGGAATAGAACTGCCTTATGATCCAGCAATCCCACTGCTGGGCATACACACTGAGATAACCAGAATTGAAAGAGACACGTGTACTCCAATGTTCATAGCAGCACTG